>WACJ01000192.1:0-682140 GCA_008973525.1 Stenopsyche tienmushanensis
AATAACACGCATAGAGTATATTCAATGACTATAAATATTCGGTTTTCGTTTCTGTCTCCTCTTTCTGCGTTTTCGGCTGTATCATGATATTTTTATCTGATGAGAAATTATTTTTTTGACGCTTTTCTCTGTATTGATGCTTCAAAATTGATTGAATTCCACAAAATAAAAGGGTATCCGAACAATGTAAATGTTAATGCCGTATTAAAATGAACGCTAATGGTCGCGGAAGTGCATTGGTCGCTTGTAAAGTAATTGAATTTCCGGTTCAGATGAAAGTAGAAGTTTCCCGTTTTCGTTCTCAGTTGCATATGGAGCTGTTATGGAACAAAAATATCTCGACAAAGGTCGTATCATTTGTTGTCGCACATTTTTCTGTTGAATAAGGATTAATTACATGTTTTCCGTATCTGAAAATTTTTAATAAATGAATTCGCTCTCGGAGATAAATTAAGAGATGATACTAACAATCGCTCATTTTGATAAGCGAAGATAATTTCGTTTAATCCAATCGTCGAGACAAATAAAAACGTCGGAATTGCCATAGTATATTTTAAGCAAGACTTCTCAGGTAAAACTCGTTTCTAATACTATTATAATGAATGTTTTAAATAATATACAAAGATAATCCCAAAAGTACCCGACCTAACGTATAGATGGCGGTCACTGTTGTAAAAAAAATGCTATGATAGAACGTGTCTAGACGATACGTTGCTTCCGTGATCATACAGATCATAGAAAATGCCGCAAAAAGCCCTAAAAGAGGACGGAGAGGCCATAAGGTTTGTGTGCTCAATCGGTCCGCTTTTTGGGCCGCTGATATGACGAATGAGCGGCATTAGAGAATTTAGTAAATATTATAAAAACGGACAGAGTCAATCAGTGTTGGTTCGTGTAAAGTAGAATGGTTGATAAAATCAAAATCATATGCAATTCTAGGCCGGGTCGGAATTCTGCGTTTTACCATTGATCGTTTGATCCATTCCCGAACCAAAATTCGCCAAAAAGTTGATATTGATAATCAGATTTTTTTTGCATATAATTAGTGATGCATATATAAGATAAAATGAATGCAAGCACTGAAATCTTATCTCAGTTTTAAAAAAATATATTTAAAGTCTTGCATGTTCTTTTTAAACTTAATCGCCTGTTTGCGAACTAAGCGACATAAGCTTTACAATCCTCCTTGTCTGGCATTTAAAAAAATAATTATCTTCATTGTACAGCGAAAATTGAAACATAATTAGTGTAAAATTTGAAACAATGTCATATTTGATTGCATTTAATGCGCGTTTTCCGGGTTATCATAATCTTTTAATGGCGCGATATTGAAATACTCAGGAAATCGTTATATTTGCACAAAATTATGTCATAATATTGTTCTCCTAGCGCCATAATATTAAAAATTTACATACATACGTTGATAAACTTTCGTGCAAAATTTGCATAAATTATTTCCTAGTAAATCTTAAATTCAAATCGGAATTGATTCAATGTATCTATTAACCCATTGATGGCATATTTGATCACAAGTTCTTTCAAATCAATCACCTTCCATGTGATTTTCATCCTTTATGCCTTTACACTTAATCCAGATCTTATTAATTCCAAGTATTTATTTTATTTATCCTCTTGGAATTCCATGATAGCTTTCGACTATATTTCATCCCACTCTTAAGAATAATTTTATCAATTCATATCCAAATATTCATCCTTCAAAAATTTGACTTGGTTTCAATGAGACCTTTAAATTTGTTACTATTGAATGAAATAAGTCAGTCTATATCATTATCTATTTAATTTTAAATCATTGTCATAAATTCCATATATAATTAATATAATTTCATAATTCTCTCATTGATTATCATAACATCTGATTGTACAGGCATTGATATAGTATCGTTGAACAAAGTTCAATTCATATACATTTTTTTAACATTCTTAACTAGTAGATTATTTTGCGAAGAAAATATTTGAGCTTATTTTCATACACAAGTTCGCCAAATCAAATGTTACTTACTTTCATTATATGAGCTATAAAACTATCCATAATAACGCGCCCATTTTTTGTTAAATGTCAGACAATAATATTGTTTTTATGTCTTAAAAAGCATTATTGTATTACATAAAAATAAAAACAGGTATTCTCAATGGAGTCCAAAATCAACCAGTCCAATCCAGTCACAATCGACTATTGTTTCCGTCCGAGCATGTGAGCATGATTGAAATATTAGGGGGACCCGAAAGTATTCGGATATTTTGAGACCTTATATTTGAGCTCACTTTGTGTCCAGATGCTATCATTGGTTCTAGAAATTTATATCGGGTAATAGAAACTTAAGGGATGAACCGAGAGCTGAAGGACCTTTATATTTTGATAACGATGCATCCCTAATCGTGTCAGATCCAGACAAAACGAATAGGATGAGGTAGGATGGGTAACTCTTTCACTGAACAGAACAAAATCGAGCGAACATGCGGAGTATAATTTATTATGAATTAATGAAACTAAGAAAAACTGTAACTGTACAAGTTTATTGTCGCCAATAAGAAGTTTTGCAAAAAAAAAAGAAACATCTGTATTTATTATACAGAAAGAGGACAATAATGCTTATTGTTAATGGACGTGAATGGGTCTCATAAAGCAAAATTGATATTGGATAAAATACGGGAATTAAACTGGGAAGACCTCACCTCGACAGATTTTCATCTTTTCAGGTCCATGCAGCACAATCTGAGAGAAAACCGATTCAAAAGTTTAGCTGAAGTAGAAATGCATTTAAATCGTTATATTCTTCTAAGCCGAAATGTTTTTATAAAAAGGAATCAAATGAAAAATGATGACTGCCAAAACGATGGGAAGATGTGTTGAATAATGAAGACAATAATAATTTTGTTATTAATAAGTTTGAACATTTTAAACTATTTTTTTAAATACGCTTAGACTTTTTTGTGCGGTAGATGCGTTCCGCGGAAAATCGCACAAAAAAAGCTATGACTTACATAGAAAAATGAAGATTTGTTCCATGGATTTTAAAAACCGCATAACTTTGAAACAGCTATAAAAAATATATCTAAAATCGCATAAAAATAATTGATTAAAAAATAAGAAAACAATAAGGCAATTAAAAAATAACATTTTTGGTAACATTTAAACATTTATTTTGGTCTTGCATCATTGGTAAAATTTTAAGGATGTCTGACATCTGGCATCTCAAATGCTAATTTCGTTGCGATTTTCGATATGACTCAACATCGCTCTCTTCTTCGGAAGAAATAGTATAACAAATGTCAATGGCATCATTGTTCTGTGTAAATTTTCTCTTTCCATCAATATAATTCATAATTAGTAAAGATGTCACTATAGTCCCTAACTCAAAAAAAAAACACAATATGACGACTGTTTAAAAAAATTCAGTCAAGTAATTTTTTGAGCTTATTTTGTCGCAGTTATAATTTTTTACATGTAATATGATTTACATAGTCACATATTATAATTTTTTTTCCAAATTTCCGTTAGTGTTGATGATTATTTCCTATTTGATCAAAAATATCTCGATACGTACTCTTTATGAAATAAAAAATTGCTTTAAAAAAAACCGCATAACTTCGAAATCGCACAAAAAGATGTTTGAGTGTACTTTCGGGTCCCCTAATAGTTGTGCATATTGTACCGTGAATGTATTCAATGAGACAGTATTACAAAACATAACAATGGTAATTTTTATGAGAAAAAATAAACATTTTTTATGAAGATGACAATTGAATGAATCCAAAACAGAATGCAGAAAATTGATCAATTTACTTGATAAACAGAAGACAATATGTCTTTAAAAAGTAAAGAAGGCATTTCTGAACATTTTTTCTTGGATGAAAAGATATTTATAAATTGGGACAGTGAGTGATCACAAGAATGAAAGCACCTGATCAGATCATAATTTTCTCAGATAATGTACATGATAAACAAGGAAGTTTCCGATGCATTTGTCCAGATAGTCAGAATCAAAGGCTGACACTGATTGCATTAATTTTGTTGGGCAGCAAATTTGTACATGATGCATTTATACTGCAAAAAAGCTAAGAAGACCAACTCTAAATTTTTTGGATACTTTCATACTAACCACTTAGCTTCGTCTTCGATAAATCTTCAAAATGTTTACGCATGCAGCCGTCGTAGCAGAACAAATTTATTTTCTACATTCTCAGACGCCGAATACAAATTTTTCGCTCTTGTGAAACCGTTGTTCTTCGGGCGTTGAGAAATCGCCGAGATTAATTAAAATATAAAAGCAGATCTTTTTAGATGTTTTGACATGTTCATTGAAGTCGTACAGAGCTCTTTCTAAATTTGGCACAGTACCATTTCCTGATGCTTGAGCATTTCGCTATGATCTTTTGTGTGGACGCATGAATGTCGCAAGCTTCTAGAACTTCGTCAAACGTCGGTGAAAGCGCGATTAAGCAATCTATTAGACTTGTTAAAATGTCAATTTCTTGTGCCAAAAAAAATGGGTCTCTTCTCATCGCGGGAAAGACAGTCTGTGATATTTCATGAAAGCTTCCGAAATATCAACGCACATCTGTCTTGCATTGTCAGACCAATGACAGTCCCACAAGCAGACTAAAAATATCTTTACAAGGATAACAGGTGAAGATTTATGTTATTTCTTCTTCGTGCTATCTTCAAAATGAGGTTAATGTTCTTTTGGGGTTGTTAATTCTAAATCAATCGCGTCCGATGCTTTTAAAATGAAACTTTCTAAACATATTACGTATCGATCTGGCTGTTCCTTCATGAAAAATATATGCTAGGCTTAAATCATCAATTGCGACAAGTCATCCAAGAATCCCATGACGATCCCAAGTCCATTTGAAGCACTCTTCAGTACAGATTGATAAGCATCTCCATTGAAGGGCCGTTCCCAAAAAAAGTATTAGGAAATGCAATTGTACATAGTTCATTACTCTCTCACTATGTAACCGAAACGTTAATATTGAGAAACCTCTAATTGCTTTGATGTTTGTATGATGAAACATTCATCGCCGTATTTGAGAGTCTTCCATATCACATTGTATGAAATTTAATTTTAAAAAACGTGACATTTTATCAAGGCAAAATTTACATTTTTTTGTTCATTCGTGCGCTATAAACAAGTATGAACTTTAAGCGATTTTATAATTTCATATGTACACATGTAAAATATGTTGAGATATATGTCATGCCTAACAATGGAATGCATTTTTATATTCGGTTTGACTCGATGATAAATTCAATACTCTGAGTAGTGAGCTAATTTAAAATCATCATAAACTAAAATGCTATACTTGTATGTCCGCCATTTATTATCTGTATAAATCCATTTGTCTGTCAAGACCGTCGCAGCGTGTATGAAGCTTGTACATAAATAAATAAACACCGTCGATAGCACACAATATTCGGTCATTTCTTCAAGTAAACATAAACAATACACACGAAATCGATTCATTAGATCGTTCACATATTAATCGATAAATTTGGGTTAACGATATAAACAATCGTACAGTATTTTCAACACAAATTTATATTACCATCATTAATCATGCATTTATTTTACAATTTTAGCGGATCTCAAGATGCTTTCGACCAATCTGAGCTTGTCATTTTCATTGCGATCTGTTAGTTAATTGCGTTCGCTTCATATTGACAATTGATTTCAATTATTCTTAAAGTGTGCTTATTGAGACAATTCATGAATCCAGAACTAGAACGAACGCTTTTAAGTGCGTCGAGAGCAAGAAGATCGATGAACGCAATGGTAGTTTTTACTTTGTTTTCCGTTGACTTTTATATCGTTTTGATATCATTGAAGTGGGAAGTTTGAATCTCAATGCCACGAGGCTCCGCTCTTACTCCCGCTTCGACTGAAGACGACACTTATTTTCTCCGAGGGGGGATGTGATTCTTTTCTTTCCAATTCTCAGAAAGAGATTTTTTTTCTTTTTCATTTGGGGCCCTTTTATCGCAATTTAAAAAAATCCTACAAATTTATTGAGCGATTATTATGTATTTGTTCGTTCTATGATTTTTTTGATATGAAAAATTTGATTACACAGAATAAATATATTATTATCTTTCACGGATATGTATTTTGTTATCAAGTAAAAATATGGTACTTGTAAGATTTTATCAAAAAATTGCAGAAAAAATGAATTTTTAATGCAATGATTGCACTTGCATCTAGATAACCATCTTTAAATTGGCTGCTCTGTTTCAAAGATAACCTCATGTCATTTTCAACACACAGTCTGCTTATCGCCTTTGTTTTGATATATAGAAGAGTTATATGGACATTTTTTCAGAAATATACATAGGCAAATGGAAGTAAAACTCGAAAAGCAAGCTTGCTAACATTTGGATACGAATAATATGTTACGTAATGGAACTCGTTCAATATTTTTTAATAAAGTAAATTACGACCAGAGAAATCGTTTCAGATGTCAAAGAGTTAATCTTGTGCAAGTTATCGGAATTATTGACTCTGTTAAGGAAAGCAGATAATGAATTTCGCACCAGTTCTTAGTGACTCATGAAAATACCATCGAAATTTCCACTCAAAGAATTCAAGGTGTCCAATATTTACTTTCCATTGCAAACTTTTGCGGCTTGAATGCAAATACCGAAATATTTTTCTTAAAGTGTCATCTCTTTTATCAGATGTAGGCATTATCCATATAAAACTTCTCTAGGGACAAGACTTTTCATGTGATGGTTTTCCATTGTCTTTCACGTGTGCTTAATTTATTATAGAAAAGAACTATTTGAATACACATTTTAAATAAGACAGGATTTATGAATTTACGAAGGCTTCGAACCGTAACTGAACCGAAAACAGATCATCGGCAAAACCATTATTTTTCCTGGAACGAAAACTGTAACGGAACCGGTATAAACGCTTGGAACTAAATCGAAATGAAAAATATAACGGTTCGAAGCTCTCGTATATTATTTGCTCTTTTAGATCCTGGAAATCAGACATTAAAGATCCAACACATAGTTTTTTTTTCGATCTAATATCTATTACGAGGATCACCAAATCAAGTGTTACCGAGTTCATGACATGTCAAACGAGTCACTGTTAATGACTTATCCATTTTTTGGTATACATCTTGTGACGCAAAAACCAATATGAATTTCTTGAGAAATGATCTAAATTTCGGGGCTGACCCGATCGAGAGTTACATATGGTTTTAGTTTTATTCAAACATTCTACTTTACATGAACCAAAACTGATTGACTTTGTCCGTTTTTATAATAAAAACTAAGTTGTCTAATTCATATTTTCTTCGTTATCGTTATGTTCGGGTATGGCATCCAATCACGAGCCGCTCATTCGTCATATCAGCGGTCCGAAAAACGGACCGATTGAGCATAAAGACCTTTTGGCCATTTCGTCCTCTTTTAGGGCTTTTTGCGACATTGTCTATGATTTGTACGATCACAGAAGCCACGTAGCATCTATACACTTCCTATCATAGTATTCTTTTACGCCATTTATACGTTAGGTCGGGTACTTTTGGGACTATCG
Source organism: Stenopsyche tienmushanensis (assembly GCA_008973525.1). NCBI lineage: Eukaryota > Metazoa > Arthropoda > Insecta > Trichoptera > Stenopsychidae > Stenopsyche > Stenopsyche tienmushanensis. The sequence goes on from WACJ01000192.1 coordinate 7,566, forward strand.
TTGTATATTATTTTAAATCATATATTATAATAGTATTTAAATTATTGCATTTATAATAGTAGTTAACATTAAAAAAATAAATTGGATTTTCGGGGGGCGTTAAGTCAGATACTTGCCACGGACGCTTCAGACCCTAGTTACGGGTCTACTGAATTTATGAGTAAGATGTTGGAATACTTGAATATTATCGATCTAACGTGTTTTATCAATTGATAAGATGAACACAATCTAGCATTTTCAATTTATCAATAGTTTTTGGCTGAAAGATAAATCCATCAACAATTTTAAACAGCGAGTGACAAACAAACGCTAGGAATTGACCAGATCTTGATTTGAGTCCTCATGATCGTTAAAAATCGCTTGCAGCTCATGTTTTTTGATCAAAGGGGTGAAAATATAGCGATTCATAAGATATTTGAAATTGACAATGCTATAAAACTTTGATCTAAACAAGTTGCCCTCTACATAAATAGCAGTTGATGATATCTGGCTCAATTGCATTTGCATATTGATCAATTATATTTATAAGATTTCTTTCGAATCATAGTATTGCATTATGGCAATTTGAAATCGAATCCGTTGCTCAAGGTAAATAAGTATGTTAAAAATGTACTGGAATTGAGTTATTTCTATTTTTTCTTCGGAAGCACAGTTTCGATTATGAAGAAAGAATCACACGTTCTAATCATACACGCATTTTACTTCCTTCTTTTGAAAATGCCGGATATTTCAAAGAGTTTTGGAATTGGCTAAAGCTAGTGAAATCGCTCACATTTTATTAATGTATATAAATATTCATAAATGGACACAAGTATTCTTGCACTTTGATATTATACAAAGGTTGATAAAATAATGCAAGTGATGTGCATCGGGTGAATTTTGAATATGTTTGCCTTGAAAAACAACAAGAAGAAAGCCAGAAGACATATTTCTCATTGAGAGTTGACACCTCCAAGATCAATATTTCAATCGTCAACATCCCAAGAATATCGATTATGTCTATAAAAATAATATGAACCCATTGTAATCATAAATATATTTTTGTAATGCAATAATGTTGCCTCCACATTATTTTTGGTTGTGCAAGAAGAATAATGAATATCAAATGGAACTAGTTCACGCGATATATCAAACTTATGGCAAATGGATAAAAACGATCATCAAATGATACTAAAGTGATGCAAAATAGCTTAAGAAATCACAGATAGATAAATGAATGAGATGCGATTTTCAGAGAACTTTCTTTGAAATTATCTTATCATCTTCTTGTAGGTTCACTATAGGTCTTGTTCAAATGATTGCTGGTATACTTGTCGAGCTAAATCATTTTTTATGGTCGATAAATCTCAAGAAAAATAATATTTCATATTCATTGCATTTTTAAATAGCTTTTTGCTAAGCTTGCTGGTTTTTGAAATATTATAAGTCAGTGCTTCGTAATCTTTTTAACAATATTACATTATAAATGGAAAACGTGAAGCGTATTAAACGATCATGGCAAACAGTTTCCCGGACCATGGCACACATGCTGTGTCATCGGTCATCATTGTGTTAATATCGTGAATCTCTACAAAGTATTTGAAATATCGTATATTAATTAAAGACATATTCATAATATTAAGTTTAATTGCTTATTTATACTGTGAGATAGATGAGCCTTGATTTAAATTTATTCTCCCTAATATTATGTAAGTGTGTCGTATAACTTTGTGAATTTATCTTCTTGCTCGTTGAGAATATATTATCATAAAGATTTAAAATATTAAAGCTCTATTTGTATACATCTTAACTTACATTTTGGGAATATTACAATGGCATATATTATACACTACCGACAACAAGTTTGGAAACACCTATCATATTGTAGACTTGTTTGTGAAAATTTAACTATTGACACGTTTGTCTTCGCCTTCATAAAAATATTATTTTAATCTGGTAGTACTTGTTTTCTGCTTATTATAATTTTTAAGAACAACGGCCAATCTAAATATTATGATGTAAGCAATTTAGAGAATGTTGACCCTACCGTGGAAACTGCAATAACCCGGATGATAAGACGCAATTAAAATACGGTTATTTATGTTGGGTCGTAATTATGTTGTCCATTTCACATTAGGTACACAAGAAATAGATGAGATCATTCACACCAATTAACAATATTTACTATCGACAATAAGTTTGGAAACGCCTAGTATATTATCGAATTATATGTACAAACATAATAATTAACAGTCATAAATAATTTCTACTTTATCTTCGATGATAGAAACCTTCTATTTAACAATACATGGCAATGTGCATTCAAATAAGTAAGAAAAAATAAAGACTTCAGAAAATCGTTCTTGCCCCCTTGCTATGTGCTATGCTTCAAAAATGCAGCCCTTAAATTTTTTTTCATGAAACATGACACATCATGACACATGAAACATAATAATACATCGTTTGCAACCAAACTAGAATTTAAACTATTTTAACTTTTCCCTACGATATTATGTATTTAATACGCCATATGACATTCTAAAAACCCGTATTTATTATTTTTCATATTGATATTCGATACTATATATTATATACAAATATAGATAGTATATATATCGATATAGTTCGTATATACACTCAAAACTCTTTTTGTGCGATTTTATTTTTGTGCGATTTCGAAGATATGCGGTTTTTTTAAAGCAATTTTTTATTTCATAAAGAATACGTATCGAGATATTTTGGATAAAATAGGAAATAAATCAAGGACACCAACCGAAATTTGGATAAAAATATAATTGGGACTGTGTAAATCATATTGCATCTGCTGTCACTAAATTACGACCACGCTCTTTATTCTGGTTTAGATTTTTGAAAAAATAGATTTCGTTTTCTTTACATTTTTCCGATGTTTTTCGTCTTTTAACGCGTTTTTCTCGAAAATACTTGATTGATTTTTTTAAATTGATCATATGAGATGCCAGATGTCAGACATCCTTAAAATTTTACCAATGATGCAAAACGTCCTATAAACGTTACCAAAATTGTTACTTTTTAATTGGCTTATTATTTTCCTGTTTTTTATGAACTTTTTTTATGCGATTTTAGATATATTTTATATAGCTGTTTAAAGTTATGCGGTTTTTTAAATCCATGGAACGCATCTTCGCTTTTCCTATAAAATTCATAGCTTTTTTTGTGCGATTTTCTCGCGGAACGTATCTACCGCACAAAAAAAAATTAAGTGTATTTTTTCCCTCAAACCGTGTTATACAAAACCGTGTTGTATAAAACCATGCTATACGAGACCCATGTGTATATCGAAATTCAATGTAGTAATGTTGTAAAAATTCCCATTATTACAACTTTACTACAACTCAACTCAGTGTAGTAAATACACCATAGCAAAGGAAAGGTTAAAATCTTATATTTTTTATGTTGTGACAACTTATCTAAAATTATACCGACAAGTATTTTCTCTCTAAATTGCATTAATAATATTAAAATACTTCAGACAGCTTTTGCTTGCATCATACCATTAAAAGACTATATGAGACTGTGACTTTAAAGAACAGGAAAAGACCGGGTCGCCCAAATTCTATTACAGCTTCATTTTATGATTTTTCCATCCATACGTATTTATATATATATATTAAGCGCGTTTAAAGCAGCACATTAAATCTTTATTTTCCAGGCATTTCCAAGGGATTTTAAGTAAATATACAGGGTCTTTAAATAGGGACACTCAAAATGTGTTAGGTTATAGCGGCTATGTTTAAAAATTGTCTATCAAATTGAGTGATAGACATATGTGGTTCCAATGGGACGCTATGCTATGTATCACACAGCGCATGCCACGATGGACATTCTGCATGAACGATTTGAGGACATGGCGACTTGAACTGACCAGCGATTTAACGCCTTTAAACAAAGTCTATATAACGAAAGACATTCAAGAAATCCAGCCAGATTTATGCGACAATTTCGTCGAAAATTGTACCTCCCGAATACGCGCTACTAAGCAAAACCGCGGCGGACATTTGAATGACTTTATATTCTATACTTAATCACACAACACCTTGTTTAATTTTCGTTTGAAAATTGATTTGCCCTATACAATAAAATACCAATAAATTATTCAAATGTTGGATTTGTTTTGTTTTTTTTTTTTTTTTGTACAAATATATTAAACAATTTTACAGGACATTTTAAGATTACACCAAGAAGAAAAGTAAACAATCTCATTAGCGTTGAATTCTTCGGGCATATAACTGTAATAAATTTGTTATAGTGATAATATAAGTCTGGAATGTAACAACATGATTTTTACGTTTATCATCTTGTCCTACTTTTCTAATCTTAATTGACTAAGTATGTTACCCCCAATGCTGCACAACACAAAACGGAAGCAAGAGTAGTGCTCCTCCCCTCGTGGACTTGAAAGTCTTTTAGCTGGTGTTGTGTCCAGTGTGTCTTAATATGTCGTGCAAGGTGCTCGTGCTGACACTCACCATAGCATATTTGACCGTGGGATGCGGCTCTGTACCACCGGCTGCTGTGGGAACTGCCATCTCCACTGCGGCGTCAGGACTCAACCAAGTCACGGTAAGCTCCCCTTTTAATTATTTTTATTCATCAAATTACTTTTATTTAAAAAAAAAACCTCATTGATCCATAACAAAATAAATAAACACCATATATTTTTTGTATAATAACTAACCTAAACAATATCCGTCGCTTAAATCAATTACGATTGAGTTTATTTCAATAATGGTGTGTACATTTAAAAGGCGCTAAACGATGGTGAAACTCAGTACAAATATATTATTAACATCGTTCGTTGACACTTTTCAATTGTAATTTTCAACAGGAATAAACCCATATTATTCGATTGAATGTTGAAAATAAATATTTTCAAATTTTAAATGCGCGCGCATATGGTCTACTAAAAAGTTTTTATGGCCATATTTGTTTTGACGTTTAAACGTAACCTTATCCTGTATATTCTTTCCGATGTCCAAATTCATTTTTCGGGTCTATTGAACTCACACGCGCGATGTTTCAAGGTCAATTGTACATGATAAAAACGCAAATAAATAAATAAATAAAAACATCAACTTCCTCGAATAATTTCACTGTATGAAAGAACGTTCAAATTTACAGCTGTCATTTTCAATAAGCGATGTTATTTTTATGCATAGTTAGTCTTTAACACGCGATTATTCGACCATAATTCAAGTTGACGTATTTTAATGCGGATTTTTGTAGGTTGATAAATGAAAGTTGCGTTAAAAATAATTAAATATATTAAAATTTACAATTTAAATCGGCTTAAAAAATATATTGATATTGAGTGTGATTAATTAGATATTTTACTTTTACAAATAATATTGATTGAAAATCATTAGAAAAAATTGAGAAATCGATTTTCTCTTTTAGACCGTATTTGTAAGCAATTCGAATTATCGTTTGTTCATAAATTTATGTAGAACATGTAGTAATTTTGAAGAATTTGCCACAAAATTAATGTTGAAATTAAATAATTTTACACAACTAAATGATAATCCCACAAAACCGCGTATTCATTCATCCAGTCCAGTTCTCTCACGATGCGAATATTAGGGTGCCATCGCATACGCAACGATATATCGTTGTTACCATTTTGCGCAAGTGTCATCGACGATATATCGCTGTCCGGTACTAAGAAGATTAAAAATAAAAATGTACGACACGAAATATACCACATTATTTCGCCGCATCGATAAAAAATATTGCAAAAGGGTGAAATCTCAATTTACAATTAAATTAAATGTATTTTTTTTTATCAAAATATCTCTTTTTCGTTTCGATACCGCAAATTTTCAAAGCTCCATTAGGTAATCTTTGTGTCAAAACTAATGCAGTACGTGTTGACAGCGTTTATTTTGCAGAATAATGTCAATGTCTCGTTGATTCTGTGCATTTTTCATGCGGCATAATTAAAGCAAAATAATCTTGACACGAATTTAGGGCAATTTCATTTAATGTTGCAAACAAATATGAAAATCGCCCGCCATAAGTACCGCACTTGGGCAACTTCCGACGGTGAATAAATGTGTTAAAACAACGGATGAAATGCTGTGTTCTACGTAAGAACGAAAGCCAATCAATATTGACATATAAACGAACAGGAAACTAAAAAAGAATCACTCAACTTGTGTTTTAATAACCAAGCCTTGTCAATTTATATAATCAGGGCTACAACAACCATACATGAATGCATGTCCAATCTAGGACACAAACTTTCTTGTTAGAAAATATGACATAATTTTTATTTCATGGCCAGAATACGAAAAAACGTTGATTATAAATGACAATGGGTAATTCAACAAAATTGACAACTTTTTAAGTTACATTGATCATTTTATGTGGAGGTCATTTTTAATAAAGTGGGAAATTATTTGGAAAAAATCACAAAATATTTGTCAACTTCAGTTGTTAAGAAAAAAGCGCATGTTCAAGAATGCTTGAAGTTATCCTTCTTATTTTTTTAAATTTATTTCATCATCAAAATTGGCAGCATATAAACCTTGATGGAAATCATCTTATTCTACAGAAAAATCATTTATTGTTTAAGTTTTAAGCTTAATTTTGAAATAAGTATTATTATTACAGTATTTTGTATTACCTATTCCATATTCAGATATTTGGGAAAATATCCGAATACTGTTCGTAATACTTTTTGACCAGTTGACGCACACGTCTGGAATAACAATTTTCGCAATTTATGAACGTAAAATTGAAATTAAACAATCGCTAAAACACACAATTATTATTGTTTTAAATCAATGACATTGCTTGTTGACAGTGGCGTTATCTGTCTCATTTCAATTCTCAGAGAAGTTTGAGAGTTTTTGAGCCGCTTAAGTTCGTTTTCGTTTTGATGAGTGTCCACGAAGACGGTATGCATAGACTTATCTGGCGTAAAAAAGCAAGTATTATCTGCTGACGCATGACGGGAATTGACGGCTGTGTACGTCAAAGTGTTAATAGAGTATTTTACAAAATCGACGAAAGATCACACGAATCACACGTCAACAGCTACTCAACGAGTATTTTCAACGGCAGGACAAACTAAAACTAAATTAAGAACAAACATTCAGTGCTCTGTTTTTTTAAAATAAGAATGTTTAAAGTTTCAATAAATGACTAAAAATAAAAATGAGCTCGTTTTAAATGGTAATGTTTTGTTATTTTTATATTTCAAAATCTATTCGAATATCCGAGTAGGATCATATTTTACTATTCGATATTCGAATAGCTGATAATGACGAATAATTGTAATCCCTACGGGCAAGTAATTACTATCCACAATTTATCAGGGCCATAACAAGGTGGTGGCAAAGCGGGCGCCCGCCACGGGCGCAACTGGGCTGGGACGTTCTTAGCCGGCATAAACCCGCAATAAAATAAAGACAATAATATTTTCGACCGATTATAAAATTTAAACAACCCACCCGATCAGTCTTCTTCGGGCAATTTCGTTTTGTAATGAGAGTTCGTAATCGTTCTGTAGGCGTGTTCAGGTATGGCGTCCGATTGCGAGGCGCTCATTCATCATGTCAGCGGTCCGAAAAGCAGACCGGTTGGACACACAAACCTCTGATCACGAAATTCCCCTCGGAGGCTAACTACCATAGGTGGTTCGCGCCAAATGAGGTCCCGAACCACCTATGTAAGTTAAGAAGTCTAGATTCCCCCCCCCCCCCCCCCCCCATCCATAAAAACTATGTATAGCGCAAGGGACCACTCGAAATTGAGAATGACCGTGTTCTTGCAAACATGTATATTGAATTCAGGATTTGTACTTGGGATTTGAGATTTGAACACTCAATTGGAAAGCCCATCTTCCCCAAAACCCAGCAGTCGACGGTCATCCAATTTTCTTCACCATTTCTGGGGTAGCTACCTCATTTGGCCGACCACTGCACTATTCGTCTTAGCAGCTCGTACAGCCTCGTCTATCCTTTCCTTGACCATGATGTATTTACTACAACTCGACTCTAATAATGGGCATATCGATATGAAATATAACAGATACGGGGTTCAGAATTTCATATGGTGTACCAAATACATATCATGGTAGCGCTGTTTTTAATTTAGTATTTAAAAAAAACAACCTCTATCTGTGCATTAGGTTGGGTACTTTTGGAACTATCTTCATATTGCATTTATAATAGGCTTATTTAACTTTTTTTTTAAATCCGAGGTGGATGGATTAGAAACCAAAAAAGATGTCTGATTGTCATTGTATTTATGACAAATGGAACAAAGAAACCACATGAAAAATCTTCTCTCTACAAAAGTCTTCATTACATATTGGCCACGTCTAATAGATATGGTACCTTAAAAAATAGAATATATCCAAGCATATAAGATATAGAAATAAAATGTGATAATTACAACATAAAAAGAAAGAGAATGGAAGCCTTAAATCAATAATTTTATGTTAAGATTTTAAGTTTATGGCACAAGGAGATCGAGGCGCAATTTTGAATATTAGAAAGCTCGAGAAAAAGAAGAAATGAATATTAAAGAGAGGAACTTCTCTAATACAACGCTTGTTATACAAAAGCCTCATTTACATGAAATTAAATCAACTTCTTAATTAGTATTACATAAACAATGTAGCCTTTTTATGTGGTGTCGTGAAAGCTGTAACATATGAAATTGTGTCGCTGGACAAATCCTAAAAAAACCTAAAATTTATAAGATTATGTAAATAAATTATATGTCTCCATTATTCAGCAACCGGAAAGAATATCATCTTACCTGTTTTTTAATCATATTCAGCACAGATATCGGTTGTTGTTCATAATTCATATTTTGGCTAATTGGTTTATTGCTGAAAATCTAGGTCTATAGGCATATATATTAGATGTAGGGCTATAAATCTTTCAAAATACCATTATTGCCATTTAAATACAATTAACACAGATTTATAAAAACCGGATCCTCAACAAAATTAATCGGCACTCGATGGTAAAAATAAATCAATTCAGGACAAGAGATTCCAGTATGATTTTCGTACTGAAATTTTGCAACGCCCAGATGTAACCATTCATCCAAACAAACACACGATAGGCCCTGGAATACGAATTAATCGATATTTCGTAATACGCATTGTTTTACGATCTAATGGATGATGTAAGATGAATTGGTTTTTTGATAGAATGTCCACTTACTTTCGACAACCCCTCGAGGGGCCGTGACAGTTACACGACATGATATAATTAATCATTGCTAAAAAAGTGGTTTGAATGTCAAAAGATTCAATTGTCGTGACCAGTTGCATTCAGATTTATCTTTTCGATTATTTGTCAACGCTCACGAGAAATGGTCATTAGCATAACGAAGTTTCAAAGTCAACATTAGACAATGCTTGCACAAGCACACAACACATGCATGCAAACAATGAGCACTAGAGTAAGACATTTTTGTACAAAACCGGAGACGGAATTGACTCATAAAATTACACGATAAGTGGTTTTTCCAATAGGATCAAAGCGAAATTATTTTCCGCATAGTCTTCTGGATGTGGTTTCGAAATGTTGATAATAACCAATCCATTAATAAATGAGTAGCAGAGTCGGAAATTATAGTTGAAAGCATGTCATCCATAAGAAGTGTATTCAAAGCTGGTAATAAAGCTTCATCCAAATGTGACGCCTAGATTTTTATTCAATGTTGTGTGACATGTATTGCTATCTTGCTGGAAATAAACATCAGACACATCAATATGATTGATTAGAGCCTCTCCAGCATTTAAAGTAACAGCATTTGTGAGCAAATATGGCCCAATTATTCCATATGTCCAAAATACTCACCAAACGGTAATATTTTTTGGGTGTAGACATCTTTTCTGAATAATACGAGAATTTTCATCAACCCACATATAACAATTTTACTTATTGACGAATCCATCCATTGTGAAATGAACTTAATCACTAAACAAAATTTTGCTTGAAAACAACAGATCTCTCGTTCGTTGTCCAAGAATAATGTAAACATGTTGTTCCATGGTTGAAATTGTACTCAAATATCTAAAAAATGCCAATTTCACTCCATTGTTTAATTGCTTATAATCTATAAGAAGCGTTTTTCTAGCTCAAAGTCAAAGGCTCTAGGGTTAAATTCAAAAGTCAACTTTTGCCCTTCTTTTTAACAGTTTTAATTTTTTTAAATAGTTTTAAAAATGAATTAAACACAAATCTGGTAGGAGCGATAAAAGATTATATAAATAAGGTTTGTATCTAATTTGAAGTAAATCTGATTATTTAAACTAGAGATATCATGTCAACCGTGTTGAAAAAAGTAGTTACGAGAAAAACGCATTTAAAGATTTCATCCTGAAAGGACCGGCTAATATAGTTGTAACTCCGTAAATAATTGGATTTTTTGAAAATTCCTTTGAATGATATATTCTGAAAGGTTAAAGCTTTAAAAATGTGCAAAAAAAATTAAATTAAATTAATTATTTCTATTTGAAAAGTTGAAGTGATGGAACGCACAGATCTGTACACGTGGTTTTTATAGGGTTCATGTTAACAGTTTGGATTTACCGCATGGATGAGTCCCCAATATGATCTCAAATTGTTATGAATCATTTTTATAACACATTTGTCAAAATGCGGTCATTACTGACATTGGCATCGATCAAGACGAGAAATTGCTTATAAAAATATTATAGAATAGGTTGCAAAAAAAAAACTAAATAAGTGCAACCAGTCAATTAATGCAACCTGAATACCATACGGGCCATATTTTTTCAATTACAAAATCTATTTGTGTTTCAGAATCGTTTAAATACACGTTTTTATGAGATCGAACACGTTCTAGACGGGCATTTTAATGCTTTTATAGCGGCCTGTTTTTAGTGTCAAAACTCCAAACCCAGTCGATGAGACCTGAATTGAAAGAGTTTTTGCAAAAATGTGAATGTAATTTAAATAACACATACATAACCTTGGGCTTTTTAATTCGAAAGTGGTCTTATTTTGGATTTCAGATTACTGACACTTGGAGGAGGCTGTCGGAAACCGTGAGCAACCATGCTGCGCTGAAGCAGACGCTGCGACGTCTTCGTCTAGTGCCGGCCCAGGCTGCTAGGGTCGCTCATGCTTTGGTCGAGAGGCTGCGCTCTGGAGATGCTCCATCGGTGAAGACCGCTCTTGGGACGCTTCGAGGACGATTGCTCACGACGAAGACCAATCCTAGGAAGCAGTACTACAGTTTTAAAGGAATCAGGTAATTTAAATACCAAGGAGCACAGCGGCAGTATGCAGACCCTAAATGGAACAGACGTTCATGTCATTCATATTTCCGTGGGAATGCTCCAAAAATATAAAAATAACGAACGATAATTTTCAGTCCCTTCCTTGCAATCGATATTAACCACTTTGACACGGTATTCACATCACCGACAATAAGTTTGGAAACACTTATTTCACGAAAAATACTTAATATAACTCACCATTTATCGATATTAAAAAATATAAAAATATGCATACGTGTCCTCTTTAGTATAATCACATAATATAAGCATTTAAATAATAGCATAAAACACTTTAAATATCATTATAAGTTTTTCAAGGCATATTGACACTAATAGATAAAAGTTTTTTCGCTTTTCGATCAATCTCATTTAACAATAGCTCAAGTTTAGCAATCATAAGGATTAATTATTTATTTATTAATACAGAATCGCTCTTTTTCTATATAAAAAAAAATATATAAAACAGAGTTCTAAAATGTGTTTAGGCTCATTATACCGCTGGAATATAATTTTTTTTGTAAAATTATTATTTTTTAACTTGAATCAAAACTGATTGACTATCCGTTTTTTATAATATATACTAAGTTGTCCAATCTCTCTCTTCTTCGTTATCGTTATGTTCAGATATGGCATCCGATCGCGAGGCGCTCAGTCGTCATATCAGCGGTCTGAAAAGCGGACCGATTGAGCATACTAACCTTATAGCCACTCCGTCTTTTTTTAGGGCGTTTTGCGGCATTTTCTATGATCTGTACGATTTTTGAGAGGCGGGGAAGGAAGCGTTAAATACGCCTTAACAATCGAATCTTTTATTGCTGTTTCAACGGCACCAGAATATTTGGATTGGGCATTTTTCTTAAAAATTGGAATGACTAAAATAATATTAATAATAATTAAAATTATTCAAACAAATTATCTATAAAAGAAAACAATTCACAATCGAACAGTGACTTGAATATTTAAATGACAGTGAAAGAGAAAGCCCAATGCACATTCTGAAATGCATGCTTTCGACTTATTCATGATAGCGTGGGAAACCCCGCAAATAAAATGTTTTTAGCGCATGCGCATTATTCAACTGCACAATAATTGGATGGAGCATTTCTTCAACATCGAACTAAGCAATAAGAACTAATCCGATTTCGAAAATCGGCACGTCTCCCATGAAAATTATCTAAAGCCAGCTTTTATTACGCTTACGTGATTTTATGCGGATGAAAAAACGTTCTTATTGTAATTGTTGTATCGAATTTCACGAAGTATTTATTGCACGTTCTGTAACAATTCGAATAAAAAATGATCCTTTTGAAGCTTCATGCCCGTGCTGATGGATATATAAATGTCGATACTTTCCATGGATTTAATTGCTAAATAAAGCGTCCATTTACATTTGGACAATGGTCATTAATATCGTGAACAAACCAGGAGCAATTTGAATAATTTTCATTAATTCGATTGAATGCGGTTTCTCTTCGCGATTAAATCTCTATTTCATGATGATGACACAACTTGAAAGCAACAATTGCAGGGCTTATAACGACGGAAAATCTTCTCAAATGCTTGGTTCAATGGAGCAACAGCGAATGTTAAAACACGAAGATCGATAAATATATCATAATATTATAATAAACGATCCATCTTTGCATCGTGCATTTGGTTTCAAAGAATCCAGGCCGAATACAAACTGACATTTTCTATACATTATGCTTTTTATGACTCCATATAGATCCAATAAAATCGCATTGCATTCGTAATTTTTGTATGTGGGAGTACAACTTGACTTTTAAGCTCGGATTTGTAATCGACTTATTGATGTATCGATATACATTTAAGAACATAATTACATACATTTATAAAAATGATTATGGCGAGATATTGGTCGTTAAAAAAGAGATCTTAGGATAGGATTATTTGAATAGTAATTTTATATAGGAAATGTATTTTTTTCACAGTCTGAATTTGAATCCGAATCCTATTAAAACAACAATTAATCGACACTTTATTATATTGTCGATAAGCCATATGAAACACTCTAATGTAATAGTAAATATTGCACAAATTCAAACAAGCAATCATATTTATTTAGAACAGCGAGTGTCCATGTTTAAGCAAATACAGACTCGGGTCGAATTTGGGTGACATTTTGATACAACAGTGGCTTTTAAATATGTATTATTTTATTCAAAATGAGTTCTTCTTCCTTAGATATGCCCAACCACCTACCGGAATGTTCCGCTTTAAAGCTCCAAGACCTCTTGAACCATGGCAAGGAACCAGAGACGCCCTCGAAGAAGGCAACGTATGCCCACACAAATTCATCCTTTTTGACAACTACAAGGGCGATGAAGATTGTTTATTTTTGAACGTCTATTCGCCAGTATTGCCGGACAAAGAATCTGAGTTGGTATTTTATATTTCATCTGTTGAAATTGATGCTTCCATTTACATAATTACAATATAAATATTGTGTTTTAGAGAATATCCAAAGCTTCCTGTTATGGTGTGGTTCCACGGTGGTGGATTTTCCATGGGCTCCGGAAACTCTTTCTTCTACGGTCCCGATTACCTCGTAGCCGAAGATATCGTGCTGGTGACCATCAACTATCGTCTGGGAGCGCTCGGATACCTAAGCCTTCAAAACAAAGAAGTACCTGGTAATGCAGGCCTCAAGGTAAATATAAATCGACGTTTGAGGTCAATTATTTTGCCATTTCCTTCAATTATAGTTCGATGAACTCGTTAATTTAAGTCATGTGCTACTGAAAGAAACTTGCCAATTCGATAATAATGTTTGGAGAATTTTGCAATCTGCCAAAAGAACTGCACAACTTATTTTGAAAGAAAAGTTTGCAATATATCTTGGCTTATTGGCGTCGTTTTGGGATCAACGTCTGCACCATTGCTGGTGAGATGAGTATTTCGTGCATTTTGCAATCCTGAAAGATGACGCCATTAAACAATCATTACGCGGGGGCCTTTCTCTGCTTACATAAGCGAATTTTTATTAGGTATCCATGTCTTAAAGAAAATATTTTCAGATGTTAACAGTTGCAAATTAATGCAAACAAAAATCACAAATATATTCAAATTTTTTGCGAAATTACATTCGCTAAAATCCTTAACGCGTTTGACTGCCTGATGGACTTTTTGAATGATCGCAAACCACTTTTTTGCTATGTCAAGCGGTAATGTGGTTTATTGAGCAACCTGACAAATTTATGTTGCTTGACAGCTGTCAATTATATAATATTTTCAAACAAACACAATTGTCTCCGTGTGAATAGAAGTTTATAAAACGACAATATTCAAATAAATTATTATCTAGTCGATAAATCAAAAATGTCCGTTAAACCGGAAAGAAAACAGTAACCGAACCGATATAAATGTTAAGAACGTAACCAAATCCAAAACCGAAATAAAAAATAGCCGTTCGAAGTCCTGTGTTTTCTTAAAACAATTTTTCTTTTTTTTCTAACATTTTTATGTTCTAAATTATTACATATTTTTTTTAAAAACGAAGACCCGATTTATATATCGTCTACAAATATCACATTTAAATAAATTCAGCATAACCGTATTTCACCAATATTTAATCAAAATTTTGCATATCATATTAGTTCCTGGATAATTATTAAAAAGCCCAAACCAATTCAAATTTTGTGGATAAAAAATCCCACCGTAACAATAATATAGTTTGGGGGGGATTCATAATATGGCAAACTTAATATTTATATTTGAAATGGATGCATTTTAATTCAAAATATTTGTGAGATCGCTGAATTACGAGCACGTCCTTTATTCTGGTTTAAATTTTTGAAAAAATTGATTTCTTTATTTTTTCTTTTGAGTTGTTTTTCTCAAAACAACTCTTTTCAACACGGTTGACATCATATCTCAAGTTTTAATTAATCAATTCGCTTCTAACTGTCCAAAATAAGGCCAAAAAATGACTTGACTGAATTTTCTTTAATTGTCGCCATTTTGTGATTATTCTTTTTGAGTTAGGGACTACTAATTAATTGTCCTATTGTTTAACTTTTTTTGTGCGATTTTCCGCGGAACTCACCTACCGCATAAAAAAAGGTTTAAGTGTATATCGATATAGATATTATATCGAGATTCAATGTAGTAATGTTGTAAAAATTCTCATTATTACAACTTGACTATAACTGGACTCTGTGTAGTAAATACACCATAGTAAAGGAAAGGATAATGAGCTCTTGCTGAACGGACACATGATTTTTCACGACCTGTATAACGACGAGCGTAACTATATGATCACACGAATTTTTTGCTTGAAATTGTTGATAATTTTTTATTATATATTGTTTATAAAATATGCGCTTTTTTGCAAAAAAATAAAAACACCAGAATTTCCAGAAGAAAAACGCCTGAAGCAAATAAGGCATCAACTCTTTGTCTAACAGTTGCAACTTGACATTCATTTGAATGGATTTTTTTTAAGAGCCTTCAACTAAATATCTGACCATCACCATGATGATCCATTCCGGTTCCACCTCCTGAGACTCTTCGACGTGGTTCTTGCGCAAACTTCAACCCACGATTCTTCGAATTCAAAATATTATAGCCTTTTAGAAATCATTCATTATCATCTCTTTGTCATTTCCAATGTAATTGGACGATCATTTTTAACGCATTTTATTCTAGACGTATTTTTACAAAAGTGTATTGGAACAATAAAACAAAAAGTCATTGATCATACTTATGTGGTACATTTGGAAATATATTTATAATACGCAAATATATAAGAAATTTATTTGCGACTTTTGAGATGAAATGTGTATAGGCACGGTAGGGCAAATTGGACTGCTTTGAGACGCTATGCGCATGCGCCACACCGCCTTTACTGTAACATAAAGCAACCTATACAACGACAGCAAGCCTATTTTAATATATATTACACAATACAAAGAACAGAATTTTTACTATTGCTGCCCTTAAGGAACATTTCTATCATGTTGGTTTTAAAAAATTTTCATATATCGGAAAGAACCAATGTTTAAGAATACGTTCAATAAATTTCATGTCGATATTATTGAAATTCGCAAAGTTATAGGCCAACGAGGAGAGGAGGAACTTTAAACGCATTTTTCTCGAGCTCATGAAAGTGTTCCCATACGCCCTTTATGAGCATTTTTTATGAAATTTGGCAGGCATGTGTATAATAAACGTCTTTATCGAATAGACTACAATTATGCAAAAATATTCTAAATTGTTTATTTAATGAACAAAAAACTATAAAAAATGTTGGTAAAAACACAAACTTTTTTTCGATCGCTCACTATTTTTTTATTTTCCAATATTTCTTCTTAATTGTAGTCTAAGCTATACAAAATATTATACAAAGTAAAAATATGTTTAATTTTTTTGCTGCAAATTACTTGTTCAGGACTTAGGACTTCCATGGTGAAAAATGTCATTGCTCGCGCACCGACATACGTGGCTCCCCCCACTCCCACTACCGTACTTTATCAAACTTTAAAAAATATTTTTATGTTCAATAAAGATTACCTAGTCAATACACTAAATATCAACATTCTATATTTAATAGCTTTCGCATAAAAAAATGTTAAAAAATCGATCACTTTTAGGCCCAACAAGGTAGAAAAGTCCCTTAAGATTTTTTACTTATATATTTGATTATTTTCTCATAAATCAAAGTAATTACTTGTTGTGCGGATATCTTGGTTGAAGGCAACTAGAGCGTTTACTATTATATATCCGTGGTCGACGGTATTCGCTCAATTTCACCTGTTGATGTTCAAATCCTGTTTTTATGCCATTATATTTCCCGTATCAATAATGATACAATTTGAAAGACTATGATGTAACAATAATCATGATGTATAGGAGCGTCGACGAGAATAATTCAAGTGATTTTATTTTTCCAGGATCAAGTTTTGGCGTTGAAGTGGGTCCAGCAAAATATTGAGTTCTTCGGCGGTGATCCCGACCAGGTTACCATATTCGGAGAATCTGCCGGTGCAGCCTCCGTTCAATATCTGATGCTGTCGCCGATGGCGAAGGTGATGTTGTAAAATTGAAAAACCATCAAGAACGAAACATGTTTTGGGCATCTATTAACTTTAATTAGGGATTTAATCATGAACTTTGGTTTTTTTTAAAAAAAAAAACAACAACAAGCAGTTACGATTGCAGAGCAAGTGCCATTTTGCAAGGTTGATTGGGCACCAATAAAGGCAGTGTAATTTGAATGATTTTTTGGAATGATCGATCATTAAAATTATTAATAAGTGGCATATCCGAAAATATGCCAATGTTGATCTTATAATTGAACAATTATGATATTTAATTGGGTAAAGCATTAATATGGCGCGAACAAGCAATGAAATTTCATATAAATATGACTAGTATTGAACTATTAATTTATTAATTATGCATACTGATGATAATTTGCATCTTTTTTCGATTGAATAAATTTGTATTTCATGGAAAATATTGCATTATTACTTGCAGGGATTGTTTACGAAGGCCATCTCCCAATCTGGATGGACCCTCTGTCCCTGGGCACTTTCTGAAGATCCCTTGGAGAGAGCATTCTCGCTAGGAAAAACTCTCGGCATGGAGACAAACAGTTCTGATGAGCTACTCGGTAAAATATAATTTTAAATATTATATCCCATTTAAATTATCTGGATATTAAGATAATTAATTTTCAGGATTTTTAAGAGCGATGCCTAGCGAGACCCTGGTAGTGGCAGCTCAAAAAATTTTGACACCAGAAGACGCTCGCAAAAATATTGGAATTCCATTTGTTCCATCAGTGGAACCAGCGATAGAAGACTCGGATGATATTTTCCTGAGTGAACATCCAGCTACGATGTTGAAAAGGGGAGACTTTGCTAGGGTTCCCTATATGGCCGGCTTCAATTCACACGAAGGTCTCGTCTTCATCAGACGTAAGTACCCAATATATTATTGCGTTTTTTGCATGGATCAGTGATTAACAAACAAATCATGCCGGGTCATAAACATGCATTTATATTCCTTATGCAAATTTATTTATTTTGAGCAAAAATTACATGAATAGATGAATGGATTTTGAGGCGATACTGAAGTGAATTTGCAACATTTCTTGAATCGCAAATATTCATACATTACCAATTATTTACATGCGATAATTCGCGCGGCATCAACGTCCTAAGCTTGAATATATTTGTTATCTCCTAAACGTTAAAAAATAGTGTCCGACTTGAATTTTATCTGCATATTGCAAATCGTATAATTGAATGTAATTTTTACCTTTCTGTGTAAATTTTACATGCATAGAAACAGCAGCTCACCTTGTATCTTATAGAAATGTTACTCAACACCATAGCTAGTTCTGCTCAAATACCTTAAAAATGCCCAAAGAAAATCTACGATCGGAACTGGATTCGGTTTGCATCTGCGAATCTTTCGCAAGATTTGTCTCGCATTCAGCGCAGCTTGATAATCGATCCACCACGAGCATTTCAGTATTTTTATGAACACTCATGGCACATGCAAATAATTGTCAAAGTCATTATGATGGAATCATTGTCCATGAAATAGATGCCAAGGTCGGAGGCAGTGATTACGTCCATCGGATAGTGATCTCGGAAATACGGCAAACTGGCTTGTGTGCCAAAGAAAAGAGAGAGTTGTGGCATAACACATATCCATATTTATGCAAGAGACCTCAATTTCGAACACATTTGTTAAAATATATGCAGATGAATTGATCGAATGACAGATTTATCAGAAACAACATAATTTAGAATACAGTTGGCAATACAAAACGACCGTAAAAACAATGCTGCAGATAGCAGGAAACTGCTGACGTTGCAGGAACTGAATATCTTTTTTGCGCCATTTGAAAGTTGCGTATTAAACGTTAAGCGTTTAATAGAATTAAGCGTGTAATATAATACTCGTCATTCTATCCACATTATTCATGTGCCTCTCAGAAGTTTCAGAATGTGTTTGTTTAATGTTAGAATGACATCGAATCGCCTTTAACGCCTTACAGCCCGCTGAATACGAGGGAAAACTTTATTGGGAGTTTGAGCATTTATTGCCATAAGTACGTCTTCGATATGATTTAAAAGGCATCTTCTATGTTCGAATATTTCTAAATCATATTAAATCAGTGGATCATAATAAAATGGTGTTCAAGTAATTTAACCTGTATGGGAGTACTATCGGAAATATCCGTTTTGACCTTCACTATTCAGAAAGAGCACTCTTGTGCATTGAAGCTCCGAGGCGGACAGAGACAGAGAGAACTTAGCGCAGTTCGGGAGACTGAGATGGAGAGCTTCTTCATATGCATCGCATGATTGTATAGATCGTTAAGCCCAAATGTATCGACTTATAATGATTTCGATTTCAAGTGTGTTATTTGTTTACGCAAAAAAATGACCGGATATTCCGGTCTGAGATGACCGGAATGAGTCTTTGTCCAATTATCATTTCCTTCTAAAGGAGGAGCAAATGAATCGATTTTTTATGCATTGTTTAAGTAAAGAAAGGAAGTGCTCTTGTATGTATGTAGTGTTCATTTACAATTGACTCTGCCTCGAATTGAAGATTGTCTTACGCTGATTAGGAGCTGACAGAAAGTAATCGGTGTAAAGCGATTATGACAACAACGACTTCATCGATTTTAAATTTGATCACTAACGAAAAGGTTAAAATGTAATAAATTATCGTTTATATGGCAATTTGAGTTGTAATCAATAAGCAATTACATCGATTTTAATCTTATTAATCATTTAAACATACTCATAATTAATTAATAGTAAATGCTTTTAATTACACTCAGACCTCTTTTTGTGTGACTTTTTTGTGCGATTTCGAAGTTATGCGGCTTTTTTTATTTTCATAGAGAATACGTATCGAGATATTTTGAACAAAATAAGAAATAAATTATCAACATTAATCAAAATTTAGAGAAAAAAATAATCTGGGACTTTGTAAATAATATTGCATTTGCTATTGCTAAATTACTACCAAGGCCTTTATTCTGGTTTAAATTTTTGAAAAACTTGATTTCGAATTTTTGAATTTTTAGTCAGTTAATTTTAGGCACTATAGTGATATCTTTACTAATTGTGAATTATATTGTTGGAAAGAGAACACCTACACAGAACAATGATGACATTGACACCGGGTATACTATTTCTTCCGAAGAAGAGAGCGATTTTGAATCATATCGAAAATCGCAACCAAAATTATCATACAGCGATGATAGTTTGTAATTAAAATAATAATTATTTCTAAATGGATATCTGGCATTTGAGATGCCAGATGTCAGACATCCTTAAAATTTTACCAATGATGCAAGACGTCTTTTAAATGTTACCAAAAATGTTATTTTTTAATCGCCATATTGTTTTCCTGTTTTTGTATTAACTTTTTTTATGCGATTTTGGATATATTTTATATAGTTGTTTTAAAGTTATGCGAATTTTAAAATCCATGGAACGCATCTTCACTTTTTCTATGTAAATCATTTGTGCTTTTTTTTGGTGCGATTTTCCATGGAACGCATCTACCGCACAAAAAAAGGTTTAAGTGTATATAGCATCAAGAAATAAGCTATAGATGATTCAAACTCAGATATGGAAATAAATGAGGATAAAATTGAAAATAAAGATCACTCAATAAATTCGTAGGATACTTTTTTCTCTTTAAACTTTTTTTTTATTCTCTTAAAAAAAAAATCATACGAACTTATTGAGTAATGTGTTAACCATGGATGTAACCGAAAAAACTATTTTTGTTGATATTAAAAAATTATAAAAGCCACTAATAATTGGCAAAAACGTGATTCAGGGTCTGTGTCATCAAACTGCTAACATGGCAAACGTGAACGGTTGTCCAAGCTAGGGAATCCAATCCCGGGATCCCGGATAGTTTTAGGTGCTCATAAATCCCGGGATTAGTAAACATAGTCCCGAAAAATTCGGGATTGAAGTTTTTATCTAACATAAATCTTACACATCACCAGCACGATGAAGGCTACTAAATCAAGACATTCCTGCTGAAATCTGGACACTTGGAAACAGTGGCGTAACTACTAATTTACAAGCTTAGGGGACGCCTAAGGGCATTAACTGTCTAATCTATGTATACATATATACAGTACATATATGTTTTTCAAATTGTTTTATTAACCTCTCCCTACCGGTGATGTATTTACTACACCTCGACTCTAATAATGGAAATATCTATATGAAATATAATAGATACCGGGTTCAAATTTTTTATATTCCTTCGTAATATAATTACGAATCACATCAAAGTATTATAGTATGCAAGTATTCATCTGCAGCGACGGAAATAAATTATTTGTCGGGAAATCGGGAATTTTGCGAGTTTTAGTCATCAACTCGAACTAGCATTTAAATATCTGATGACGATACCTCCAACGAGTGTGGAAGCTGAGCGTGCATTTTCAGCAGCAAGTTGTCTGGCTTCCAAAATCAGATCCAGACTAAATGACGAAACACTCGATGCTTTAATGTTACTTCGGGCATTTTTTTTTTTTCATATAATCAAAATAAATTTATTGAAAGTATTTTTATAAAAATTTAACAAATTTCTAATACGCAGATTGAGCAAAAACTACGTTTAATTTTTCCTGTACAATTTTAAATTAAATGCTTCATGAATATTTAATTCATGCGTGGTCCTTTTTAATTCTCTTCCAAGAAGGATGTCCGCAAAATAAAATATCACAGTTTAACTTGAAATGGAATGGCATAAAAATACTGTATGCGGAAAAATTGTCATTGGATGCAACAAGGCTGCTCTTCAGACAGTCTGAATTCCGAATGAATGAATAACAATGACACGTGTCAAGGTTGGATTGTAATGTAATAGTCGATTCCATTATCAGATCCAGGCATCGTTGAATAAAATATTCGTTTCATTCAAATTTATCGATTTCAAAGAGGCGTAAGCCTTTCCGACATCATTAATAACCGTCGATTACGAAAGTAAAAGTTTCGTCTCGAAGCATTATGCAACGAAGAAACGTCATTCGATCAGCCACGTGTAGCTGCAACATGCGTTTCTGCTTCCAACACGTGTCGTCAAAACCTATTGCTTTGATTGCATCAATAGCATGTTGAAGTTATTTCTTTCTGAAACATAACATATATGTTACATATAAATTTTTATATCAGCAATACGGAGATAATTTGCAGGCAACAATTGCAATTTACAATGTGAGATATGAATGTCATTAACATGGCATATCGCTAAAACTGATAACATGCCTATATTTTTATAGCTGAAACCGACACAAATGTTAGATAGTCCAAGACCTTCCCCAATGAGCTATTTGCAGCTTTATTTTATTGATACACAACATCCAATCATTTTGTCTGAGCACATTAACTTAATATTAGAGATACCCATAGGTGATGTCGTTTTTTCGATGCATCATCTTCAATATAATCTCTTTCACTCTGTTCAACAGTAAGGACGTGTTTGAAAATTTCTACCTGTGACAAAAAATTAGCTCTTTGTCGCTCTAATGACAATGGAAGAGATATTTCCGCTGAAAAAAAAGTCAAATCTGGTGATTTAAGTTTGAAAGACGAGCTTCAAAATAGAGCTGCAAAATAGATCCAAGCGAATGAAGCAGTCCTGAAGTCTGCAATCGAAGACAATCCGGTGCTGATCATCGAGAAATTATCAAAAATGGTTGGCACATACTGGTTTAATATTTAGAGGATCTTAAAAATGTTGGGCAATATTCTAAAATAAGGTGTTTGCGTCCCACACGCATTGACGATCGCGACATGACTCAACATCAGCAGATTATTGCAAGAAAAAGAACTAACATATTAACCTTTTGAGGAGTGAGCAAATTTAAAATCGATGAAGTCGTCGATACCATAATCGCTTTACAACGATTACTTTCTGTCGGCTCCTCTCAGCATAAGAAAATATTCAATTTAAGGCATAGTCAATTGTAAATAAACACTATTGATAGCATACAAGACCACGTAATTTTTTACATAAACAATACACAAGAAATCGATGAATTTCCTCCTGATTTGATGAAGGACATGATAATCGGACAAAGATCCCTGGTTTAGACTTTAGAATTCTAAATGGACTATTTCCGGAGAAATAAACTAATTCTTAGAATGTTCAATCGCTTAATTCTGAAAAAATCATCAATTCTCAGAATCGCAACTGCTGATTTCCGAGAAATTTTATAATTCTAAGAATTTCAAACTATTTAATTGTAAGAAAATCAGTGACGTTCTAATTTCCAGGATTCATAAAATTGATTGCTTATCTGGGATTAAAAAAGATAGGATCTTAAATTTATTCCAGGATTTTAGAGTGCAATTGAGCAATATTTTTAAAGGACGACAATCAAAATAACCGACGTTGATATTGCAGAAGAAAAGAATGCATGGTCTACCCCGCGAGCATATTTTGAACAGACATATTCATATTGAACAGATGGACAGACAACTATTCAAATTTATACTCATTCAAAAAGATTATCTTATAAATTCGGTGATAAATTCTCGATCGGAAAAAATACTGGAAGACATTGTGTTATATTCACAAAAAGTATTTCTCAATCTTCAAACAGTATTCAAATCCTCTCGGGGAAAGAAGATTCAAGCTTTGAAGATATGAAATCTTCTATGCTTTTGTTGGCTTGTTCTTCGTTATTGCGGTATAGTTTAGAGTCTAAACAAATAACAAATTTGAAATCGAAATCATTATTAATCGATAAATTTGGGCTAACGATCTATACAATCGTGCGATGTATGCGGGAAAGCTCTCCGTCTCTATCTTCCGAACTACGCTCTGTCTCTGTCTGTCTCCGAGCTCAATGTCCAACTCCTTTAGGGGTTAAGTGCATTTATTTGTGATTTAGTGATTGATGATGAGAAATGAATTTTCCTGAGGGCGGTTCTTAAACTTATTCTCTTCTTCTCTTAAACTCTTCTTTCGACTTTCGTTCGTGTTGTCTTGAGAGCAGGTGTTTGTTTTGAAAATTAAGATACTCGCATCATTCTTATCGTTGATCAATTTTGTTATTCCTCCTTGACTGTTCTGGAGAGGCGTCATTAGCCGAGTATCACCACTCCTTTGCAAAATCTACTCCTTCAGAAGTAAGCTGGCAGGCTTGCACGGTAATTCTATCCTTTTATTTTCGAAACCCATTAATAGGCAAAAATAGCTGAACATCAGAAAACAGATACTATGCATTTTGAAGTGAATCTAACAAATTGCTTTTTTGCAACCATGCCTTTAAGAATTGCTGTGGATTTTAACACCCGAGCTGTTCTTCTTAGAAGGTAATGGAAAAGTAATAGGAACAACCGGATAGGATTTTTTGGAGTACGTGGAGTTCAGTCCTTTGTTTCCTCACAAGCAAAATTGATTTGTATAATTATGATTTTTCCTATTTTTTGTGCTCCAGGCTTGAGAAAAGACCCAAAATTACTCGAAAAAATTGAAAAAGACTTCAACCGGATGATCCCGCGAGATTTGAAAATACCCGGCGGCATAGATGGACCGATTGGAGATGAAATTGCATTGAAGATCCGAAACTTCTATTTATATGGCAGACCAGTCACAATGGACACGGCGCCTAATATGGTCCTGGTGAGTATTTGCAATCCAATTAATTTATTCTAGGCAAGCCATTACCTCATCTTTAATGCACACACAAAAAGAAAGTAGATTTCAATTCTCAACTGTATGAAAATTTGTATAATTAGTCGAAAACCGATGCATCAATACAAACATTGCACAAGTGCAATTGCTCACCGTCGTCTATTGATTCAGGTTGCTGTTTGTGCATGTACCTATTATGGCGGGATTAACACTAAATCTGCCACTATCTGTTAATTTGATAGTTTTTATACATTTGTAAAATATTCAATGTGCTGTCAAATTATACGACTTTTTTTAAAAATGTGCATACAACGTATTTTTAAGTATTTAAGTCAAGTTTTATATTTTCCTCCTGAAAAATAAATGTAACCTGTCGTATGCTGGTCAATTTGACTGGTCTGTCCTAAGTAAATCTATCATACAGAATCCACTTTTCATCACCATTAACAATTCAAAGAATCACTGAAGAACGCATCTCTGATCGTCTTTATTCTTGGACATGTTTCAATTCGTGCGGGACCCATTTTCCAGTTTTTCGCCTTTCCATTGGTTTTATACCATTTTCGAGGCTCATCATCTCGATTAATATAATCATATTTTTTCGAGCTATAATCTAAATATTTTCTGGCTAGTCAATCTTTCACAGATATAATTAGCAGAAAAGATAACTCCAACTTATAAAATATTAAATAAAATTATTCTCAATCGAGTTGGATCTCTAATGCTTGGTTCATACGAGGCTAGTTTTCAAGCTAGCAGATGAGTAAGTAAGGTAATTGTTTGTCGTAAAGTGATACAATACTCTTATTTGAAAGATCTCAGTCCAACTAATATCAAAATCCGAGCTAGATTCTACTCTCGGGGAGTATACTCCTTTGTTTACAATAGTAAGATTTTGGGTGGCAGAGTTTAAACGAGGCCGTACGAGCCGACAAGACGAATAGCACAATGGTCGACCAATAAGGTAACCCTCCCAGAAATGGTGAAGAAAATATTAGATGACCATCGACTGTAAACACGCGAGCTGGCAGACATGGTAGGTCTTTAAAAAATGCTGTACATCGCATATTGACTAAAAATTTAGACATGAGAAAGGTGTGCGCAAGTTGGGTGCCGCGTTTACTCACAATGGAACAAAAACTGCAAGTTTTTGCATTAATTTAGGATGAAACATCAGTCCATCACTTAATATCTGAGACTAAGGAACATGGTGATCCTTCACTGACCCAAGCTATTTATTGATCCTGTAACGTTGAGGCGGGGGCGCTCTCGAGGGCAGAGTTCCCGGGTGGCTCTCCGCCCCCATGTCCTTATCGGAATGGCCGCGCTAGTGTACGGGTGCGTTTAACACTGCCAGCTGGGAACTAATCGCTGATGCGCTCAGAAGAAACTTCGAAGTTCCTGAGTACGCCGAGGAGCTCGTCAGCGATTATCTCAGAAACCGACGTGTTCATCACGATGAAACCGACACAGAAAGGAAACTGGAGATGGGTGTTCCACAGGGGTCCGTCCTGGGACCCACCCTGTGGAATGTCCTGTACAATAGCCTACTAGAGGTCAAGATGCCAGTAGGAGCACAACTCATTGCCTTCGCAGACGACGTCGCGCTGCTGGTGACAGCCCAACATCCGTGGGACATGGAAGCGAAGGGCAACGAAGCCCTCGCTAGGATAAACGCGTGGATGCGTGAGAATCGCCTACAGCTAGCGGTGGAGAAAACGGAGGCAATGATATGCAGCAGGAGAAGGAGACCGAGGGTCAAGAGGCTTGTTGTGAACGGTCACGAGGTTGAATACAGCAAATCGCTGAGATACCTCGGGATCCTCTTGGACAACAAGCTGACCTTCAAAAAACATATTGAAGCAGCTGCGCAGAAGGCGCAGAAGGTGGCCAATGAACTAGGGCGGCTCATGCCCAATATTGGAGGGCCAAAACCGTGCAGAAGACGTACCATAAACGAGGTGATACACTCGATCCTTCTGTACGGAGCCCCGATATGGCATGAGTCGCTCAGACACGAAAGCTACAGAAGGAAGCTGGCCGGGGTCCAGCGACAGGGAGCGCTCCGAGTCACCACAGCATATAGAACAGTATCAGAAGATGCGGTGCTCGTGATTGCAGGAATCCCGCCGCTGGACCTCCTAGCAAAAAAGAGGGCCTTGGACTATGAAGATCCCAAAAACCGCAACAAACATGAACAGAAACTGAAGGAAGCCTGGCAACAGAGATGGGATCAGTCCACAAAAGGAAGATGGACCCACCGACTTATACCGGTCGTAAGTCGGTGGAGGGCCAGAAAATACGGCGAAACGACCTACCGCTTAACTCAGGCGCTCACCGGACATGGATGTTTCGGAGCGTACCTAAAGCGGATTGGCAAGGAAACATCTGCCAATTGCCACCACTGCCAAGCGGAGGTCGATGATGCAGAGCACACCATCATTAGCTGTGAGGCTTGGGCACCCCAGAGGAAATTGCTGAAACAAGCACTCGGGGTAGCCGAGCTCAACGCCAACAACATGATCCACAGCATGATGGAGAGCAAGAAGAACTGGGACCTTTGGCGCGAATACGTGGAAGAGATTCTGAACGCCAAAGAGGGCAGTGAAAGAGAGAGACGCAGAGCGCAACAGCCTCTCCAACAATAGAATAGGGCCAATCACCTAAGGCCAGACTACCTGTCCTCCCGAAGCAATGTGGAAAACAATACCAGGAGGACAGAGAAGGACAAGGGCGGGTTTAGTGGGCAGGCACGACCGAACAATCGTGAATCCTACACTGCCCAGCTTCACTGGGCGTCTTGCGAAGATTTTCTCGCCCACAGAAAAAAAAAAAAAAAAAAAAAAAAAAGTGTACGGGTCTGTCTTCTATCGAGCTGTGATGTTGCTGGACGAATGGATAGGAATAGACGGGCGTCGAATAGAAAGACTCTCTTTTCTAAATAACTATTTATTCCACACGAGAGAGAAAGAGAGAGATAGATCTGGCTGCAGGACGGACAACCTCCAGCAGCCAAGGCTAACCGACGACTCTTCCGACTCCCGCCTCTTGCGCGTCACTACCCAACCGGCGATGGTACACGCCCAAGAAGCGATCGATCGGTATGCAGGTGCAATGTCTCCGCAGGGCCACAAGAGATGGCGCTGTTGAAATAATATATTGCACCTGAAGAGAGATGGAAGATGTCGCTGTTAACATCACTACTATGTGTGGATGGTAAATCGCCCACGCTACAGTCCTACTATTCGGGATCATACCAGATGCAAAACCTGAATTTAATATCCATGTCTCAAATTCGAGTGGCCACTTGCGCTCTGAGCGCGGGATAGAAACTGGCCAGATTTTATAACTTAAAATTAAAGGATTCCGTGATCGTAAAAATCATGGAAGACCCCAGGTACGCATTTATTCCTGAAAATGCCGCAAAAAGCCCTAAAAGAGGACGGAGTAGCCACAAAGACTATTTATCCAACTGGTCCGCTTTTCAAACCGCTGACATGACGAATGGACGCCTCGCGATCGGACGCCATACCTGAACATGTCTACAGAACGATTACAAAACGAAGTTGTCTGAAGAAGACTGATCGAGCGGGTTGTTTAAATTTTACAATCGGTTAGAAATATAGTTGTCTTTATTTTATTGCGGGCTTATGTCGGCTCAATGTTCATGTAATCAGTGTTGATTAATGTAAAGTAGAATGGTCAAGTAAAATAAAAACCATGTGCAACTCTCAACTGGGTCGGTATTCTGCGTTTTGCGCCCTGGCTTTCATACCTGTAAAACCACTCATTTTAATTTCAACATTTATTTAACAATATTTTAAAAGTGCACGAACGTTTCATTCCACAGCTTTTAACGGACTTGATGTTCCTCCGGGCACTCGTGACATCAGTAAGACATCAAAAAACAGCCGCCCCTGAAGTTCCCATTTACATGTACAGGTTTGCCTTTGACGGTGCACTCGGTTTGTTTAAGAGATTCCTCGGCATCAATAAGCCTGGAGTTTGTCATGGCGATGAGATGGGCTATCTTTTCAAATTTAGTGCATTAAACCTGAACCTAGACGAGAGATCGCCGGAAGTCTATGTTAAAAAACGGATGGTCAAAATGTGGACCAACTTTGCCAAATACGGGTAACTACAATCCATTATTCAAACAATATGACAATAAAGCTTTTTATTATAATCAATGAAAATAATCCATTTCAGAAATCCAACACCTGTCGATGTCAAAGATAATGTAGATGTGACATGGGAGCCTGTGTCATCAAATAGCCTCTCTTCGATGAATTATTTGGACATTACTGGAAACTTTACTACACAACTTGGTCCAGAAAAGGAAAGATTGGCATTCTGGGATGAAATGTACAGACAATTCAACGGGGAGAACTGGATATAAAGAAGTCATTAGATGTAACATACAAAGTCATTATCTGATAGCAAATGTAAATATAGTATTTAAAGCAAATCATCAAAATGACTACAAAACATATTTATTTTTCATGTCAAATTTGTCTTGTGACTTTTGACAAACGATCATTCCAGCTAACATTTAATTGCCAAATTTTTATATTGATTGTTGGTTATATTTTTTAAGGGTTTATTATATTGTATGCAAATTTTCCTAAGCGTTATTTAATACAAAAACTATGAATATACTTAATTAATCTTAGCGTCTTCATTCCATGGTGTCATAAATCATATGGTTGTAATACGGTGGATGTTTTGTTACTACATACTTGTAAGTATTGAGTTGATTCGAAAGTAATTACCGTTTTTTTTACAAATATAAGACTTTAATATTTCATAAGAAACAATTTTTATTTAGTTTATTATATCATTTCCATGATTAGTTAAAATCGTTTTCCATCTTTTGATTGACGTATTTATCTTATCCCTATAAAAATTAAACTGTGTTTAGTGTAAAAAAACTCATTAAGGGATGTTTTCACTACCTCCAAGATATTAATATTTTTACCACTTTCGCCTTTAGGGACAAAAAGAAGTATAGAGTGCGGTAGGGAAACTTTAGGGCGCGCATTTCAAATAAAGAAGTTTCCCTGCCGCACTCTGTACTTATCCTGGGATTAACCAATATTGTTTCTTTTATATTATAAAATACTATTTTTGTTACAGTATATGAAATATAAAGAGATAAAAAATATAAATTTTAGATAGAAATGTCGTTTTATATCAATAATTTATTAAAACGAGAATATAAAATATTAATTTTTGACTTACAGCATCGTAACTTTTAAGCATTCCCATAGAGAAATTTTAATTATTTTGTTAAAAAAAATATTATTAATACATTAACTATGAAAATGTGTGTATGTTTAAATAAAATAACATAATTATATTTTTTTAAATATTATAAACGTTTGTATATAGTCGTATAATGATAAGAATACAACAGCCATAAGACTTTCAAACTTAAGACCAACCAAAAAGATAAAAACCTATCAATTTTATATTGCAATATTCAAGAATTTGTATGTTGAAAAAATGTATAACATAATGAACAAAACATGGTTTATTTAAATTCAATAAAATATTTTCACAACCGAAGAGTCTTTATTATTTATTAATTGAATTAGACGTAAAAAGAATCATGTACAACCTATCATAGACCAAATATATCCTAATTAGCTTACTTTTTTCCTTATCCTTTCCTTTACTATGCTAAAAATACGCGCGCACTCCGATAATATGTATTTGGTACACCATATGAGAAAGTGACTTAAAAACCACAACATTAGTAAAGTCAAGTTATAGTAAATACATCACAGGGAATGATAGGATAACCATCGAAATAAGATATCTATAAATCTGAAAAGAGCGGCAACAACTCTAACATAATCCAATTTAACCCAAGCTAATCTAATCCAATCCTACCCAAATTTATTCAACACATATGTAACTCTTCTAAATTTTATTGATCTTCCATGTTTGTTTGTCATGGATATTTCAAAGTTTCCATAAAATCTTAGTTATTAAAAAATCACTTTAATGATAAAGTTTTAAGAAATGGTAGCGCTCTTCCCCTAACATTTGACTAGTTTTAAATCAATAATCAGTTGTGCTCTGAATATTTTATAGATCAGTTAAATTTTATCACATCCCAATATTTACAAATCTCAATCATTCTATTTGAAATGGCCGATTTAAACACATCTGTTTTTTTTATGTGCTCATTAACAAAGCCGCAACGAGGGTGTGAAGCGCCCATGGCAAGTATGTAACTTGCTCCCCTCCCCCCCCCCTTCCCTGAGAATCATACACTTTTTGTTGTTTATGTGAAGAAGATCTGTGTGTCCAACTGGTCCGCTTTTCGAACCGCTAACATGACGAATGAGCACCTCGCGATCGGGTGCCATACCTGAACATGTTTACAGTACGATTACGAACTCTCGTTACAAAACGAGGCTGTTCAAAGAAGTCTGACCGAAAGAAGTGGGTTGTTTAAATTTTACAATCGAACAACAAAAAAAAGAAGAATCTTAGTATATATTGTAAAAACGGACAGTCAAACCATCGTTTTGCGTCCAGTTACGCCCACCCCCTTGTTACTGTAGATGATTTTTTGATTTAAAAGAGACTATGTACATATTTCTGTACGATAAATAAATAAAAGTATTTCAAAAGTTTATTGAAAAATATACATGTTTTCTAATTTAAATGATCGATAATTAAATAATACTTTAGCAACCATTAGATATCTATACATAATAGTAAATTATATACTAATAATCTCGGTACAATCTAAAAAATCATTGCAATCTGGAAAGAACCGACATCCTAACACTATTTATGCAAATTAATAGGCAACAACACTTGGTCAAATCCATTATGTGGTGATCATTAATCGATAAAGAAACAATATTTGTATTAAAAATTTGCTTTATCAATTAATGATCGCCATTTTTTTCCAGGATTTTACGCTTCTTTCCTTGAAATTTTGATCGTTGAACGTCGCCAACCATAACAGACGTTGGACTGAAGACAGGTATCTCCACATCCTACAAAATAAAATGAATGATTCTAAATAATAGATATTGAATAATAAATACAGATTATTAACAGTC
Organism: Stenopsyche tienmushanensis; assembly: GCA_008973525.1. Taxonomy (NCBI): domain Eukaryota; kingdom Metazoa; phylum Arthropoda; class Insecta; order Trichoptera; family Stenopsychidae; genus Stenopsyche; species Stenopsyche tienmushanensis. Next base: position 39,606 of record WACJ01000192.1, read on the forward strand.
GAACGAGAATTCAATAATATTTGTTTCAATTAAGGATAAATATATATGATTTATCATAGAAATTTCTCACCGTTGAAGAATGATAATAATCAATGTAATGTTTAATTGCATTCCAAATCTTTCCATCAACAAGGAGTTTTGTTACGGCATCAATATCTGGTGCCATATACCTATCCTTATCCCATTCCCTATTAAAATAATAATAGTATGTATAGTTGTTATTTATTATGTACAAAAGCTATTATTTTTTTAAAATACCTTACTACACTTCTAACAACTTTATGAACTTCTTCTAGGGGTGCCGTAGTTTTGAGAGGTCTTAAAAACTCTATAGCTTGACAAGCTGCCAACAATTCTATAGCAATAACTTTCTCCACATTATCAATCACCTATAAATCAATATAAATACTCATAATCATGAAAATAAAATGTAGGATTTAAATAAAATGCAAAATATACCATCAAAGCTTTTCTAGCAGAAAATGCACCCATCGAGACGTGATCTTCTTGACCGGCACTTGTACTCAGTGAATCCACGCTACTCGGATGACACAATACTTTGTTCTCAGAAACTATAAAATAGATAATTGCAATATAAATAAAGTGTACAAAATATATTATAAATGAAACCAATGAAAATTTTACCTAATGCGGCAGCCGTACAATGTGCCAACATAAAACCAGAGTTGATACCACCTTCCTTTACAAGAAAAGCAGGCAGTTCACTCAATGCTGTAAGTATTTAATTTGAACATAATCATCACTGTAATTAAACAAATTGTTTAAATATACCGTCTTAATTTTACCTGGATTCACAAGTCTCTCAGTGCGTCTCTCACTCATTGAAGCCAATTCGTGAATAGCGATTGCTAAGTAGTCCAATACTTTAGCTGGATATTCTCCATGAAAATTACCCGCAGATATTATTTCTCCTCTTTCGGCAAATACAATCTGAATAGTATAAAAATCAATCGTATATTATCAATATTCTTATGCTTAAGGTAACATTGGAATTAGACGATAGGAACACTAAAGTAATTCAACGTACCGGATTATCCGTTCCGCTGTTTATCTCTGTTGTAATCACTTCGCTGACAAAATTGATTGTATCATGAACAATTCCATGCACTTGTGGACAACATCTCAATGTATAAGCATCTTGAACTCTATTGCAAAATCTATGTGATTCTATAACAATAAAAAAGATGATTTAAAACCAATTGAATGTATATTGAAGAGCATCTAGATTTAACAGTGTCGTTACTCACGTGCAATTTGTGATGGATATGTATCCGAATGTAATAAAGCTCTTAGTCTTTTAGCTACTAATATTTGTCCTTTGTGGGGACGAATTTTTTGCACGTCTGCATCAAAGGCTCTGGATGTTCCTTTGAGAACTTCTAACGTCATAGACGCCACTACATCTGCCTGAAAAATCATTGTTTTTATTTAAAAAAATGATTGATAGAGAATGTGATGAGAATATAGATAATTAGCTTGCATAGCCTTATGGAAAATCTTTGAATATTGACAATGTATTGAACCTGTCTAGCTATAATTGCTGCTCTTTCCACGGCTTCAGCTCCGAGACTTGTAATTAGCTGTGTTCCATTTATAAGAGCAATACCTTCTTTGGGACCCAAGCGCATTGGAAGTAAATCATTTGCTTCTAAAACCTATTAAAAAAATTGCTAAATAAAGAGAACAAATAAGTTGAATACATACTTAAAATATATATTAAATCAAATTACTTTTTTTGAATCACCCCATCCTGTCGAGGGACTCCACATTTGACCTTCTCCCATTATACCTAACGCTAAATGAGAGAGTGGTGCCAAATCACCACTAGCACCAACTGATCCTTGCTCAGGCACCCAAGGAAGGCAATTCTCTATTTGTATTAAAATATATAATATAATCAATGAAATATTATAAAATTATTAGATAAGAACAACTAATACTTACTGTTAAAAGCATTTATCAGACATGTAAGCGTGGGCAACGATATGCCACTAAATCCTTTAGCCAGTACGTTGATTCTTAATGCTAGCAACATTCGAGTTTTTTCAGGAGACAATGGATTTCCAACACCGGCAGAATGTGATCTTATTAAATTGTATTGTAATTCTTCCAGTTTATCACTATCGATGACGGTATTGGCAAAGTTACCGAAACCCGTTGTAATGCCATAAACAACTGTTAACACAATATCATGTAATATTTGATAATCATATGTTTTTTTTATTACAAAATAGTAAATACCTTTCTTTTCTTTTAATATTTTCTCCACCAAATTCCTAGACTTGATGATGTTCTGTTCAGAATCCTTTGTTATTTTAATCTTGTATCTCCCTCGGCCGAGCTGACGTAAATCATCCGTGGTCAATGTAGCTCCGTCAAGAAACAGGACCTATTTTATAACGAACAGCATTAAATCGTCTTTCGATATGCATATATAAATATATTTTCATTAACGTACTTCATCGGACGGCTGGAATTCTTCCGGTCTATATTTATTATTAAGGAATCAATCAATATCTCAAATAATATATATATTAATATATAACTAGATTTATCAACTCAAATTAATTTTTGACGATAACTTGAATATTTAATTACTTTCATAAAAAAATAATGATTTCCGGCCATTGTCTTATGGGGATTAATTGAATCTATTTTTATTAAAATGAGCGCCTTTCCAATACACAGAATGGCTAAAAACATGAACAAACACAGGCGAAGTTACCCATACATATTATTAACAATATTTAATTTGCAAAGGATACATTGGTTCTAAAATATGTTTTAATTCATCTGGAATGATATTTTTCTTTTCTTTATCAGATGTTAGAACTGAAAAAATGGATATTTATTTAATATCAATTAAAAAACTGGGAATATCTCAAGAATATTTTCACATATGCTTATTCTCACCAATGTTGACAAATTCATTATCGTCGAGTACATTTTTTAAAATATCATCAGGATCCAATACTACGCCTCCTCTTGTTTTGCGTATTTCTTCCACGCGTATATTGAAAGATCCGTTAGCTTTATCAGCTCCATTTGATGTATTCGAAAGTCTAAAGATTTTGAGGTATCTTTTAATCGCTTCATTTCCCAACCAACGAATAGTGTTCTTGTCTATTAAAATAAAAATATTTGAGAATTCGAAGTGAAAGTATATCTGCTTGGATACTTTTATATATTTATATTATTCAAGATATTTGAGGGATTAAAACATCATTGTATTAAAATCCGATACTAAATTCTGTGAGAGTATAAGGGATCTTAAAGAATAATTTAATTAAACAATTAAGATAAAATCTTAGACTACGTCTTGAATCACAACCGTTCTTAGTATTTTTTAATTGGATTTATTTGAGTTTGTTTTGTTTATATTTTAATTTAATTTTAAGCAATAGAACCATTTTTATATGGATACCGTCTCTTCTTTTGCACGTCAATCTTCGGAACGTATGATTCATCTTTTATTTAAAATCTATATGTCTAAGGATTATAAAAATAAGCAAAAAACTACATTTATTTAGTTATGTATTAACGTTATAAATGAATTATATTATCTTCTAATATTTAATTGTAAGTTCATAAAAAGTTATCAAACGAAATCTGATAACATCTTTTATACCTAAAATTGTAAACTGTAAATATTCCACTCATTTCCATGTGTGAAACGATTAAAAGGGTCGATGATTACGATTGGCAGTAGATTTTTACAAACAAAAATTTAAGAAACAGATTTAAATGTATCTTTTTCAATCAATATATAAGTCGAAGAATCGAAAGATCTTGGGTATATCAAAAATAAAACAAAATTAAATTCAAAACATTCCAAAAACAATTTGATTAAATTTAAAAATGGATCAACACTTTATTTTACTCTATTGCGTAGTTATATGAGGCAGAATTAAAAGGAATATGGAATATCTAAAATAGTTATTTGCCTTCATAAAGAGGAAAAGATACATAAAAAGAGCAGAACGAGAAATGTCATCTTCGGAACTTTACAGTCGTATTTCAAAAAATAATATTTTGCCAAGCGCAGATTACCGACCATCTATACTGGGAACTTGAATCCATTCGCCGTGTACTCGACAAGATATTTTCATTCTGATTTACTCTTATCAAAGCGACGGGGTATCAAAAATAATAGTTCTTTAGTGGTCCGTAGCAGTTATATATAAAGGAAAATTATTCAACAACATATTTGCATAGAAGTAAGATTAGCCAAAACGTTTGAATTATGATGCTTGTTTAGCGCAGAAAAACAAATAAAATCTACAAAAAGATAAATTTAGAGGTCAAGAAATTTATACGGCAGGCAAGTCACGATAAGAAAATCTTTACAAAATATTGTCCTCTATTAAAGCTTTAACCCTTTGGTACCACACCGTTGATGCAATTGATTTTTAGGAAAAAGATTTGTATTTAGTAATCGTACAATGATGATACAAATCAAATTTACACTCTATTTCTTCAGTCATGTCAGTATGGTATTCAGTACAATATTCCAAGTCTAAACATCAATTCCAGCTTCTAAATAGTATTGAGTCTCGATAGAGTGTGAGAGGTTTGTAAAGACTGAGTAGTTTTCTTCTGAAGACAGTGAAAAACTACTCTAGATGACCTTTTTGATTCTACTGAAAAGGGCTTTCTGGAGTGCAAAGAATCCAGTCCTTCCTTTCCTCGCTAGGGTGAAGACATATGTGATGCTTAAGTTCATCTCAAATTCGCTCCTACACCAACTGAAGGTGCCTCCCCATCCACGTGCAACTTAACCAAGCGAATTCGAGTCTGAGTATAGATTGACCCATTTATTTTAGTTTTGAAATATTATCTTCTTAAAATTGACGATTTTCTAGTTAATAGTTTTCCAATTTTAAGTAAAAGTAAATTGCGATCTTCAAGTATATATGAACTGATTGTTGAAAACTATGCAGCGCAAATAGACAGATTAAAAAACCATGTGTTTACTCAACATTAACTATGTATCCGATTTGACATACAAGCTATAAGACATGTATAAATACCCCCCCAAGGAAATTTTCAACCGTTTCAAAAAAACAAGGCTTAACGTTAATTCATCAGACAAATATTAGTTTGGCACAAAGATACCATTTATTTGATTGACCAGAAATAGAAATGTATTTCAAACAAAACAACGGAAACAAACAGCAGGTGATTTGTTAAATTAAATAATTAAAACAATGCATTTTTTCCTTTTCAATATGATTTAATGTAATTGAAGAGACATTGCAAATTGAAATCACATGTAATCATTACAAAACTAAAATTATTTATAGGACTTTTAGTCTATCCTTTAAGATTATTATTTTACAATGGTGATTAATTCTTGAGTGTATAAGTATTAGAAATATCTTATAATTGTAGCACTTCGTTTGTAAGATATAAGCTAATGCTGTGCTTCTTGTTTCGTAAAAAATATAAACACACACACACACAGGTTTTCATTTAGCACTCCTAAACAATCAGATGATTTTTGGCCTTTTACTTTGCATCGAAATATCTGAACATAGCATGATCAGATACCGGCTTTTGACTCTCATTTTTTCATAAATGTTTATATACTTAGGACATTGGGGAATGCAGGTGATTTAAAAAGGCTTATTTTTTGGAAGATCACAAAAAGTAATCTGAATTTTAATTTATTTAAAATTAACTGGCGCCTGAATTCTGTACAAAGTCAACACATTAGAGATAAAATTATTTTGGCGGTTCAGGGAAAGACACAGATTTTTTAATTACAGGCGGTGGTTTTGATTTATTTGCCATTAATATGGCTCCCGGGCTGGGATATGGCCTCATCTGGAATAATGGTCCTGAAGCAGTTGTATCGACTCCTGTTTTGGCATCACCGCGTCCCTCCAAACCAGATGACCATTCTCCGCGCGGTATATCAGAATAAGACGCCGGATCCATGGGATCTAAATCATTATCTTTTAGTTTTAATCGTTTATCATATCGTCTCTCGTTCCTTTCTTTTCTATCCCTGTCGCGTCTATCTTTACTATATCGTTCACGATCTGGTTTAATCTCATCCTTTTTCTTTTGTGGAACTTCTTGATCTGACAATTCATCAGAACTGTTGTCACTGTCATCGCCTTCTTTCAAAAGGCGTTCTTCTCTCAAGTGTGATGCACTTTCGGAAAAGGTGGCTCTCGGATGACTGGGTGGCAGCCACGATACTACATTGTTGTAGATATTCCAGTAATAGTGCTGACCGCATCCTTCGTCGTAGACTTCTTCCCAAGCGTTCGGTAATGGATATCTTTCTAGAAGTCGCTTCTGAAGTTGCATATATGAATCGGATGGAACCGGAATACCCTTTCTCCAACGCTTAACGCAGTAAAGTGTACACTCGTGAAATACATTATATTTATTTGGGCAACCGGGATGACCTTTGATTGGGTCTACACTGACACCATCAATGCCTTCCCAAAAATCGCTTCTGTCTGCTGCATCTTCACGCGAATCGTAATCTTCTGCAATGATCTCTTCGCTGGCTTGGGGTTCACCTTCAGCTTCAGGTTGAGTTGTTTGAATGATCCCTCGCTTTGCAAGACGAGCTGCCAAAGCAGCCGGCAGTGGCATTTTTAGCAACAATATTTAATAACCTCTCGCACGACGCCAATTTGACAGTTCAATAGCTGGTTGACAATTTAGTTTTTATTGCCAAATCCAAATTAAAAAATCTCTATTTAGTCTCTTTTTCGTCAATGAATCACATATTTAAACACTTTATATGCTTAATAATATTTAATTATAATGAATTCATTTTTGCAGATTTAATTTTAAAGATGCGTAGAGATTTATGATAATACATTATTAAACAAAAAATGTTTATTGTTTTTTAATATTAACGATACTAAACCATTATTTTCCGATTTATAAATATTCACAACTTATGTAATAATATTTTGAGTGATTTTTTGACATTACTTTTTTCAATTTAATCTTAATTAAATTTAAGCACAGTTAAAATTAATGTTTTTCTATGTGAAAATTAATTATACTTTAACACAAGTCATTCATGAATCATCATTTAATTTGTAGGAAGAAAATAGTTGAAGGTATCTCTTTTTGCAGCTATTTCATTTAAAAGTATAATCTCGTTGATGGTGCAAATTTATGCCATTGAAAAAAGATATATCTAGCTAAATATCTTTTAAATGGCCATCTTTTAATCAGGTCCAACAACATAACTAAATAGAAACAAACCAAGTTCCTTAAAAATTCAGCCATTTGGATTTTCATATTTTTTAGATAAATTTAACATCAGAGACTTCAGTATCCCTACTGCACGCAATTAAAATAATTCAATTGATACTACAAAGGTATGAATTAAAAAACGCTCATTTTCATTTACTTATATTTAAATTTTATTTATAATTAATGTCATGATACATTTATAATATTTCTGATATCGAATAACCAAATTGCACAAGGAAAATAAATCTAGCATACAAGGAAAATCAGACAAGCTGTCTCGCTTTCATGCTTATAAGTCGCGGAGATTGTCTTCTAGGAGTGACGTGATTAGCTCGCACGGGGGTATTCAATTTTTTTGCCTCGGTGGAAACGTTCGATGCCATCTTGAAGCTCGATATTGTTTTCAAGTTGAGCGATTTTTTAATATTCGGAGTGGCACGAGGCGATTTAAAAGCACCGTTAATTTTATTCGCTTCTTTTATTTTGCCCACGCTCTGGTTTTCACTATATAGATGATTCTTTTCGCTCAAAGGAGTGCATATATCGTAGATGACGTCTTTCAAATGTGACGATAAATTCAAATGATCTTTAGACTTCACGTTGATTGTAGGCGACTTGACGACTTTAGACTTGTGCCTTTTGGATACATAACCGGGGCTCTTGTAGTAATTGCTTTTCAAATTTTTTATTTCGGATGATAAATTGGATTCGGTTGAAGAGTCGTGCACATCCTGAGAGTGGCATTTCCTAGACTTTCTGGCAAAACTTTGTGTTTGTTTAGGTTTTGTGATTACTCTTTTTTCTAACGAAGTATCAGAATCAGTCATCCCATCAAATAAACGAGCTTTCGCCAATACCATACCTGCCATTTGGCTTCTAAGCTTTGCGACTGATGCTCTACCGGTTAAAAGATTTTGAGAACATTCAGAATTGGTTAAAAATGATTCAGCACTTTTCCATTGGTCATTTTTATTAAAATCTTTATTAAAAGCTTGACTCGATTGCATATTTATTTTATTAGGAGTTTCAACATCACCGAGTCCGTGAAATGATGAAGGCCTTTTAACGGGGTTCCTCGTTAAGCATCCATGATTCACTGGTATTTTGCTCATTTGTTGAGATTTAAAATCGTGGAAAGAACCCCGTCTTTTGCTTTCGATGGGAGATTGAACATCGCTACTATTAGATAAAATCACATTCGGATGTTGCAGTCCAGTATTTATCGTGTTGGGTCTCCCTCTCTTTAAGCTAGCCGAGCCATAAAATTGATTTCTGTCACTAGCATAAGACTGTTGCAAAGATGGCTGTGAAGAAACTGTCCATGTTTGTGTTCGAGTTAATCTTGTGATATTTTCACGCGAACGTCTTCTTATAGTTCCTATTTTTCTAGCACTGGGCGATCTTATTATTTTGTGTTCTTCGCTCTGTCTTATCTTGAGTTCCTTGCTCATCCTTTTAGCTAATTTTTCTGAATTCGGTGAAGATAATATGGCAGCTTCTTCTAAAGTTTTCTCATATGCTGATTGTACTTGTTTCACTGGTTCTACCGCGTTGTGATCAATCGAACCCATAACATTAAATTCTTGAGATATTCTGTTTTCAATAGCTGACACCCTATTTTTAATTGCTTCGTATTCGCTTTTAGGTATTCTAACATAATCATTATCCTTATTATTAGAGAGATCAATTTCCATTAAGTCTGATGACAAGTCTGATTTAACATCTACTTCTGAACTAAGAACATCTAAAATTATATTTTCGTGTGACTTTTTACTCTTTTTATTTTTATCTTGATGATTTTTCTCACTTAAATATTTTTCTTTCGATTTTCTACCGATGCTAAGACGAAGTTTCTTATGCTCTTTGCCCGCGCTGAAAATATAAAAATCATCAATTGCTATTAAACACTCGTTTTATTATCAAATAAGATATGTATTGGGTGTGTGAATAAGTTCCTGCCGTTTTATCATCAGATGGTGGTATCTACAGATGAAACACATAGACTCTCATTGGACAGCTGTCGCCCATCGTGGAGGAACTTCTCAGAGAATACCAGTGTGGTTTCAGACCCGGCAGGTGTGAACACTATTTACGTTAACACTATTCTCTCAAAAAATGTGGGATTAGTGTCGATCTCCACCACATTTTTGTAGACTTTTGCAAGGCATACAAGGGAAAAACTTTGGAGGACCACGTAAGAGATGGGAATTCTGGGTAAACTGTTAAGGCTGTCAAGGATGTGCGTGACCGGATCGGTCAGCATTGTACATTCCAACGGTGCCTTTCGAGATGACGACAGAAGTTAGATGCCCTCTCCCTGATTTTCTTCAATATTGCATTGGAAGCAATTATGAGGGTGGCTGACAGATCAGGATACGCACATTCATGGAATGAGGATATAATGTATCTTGATTTTGCTGACGACTTATTCACACACTCAATATAACGACATATCTAAATTTTCCTTTTCACACTCGCTTTTCAACTCAATTTCTTATATATAAATGTACAACTTTTAGAAAAGTAATATCTAAATTCTGTAACAATAATTAAGAATGTCCAATGTATGTAATATACTTACTTTGATAAATGTGGGGTTGAGGGCAAATTTTCTAATATTTCTTTCCTAAAATGTGAAGTAATAATTTTGTAAGGATTGATATTTAAGCAAGGGTTAAGTGTTCTGCATTAAAATTAAGTTTCAAACCTTTTCTTTGCTGAAAATCCTTGTGCATCTAGTTGTTTTCTTTTGTTCGACCCTTTGTCTAGCACGGGTGTAGCTAATATATCCGGATTGGATGGTTTTGTGTTACTAGTTACCATTTTACGTAAACCAGTGAACATACCTATTAATAAACAGAGAATATACATAATTTATAATCACAAGAAAGTTAGCTCTTAATATATATACTTGAATAATTACGAGTAAGCGAACCGCTTCTTCTTTTCTTCTTCTTTCGAGCATCATCCTTTTCAATTTCATCTGCTTCCAAAGATAAGTCCTTAGGAACTATTCCAATTATATTGGCATTTTCAATTAAAAACTGAAAAAAATGTAAATACATTAGTAATCATGAACAAAATACTAATTTAACAAATGTTAAGTAAAAGATATATTACTTTGACTAGTTTTACGTGATGTTCCATACGTTGCGGTGGGCAAGTAAGCGGGGGTGGCATTATTGTAGGAGCTAACACAATAGCTAAATTGTTTGAATCCATTTTATTTAAATCACTCTTTGTAGACACATACTTAAAAAACTTCAAACACGAAAATTTTAATCATAAACCAATCTCAAATTTAAAACCAAATTAATAAGTGCAATTCAAGATACACACCTCCAATATATAATGTAAGACATGTAGATGAGAAATCGGCATGAACAATAAAGCTAGTTGTATGGCACATAAATGATCAGTTTCCGATAATAATAAACAACGAAGCAAAAGTTCTTGCATATCTTGGGTGATGAGAGGTTCTGGCAGCGATCTCAAATACAGCTTTAAAATGCTGGCAATATCTATGGCATGATATGTCTTATCAATTTTTCCTCCAGAATCCAAGACTCTCTGTAAATAGAATTAAATCATGTGTATCCATAATGCTTTCGAAAATGAAAACTTAAATTAAACAGCGATATTATTTTTGATGGCATGGAGGCGACGACTGAGTGCCACTGTGGAGCTGAGGCAGATGACGCAGAGCATACGATGATCGAATGCGAAACATGGCAGTAAGAGCGAACTGATGGAATTGATGCTAGAAAATGAGGAAAAATGGACGGCCTGGGCACATCCAAGGAGAACGCTGAGAGGATTAGGTGTCGAGCGGCCTTGGCAGCTCCAAAGTATGCAGCCAGAGTCCGTAAGTAGGGAGGGCTCGTGGAGCCCCGAATGTCGTGTTTAGCAAATGCCTAACGATTGGACTGGGCGCCGACAAGGGGAGAACAAGGAGGGTTTTTTAGTGGGTTGCAGTGTTGTTTATAAAAAAAATTTACTCCTTACGGAAAAAATAGCTTAACATGTTAGCGGACACGTCTGCAATTGCAGTCACTTTATGTATGTTGCATGGTCCTATATATTCTTCGAATAATTTATGTTTATGTTTTAGTGTTGGTTTTAATTTTAATTTTATTTTCATTAATTGCGTTGATAATTGATGTCTCACATAATTTTGGTGTCCGCGAAAGCGTTAAGGAAATATTTTTAGAAAGTGGTTTTCACAAGTTATTTTCCCTCTATTTTAAACATCATGATGTGTAATCAAATTAATTATTTTAGATGTATACAGTTAGTTTGTAATTAAGATAAGGATATTTAAATTCATTGTAAATCTGAATAATATACATTCCTATTTTGTAAACTGAATTATTTTAATAATGGCTAATTCGATGATAATATATAAAAAAATAATGTTTGTTTGTTCATATTTAATGCGCTTCCATGCCGTTCATCTGATTGCGATAAAACTTTGTCAAATTACTGTTTACACTTGCGGAAATAACATAGGCATAGTAAAAATATTGTAAAATATTGGCGCATATTAGTCTGGTGAAATGAAGTTTGGCCTATGGGGACGGGGAAAGAAAGGATGCGCATGTAATACGGTGATTAAGTTGGTCTTAGTGAAGTGAGGAAAGTAGTATATATTTTTTTAAAAAAGTAAAAGCCCCAGACATTGTTATAGAAAACATATAAAAGCACTGTAGTCTGACATCCCAATACAACTATAGTACGTATGTACTGTAAAGGTTCGTCAATGTAAAAAATGTAAGTGTGATTCTGGACCGCCTAAATCGTAATGAATATTTTTGTAAATTGGGCAAATGAGTTCAGTCTAACTGAGAGAACGTTCAAAAGTTCGTCTCCACCATTGATTGTGGGCCAGGCAAGAGACAAACTCTGAAGAAAGCTAAACATCCAGAGGTGGAGGAACCTTTTTATAAGTTTTTTCTTCCCATATTGGCAATAAAAGCAAAGTTATTTTACAAGCAGATTTTGTAGCTAGTAAGTAATTAAAACACTTCAAAAATCAATCGTCATGGAATATGTTTGATGATGGTAATGGGTTTTTATTTTTTTTAACTGCTAACGCAATTATAGGGTAGACTTAGCATGCGTTTGCTGACAGTTTTTGATCACCCTGTGTATTGGGAAGGTGCACAATTAAAAAATAATAATTTCAACAAATCCTCGTATGATAAGTGATGGCAAAAAATGTGAATAACATGGCGGCGTAATTCTTAAAAATGCTTCCCGGACGTAATGTGTTAATGCTCTTATCAGTTGTAACGTTCAAATGAATCCCCCACCATGACCATTAGTCATCATGATTAATTTTACAAATCGTAGGATCATACCACAAAATTGCTGCAATATTGATTACATTAAAAAAGTATCAACAGATAGGCATTTGAGTAATTTGTGGAATGATTAACATTTTGTAATTCCCGTATATTGAGTCATTTATATTTGGTCCTTTGTGTTATTTATTTTATGAATTGCATACCAATGACTGATAGATAACGACTATGTTAAATATTTCAAATAATTCATTTTAGTAAGAAATATATCAATCAAGTAAAATTAATCTAAATCCACCACATGAAATATTTATGACAGAAAGGTGTTAATTCTTGGTTGAATGTGACAAAAAACACCACATTTATTTTTTTAAATTGCATTATATTAGTAATAAAATATACCTTAATATCTCTTTGTCTGCTTTGAGATCCTGCTTTTCTAAATATTCCTTCGACGGAGGTGTAAGACTTCAACATATTGCAAGCATCATAAACGATGACCGGGATTTGCATATGACTTCCGCAGCAACAGACAGTTTTTTGAGAGACTAAATTAAGAGCCACGCCGAAAGTGTTTCCATTCTGTTGTAAAAGACATTAAAAAAATACAATAAAATCAGGTTTAATTTAGTCCCGTTCATATTATGACCTAACAGAGAAACCATCTGAGCGTTTGTTATTAGCATGTTTTTAAGAGTCAAGCGTCAATATTTTTTAACAGTCTACAATGAAAACAGAGTACAGCATAACGAGTTTATCTCAAAAAAACGGAAATGAGTTATCCTTTCGAAATCGAGCTTATAAACTATACAATTGTGTTAGTGTTATCAGTTCAATAACTGTACATGCATCAACAATGGAAACTTTTCAATATTTTAAAAATTAGATCATAAAGTCACAGTTAAAATATAATTGGAAAGATTTGCAAGCCGATTAAATTAATGTCATCCATAAAAGTTTCCAAACCCACAGATTTGACAAAGAGAACGGCCGATGAGCAAATTAAAGGCGATCGAATTTAGAGATTTATATGAGAGTGTTACCTGATGTTGGGACCTGGTCGTGTGCTTCGATTGGGCGGGGGGCGCGGGAGGCGCCAGGCCGAGCGCGCGCAGCCTCCGCGCCGCCGCCTCCATCCGATTCTTTCAAACGCGCCGTTACGCGCTATCGCAGCACCGCAGCTTAAAAAATACGACCATGTCCATAAGAACGCACAATGGACGATTGAATTTAAAATAATTATGTTACTAGTTATAAAAATGATCGGATTTTATTTCACAAAAATAAAATAAAAATAATAAAGTTATCGTTATAAGTTTTATTGTATTTAAAGTTGTTGCTCAAAATAAAATCGCTTTGGTGTTGATACATTTTATATGCATTTTTAAAACACATTTATATTTTAATTTAAATATTTGTATGTTTATTATAAATTAAATGAATTAGTGATTGTTGATATCGATGTATAAAAATTTTGGTTGGATTCAGTGAAGATTCTCGAACGCTGTGGACTAGTTCGCGAACACTCGCGGCTGTCCCGCGTTTGTGTAGCGCGTCGGGGCCATGTCGGTGCCGGCGCCCCCCGCGCCCCCTCCGACATCAGCCCGGAGACGACGTCAGGTGAGCCCGCTGACAATTCCGTTCACACCTACGCCCATCCGTTGACCGTCGAACCCGAAGGCTTTCTTCGCTGTTATTTATGAAAGCTCAACTTTCTGAACGCATAAGGCTGATCCGAACATCGACTGTCGGCGCTGCGCGTAAGCCTCGTCTCCCCCCATTGGAAAACGCCCGAAATACAAATGGGCTCGAATCCGAAGATCAGCGTCGCATTCCGATTTCCAAATGCGCAACCAACGCAATGTTCCGTGTCCAAGCTATGAGCTACTCGGACGTAGCGTGCATGAGAAGAAATGTCGTCGTTAAAAATCGCCCGCGAAAATTTCACTCCGCTCTCCCGCTGAGTCGTCGCAGCTGTCGATGCGGCAAAGGAACCAAACAGGAAATCAACTTTAAATTTAGTGACAATCCAGAATTAGCTATTTACTGTTAATATATGCGATCTCAAAATATTTATACTAGAAAAAAGTTACACCCTCTAAAGATGTCTATTAATCATACTATCGGATTAGCAATATCTTTATTGGATTAATATTGTGTATTACTCACCATTTAGATCGATCCACTATAATATACTATTGCTTAAATACTGTTACATCTAATAATATTTAATATAGTTAATAATTAAATCTTTATGTGATTTGAGTCATATTTGAGTAACTTTTTAAAAAGGGACAGATTTTCTTGTTTGAAATTTCCAAATAAAGTAAATTGACAATATAGCTCAGATTTTTAATACGCCTCCTGGAAATATTGACTTTATTTCAGTTCCTGATATATTAGAATGATTCAATGTTTTATCGTATTTTTATTTACATTGATGCCCTTGTCAATATGAATCATAATCCTGTTTAAAATAATTAATTATCGTATAGTTTGCATTCATTTCATACCCAAACTAATGACTACGTATTCAACTTTAGTTTGAATTTTAAACAAGAAATATGATACATTGTATAATTATAAACATATTAGATTAATTCTATAAACATACAGTATCGAGTTCATTTTTATAATATTAAATTAATTTGTGTCATTTTCGTATTTATCATTACTGATTTCTGTTAAATTTGTTTCAGTAACATTTCCAAATTGAAGAAAGAGCAACTTTCAACATTGGGAAAATTGCACCCTTTTTGAATCGGCGCTCAACGGCGGAGAGATAACCGGCAGCGGGCTCCGACACGATGTTCAGGGGCCGAAACAGTCCCGAGCTGTACCATCATCATCATCATCACGGCCACAAGTGCTCAAACGCGAGCGATACCAGTTCGGCGTACAGCGGCAGCGACACAATGACTTCCGTGCACAGTTCGCTCGACCTCGAGATCGAATCGGTCGACTTCTCCGGATTGCCGGAGTCGACGGTCGACTCGGACGAGGAGGAAGATCTCGAGGAGAGCATGGAGAGTTTAACGATGAGGGATACGGTCAGGGAGTGCCTCGAAAAAGATCCCTCGGAACGTACCGAAGAAGATCTCGAAACGCTGCTCGAGTTCACGCAACCGCTGAAAGCGTTCACAAAGACGACACTCGCTGTCAGACGAGCCCTCTGCTCAGTGATGGTATTTGCCGTTGTCGAAAAGGCGGGCACAGTCGTCATGAACGATGGCGAAGAACACGATTCGTGGTCAGTTCTCATTAATGGCCACGTTGAGATAAAGCACCCCGATGGAGAAATTGAAAATTTGACCCTCGGCGATAGCTTCGGCATGGCCGAGGCAACGCTCGAAAAGCTCTATCATCGCGGCGTAATGACGACGCGCTGCGATGACTGCCAATTTGTATGTATCACGCAGACAGACTATTATCGAATTCAACTCAAGGGTGAAGAAAATACTCACCGACACGAGGAAGGTGGACGACTCGTCATGATTACCGAAGTGAGGACGGAAAGAATAGAGGGGAAAGAGGACCGCAGTGGTCATGTGTTAATAAGGGGTACCCCAGAACATTTGATGTGTCATTTGACTGAAGAAAACTCATTCGATCCGACCTACGTTGAGGACTTCCTCCTCACGCATCGGACGTTCATCCGGAACCCTCTCATCATCGCCGATCAGTTGCTGACTTGGTTTGACGAGCCGGCAGCGCGTGATAGCGTGACGCGAGTCGTCATAGCATGGGTCAATAATCATTTCACTGATTTCGAAATGGATCCTTGCATGATGAACTTTTTAGATACGTTCGAGGCGCGTCTCAACCATGAAAAGATGGCAATCCAATCGTACACATTGAACTTTTCATGCTCGGCGAAAGCCCGAATTCGGAGCGTCACACTCTCTCGGTCCTCGAGGGATGAACCGCTACATTTCAACATTGTTGGCGGACACGAAAGAAGCTTTGGAATCTTCATCCTCAACGTTGACAAAAACACGAAAGCCGAAGAAGTAGGATTAAAACGGGGAGATCAAATTTTAGACGTTAATGGACAAGCCTTCAGGCATGTGCGACATTCAAAAGCATTGGAAATAATTATGGGCTCTACCCATCTCTCGATTACTGTGAAGAGCAACCTTTTGGCGTTCAAGCATTTGTTCTTTTCTAACGATTCGAAAATGTCAGAAGCACCACTCTGGCAGAGAGAAAACCGCAGCAATCGATTTTCCACCGTTGATGTTCCAGACTGTCCATTAGTATTTGGCCCATATCAGTCTCCAAATAAGAAGCCACCACCGCCCATCAAGAAAGAGCAACAGAAAGGTTTTATGACTCTCGGTCCCAAGAAGCGGCTACAAAAGGCCCTGAAGAAAATGAATATTTTACCAAAAAATACAATAGCTGATGGAGTACACGCAGATGACAGCTTTATAACTACATCCGAATCGTTGAACAAAAATAGCAATACATTTTATAACTCTCATAGTAATCCTGATCTCATTTCTATTTGTTATGACGATCTACAACCTTCAGATTATCCCGAACATGTTCTCAAAGTTTATAAATCCGATCAAACTTGTAAATACTTACTCGTTCACAAGGAGACTACTGCTCATGAAGTCGTCATGTTGGCTTTACAAGAATTCGGAATCACGGATCCTAGCTCACATTTTTCGCTGTGTGAAGTTTCAGTTTCCGAAGGTGGAATTATAAAGCAACATACTTTACCAGATCAGCTTCAAAATTTAGCCGACAGAATTGGACTTAGTTCACGTTATTATTTAAAAACAAACGGAATAACAGAAACGTTAGTACCTGATGAAATGGCTCCCGAATTGTTGAGAGAGAGCGTCGTGCACTTTCTCCAATTGAATGCCGTAGAACTTGCAATACAGTTGACGTTGCAAGACTTTAGTATATTTCGTCAAATAGAGAGTACGGAATATATAGACGATTTATTCGAATTAAAGAGTCGGTATGGTACACCGATGCTATCGCAATTTGCAGAATTAGTTAATAAGGAAATGTTTTGGGTTGTAACGGAAGTTGTAAAAGAACAAAACATTGTTAGGAGATCGAAAATAATCAAACAGTTTATTAAAGTGGCGCGACATTGCAAAGAGTGCAAAAATTTCAATTCTATGTTTGCAATAATATCAGGGTTAGGACACGGGGCGGTTTCCAGACTACGATTGTCATGGGAGAAATTACCTACGAAATACCTTAAGCTCTTTTCAGACCTCCAAGAAGTAATGGACCCTTCGAGGAACATGTCCAAATATAGACAATTAGTTCAATCAGAAAATGGAAAGTGTCCGGTTATACCTTTTTATCCGGTTGTAAAAAAAGATTTGACATTTATTCATCTAGGTAACGATTCTAAAGTGGAAAATTTGGTTAATTTTGAAAAATTACGAATGATTGCCAAAGAAATACGATCATTGACAAACATGTGCAGCTCTTCGCATGAGGGTACGGCGTTATTAGAAGGAAATCAATTTTTATCACCCGGCATGCCGGATTTCAAACAGATGCCTATAGGGTTGAGTCATCAAGGACAGGTTACGGTTAAACGGCGTAAGAAATCGACGGCTGCACCGAACTCGAAGAAAATGTTTGAAGAAGCTCAGATGATACGTCGAGTTAAAAATTATCTCAATAAAATGCAAGTAGAAACTGACGAAGAAAGATTGCATGCCCTCTCTGCCGAATGCGAAGGAAGCGGGTTAGCACCCGGACCTCAACGGAAGAGGCATCCATCCCCTTCGCTATCCACCACTAGCAGTACGAGTTCCGCCAGCGAAGGAAAGAAAGGATTCGGGGGCAATAAATTCGGAGCGGCGTCTCCACAGGCCGTCCGAAAGCTATTAGCGTTATCAGAACCGGCCAAAACTCGGCCTCATCAACCGAGAGCACCTCCGCCGCCGCCCGCAGGACCGTCTCCTTGCGCTCATCGTAGAGTGGGATCGACGAGCAGTTCCGGTTCTAGTTGTTATCACGGGGGTAGAGCTGTGCACGAACGTTCTCATTCTGACACGCCGACGCCGCTTCCGTCTGTAGACTTATCTGCAGAGAGCAGCAGTGTAACGTCTTTAGTGAATCTCCCATTGAGAAAAACGGGATCTGTAACATCAAGTGATAGTGGGCACAGTTCTTGCGCGCCCGGTTATGTTCGTCCTCACATAACTGCAGCGCAGCCACCGCGTTTACCTCCACCTTACAATTTAGCAGCTCAGTTAGCTCGTATGGACAGGTTTAGTAGAGCACATAGTCATGAGGGAGTCGCAAGACCTTATGAAGGTTTTTATCATGGTCCGCCTGAAGACGATGATGAAGATCAGCAAGTATCTGCTGTTTAGAAATAAAGCATATATTTTAATTTTCAAGTTTATTTAAGTATATGTTTAAGTGTATATTTTAGATTACGTTGCGGAGTATAGTTTTATTATATACTCATATGTTTCTGGAACGGAATAGCAGAATGAAGGGGTATTGCAAACCAATGGCGAGGTTATATTTTCATGAAAAGATATGAATTCATTATTGTTAAGAAAAAATGTTTCATATGAAATCTTATTGCTGAGAAGAGAGTTAGCTATGTATATTAACATTCCATTCTTTTTTGTGTCACGGCATGAATGAAAATCGTGTAATTGTCTCCCCCTTCGATAAGTTTTTGATTTGATTCTCGTAATTGATCGGATTCCCCTTAAATGTCTTTCAGTGATAAGATTAAGTAACATTGCTAAAATTTTGCTTCATATCAAAATGATTAATGTTGTTTAGCCATTAGGTAATTACCCTTTAAGAGATATGAAAATAATTCCAAAGATATTTAGAAATGTAGATAATGTAATAAAAAATAATAATTTTAATTCTGTTACCCTGTGAACTCATCAGCCGATGGTTGGCATGTATAGACTAGTTATTTATTGTTTTTAAATATAATTTTAATGAATGTGGCACATTTTGAGTTAAGTTTTACTAATTGTTTTTATCAACTAATCTTCGAAAATGGATTATTTTATATTAATATACAACGTGATGTACAGAATTTAATTTAATTTATCGTGTATAAATTTGTATTTTTGACTCATAGATTTAACGGTGATTGAGAATAATCCTGTTCTCTGAAGCTTCTTTGAGAAGTAAATGGTATTATATTTCAGTTCAAATGAAAGTTATATTATTTATTTGATATGTATTCTAATAATATGAAAAATAATTTCAATTCAATATGGAATCTCTATGAAATGACAAATTTTAGAATTAAGTTTTATTCCACTGCACATATATATGTATATGAATCATGTCACACTTTACTCAGACTGCAATTTTTATATTGTCTATACAATTAAATTTTTAGTATCATTATAAAGAATATTTATTTAAAATAAAATTTCTATCGATTAAATAAAATTTGTATTTAATTTATTTTTATGTTTATGTATGTAATTCTTATTTAATCCTAGATCACTAATTGTATTTGCGAGTTACACTGTCATTAAACCTTAACACTGTTTCTTCGGAATATTTCTCAATGTTCAACTTGCATGGCATCTGCTTTCTGTTGTTCAGCTATTTTTGTCTATCAATGTGTTGCAAAAATAAAATCAGGGGTTATCGTGCAAGCCTGCCAGTTTACTTCTGAAGGAGTAGATTTTGCAAAGGAGTGGTGATACTCTGCTAATGACGCCACTCCAGAACAGTCGAGGGGGAATAACAAAATTGGTCAACGATAAGAATGACGCGAGTATCTTAATTATCAAAACAAACGCCTGCTCTCAAGACAACGCCAACGAAAGTCGTCTTATTTTTGTTGAAAGAGCTAAATAGCAATTTCAGTTTAGATGTGTAGGGATACCTTTATGGCACGACTTCGATCGATTGATGCACAAGTGTATGATGAGACGCAAGATACCCGTCTCAATCTCACGATTTCCGGTCCGATAGGGTTAAGGGATATACAGGTGAAATTCAATAAACATGAATAAAAACACTCGACATTAATTGAAGATTTGTAAAATAATGATTTATGCACATCCTTTTTAATTGATAATGACATTAATTACAAAAAAAATACATATGTTAATCTAACGACTGGACAAAGAGATAAATTAATTCCTAAAAATTTGTAGAATAATATTCACCACGAATGAAGTTTGGATTTCAGTATAGCAAAGTGCAGGAACCCCTCAATCATTCAAATCCTTAACAGTTACTGTAAAAACATTTTTACAAATATTAGTCGCTACTTTGCATATACAAATTAGGATATTCTATATTTATTCATTTCAGTTAGTCCCTTCCAAAAATCCCTCATATTCATTTTAAGTTAATGTAGCTAATTGATATAAATACAAAATAATATAGTTAGTACCAATTTAAAGTTTGTTATTTCACAAAATGTTGGTTCAAAGTTCATATTTTCATCAATTAATCATAACTTACTTTATAAATACGACTAAAAACATTTAATCATCATAAAATAACTAATTTTTGATGATTCATGATACTTCCTGTTGCTAAATTACACTTTGACCATATGCATTTAATTTTACCTACTAGGGATTTTTTATTTAATATGTAATCGGCAATAATATTTTAAAAAATATGCAAATAATGTTTACACGCGACTTCTTCAAATGACAACCATGTATACATTGCAATAATGCATTTAAAGGGGGAAACCAGTTTAAAGTCTAAAATTTATTTTAATTTTATAAATTATTAGTACATAAAACTATTCAAGAACATGTTTTCAAAGTTTCACAACAAAATTCCATACGCAAATCAGGTGCTGGAGCTTACAGGAAGAAAAAAGAAATGAAAGAAGAGGGAGATGTCTACAGTCGTTCTTATTTGTAAATTCTTAGAATAGAAGTCTTTGCTAGAAGGTATTAGAAGCGGTTATATCGTTTCGGCAGAGCGTCGATTAGGATCAGTTTAGCTTTGACTTTCATAGCATGTGTTGAAAGTTAGAAGTCAAAATATAATCTTATTCTAATGGAAAACAAGATACCACAGACCAATGTAGTAAACCGCATAACTGATCCTTCCACGAAAATCGACACATCAACAGTCAATCAAGTTGAAGAAGCTAGTGCCAGCAAAAAAAGCTAAAACACTTGGAACCTGAAGTGCACACACTCAAAATTATGCGTATAAAAAAGAAGAAAGGTTGCTATATAGTTCTGGATTAGAATTAAAATGTATTATGTGGTAGAAGTAATTATCATCATATCAGAAATAAATGACAATTAACGAATATATCATAAACCACATTCTGATTAAATTAAATATAGTATGATAGTGTGTTGCATTTCTATATCACGGACATTTGCAATTGCACCTATCTGAGAGATATTGTTTTTGCAAGGCTTATTATTTTTCATCAATTGTTATTAAACCAAAAAAAGATAATAAAACCACATTTAAAATCGTTACATATCCAGGAAATAAATAACACACCGATGTTAATTTAAAGATAGACAAATGTTGATTTGCTGAATAACATATTTAAACATTAAGATTGTAGGTCAAAAACAGAAATACACATCCATCGTTAGAGATTTATATATACGTTAATGATGTTAGTTATTCTATAATACGTTTCTTAAGCTCATTAGTAAAGCATAGAGCAACTATGTATAATGCACGCGTATAATATAAACGTGTGTACTAAGTCATACTTAAAAATGTATTGCTTCAGTCAGAAATAGATTTGTCAGTTTTAATATACCTTTCTATAAAGCTTCAAAAAATCCTCTTCCAGTGGATGAAGACTCTTAGCGGGTATAACCAAACTGTGCAGCGGTGGTCCAAGATCAACACAACACATATCTTTTAAGGAAGAAACTTTAATTTTTTGACTATCCGATCCGACCCTAGAAAGACCGACGACTATTGTGTTTTCATCAATGTCACCGATATCTAAAATGAAAAACATAAGATTTTAGAAATTCATTCTAGACAATTCACATGTTTAAACGCTATATATACCTGATTGATTTTCTGTCCTGGATTGCAAAATTTTCATCAATTGAGTACTGGCTTCACTCACAGACATAAATTTAGGATCCATGTATTGTCGGACTTTTTTTGTTAAGCTTTCTTCTGTTGGTTCTTTGACTTTGATATCTACAAATAAATACATTTAGATTTATATGTATTATATATGTTAGGGGGATCCGAAAGTGTTCGAAAATTTTGAGATCTTATATAAAATATCCAGATCCGAAACTAATGAAGACTACATTTGGCAATTTCAGTTGATTATATTTAAATTTTATGGCGGTTAAAAAATTCTATAGAATTTGATTTTTTGATGAATAGTATATATGAACATTTATGAGTTTTTATAAAAAAAAAATTAAAACATATTGAGAATGTTTAGACGTGTAGGAGTACCTTTACGGCACGACTTTGCCATCGATGCATAAGCGTATAATGAGACGTAAGACACCCGTCTGTCTCACGATTTCCGGTCCGATAAGATTAAGGGATGAACAAAAAATGGGACGACTCCCGAATTTAGATAACAATGCACTAAAATCTCTAATCGAGTCAGATTCATGGCAAACAATCGAGGAGTTACTGCAAAGACAGACATCGCCATGGATCATTATGCCAGCACATTTAAGTCATCGATAAAACATATGGTATGGGTACTGCATGCCTTTTTGTCCTTTTTTGAATCATATATGATGAAAAATCAATGACTTTCTCAAAAAACCCCACAATTCCAACACCTAAGCTCGATATATGGGGAATAATTAATTCATTATGCATTCGTGAAACCAAAAGAAACTATAACTTCACAAGTTTATTGTTGACAATTAGACGTTTTGCATCAAAAATTAACAGAGAAATGTCCGTAATTATTCAACAGAAAGAAATAATACTGAAATTGACACTGAATAAAATATGGGAATTAAACTGGATGAATTTCCATCTTTCCAGGGTCAATGAAGCACAGCTTGAGAGAAAAATGTGCATTTAAAATTGGTTTTTATTTGTTGGCAAATAGATCAAAATTTGTTGTATTTATATATTTTTTTACTAATAAACTTGAACTTTTTATACTAAATTTTCGAATACTATTGAATAATTTGCCCATCACAACAATGCCACAACAGATTAGTCCATCACAACAATGCTTCTTCGTTATAATATCACATTCAATAATTTACTAAATGATTATTCAAATAAAATATAAAATCTTACCAAGAAGACATAAAGTGTGCAAATTTCTGCTATAGTTAGCTAATATTTTATCGAAAAAGCTATCTGGCTTCCATGTTTCAGTCCAATAGGGAATGGATATAGTTTCTCCAAAACTATATAATTGCAATCCGCAACATGCCACGCCATTTATTATTGAAGCATTTTGGATAACCTGTATTAAATTAAAGCATTTTATTACAAATTTACAAAATATTAGAAAGGGAGAGGATAATCGTTTGTAGTGTCTCCGCCGCATACATTATAGATATGCCACACAGTTCAATAATAACTCAAAGGTAAACTAGTAGTCCCTCAAATGGTGCATTTAATAAATTGTATTTCTATACACATAATCGAATGTAAATATTTCTTATTAACATCTCGTTAGATTTTAAGGATTTAATAATAACTTTGGTAGAAAAGTAAGCATTGAATGAGATGATTTGAAATGACTCACTCTGTATGGAATATTGAGTTCGACGGCTCTTAATATTAAATCAGTATGGGTGGTGGCACCGAGAGGATCTCCGACAACCAAAAGTGCGACGTCACAATCGAGACTGCCGCTTAACATTTCCTGCGAGCGACTTTCACACATTTCCCTATCGGCTATAATCAATTCTCTGCCGTAAAATTCTTCCTACAGAAACAATAACACATTGTAAAACTATATTTTGAATGAAGCTTCAAACGCATCAATTTAACACTTCAAACATTGCGTTTTATATTTCGTATTCAATACCGATTGATCTCCTTTTGAAAGATTTCTTATAGTACTAATAATTTTGTTATCAGATAAATATTTACCAATGCTTCTTTGCCGACTGTAAGAATTGAAGTGTAGGATTCTAAATACACTCTTTGACATTTTTTCACAATTTCTAGCCCCTTTACTGTAATATCTTTGACATCTCCGAGTCCTAACCCTACCAAGTAAAACATGATCGCGGAAGTTCCACCGCAAATTCAACTTGAGCGGGCAGAACTTAACGTCAAACTTTACGACCTGAAACCCGCTATCTGTCAGCTTATGCTATGGAACATAATTCATTCTCAAAAAGCGTTAAATGAGCCGTTGTTCAAATTTTATGAGTCAATTATTTTATTCATCTCTAATAATATATATATAGTAGATTTTTTTTAATTCAACGTAGAGTAATATCAAAATAATTAGAAAAGTATTTATTAAACGGCTTCATAAGATTTTCAATAATACGGTTTTTGTGGACATAAAATAAATGCTGCATGAAATCTTTGATGACGATTAATATCATTTATTTTTAATCATCACAAATGTCATAAAATAAAAATCATGTATATTTAAGGCCAAGCGGTGGCGAAAAGTTGTTTTGACGTTTAGTAAGTGAGAAGTGAATGCGCGGGCGGGTTATACGAATCACATTTTACGAAAGGATGCGGTTGACGCAGTTATTGCGGTCAGTGCGAAGGTACAGCGTGAAGCTGTACCCTGGGGAGGGCGAGGGTACAAAGGCAGGTGCAGAGCGCCTGGCGGAGCTCCTCGCGCCGAGGTTGCAGGGTTCGAGTCCAGTGATAGAAGTCAATCCGGGACGCGGTCATCTGACCCGACGGCTCCTCGACGGAGGTCTCGATCGTCTCACCTTATTGGAAGCGAGCTCTGCGTTCGCTCTCGATCTAGAGGTACTCCCCGATGACCTATTGTGCATTACTCTAAATTAGGAATAGATAGTCAACTTTTCACCTCCTCATTCGCTTAATATTAAAGGTAGCACGATCTATGAGTTTCATTTAGGATGCTAACCCAGCAAATCATCTGAGTAAATGTATCGATGGGTGTTTATGAGATTGTGAGGATTTATAAAGTATGTTGTAATTACATTAGTCTCCTTTTTCGGAAATATTCAAATGGTTTATCTATTTAGTCATAATATGATTCTATAAGATATGAGCTAGATAAATTGAATATCATTTTGCACATATTCGAATATAATGAAGGCATTTTTTGATTTTGCTATCGGCTCTCAAATTCATTAATATCAATATTTTATTTCTTACAGATTTTCTTGAAAAGTTGTATTTCCACAATATTTTCAGTAAAAGGATTTTTTCATCCAGTCATACACTTTCAAGCTCAAAATATCTTCAAATTATTTTTCCATGTCCGATTTAAATCTGTTATTGTGGCTATTGAATTTTTTTTATCCCCTTTGGAGTTACATCGTCTTTTATAAATATAAAAACATGACAAAACCCCTACCGCCCACTACCAAAGCTTGAATACCTACTAGTGGGCAATAGGAATTAAGTTTACTACTATTGCCCTAGACTCAGTGGCAGATTTAGTTTAAGATAAAGTTTAAAGCCAATTGACCCATTTGGTTTTTCAGTATAGGACAAATTCTGCCAGTCGACCCATTATATATGCGGTTTCCTATTACAATATCACTGTTACGCGACATATGCCTAGACTAATTTTTAGTTTTTAATCTCAGATTCTCAAGAACGACTATCCAGGCAGAGTGGACTTCAATTTCGTTGAATTTTATAAAATTTGGAAACAGGCACATCAAGACAGAATGGATAATGGAGGGCGTATCAACAGTATTTTCAAAGATATAAAAGTCAAAAAGTGGGAAGAAGGTTTTTCCAATATTCACATTTATCTTTTTTTCATTGAGAATAAAGACTTTTATATTTTATTTATAGCTCAAATTATTGCTTATTAAAAACATTCTATTACAGATATCAGTATGATAGTCATCGGATCGGCACCACCTTTGGAATTCTTTCGACATTTGATAACATCGGTAGTATGTCAGGACAGTCTAATATATTACGGAAGACCAGAATTCTATTTCACAATGTTGCCCTCTGACTATTGTGTGAGTATGATTTTATTTTAATTATGAAGGATTTTTTTACAAAGGCCTGATATAAACAAATTACTCATAAACATGTATCTTGCAATATCTTCAGAGACTACTGACTGAAGGACCCGACCGAACAAACCTTTACTACAGACCCACACCAGTCATGTTTAATGCACTATTTGACCTAAAATTGCTAACAACACTCCCCAGAGAAGGATTCTTTCCAGACAAAATCAAGTCCAAAGGAAAGACGAAATTCAGCTCCAAGGTATTTTTTATTCATATTTTTTTATAACAAGCAAAAAAAACCACATTCAACTGAAAATGGCAAAGTCGTGCTGTAAAGTTACACCTCTAAAAATTCTCAAAATATTTTAATTTATTTATAGAAAATCGTAAATTTTCATACTTACTATTCAACAAAAAATTGTATTCCAAAGAATCTTTTGACCATCATAAAATTTAGATATAATTAACTGAAATTGCTATCGTCGGATAAGCTATTAAGCTCTTTCAACAAAGATAAGACCTTGACTTTCGTTGGCGTTGTCTTGAGAGCAGGTGTTTGTTTTGAAAATTAAGATACTCGCATCATTCTTATCGTTGACCAATTTTGTTATTCCTCCTTGACTGTTCTGGAGAGGCGTCATTAGCCGAGTATCACCACTCCTTCAGAAGTAAACTGGCAGGGTTGCACGGTAATTCTATCCGAATCCGAATATTCCGAAGAAATTAAGGAATATTGTATGCTATCAACAGTGTCAAGGTTCATTTATTGAGCCTGGTTCATTATTAAGCTTGTTACATGCTACGCCGGAGTTGACAGAAAAGTGGATTTACATTAGAGCGTTGCGTATATGTTCTCCGGTTTGAAAGGGTTAATACTATGTTTATGATTGTGCATAAGAAGTTTAATCCTAGCTAAGACATATACTTCCTTGAAATTCTATAAAAGCTAATGTGTTAACTTTCTCTTTTACCAGATTATTGACTTAGATAGCGAATATTTATATTTAGTTCACATTACTGGGCGAAAAAAATTACCATGCTTGGCTGATCAAGTCCCCTTATTATGGTATTTCTTCAAACATCATCTAATGAACAAGCGAAACAGAATCATTCCGATGTTAGAGTGAGTGAAGAACTGTTTTCTTTTCGTGCGCTGGTCATAGACTTACTACATTGTCAATAGATATATTTAAATTTTCATTTTAGACAGTGGATTCCAAGCTGCGGGGTGTGGTTGATCACAGGTCAAGATCCTATTGCTACAAGAAAAGAATTCGGCCCGAATGAGAATGACGCTCCACTACCGCACATTACAATATTTACCCAATTTAGTGATTTGTCACCTCAACAACTAATAACTCTTTTTAAAAGGTTCTTGGAATATATTTGAATCTCTGATCAATTTCGACGCGTCTTCATTGTGATTTTATGTTTTTTAACTTTGCTTTTAGGTTCATATCATGGCCGGAATTCGAAGAATCTCCTTTTAAAGAAGCTTTAGAAAATCATATGTATAGAAGTTTGGCAATGTCAGAACAAGGGTCAAAAATTGAAAACTTTGACCAAGAAGACAAACCACACGAACAACTGATTTGAGACTGTCTAAAGATTCAAATATCTTTCGGTTTTAAAAATGATTTAAAAACATACATATGAACTTGTGTAAATAATATGTTCAAATCAATATATTGTATGTTTTGTCTGAATTATGCGTTTTTTTTTTTCAGAAAAGATCATTTTATAATAATCTATAGCCTGCGTAAAAACTTTGAATTATTAAAATAATTAATTATTCCCAGACATTCAGAATGATTAAAAAACGGGATAAAGGAAAAAAATAAAATTTACGAGGATTAAATAAAAGAATGTTTTATTTCATATGCTCCTTATTTACAAGTTATTAAATGTATATAGCGACATTAACCCTCTTGCAGCAATTTTTTTTATAATCATAAACGCACATAAAAATAATTTAAAATGTTTTGTACGTGTGTATAATTCAATTACGATTCAAAAATCATACTCGAGTATACAACCAATGGATTTTAGACTCTAACAATGAACGCTGCAGAAGGGTTAAAACGTTCTATCAAAATAAATTAAAATAAGTATATAATCTTCTGAAATAAAAATAAATTATTTTGTGAAAATCGAGTGTTGAAAATACATAAAGTCTAATATGCAAGAATAATTTAAAAATAAATATTGCACGTAATAATTTCGAAATGTTTGCATATATTAACCCTCTGGATGCTAAGCAACGATATATCGTCGATTGTGAATCGATGAGGACTGCAAACAATGAATGCTAGTGTTTAAACTTGTAGAAGACTAAAATAGCATGCGTTCATCAAATAACACCGTAGCAGCCAAAGGATTAATGGAAATTAAAATAGATTTTTCAGGAACACAAGTTTCATTCTCAGCGGAATATATTGGTACTATTAATTTACATAGTATAAAAGGAATTTTGTATATGTACATAATTTTTAATGTATATAATATTGTATCAAATATCGACAGTTTTATAATTTTACAACACAGTAAATATCAATGGAATGTATGAATTTAACGAATGAGCTTTAAACTATAAATATTGTAGAGAATATGTCCACAAATTGTTGAAAATGAACGCCGCGTTATATTATCGACAAGAATTATTTGAGTATAAATTATTAATACACATACGCCTTTGAAATTAAATAAATAGGAAAAATGATGAATCTGAACATGGTTTTCATCAATATGGAAAAAAATTTCAATAATTGTCCGATAACATAGCATTGATAACGGAAAAGTGTATAATACTATTTTGTATGATAAAAAATGCCAATTAACTAAATATATTTAAGACTGCCACTGCTATTTAAGTTAGTTTTAAGGAAGGTGAATTTTAACAAAGACTTAAGGG
The DNA here is from genome assembly GCA_008973525.1 of Stenopsyche tienmushanensis. Lineage (NCBI taxonomy): Eukaryota > Metazoa > Arthropoda > Insecta > Trichoptera > Stenopsychidae > Stenopsyche > Stenopsyche tienmushanensis. The sequence goes on from WACJ01000192.1 coordinate 69,155, forward strand.
GGGGAACCGGTTTAGACAATTTTATAAATAGTAAAACTATTCAAGAATATGTTTTTAATAAAATTCTGATTTTATAAGCACTATAGTGAATGCAAATTGGTGTCAGAGCACGCGATACATGGTACGGAGTGGTTGTATAGAAGACCCTTATTCACTACCTAGCTCAATATCCTTGTACTACGGGAAGAAGAACGAAATGAAAGAAGAGAGAGATGTCGACAGTCGTTCTTATTTGTAAATTCTTAGAATAGAAGTCTTTGCTAGAAGGTATTAGAAGCGGTTATATCGTTTCGGCAAAGCGTCGATTAGGATCAGTTTAGCTTTGACTTTCATAGCATGTGTTGAAAGTTAGAAGTCAAAATATAATCTTATTCGAATGGAAAACAAGATACCACAGACCGATGTAGTAAACCACGTAACTGATCCTTCCACGGAAATCGACACATCAACAGTCAATCAAGTTGAAAAAGCTAGTGCCAGCAAAAAAAGCTAAAATACTTGGAACTTAAGTGCACACACTCAAAATTATGCGTATAAAAAAGAAGAAAGGTTGCTATATAGTTCTGGAATAACTAATTAACTGCTGAGTAGCTTATATCATTTATTACCGCCTTAAATTTCTTCCTGCTCATATTCTTAAAAAATATATTACTAATAAAATTTAAATAGATTTTAAATAAAAATTGTGTCTTTTTCAGTTCCTGAATGACTAAAAAAAATTAAGATGTACTTCAAAATATTAATAAAATATTCCCTAAGTTTAAACAAATTCTAATATTTTTTTCCCTGTTAAAAAAATTATGAAAAACACTAAAAAATCTGCCTCATAAACTGGTTTCCCCCCTTGAGATCAGATCAATAAGATCATCCATAGAAAATTAATTGTATAAATGCCACCGTGAAAGTAGAACAAAGCAATGCAATCAGAGAAAGTTAACTTTGCCGATACAAACACAGAAAAAATAGCATAACATGTAGCAAAATTCCACAAACTCATTTGACATTCAATACAAGGGTATAAATTATTAAAAATGGACACAATATAAGTTACTCATCACCTTGGAATATCTCTAATAAATAAAACTATATAGTAAAACCTCAATTATTGGAATAAATTTGGGACGGAAGTGGTCCAAATAATCAAAACAGATAAAAATAATCCCTTTACTGCAAATTGGTGGTGGTAGATGTGGTGTGTGTCTTAAAATTCCGAACGATTAAAGATGCGTTTAATAATATTGCATAGCTTAATTTTATCATCTATTTGTGATCAATTTTTTTTCTCCGACGTCCCGTCTTATTCTAAAAGTTATCACATGTCTCGAATACATATAAAATTGAAAATTTTTGTGTCATAGATCTTTAATAATCAACCAATTTCAATTTAATGATCTAAATATAATGATTAAAACTGATTGCTCGATAAAAATAAGTAAACCGTCTTTTATATCAATCAAACTAGGCGCATTTCTACCAAGAATTAACACCAAATTTTGCATCCAAAATACATGACGCGGCCATGGCAACCCTTCTCACATAATGTAAATATTTATTACATTTTCAATACATCGTTTTATAGTGAATTTTCAATATACGAATATGAAACAATGTTAAAACCTTAGACAACTGAGGTTGTACTGTATATTCATGATAACTTTAATGTCGAGAGTAAATTTTCAGCTGATTAAAATTTCATATTTACACCCATCCCCTAAATTGACAAATGGGGTTTGATATAAAATACAAATTTATTATGCTTAAATGTATGTGTTAGTTATCAGGTTAGTTAGAATAAGCAAGAAATCTTAACTCTTTCGCAACGGGAGACTCGTTATTTTTTCAATTTTTTAAATAAAACACTATGGAATACAGCCCACAACCTGTGCGTGCATCTGCAAATCTTCCATTACCAAGCATTGGGATTTAAGACACGCATCGCCCATCGCGAAAGAGTTAATTTACAAGTAGTTACCTACTAAGAAAATTAAGGGATGAATGTTTAGGAGATTCTTGCCATAAAACATCAATAAAGTGAGATTTTTACATAAAATAAGAGGGAAATAAATTTTAAATAGATAAATCAATAAATTATTAAAATACTTTTGATACACAATAAAGAGAATTAAACAAGTAACCTTGTTATCGACATACAAATGGAAGTATCTAAAGTCGAGAATAAATAATTAAATATATATTGTGGTAATATTTCATAAAAATATTATCAATATTATTAGTTTTAAAACTAAGTCACACTTAGTTTTATGAAAATGTTCATATAAATAGTTGCAAATAAAAGTATAAATAAAAATAATTTCATAAAATTAAGTATCTTGGCCGTAATTATCAGAAAATCTCATACAGTAAGTATTTAATGTGTATTTTTTTTTCGCTTAAAATACAGTTTAAATTTAGTTTATTTTTTACATTCAGTCAAAGATGTGCAAATTCTAATTTGCAAGGGATACGTAGAAAGTACGGCGCATGTAACAAAACTATTTTATGTCTCGTTAATGCCCTTTAAATTCAATATTCAAAACAAAATGGATAGATCAAAATTAAAGTATGCGAAAAGAAACGACGAATACAGTAATAAGACGTGCGATTTTTAGTCACCGATTGTGTAATATTTAAATACAAGCAACATTAATATAATTCGAAACAAACATCAAGCACCATGCTTAGTCAATTTTAACAATATCAAATATTAAAAATCACAATTATCTAAGGATCTACGTTTCAGAAGTTAAGTAACACCCATCCTAATGAAAGTTTTAATAGAAACGAATTACAAATTTCTATAAAACTGGTGCAATATTTGGACATTTTTTGTTTTATTTGCTTCGGTGCAATTTCTATATATCGTTCACGTAAAAGGCATATGCAGTATAAATTTGCACATGTTGTACTACAAAGATGTGTTGGCTAGAAATTAATTTTTGCTGCGTCAATGTTTGTAGCTATGTAAACACAAAAACTTCATTAAACGAATTGAAATGAACGGTTTAACCCTTCTGCCAATAAAATGATTTTTTTTTTAATAATGGCTATGTATTGATCTTACCAAATCTCTCCGACGTTGTTCATTGAAGGGTTTAACAGAATTTACAGTTTAAAAAATATGTCCGAGATCCTTGTGTTTCGAGAAAAAAGGATATTTCTATTTATACCCCTAGAGTCAATGAAAGTGGTCTGGCCAGACCCTGATTTTTTTTCGTAGAATTTGTATGTAAAATCACGTTTTTATTTATGTTCCGTACGGAATTTTTTATCCTTTCGCTCCATAAGATATTTTATCATATTTCTCATGTTGATCTGTGTATTTATCTTTGTAATAAGAAATCATTTTGCATAATATATTTGGAAAAAACCATATTTAGTATGATATTTTTCTTTTAGCTATGCTGCAGAAAATGTTTCTACACCAAATACTTGCTTGAAAAATGTTCTTTTGAGCACCGAGTCTGTCAAATGTCTGAGGATCTAGCCAGACCACTTTCATTGACGGGAGATAATACAAACATTCATCGACAGAAGGGTTAAAATACATTTGAAGATTGCTCTGTTAAAAACTGATTACATTGCCACAAAAATAATTTTTGAAGTACAATATTATTAACTTGACCGTTTTCATTTACACAATTATTTAAAAAATTGTGATCCAGTTCTTAATTTATTTTTAAAACATATCGAATACTTTTAATACATCCATGCGTATTTATAAATCTATAGGACTATATTTCAACAGTGAAATAATTGATAATGCCGGACAAAAAACAAGACATGATTCCACTATAATATCAATACTAAATGCTTCGATTCAATCAATACTGCCTCAACCAACTTATAATTTATCACATAAAAACGAAATTTTGCATGGTAACTAATGAAATTCATAAACGTACAATAAATTAAATATATCTAAACGTTGTTGAAGTGGCTAATAATTTTGGTCATGTTGAATTTGGATAAAGAAAATTAGAAATTTTTCCCTACTCTTTTTCTCGTATGAATTTACATATTTGGCATTTTTTTTTTAAAATATTTACAAGATTTCATTTCATACCCAAAACCCATTTTATAACACATAATTGACGTTATATTTACATACATGTGGATGTTTACGTGTGTTATTAGGCAACTAATAAAGGTACAATTTAATATCACATGTCGAACGTACTAAAAGAGTATTAGTAAATACATGTTTAATGTTTAAACAATGCTCTCATCATTGCTTTCGCTCACACAATGTTATAAATTCTGAAAATGACTGTTGTAATTTCTGTTAACATTAGACTTCGGCGAGACATAAGACAGATGCGGTAAACTATTTAAATTAGATGAAATGTTATTTTGAGTTGCAGGTTTATTAGAATGATTTGGAAATGCATTTTTATATCCGAAATTAGAATTGTTCATTGTTCCCTGAGTGTGTATATTTTGACTGATTGTTTTCAGTTCGCCTACGTTTCGAGACGCTACTGTCGTACTACTTACGAAATCGGACCAATCTTCGCTGTCGTCGTTTGTCGAGTTAACTGCCGCATTACCGACGCCGTACCCGTTGCATGAAAGCATATTGGGCATCGTTTGTTTGTTGGTAGATGTCTGGGTATTTGAAGGTTTGATCGATACAAAATCTGACCAACCGTCGTCTTCAACGTTTCGTTCGATATTAGACGAGTTGGCAACCTTCGAAGAGTTCTCTTTTGTTTCGCCGTACGATTTAATAGAATTGACCGGATTAAATCTAGTAAGATCTTGTAAATCAATACCGGGATCGGGCCAATTAATCTGTGAATAGTTTTCTAGCGATAGTGGTTGCAAAATTTGTTGTGAAGAACTTTTCGGTACAAATTCATCACGGCGTACAATGGGCACGGGCTCCAAAGGCGGTTTCTCAAACGAATACGATGGAATTGCCGTTAATGATTTTTTTGGCAAGAAATCATTTTTGTATTCAAATACGACATTTTTATTTGATGCGTTCAATTGGATTTCATTATTCTGTATTTCTTTATGCGCATCGATACTCGAGGGAATAAAACCGGCACTTTGAAAGTCGTTAAAATCATCGTTATTAATGTTATTTGTTAAATCATGTTTTTGATTTAATTCGCTTGTATTATTTGAAATAAATGCAATATCCGGCACCACATTTATTTGATTCTCAATAATATTATCCTTCAATATGTATGACGGAGATGCAACAGACTGAAAATCAGAAAATTCATCTAATGACGGTACTATTACTGTTTTAGATGAATTAGTAGATAGTGTATGATTTGATTTTTCTATTTCGCTTTCAATTTTAGATTCTTTCAATATGAAAGAGGATGGTCCCGAAGTTGGTGTCATGGATATTGGTATAACAGGTAAAGAATCTTTGATATCGGAGAAATCTTCAAAAATAGATACATTAACGTCTCCCGGTGCAGGCCAATTAACTCTAGGAGCCACGGGGGAAACTTTAACCGGTTCTAAAACATTAATTTCGCTACTTTGAATCATGTTTAATTTCGCTTCAGCCGATTGAAAATCCCCAAAATCGTCTACAGGCTCCGATACAATTTTGGATTCGTTGAACGCATTACATATATCGGATTCCAAAACACAATCCTGCAATGGTTTTGTCAAAATTTTACTATCACTAGGCGCTATAAATATATTACTTTGTTTTATTGCATCACAAGAATCGGCGCTTTTATTCAAATTAGCATCATCAAAACTCTGAAAGTCATCAAAATCGTCTACATTATCTACGACATTATTACCGCTTTCCGGGGCATCATTATTTGCCTGTACATTTCTATAATTGTTAACGGACGAATCGGAAAATTTGTTACCACTTTCGTCATCATAGTGTATTGTGTGAGACCATGGGGTTTCAGAATCCGTGGGGGTAAATATATGGGTATCAGGTAGATTAATCTTACGACCGATATTCAACAGACTGGGATGTGACAATTTTTCTGGCTCCGACGTTTCTTCAGCGTTGCGATTCTCAAACGCGTGCGATATATTGTGATGTTCATCTCTTTCGTTACAGGCTGTAATCAAATTAAAAATGAATCATTATAATACATATATAAATGAAACCGTGCATCTTTACTATGATACATACGAAATGGAAGCAAAATGTACAGAAACATAAAAGAAATCAGATTTTTTAATTAAAAAAATGTCTGTTACCCTCATCACAAAATTAAAAATTATAACTACTTTATAATAAGTTCAAATAAATAAATATAAACGAATAATATTTGCTAAACATCGTTTCTAAAACTTTAAACATACAAATATATTTATCAAGATGTGCTAAATTAGGACATGAAGGGATGATCAATTATGAAAATCAAGCATAGGGATATTATAATCAAATAGTGTGTAAGTGTGATTTGTAAAGAATATAAATCCATTTAAACAAGTTAAGAGGAAAAAAATGTTTTTAATAAAAAAGCTTAATTTTCATATCAGCTAAAGGAAGTTGTACATCTTACAAATCACAAATGAAAATTACAACATTTATTACATACGCATACTTTTTCAACTTAAAATTTTCAACAATTATTAGTTAAACAGCGATGCATGATCGTTTATAATCGAAAGCTACGTTTGAGCACATGCTTAGTTTAAAATAAGTTTTAACCCTAACTTACCATTGGTAAAAAGATCGCTAATTTTGAAATGTGCCGATTGACTAGAGGTCATTTGATCCAGAGTTGCCATAAGATGTTCGAGGTCTAAAAGCAAGGACTCTGCATAGGAAGCTAGTGTTTGGGTAAAAAGGGCGTACGATATTGGGGGTGATTCAATAACCAATTGATGAAAAAAAAATGTATAAGATAAAAACCAACCACAATAATAAAAAATAGGAGCAGAATGAAAGGGGGAGCAGAAAATCCATCAAAATCCAGTAAGACATGTAAAGAAAAATCAATTAAGCTCAATTACATTATCAATTCCCATAAAATATTCACAGGTTTATTATATTTGTGTAGATAATATAATAGCCGTTGTTATCATGAAAATTTAGAATACGATATATTAAAGAATATATAATACATTTTAGCATGCAAATTGTTTTTGTGAGTATTGTATAACATTGGGTATCATATCAATGTCGTTTTATTTCTCTCTACTTATTTAAAGATGCAATTTATTTTAACCCTTTGCGGTCGTATGTCTGCTCTCAGCAACTCTATTCATTCATCTATCAGTTCATAATTTCTCTGAAAGATCTTAAGTATCTAAGCGACCTTGTCACAAACCAAAACATTGCCCCGACAAATCAGAGATAACGAAACTCAATATAAACAAGCGCGGTTGTTCCACACTCGCCATACAAAACGCCGTAATAAGTCAGTCGTCTTTTGAGAGTGAATAAATGGACAAGTTTCGGAGATACGTCACAGAATTTAAAATAAGGCTTTACAAATTACGTTTAACCATACTAAGCTGTAACGATACCTCGGGCACGACAACTATAGAAAGAAGACATTAGCAAACCGAATGTTATCATAAATTACAATATGAATATGGGAGGCGTTGACAAAGTTGATCAATTAGCAAATTCATACTGTTTTATGAGAAAATCTTGCAAATGATGGAGAAAGATTTTTTCTGGGGATTAGAAGCTGCATATATGCACTGTGAATATGTGAAAAGTAAAGATTGCTCTGTATGTTTGAACTGATTAGGGGCGGAAGACGTCGAACTAAATATTGGAGACTGCTTTCAAAGATACCACACAATGTATATTTTTTACATAAAAACATTATTGTCTAAGCATACATCTAATGTTCTTGTTTATCCTTCATAATCTTGCATGTTATGTATCACTGCTCTTTCAATGGAAATTAATTCTGACCAGTACAACACCCATGTCCAAATTTAATACGTCCGCAAAGGGTTAATAATATAATTGCAACGCTGTATTCCCTTTTCTCTTTTATTAAAAATATTTTAGATGAACTCTTTCGCGACGGGAGACTCATACGTGAGTCTTTTAATTTGCTCTCTTAAAGTCTTATAAAGTAAAGGATCATCCATATGTGATGTCTAAATGTTTACATGTGACGTCTTTTCAAATGACATAAGCCGTTTCGTTTTAGTAGAAGGTAGTACAATTTCAACCATGAACACGATGCAATAACGAACGAGAGAGAGTTCTTGTTTTCAAGTAGAATTTTGAGCACTATCCTATTAACCGAGGGCAAACATATTCGGTATACTCGGACAGTTGATGCGGATACAAGACTGAAGAATTGCAAGAAGCTGGATTTCAGCATTTTAAAGTGAACCATAGATAGTACAAAATTTTGTTGGATTGGATGCAACAATGGAGATGAAAATCCTCGTGTTATCAGGAAAGATGTCTACACCCAAAAGATTCATTCCTCGGTCACATTTCTTTGAAGAAGGTGCTGGAAATGCTGTTATTATGAATGCTGAGCGATACCAAACAATGTTGAGTGATTTTTATGGTCACAATTTCATTATATTGATGTCTATTTCTAGCGAGAGGGCGTTACGTGTCACACAACTCAAGAAAATATTACAAAAAAAAAAACATTTAGACGTCACATTTGGATGATCTTTATTAACTATTCCATACATTTTCTCCAATTATTTTGAAAAAAAAATCATAGCATTTTAATTAACATAATCCTCTTTTACGAATTCGTCCCGTCACAGCAGCTAACTTTGGCGACACTCGAGTCCATTGCGTATGAGTTAATATATGTTTGTTATTAGAAATCAAACGAGCATTCGATCACATTCGTTTTTATTTATTTTAGAGATAAACTTAAGTTATTCCGGAACCGTGAGCATATCTTGCTACTCAAAATATCGGATAGTTACATTTTTAGTTTATCTCTAAAATAAAATAAAACGAAAGCGATCCGATACCTGTTTTACTTCTAACAACAAACATATAAACTGGACTCATTTTAATCTTAAAAACCCTATTTTGGATCAATATTATTTAGTTGAAAATGAAATATTAACTTTCAAGCATAATTTAAGAATTCATTTTGCCGTATTTTGCATAAAATGTATCGCGACATATACAATAGAACCTCGATTATCCAGACCTCGATTATCACGTATGTGATGGATTGGATATTACGAAGTTTACCAATCACATAGAAAGCAGAATGCGTAAACGATTATTGCTAGCAGACGAAAATAACAAAGAAACTTTCACAACAAAATTAATTTAAAAGATTATACTAGAAACATCTGCCTCAGAAGAACAAGGTCAAGAACACGAAGAAGAGATTTTTGAAGGGGGAGATATTGGTCCTACATATTCTGAAGCTTTTCAGTGTTTAGATGTCGTCATGAAATGGCTTGAGAACCAAGAAGAGTGTAATTCAGGAAAACTTATATATCTTATTCGAATATTCGCGATTTGGCAGCTTCTAAAAGTCAAAATCGATCATTGATTCTTTTAATAAAAGATAGTTTATTACTATTCATACTTTCCCTGTCAATTATGATTATTTTCGATTATCCGGATTTCCGCTATTCAGACAATTAGTCCGACTAATCGAGGTTCTACTGTACTACAATGACACCAACCGAGGATTTATAAGCAGATTGAAAGATGTGCTATATTGATTAAATATCTGGCATGAATACGTGTGATTATATTTATGGAGAAAAATATTTTTTTATAATTATTACAGCCGACAAAACTATGAAATTATGAAAATGCCAGAAAACATCATAACTATGAATCATGAAGAGTTTTTTTTGACTAAGAAATTAAATTTGTTAGCTTTGATTCAATAAAAAATGTTAGTAATGTTAATTGATATACATTAGACTTGTATAAAAGTATACATTTTTAATTTAAAAAAATACTCACATGCTTGAAAATCTGTACCACCGTAAGGATCGCCATTATCCCACTCCGTTTCTTTATTTGCCGATGAGCTAGCATGAACATCATTAGCTGAATATGATTTTACATCAACAGCATCAATCGTAGAGACATTTTGTCTGATCGGTTGAAGAGGGTTTGTACCTAAGTTAGCAGCAAACCGCGGCATATTTGTATTCCATTTAGGGCCAAATAACTATAATAAGCAAACATACTAATTATAATTTCCAAATTGAGAAATATATATAAAACATAATTAGCTGAGTTACTTACAATATTTCTAGAATCAATACCTAAACACTTCAATAATGATTTTTGACTAGTAGAATTGTTCCATGGGAATAAATACGACTGTTGCGTTTCATAATTTAAAAGATGAGTCCAATTTTCCCCTAATATCATTTTCAACTCAAATCGCTCATTTTTGAGATCATTATCGTTATGAATGTCTTCGGGGAAAATATTACTGACAGCCGCCGTGAGTTTTTCTATAGCATCTAAATCGATCGACGAAGATAGTTCTCCAAAATTCAAAGCGCTTTCTTGTACAGGTTTGGCTACGGGGATGTATGTATCGAAATCTCCAAAATCATCATCATCATCGTTCTGAATTATTTCTTTAGATTCACATCTACTAGAAGTTAAATTTACGGAATCAGTACAATTAACGTCTTCTTTGAAACCGTCATTATCCTGAATATTGATCTGATCTGTTTCCAAAGATATGGAAGTATTCAATGATATTCCAAAATCTTTTGTATCGCTAGTTTGAAATGCAGCAAAGTCGTCGAAATCGTCAAAGTCATTTGAATGATCGTCTATTTTATCATCAGAATTTAGTAGCTCGAAATCGTCACAAGAAACATCATTTTTGCTATGATGATTAGTATTGTCGTCACTTTCTTTGAATAGATTAAATTCATCGAGAGTTCGACAATCTTTAGCGGATGGAATGAAATTTGGAGTAATAGTCGTTTGAAGTTCATCTGATATTTTGAATTCAGCAAAATCAGTATCGAATAAATTCTCATTATCAAAACCGTTTTGTAATTCCGTAGCTTTAAGAAAATCTAGGTTCTCGTTGATAGTTTTAGTATTTTCTGTTGATAAAAGATCATCTGTTGCCCAAAAATTTGCTGATTTATCTACGGTCTCTGTCTGTTTAATAGCATCGGGACTTTCACTATCTATAGAAGAAAATTTATCATCATTATTTTCAGTAACGTCATTAATAGAGTCGATATCTTCCAAATTTGTAGTGTTGAATTCCAAACTGGGTTCTATATTATCGTGTTTTAAATCATCTAACATATCGGTAGCGCCTTCGACTTCGTTGCTTTCTTCATTGGGAATAGATATGCTTGCATCTGAAAAGGTTTCATTTGACTGTGATTCTTTGTCAGATGCTACATCACAATTTTGAGTATCTATTATTTTCGGCATATAAAATGATGATTCGGCTGTATCATTTGCATTAGAAGAACTTAAAAATGTACCGAAATCATCAAAAGTTGCATTGAGACTATCTTCTACGGATTCCTTTCCATTTTGAAAATCAATTTGTAAGTTTTCCAGTTTCAGATCTAAGTCTTCAATATTGTTATCCTCTTCAGAAGTAATTGGAGGAATTTCTAAATCGTAAGATACTTTCAAACTATCAGAAGAAGCAACAATGGGTATCTCATTTTCAACAGTGGCATTACAATGGTTAGTCATGTCTTTTTCTGAAACATTTTCAGGTACAGAGTATTTTTCAGAAATGTTTTCCTTGTCTTTTTCTGATATATCAGTTAATTTAATGTCAATATTGTCCAAGGTGCAATTTTCCACAAAAGAGTAATCAAAATCATTAAAACCCTCGGGAACAAACTGGTCTACAGGCAACCTACTTGGAGATAATAAAGATGGATCTGAAAATATTTAAAACAATTAGTGTGCTACGAAATATTTAAATTTTTTATGCAATAATACATTTCATTTTGTCTTAACATAGATGATTGCAATATTCAACGTTTTCGTTAAAAAATTAAAAAAAAAAAAAAAAAATACAAATTACTACAGAGCGCAGCGATTCCTGGCCGCACTCTATATTTACAAATAGGTCTCATAAAATAAATTCAGAACAAGATTTCGTATTAACAGGTTTCTATTATATTCTGTGAAGCGTATAAAAATCTAACAAAAGCAAATAAACACAATCACTACTTAAAAACTAAGAGAAAGCGCCGAAAATGATTTTTTATGTCACAGAAAAGGATTATTTTCTATGATTGCATTCAGTAATGACAGTGAGGAAAGTTAAATATTATTTATGCCGAATGCATTTTGCAAAATGAACGATCTCACACAGATCCTAAACCATGAAGGTCAATTGTATTATGCGAAAAGATTTTAAAAAATGAAGGGCAAAATCGATGAAAAATTATTTAAATGAACTTGAACTTTTACTCAAATGTGAGAGTACTCGGATTTCAGACACTTCGACCCAATCGTTCATCGTAGAACAAGTATATTGATGTGCACAAAAACACAACAATGTTTTGATTTATGTTATACTCAGAGATATATTCCTGTTCTATATAAATAAATAAAAATGTCAAAGTATTAAATAATTGATAATGTGTACATGTTGTAAATAATTAATTACCTCTATAGCCGAAGGAAAATTCATCATCTTCCACTTCGTCGTAGCACTGATCTGGCGGCGGCGGAGTGCTACAGACTAGCGGAGGCACCGACATGGTAGAGCTGTCAATCAGGTGACGAGATTGCGACTTGACACATACGGAAATATACTGCTGCACCCGAATACGGTTAATTTGAAATGGCACACTGAGGAATTGCACTACAATTATAGCCGATACTGACTGTTGGAATGCGTTGTCGCACCTGATTTAGCAGGTGATTTGACAGGTGCGACAGACTGTACGAAGTGACACCGTCGAGCCGTCAATTGAGTCCACTGACGTCGCTGGCGCCATAGACAATTTTTCCATCTTACATTTTTTTTTCTCGCTCAAAAGCGAAAATAAAACTTTTTAAATAATCAATTGAGGATTTTTGAAGTGTCAAAAGTCGTTATTTGAGAGTCTTGGATAAATCACAATTGTTCATAATAAAATAATATATTTCTTTATTTTTAAAGCTTTCCAAGATAAAGAAGAAGTTTTTATAATATAAATGTCATTTCTTTAAGGTTGAATTTTAAATAAAGCTTTAAGCGTTTTTTTTAAAATACATTGAATATGATTTTAATTAATTTGAATTGTTTTGATATTTTTGATTCAACATTAAATTAATGCATTTTATCACCATATTATATATAAACCAATGTTTAAATTTTATTGCATTATTTGATTTTGATGAATTCTTAATAAATTTGAATATGTGGGTTGAGCATATTTTTTTAATCATGTTGATAATGACGGTTGGGTTAACATCCGACCGTGTCGATTAGGTAATGGTCAGAAAAGCGCGTGTTATCGGTTGGCCTGGTATTTTTTAGACGTAAACAGTTGGGTGTGTGTGCGGCGGGGATGGCGTCGAAAGGATCGTCTGACGTGAGTAGAGGGGTGAGGGAATGGGCGGGGGTGTCTCGGGAAGGGGTGTGAGACGGGCGGGGCGAATGCGCCGGCGCCCCCCGACTCGTCTCTTAGTCCACAACGTCCGTCTCGCTCCTGACCGTTGACTTCTATAAGCGAGCAACCGACCGACGACTGATATTCGTCGAGGAACTATCACTTGCATTTAAAAACGAATCCTTTTATTTTTGGACGATTCAACGGGTTTCTTATAAGCCTGTTGCTTTTAAACATATTCAATATTTCCGGGCGTTGTCACATTTGAAAGCCACATTCAAAATTGGCCAACGTCCCTATACGTATTACGACAGCAAAAATCGTACATTTCAAAGAAGAAAATTGACTAATCAAAATATAATGCATTGAACGTATATTTTTTGTCAATTGCAATGTTAATTAATTTCCAATGCATGCAAAATTATTCGGAACATGCCAAAATGTGATCGTCGTTTCGATCTCGATGCCATTTTATGACCTTTTCAATGTTATCTTATAAGACCAAGCATGACACTTGTGTTTGCATGAATTTATTTTCATCAAACACAAAGGTTTGCAGACGCTTAACGGTTTAATGCGCTATCAGATGTTTAAATAATATTAAATAAAATATAATGTCTCGTGTATGTAATTTTTAGTTTCCATTGAACGTCGACGAGCTATTAAGTTATATTGAAATGTATCGGCCTTATCTGCTGGGATTTGAGTCGGGACAGTATGATTAATCGTTTCAGCTCTCATTCACTCGCCGGTTTTAATTCATCCGACTGCAGAGGGCACACAAGATATCCCATCGAATGAGACAATCGAAGAAGAAGAATATATATTAAACGAAATATCTTCGAGAAGTCGTCGACGAGGAGACGCTAAATAAAGAGCTAATACGTATTTATTCAAAGCAAATAAGTAATAAAATAGCAGTACACCGAATCAGACGAAGAACTGCCGTTAATACATTTTAGAGATTTTTTTTTGAGTTTATAAAAATCATCATTTAAATTGATCTAAGTCTAATACGATGGATTTTATAATTAGAAATACATTGTTATACAATAAGTATAATTTATTTTGTTCGTCAAATATTTCTAGCATTTTTTAATGTTTTAATTATTTGCGAATTAAATGATCATTGAACTGTTTCTCATAATAAAAATCTTTAGATTTGTAAATCCTCGTCTATCAATTTATTTAATAGAAATCTCTTCATTATCAATAGATTGTACTTCAATTAGTATTCATCCCTGATATTAGTATTCCATTGGTATTAATTTAATTCATATTAAACTCGCAGCTCGACGGACTTGTTTTTAAATCAAACGCTATTGAATTATGCCGTATTCAGCATTAAAGGTTGAAAGATGGAGTACAATTTTAAACAAGATATCTTTGGATTGGTATTATTAATATTTCAATTATATGTATTATATGACATTATATAACTTATCAGATATTTTGTCTTCTTATTTTGAGATTTCTGATTTTGTTGAGGAGCATCTCGGTGTTTAAAATACATGCTGTAAGAGTATAGATGTAATTTTGTTATATTCATATCGTAGATGAGTTCTCCATTTAGAGACATTTTGCTGCGATCATTTGTCGAGATGAATTTAAATGCGTATAGTTATAGTGGAATATGCCGTTAATAACTGATTCAATGAATGAACGCTGCATCCAACGAGGCTTAACTAGGCAATGAGAATATAGAAATGCTGGTCGTATTGAGAGTGGCATCGGTAGAGTGTGCCGGCGAATGGAAGAGACTTGAGAGGGATAGTCTTCGTGGAAGGCGATGACGATGATCAGGGAGTAGTTCGCGGGGGCACCGGGCCGCAGATAGGTAGGGCAGCCGCTATTGTTTAGCCTTGCATAGCGTTTAGTGCTCTTTAATATATCGGCCGCAATTTCAATTGAGAGCATCCGCATTAGAGATAGAGCAGTTTTACGAGTTGCGCACCATTCCGCGAAGATCCTATCGCTCCCGAGAGCTGTTCGATACCTTCATCTTTATCCTCCTCCGTCCTCTTCGCCCGAACCTCTTCCTCTCCAACCCTCCCGGTCGAAATCGATAGCGGAGCGTTATCAAAATTTTACAGCATTCAGACGGAGACGCTTCATAAAAATAGATTTAACCTTTCGAACGACCAAGTTCCGACAAAAAATCAACTCCCAAACAGCCGGTTGCCGCATTCGGGACAAGCAAACACACTAAAAAACGTAGACTCCAGGATGACGCAACTGGAAAAGTATCCACATTATATAACTCCACATTGAGGTGCACCACATTAGGCGTCGGCTTAGCAATGCTCGCGAACTCCAAAGCCACCACAGGCAATGTGCTCTACAAAATAGAAAAACGGCCGTGACCCTTGAGATTAATAGAAAACATTTTTAGATTTATATGAGCTCTCGCTCTCATTAAGTATGCTAGGCGCGCTCGATAAAATCTTGACCCTATTCCATTTTCACAAGGAACGTATCAATTTTTCACGAGCAATGATATCAACCCTTTGAGTAGTGAGCTAATTCTATATCTTCATAAACTTAGATGCTATATTTGTATGTCCGCCACTTATCAACCGTACAAATCCACTTATCCGTCAGGACCGTCGCAGCGTGTATGAAGTTTGTACATAAATACATAAATATTCGGTCAATACACAAATCGATTCATTATATCATTCGCATATTATTATTAGTGAATAAATTTGGGTCAACGAACCAAAATTTCGATCCCGGGATTTCGGGACTGCATTAGACCATCCCGGGACCGGGATTTTCAATATTTTAAGAAATTACATTGATAAATTTGGTCAAAAATTGCTAATAAGTCCATTTGTTTAATATAATAAATGATTTGAAGGCGAAAGATTCTTTTCTGTTGAGACACGGACTAAAACTCGCAAAATTCCCGATTTCCCGACAAATTATTTATTTCCGTTGCTGCAGATGAATACTTGCATACTATAATACTTTGATATGATTCGTAATTATATTACGAAGGAATACAAAAATTCTGACCCCCGTATCTATTGTATTTCATATCGATATTCCTATTATTAGAGTCAAGGTGTAGTAAATACATCACCGGTAGGGAAATGTTAATATAACAATTTGAAAAACATATATGTACTGTATATATGTATACGTAGATTAGACAGTTACTGCCCCTAAGCGTTGCCTAAGCTCACCAATTAGTAGTTACGCTACTGTTCCCAAGTGTTCACATTTCGGCGAGAATTCTGGACGAATTTATTTTCCAATATTTCTTCTTAATTGTAGTCTAAGCTATACACAATGTTATACAAAGTAAAAATATTTTTTACTGCAAATCACCTGTTCAAGACTTCCATGGTTAATAATATCATCGCTCGCATACCGATATACATGACTCCTTCCACTCCCACTACCATAATTTGTCAGACTAAAAAATATTTTTATGCTCATTAAAGATCGCTTAGTCAACACACTAAATATCAACATTCTATATTTAATACTTTTCGCATAAAATTTTTTTAAAAATCGATCACTTTTAGGCCCAACAAGCTAGAAACGTCCCTGTTTTGAATGTTGCAATACTTCAATCAAGTTTGCGCGTTAGAATTTAAGCCACGTCTACTGATGCCCTTGCCTCCTTGTATCGAATTTTGACGACGTTTATTTAAAAATAATTAACGTAAACTACTTGTAGACAAAAAATCAGCTTTGTAGATGTCGTTTGCGCATCCATAGGAACGTTTGAAAAATATAATCAAATTGATGAGTGGAACATTGAGTGTGCTTTGATATGTTTTAATTTGATATCCTATTATCGTAATGATGCTCCCGATTGGTCAGATTTTTAATGATTTTCGTTACGACCATCGTTAATTGATAATCTGTTTTTTTACTACTGTCTTAGCAACTGAGTGTTGACTGATATCGCTCTACATGTATACGAATTATGCTATCGTCGAGAGTTTATTATTTACCAGCACAGACTGTTGACATAATTACAGAATGGAATCTCTCGTAATGATTTCTAAATAGAAGAATTCATCACCTTACAGCGTGACACGTTGCTCTATTCCTGCACATGCTGAGTCGCGATCACCTGAGTAAATTGTTTATCGTGGTGTTCGTATCTTCATTAATCCGAGACGTTTCGAAGAATTGGATCTATCCGAAGAATTTGATTGCGAAAGAGGCGTTCGATTGAATTTGTCGATTTGTTTGTATTCAAACTGCAACAACAGATGGCGTCGCGATCGTCTGCTGCTTTAATGAGTGTTTCATCATCATAGTGTCCACGTAGTCCACTGCAGGATTAAGGCTTATTCAATGTTCATTTATAGGGAAGGGTCACATTAATATTTTCTATATCATGCATTCACCTCCCTGTAGGTTCTATATTGAAGGTAGCATGACCCCAGAGTTTCATTTGAGAACATTCACCCAATGGGTCACTTAGGTGAACTTATCGAAGTATACTATCTCGATAGGGAGTTTGGAAGGTTTCATAAAGACAGCAGCTTTCCTCGGAGATAATGGAAAGTTTCCCGAGACGATGGAGTACAGAGAGTCCAGTCTACTTCATTCACAGGATACGATGAAGACCAACGCGACCCTTGATCAGTGTTTATTTTCGGTTAAATAAAAAGGACCGCGGTTCGAGACCGCTGCTGAAGAATAATCGCGACGATGACCTCGACAGATTTTACGACCTTGTTCGGACTGGTGATCCATGTCTTGGAATTGTTACGAATGCACAACGCGAATGTAACACGTTCTTGTCCCACGTGTTGAACTGAACATGCTCAGAACCCGTGACGCATGTAAAGCTCCATCGAATTGACCCCATGTAAAATCTCAATCATTTACATTTAAGTCCGATGTAAAATATTCCGCCTTCGGACGCGAATTTGATCGATCGAACCCTCACGAAGTCCAAAATTTGGGCTTTCTTCAGACGCTCCAAAATGGCCGGTTTCCATTTAAATACTTAAGCGCGTGTCCAGTGGCACTTCCCACGTCGCCTAATTCGTAATCACGTTTGACAGGAAGTATTTATCTGATGCTGGACGTTCGAGGAGATCTTGACACACATATAAACGGCGCTTCTGTTTTTCATCCAGCAATAAAGAAGACGAACGCGCGTCTTTTCTGGATCGCGGCTCTAAAACAGGGACATCAAACGGGCGGTTCCGTCTCATCTATATGTGTTTTCTAAAAATCAATGAAAATGTAAGCGAATCTGCTGACCCTCAAATGGGTCGACCCCGTTTCATGGTCATCCCCTATTGAATAATGGAAATCATCCAACCCGATCAATTGTCCCTAACCCTATGATATAACTGTCCCTAATTGTTAATATAATAACATAATATAAACATTTATATGACAATACAAATTGGCTAAAAAAACGATAGATGCTCTAGTTTCATTCTCAATGTCTCAATTTTGGGCGGTCCGGTCTTTTCCTGTCTTAAAAAGTCCTAGTCTCTTGGTGTCTTCTAATGTCATAATGCACTCCTTTAATGAAAATCATCTTTTTTTTTCACTTCAAAGACTAATTAGGCTATCCAGTCGCAATGACTGACATCATTTTTAATGTTGCATCTTCATTTGATTGATTAATGCTTCGCAAACAGCTATTATAATCCGACAATGATAGATCGCTTTTGAAGGCAAGCCCTAGTTTATCTTTATTTCATTCACTAAATATCCGCATTGAAAACATTGATCAATGCTCATATACTCCTTGGAACGCGTACATATTGGTATTGGATCTATCCCTTCAGCGTCATCATCTTCCAGGTTTAAATTGCACACGATCCTTAACTGCATTCGTGATAATAGCTATTAGACTGGTGTAGATTGTCGATCAAATTATCCCTTTGATGATTTCATGAAGTGCTGCATAGCTGGAATTGGCCTTAATAATAACATAATGAACGTTGTATACAGGAAAACGATGGATCCGGGTAAAACCGCAAATAGCTTTGTTTTGGCAAAATTAAATATATTTGAATAATTTATGATGCATACAGTAGTCCCTCGGTAATCCGGCGCCCTCTGTAGTCCGACATTCCAATACAAGTATAGTACATATGTACGGTGAAGGTTCGTCAATGTAAAATAATACAAACGTGATTCTGGATTGACATTCCGATAATGCCTTGCAAAACGTTTGTCGGATTACCGCGGGTCTACTGTAAATCGTAAATTCATAACTTCTACGTAGATGCAGAAATATAAATTAATACATTAAGTAACGATTCATCCATAATTCAAGAGAGTAAATTCGGCAATATTATTCATGTATTCACTATTATAAAAATAGGAATAAAATGTTCTAAATTCTGCTAATAAATAAGTTTTTAATACAAATAAAAACATTCGAAGAAATCAAAAATAAATCATCTGGTTGTGAACCGAAAACCTCGTTATTTTTCCCGGAAAGAAAACCGTAACCGAAACGATATAAATGTTTGGAACTGTATCAGAACGAAAACCGAGATGAAAAAAAAAACGATTCGAAGCCCTGTTAACTCTATATTCAAATATTCAAATAAGGATATACCCTTATATAGATACTATATTTGAATATCCGCCTTTCATCATCCGTACAAATCCACTTATCTGTCAGGACCGTCGCAACATGTATGAAGCTTGTACATAAATACATAAAAACTGTCGATGGCACACAATATTCGGTCAATACACTTGAAATAGATCCATTATATCATTCACATATTATTAGTCGATAAATTTGGGTTAACGATCTATACAATCGCACGATGTACGCAAGATACTCTCTCCGTCTCTGTCTCCCGTTCACAATCTCCAATCTGCGAAATACTTTCTCCGTCTCTATTTCTCTGCAAACTCAACGTACAAGACACTCTTCGTCTCTGTCTTTCCGAGCTCAACACGCAAGAATGAATGCTCTTTCTGAGTCACTGGAATTCGAACACAACATTGTGTCTTGCCTCTTTAAGGGGTTAATATTTAAAAACATCATTTGTATACCTTGAAGTCTTTCTGTATCTCGCTGTTTCAATGTTCACATCCTCCAGATCGATCGTCAATTGGCACTAGGAAGGATTTAATTGATTATTTGGTGGATGTGGTCAATAAAAAGACCCTTCCAGTGATCGAATTCATTTTGAGATGGAACTCTGCCAATAGAAGGACGCCTTCGTATCGATTGCAGTCTACTATTCGAAAAATTCCTACGACGTGGCCTAGATTTTGTGAATGGCCATTACGGTTTCTATCAAATATGTTGGATGAGATTAAGGACGACTTTGATATATTTGTTTTTTAACGTTTGCCGACAGTCGGAATGCACTTGAAATGGCGAACATCATCCCCTTTTTGCGTGCAACTTGGATGAAAATTCCGATCACGCAATGTAAGGAAAAAATCGGAAGGGTGTGAAAATCTCCCACCCGACCCTGAGAACGATTGACTTGTTTGCCTTTTTCTAACCGATTTAGATTATCTTTTTTCGGGCTGTTTTGATCGTCTTCTTCCATATTATCACTCGAACGTTTATCCATTTATTAAATCTTGGAGTAGATTTGCTGGATATGGTTCATTAACCTTGTCGATCAATGCTCGATTTTACGATAAGCAACATAATTGTCAATGAATGACCGTATTTACAAACAAATTACCGGATTTATCCGCATTTTGATTCGTGCCGTTTGCTCGCACCGGACATTTGATAATGTGCTTATCTTAAGTGATCAGATTTAGTATTAATCTTCTGCATACATTACGTCCATGATGAGATCTTCCATCCGAATACGTCTGACAATACGAGATTATGTCGTCGAGTGACAGGCGAAACTCGATCTCAATAATTGTGAGCATTATGTATTATTGTGCTTATTATTTATCTAATAGCTACTAGACAATTAAAACGTTGGCAATTGATTGCTTTCGGTTAATTTTCCATGAAGTTTTGATCTTTTAAAGCCCTATCGTCTTGAGCTGTCCTGATAATAATCTCAATTGGCGATCCATGGCTTTTCATGATCCGACATCGATCGCTCTGGATGCTAAAAATGTATGCGACATCGCGATAAGGCTTATATCTAATCATTTTTTCCTTGAATTTCTTTTTTGTTTGTTGATAGTGATACTTGCGTGTTTCTCAATAGCTAGTTTAACAATTGACCCTAATACTTTATTAGCATTATTTTGGCTTTCGGCGATGTCGGCGAAATGTTTGATCGAGACCTACTTTCATGAATGTATTCCACATCGAGAGGGTGATATTTCGAACAAAGAATAATGTGTATATATAGTTCAATATCATGCCCATATTGATAAAACGTTTCTTTGACATCCTTGAACAATAGAGGGATGTTGTGAGATTGTCGAATTATCCCGTTTCAGATGAGATGATGATTAATCATAATCATTAACACCTTAAAGAGATAAGACACAATGTTGTGTCCGAATTCCAGTGACTCAAAAAGAGCATTCATACACGTTGAGCTCGGAGACAGACAGAGACGGAGAGAGTATCTTGCGTACATCGTACGATTGTATAGATCGTTAACCCAAATTTATTAAATATGTGAATGATATAATAAATTGATTTCAAGTGTATTGATCGAATATTGTGTGCTATCGACAGTGTTTACTTATTTAAATACAAGCTTCATACACGCTGCGATGGTCCTGATAGAAAAGTGGATTTGTACGACGATAAGTGGCGGACAAGCAAATATAGCATCTGAGCTTATGATGATTTTAAATTAGCTCACTCCGTCAAATCCGTTTTACATTAGTCATTATGTCCGGCATGATTAACCCTTTGATGAGTATGCACTCACATGTGACGTGCAGCGTTCCACGGCGCATTATTTTCAATTTCATGCTTCTATTTCGAATATAAAAGTATAAATGTAATCCTATTTGAGACACTATTATGGATCCCAAATGTATCCAATTCAAAATTGTAGACAAACAAAAAGGTATATTTTGTTCTTTCCAAAACATTTGCATTGATAAAATGAGAGCAGCATTTAAATCGGTAGTGCCAAAAATACGTGCCGTTTTTACAATTCTGTATAGAAAAGTTAGAAAACATAGGGGACGTATGTTTTGTAATGGTTCTTTTGCTTTTATAAGCTTTGAAACGGACATTGTTTACCTTGTTATTTTTTGAGGAAAATTGTTATTTAATAAATTATTATTTTACTATGGAGGATAAAGAAAATATGGAGGACACTAGGTGAGGAATAGGATTGGTATGGCTACCGTACCATAAGAATTTTGTTTTACTTATCAAGAGATTTGAAACGAAATGTTTGCAGAAGGCATTCCCATTTCTGAAGATAAGATCGATGTCGAGAACATACCAAGTGCATGTAGGAGTGATTCTTAATGTTTCACATTTTGTAATTATTATTGTAACTGCATAAACATTTATATCAGTGATTATTTTTACAGTTTGTGCATTTTTTAATAGCTATCACATTTGCACAAAATATTGCACAATACAAAATCACTAGCGAATTTAGCATTTGACGGGCCCTTGGCGCAATTTAAGTTTGAAACCCCTGGAACAATTTTACAATTTGGCCCTCGATATGCTTATTTTCCTATAATGATTTCGCAATTACGCGGCATCAATCCAACCAGAAACCGGTTTGATTTTTCAATTGAAGGTTGGTATTTTGGTATTGTCTGCGAGAAATTTCGCCAAAAGTGCGGCGTGGCGATACATAGACGTCTAACCACAATCCTGCATGTGCCAGCATAAGTTTTATTTTGTGTGTCTAATATACAAATATTATGTGAAGAAGTTTTATTTTACGTGTTACCAAATTTGCCTGTTATGGCTTGACATTATTTTGCGTCGCATTTTTTGGTAAGAATTTCCGGAATTTGACGTAGCAATTAAATGGTTAAAATGTATGGTAAACATAAACATATCAATTCACACTCAACATAATAGAACCTATCGGAAAAATCGATGTCTCAACGTGTGTGACTGTTGGCAGGATAACTTCAACGTCGGGGAAGAAATCAGTCAACACGGCAGGGAAGAATTTAGCTGATTGTTATTATTCAAGCTCGATTATTGAACTCAATAATAATGCTTACAATGCGTTTATTTGGGAAACTACATATTTTTGTATACCTTTTTCAATAAAAGCTATGATTTACATAGAAAAAGTGAAGATACGTTCCGTGGATTTAAAAAACCGCATAACTTTGAAACAGCTGTATAAAATACATCCAAAATCGCATAAAAAAAAAAAAAAAAAAAAAAACAGGAAAACCATAAAGCAATAAAAAAAATAACATTTTTGGTAACATTTAAATCTTGCAACTATTTTAATTATAAACTATCATCGCTGTTTGATAATTTTCGTTGCGATTTTCGATATGACTCAAAATCGCTCTCTTCTTCGGATGAAATATTGTAGTATACCCAGTGTCAATGTCATCATTGTTCTGTGTAGAGTTTCTCTTTCCAACAATATAATTCATAATTAGTGAATATGTTACTATAGTCCCTAATTTAAAAAAATCACAAAATGGCAACTGTTTAAAAAAATACAGTCAAGTCATTTTTTGGCCTTATTTTGTCACAGTTTTAATTATTTTAAATGGTTAAAAAATAAATGTTGACATAAATCCGGTAGGAATAATAGAGGGTTATATAAAAAAGAATCGTACCCAGTTTGAGGTAAGTTAATTAATTAAAACTTGAGATATGATGTCAACCGCGTTGAAAAAAGTAGTTTCGAAAAAAGTAGACAAAAACGCGTTAAAACATTTCATTATGGTAGGACCGGTCAAGTTGCCGCGTCACTAAAATAGCTATAAAACCGTAAGTAGTCGGAATTTTGGAAATTCCTATAGGGAATGTATTTTTAAATGTCGAAACATTGGAAAAATGCATAAAACAAAATCTTTTTTTTTCAAAAATCTAAACCAGAATAAAAGGCGTGGTCGTAATTCAGCGATAGCAGATGCAATATGATTTACACAGTCCCAAATGAAATTTAAAAAAAATTAAAAATTGCTTAAAAAACCGCATAACTTCGAAATCGCACAAAAAGAGCTTTGAATGTATTTATTTTCTTGATAACGAAAATCTTATATTACACCTAAATTCAAAACGATTTTGTAGAGCTTGATCGCTATTTAAATCTAGAATATAGATAAATAATTATTTTAGCAAGCATTTGGGCAGAATCCTCTTCAAGCATCTTTAGATATTGAAATGTTTTGTTAGAAACAGGCATTGAATGCAGTCAATCCTATAGAGTCCACTTGTAGAGTTTTTCCTATAGCGTTTGCGGTGGTCTTTTGGTAAAAACCTCAAATTTTGTATGGGTCCCTATTTTTCTATAGCGCGGTCCCTATCTCGACATTGTAGAAGTGTTGATTGTACTTAGCAAAACTCGACAACCATTAATTTGTGGACATTTGGGAAGCTCCGAGCTAGTGTTCGCTGTAACTGATTATCAGAACACAAAGTCGATCACATGTCGTACATCATAACTTCTAAAAAAATAATGTTGCACATAATTTATGGCCATATCCATATAAATAATCTTTTCAATAAAACTGTTCGCGCTTAGAACGTCAAGGGTTATAATTTGTAGACTATCTTATCTCTACTGACTGCAATCATACTTATATTATAGTAAAAGTTGTTTATGGCCTTCCCCGATTAGTGCAGCGGACAAACTGCACTGTTGCTGACTGAATTCTCATGGAGAGATTGCCATTTTTTTTTTAAATATGTTACTTTTTAACGACCATTAGATCTAACGTCAATTTCGTGGAAACGATCCTATTTGTGCTAGCGATGCGATTATTGAGCTAGTCAAAAATAACCGGTTCCCCAATTTGGGTCGAGCCATGCGAAAGTTGTTGCGAATTAACGACCAAAGACGTCCGCTGGTAATTGGTTTTAATTTCTGCTGCGCTTATTGCAATTGGAAAAAATGAGTCATTACTATCGGTGCCTCCTGTATATACATTTTTGTCGGCTGGACTTCTCCGATGGCTGAGAAGTAACCTGAATTCATTAGATAGTTCCTTTGGCTCGTTTTATAATGAGCGTCTGTTCGTGGGTGTTCCTGTGACGCCCCGCGCGTTAATAAGGATGTATTTTTGCGTCTTTGACATCCTCGCATCACTCATTCTGTTACTCGGTGACATCTTTTGTAAGGTAACTTTGAATGTTGCGAAAGCGAGACTGAGCAATCCGTTTTTTTCGGGTCGAAGGCCTTCGCATGCTGAATTTCGCAGGGCAGAAAAAAATATGGAAAACTGTGTCGATGGAGAGTTATTGTGTTCATTTTGTGAATAGTAGATGCGTTATTAACGCTTTTGTTTGGAAGCCATTGTCATTTTTGCATTCAACGATGGTCATAGTAGTACGTGCTGGAATGCAAGTTCGGAATCATCGAAAGGCTTTCGGGAATCGCGAAGACTTCAAGCGTTGTCGACAGAATCATAGACGTCATTTTTATTGATCATGTTCACGTTTTTAGACCTTTTTTGGCGTTTTAATGACGAGCATATTTGGAGCAAATCCCATGCCTGAGTTCAACGTCCGTTTCTTCAATTACACCTCTTTGTTGGAAATTTTGTTGTTTTGGAATAAATTGGTAGATAACAAAATGAACTCTAAAAAACGGAGCTAATGTTCAGGACTCGCCAGAACAAGTTGTTGAGGTGGCTTTTAGCAATCCCTTTTATGGGACCACTACCAACCATCCTGACATGGTTTTTCGTGGCGTATATATATTTTTAAACATGTGGTCGCCATCCACATCTCCTGTTGACTTCAAACCCAAGATGACTGAGTTACGAATCCAACCGCTTAACGCGGGACTACCTACATGTGTGACCAAGTGTAATAACTAATCTAAAACGTCATTCAATTATATTCATTTTTTGATATGATTAGAGAACGATTTTCGGAGAACATCAAGCAAGCTTCTTGTTCTTTGCTCTTTCAAGCGGATTGCTGGGGCTTTTGATAAAAATAATCAATTTGCAAATAAATGAGCTCTGATTGCAAATTGGATTTTATCGACAATTCATAAAATTTGATTGAAAACGGAAAGCGTTGCATATCTGAAATTGATAATTTCTATTCAATGAAAATTTTGGAATGTATGTTGAGAATCGTGGCATATTAAACCTCATTTATCGCGTTTTGTTATCTATGCGAATCGTTATTTACATGATATTTTAGTGTATGTTTTTATCATTAGTGTAGATCTAATAAGTCAATATTATTAAATGACGTGAGTATATAGAAAATCGTCTAGGCTTGATTTGACTTTTATTTCTTTCTTGTGGCCACTCCATACTGTTTTCGTAATTGTGTTACGGGAGACAGCAGCATTATTTGTGAAATTATTCCTACAAAGCCGATTTTTTCTAATTTTGTTGTTTTGATATTGTATGTAAACAAAACAGCACTTTTTGAAACTTGTAAATAAGTATTATATTCATCATCATCACAGTTAGGGAATCTAATCCCGAGCCAAAATTTGGATTTCGGGATTGCATTAGACCATCCCGAGCCTGGGATTTTCAATAGTTTATTTAATAAAAAAAATAATTTGAAAGCGAAAGAATTTTATTTATTTAAGAAAAGATAAATAAAACACTAAAAAAATCAATTCAACTCCACACTCGTTGGAGGTATCGTCATCAGATATTTAAATACTAGTTACATTTGATGACCGCGCGAGCCTCCATTTTCGAATAACACCATCTATGTGACTGATAAAATTCCTTTCTGCTGAGACACGAACTAAAACTCGCAAAATTCCCGATTTCCCGACAAATGATTTATTTCCGTCGCTGCAGATGAATACTTACATACTATAATACTTTGATGTGATTCGTAATTATATTACGGAGGAATACAAAAATTCTGAAGCCCGTATCTATTATATTTCATATCGATAATCCCATTATTAGAGTCGAGGTGTAGTAAATACATCACCGGTAAGGAAAGGTTAATATAACAATTTGAAAAACATATATGTACTGTATATATGTATGTTCCTGCTCCTAGGCGTGGCCTAAGCTCGCCAATTAGTAGTTACGCCACTGTTTCCAAGCGTCCAGATTTCGTCGGGAATGTCTCGATTTAGTAGCCTTCATCGTGTTGGTGAGGTGTACGATTTCTGTTAGATAAAAATTTCAATCCCGGGATTTTCGGGATTACGTTTTCTAATCCCGGGATTCTTAAGTACCTAAAACTGTCCGGGATCCCGGGATTGGATTCCCTACTTATAACTATAAGACTGAAACTATGTTTTAGTTGCTTAAAATAAATATTATATGCACTTAATATCGCAGTTTGAATACTTCAATCAAGTCCCTGCGCTACAACTTTAGCCACTTCTATCGAAGCCCTAACCACTTTGTATCGAAAGTAGACGACGGTTACTTAATAATAATGAAAGTAAATTACTTGTAGACAAAAATGCAGCTTTGTAGATTTCAATTTAATGTCGTTATGTTCAATTATGCAGGTGTTGAAAATTGTTATTACATAATGTCTGCAACGTTAAAAGCTTATACAGTTGTTCTATTATGACTAATATCAGCATTGGGTAGTCTGTAGTACCTAAAAGTTTGGCTATCCCTGTCAAACAATGTTTCAGCTTGAGACGAAAATATATTTTCTTATTTTGTTTACAAACATTGTCTACTAAGCTTATTGAACATTTAACAACCGACAGTCATTGCTAGTAGATCTTGCTGCTATATCTAAAATCGGTTTTATGGACTTTTCACAGTAATATCTTGAAGATCTGAAGTAGAACGGGATGCTTCAGTCTACATGAAAGTTGTCTCGGTCATCGATGGCGGTATTCGTTGACATTTTCATTTCTTGGACTTAGTCCACCC
This sequence comes from Stenopsyche tienmushanensis, assembly GCA_008973525.1. Taxonomy (NCBI): domain Eukaryota; kingdom Metazoa; phylum Arthropoda; class Insecta; order Trichoptera; family Stenopsychidae; genus Stenopsyche; species Stenopsyche tienmushanensis. The sequence goes on from WACJ01000192.1 coordinate 97,523, forward strand.
ACTCTCACAGTCCCAGACGGTTGGCACCACCCGCTTCATTCATCTGGAATCTAGAAACATCGTCTTTAGATAAATATATTTATCAAATCAACTACTATTACTTCCTTTTATTAAGAAAATCTAGAGAATTCATTCGATGAGTTGTATTGGAGTTGGTATTTGCGAAATTGCTGCATTTTCTAGTGCTCAATATAGCGTTAATTATAAAACTAATCACTTGAACTCGATGAAAACCAGATAATGTATCTGGAAATCTGACATCGCGATAAATATATATAGATCAGGCTTGTAATGATTTATCTAACAATAGTCGATGGCAGCGTATAAATACTGTGTGACGCAAACACCCCGGGTCTATTAGTCACTAAAGTATGTCAAATACTACTCTAGATCACCACATATAAACAAATTCGTTATGATGGCCTAGAGCTCGACAGGATTCCATGGGCTTAATCTATGCCAACGCAGCTCATATAAAATAAATCATTTACATCAAATCATCGAGGAGTTGCTTCGAAAAGAAAGGAAAACTACCGACGATGCATGCTTCGGCGGCTCTCATGGCCTTACATTAGGAGTGACGACTTCGCCGACAGCAACAATGGATAGCTGAATTCGACGATGTACCAATACACCTCGACGATTCGAGCTCGTCGGATTTTGTCGCATCGTCGACAAATCGACAGCTCAGCAGGCAAATGCAGTCCATGTCGGCTCTATTTTCTAATTGTACCCTCGACAATCGGTGACCGTGACACCTATCCGCAGAATACGCCAGTGACGGCTGCCCTCGTTATATAATCAGCAAATGGTCGAATAATTCTGTTACGAAGAGTTTCAAAGTCAAATGTAAATTAATATTTACAGCTCGGTGTACGTTCGCTACATGCTAATATTTATCCATAGCTCAATGCTAATTAGACGTTTGACATCTAAGAAGGATTGAATCGATTCCGATCTTCGACTGTGTTTAAGCTCGCTTTATCGCAGTATTTGATGATGAAGCAATTGGATGTGTTTTCGAGTCGAGTTCTAGCGAATACCATAAGCGCTTAAAAATTATTTGAAAAGAAACGCAGTACATAGTTTATTGCTTCAGGTCACGTGTAACGCGAGCCAACATCCATACAATATTTTTATTACGCCTATGTTATTCCCGCAAGTGTAAACAGTAATTTGACAAAGTTTAATCGCAATCAGATCAACGGTATGGAAGCGCATTAAATACGGACAAACAAACATTGATTTTTATATATTAGACTATGCATATGTTACTCGCGCAATCCTTATGCTTTATGCACCGACTGTATGCGAACCTGTACTATTCTTCCGAGTCCTTTGTACGCATTACAAAATGTTTTAATTAATTTTGATGGAATCTATTTTATCAGGACTTCAGGTCATGAGTCATTAACCCGTGGTCAAATGATGACAAATCAACACCTAGAGCTCCAAATTGGGATTGCCAGAGCTCAGCATTTTATTGATTAACGTTTCGTGACCTGTCGCCTTCTAAACGCGATTTGGCGAAAACCAAAAATGAATTCTTATTGCGTACTGAGCGCAAAGCGTCGTTCGCGAACAGGAGCACTTACCTTATTTTTGACGTAGGGTTTTTAATATCGCAACGATTAATCAGACAAGTTTTGTAAATAGATTGTTAACGTTTGTCCACATATCGGCTATGATGATGTATCGATAATCTGCGAAGATTACAATCTCGAGTTATATGACGCAAATCTCGCCCAAACTGGACGTCGTATGGCTTAATCAAATTAACGCATCAATTTTTGATTCAGACCTATAACGTCATACATGCGTTATGAAATAGGCATAGATTCTATTTTTATTCAGAAGGTTGAGTATAAATAGGTTTGTCGATATCGGCGATGAAAAGATGGGCATTTTAAAATAATAGCAGGCTATATTGCGATCGTTTCGATTTACATTTTTGTGCGAAAAACGTGTGCAAATGCTTTGATGCAGAATTGTTTAAATAGCATCTATCAAAACATAACCGAGAGTCATAAGGCTTCGAAAACGAAAGTTCTTAGATAATAAGATAAAACAATTGAAAATTCTTTGCTCTGTTGGTTGCAGTAATGAAATTAGATTTGTAGCAATTAGAACTTTGAGATGGTTGATATGCTAAGTGCTGTCTAATTTGGAATAAGTGTGATATTAAACATACAATATTTTTTTAGATTATAATATGTTGGGTTCTCTTCGTCGCTAAGGCAGTTATTGATTGCCGCGTTGTTCGGCTGCATAAATCGCACTGGGAGGTCACTCGGAGCATGGAGCACTTCATACAATTTGTCCTCGATGATGATCCCTCCATTTTGCAGGGAAATAAATATTAACGATACTATTTAGTCTCCCTTGATGATCACGAGGCCTACACTCATACACTTAATTATTCTTATGTTCTTAAAAATCGTCTTATAATTAAATTATTATTTTAAACGACCGAAACGAAAGACACAACGGTTCACGTAAAACTTTTATTTTTGACATATACACTTAAACCTTTTTTTGTGCGGTAGATGCGTTCCGCGGAAAATCGCACAAAAAAACCTATGACTTACTTAGAATAAGTGAAGATGCGTTCCATGGAGTTTAAAAACCGCATAACTTTAAAACAGCTATATAAAATATATCCAAAATCGCATAAAAATAGTTACAGGAAAACAACAAAGCAATTAAAAAAAATAACATTTTTGGTAACATTTAAATGACATCTTGCAACTAGTTTAATTACAAACTATCATCGCTGTTGGATAATTTTCGTTGCGATTTTTGATATGACTCAAAATCGCTCTCTACTTCGGATGAAATAGTACACCCAGTGTCAATGTCATCATTGTTCTGTGTAGAGTTTCTCTTTCCAAAAATATAATTCATAATTAGTGAATATGTTACTATAGTCCCTAATTAGATTATACTATTATCACTAATTTAAAAAAAATCACAAAATGGCAACTGTTTAAAAAAATATAGATAGTAGAAATTCCTTTTGAGAATGTATTTGTAAAAGTCGAAACATTGGAAAAATGTCAAAAAAACGAAATCAATATTTTCAAAATTTTAAACTAGAATAAAAGAGCGTGGTGGTATATTCAACGATAGCAGATGCAATATGATTTACAGTTCCAAATTATATATTTTTTCCAAACATCGGTTAGTGTTGATGATTTATTTCGTATTTTATCTAAAATATCTCGATACGTACTCTTTATGAAATTAAAAAAATTGCTTCAAATAAACCGCATAACTTTGAAATCGCACAAAAAAATGTTTGAGTGTATATCGAAAATGATAAATTTTAGCATGTGTGAATGAGTTTTCTTGTCTCCCGTGGTTTGGGCACAGTCTGCGAACACGATAACCCTCGTGTCCCGCTGTTAATGTGTTAATAACAAATTATGAAGTGACACGCTGCACTGCCTCATTCTTTCATTCTTGTTGAAATATCACCTTCATATTATTCGTATACTATGTGTATCTTGTTGTAATAACCAATGTTTGTAGTAATTTTTTCGGACCTTAGACATACTGCAACCTAAATCACGACCTTAACGAATTCTTGCATTCTTATAATCACTCGCTGCTCCAAATGATCAATTATCTTGTTTTGAATATATGTACGGAATGTTCTTCTGTGATGGAATTATAGATTGTTTGCATATCTGCAATCAGTCGACGTAATTTATATCGGCTCATTGTGGTATTTTTTCGCTTTGTCTTCCACTTTAATAATAAGAAGTGTTGATTAAATATCATCCGTTCAGATTGAATGATGTCGGTTGCCTTCAGCGTTTTCATTTCCTCTGCTGTGTACTCTGACTTGAACAATTGATAACCGAACTATTGATTAGATCGTGGAAAATCGATGCCATAGATTGCGTAAATAATGATTTTTTTTCTCTTCAAAAACACAACTACAAACAACAATTTGATTATATTGTTTGTTTGAAATTGTGGAAATTATGTTTGATTCAATTATGTGCCGTTTATGAAAAAAATCAACAAGGATTTATTGTGTTTAGCAACCTATTTGTTTTCTGAGAAATTGAATTTACATCTGTTACGCCATCGAAGAATGCTTGCATGCATGATTTTATAATGAATTATAATTTTAACCGCCGAATGACTGAATTTTTCTCTGAAAAGTGTTTTTCAGATGCTCTGCATACGGACAGGCCCTTACCCGTCCGAGTAATATAACCTAACCCAACCCATGCTAGCCATTTGCGATAGGATCAGGTCATGTCATATAATTGGATGGGGATAGGCCACGTTTTTGGCTGTTTTTCGGGGCGTTGTTCACACTTAATTAATCATGTCTGCTGGAAATAGGGTAGAAGACCAGCACGTGACGAAAATGCATCGAATAAATCTAAAAATATCCACCAAATTCATATTGTGCCCGTACGGGCACGCACGGCGTCAATGCCAACACTCGAGAATGTATTTGTATTGTTCCTGGGTTTATTGAATTTAATGTTTTCCTGTTTCACGAGTCGCTTTTTATTGTGTACGCATAAAAGTGGTCGCACATGTCTGACGCACTGCCCGTAATAGCACATTGCTTTGCCCTAATCAGAAACGTAAGTTATGGTACAGCTGTAATCTTCTTGTATTTTTTACGATTGTCGACGGGCGTGTTTCGCAATTGGTTGTCTTCCGCCCACTTATGACATCCCCTTTGCGCCCGTTCAATATTTTGAGCGTCCTCAAAAAAACAACGCCGGATTCCACCGAAACGGATATAAATAATGGGGATAAGAAATATATGCTCAATATTGGATGTGTTGTGGTGGAGCAGAATTGAAATGGGTTACGCCATTTGTATAATTTGCGCGCTTTGCGTCTATGATTGCGTTGTAAATCTCAATATGGCTCTTGTTTAGATCCTTTTCTACCCATTTCTATCCTAAATCAATTGATTGATGTTTCGAATCCTCAGACAATCTTCTTAAATGATTCCCGATCTTCCATACACTAGGTATGACCCAACCAGTATACAGATAACCTCCGTTAATTACTGGGATATTAATTAATCACTTGGTTCTGGTTGCAAAATATCTAGTGATCTACATTTATTACATAACATTTATGGAAAACTGTAAAATAATCCATTACAAGCATTGTATTTATTCTCGATCCATAAATGGCACTCCAGTTTCATTGGTTGATGGTTCGTCGTGTGATTTAAGCAATGTTTGAACATCGTCAATACCTTCAATGCTAAACACCCTTCGTATCAACCAAACCCGTATGATAAGAAGTGAAATTTCTTAGCTCCTAGGAAAAGTTGACTTTATGCATTGCTTTTTTACATTTAACAAGGGAAAAAATAGCTAAAAGACTATGCTGTGTTGTGTAATATATAATAAAATGGGTTTGCTACTGGTGAAGTATTTCATCTATGCTATGTATAAACACACACACAGTAAAGGCGGCGCAACGCATGCGCATAACGTCTGTAGATCGAAGACAGGTACTACAAATTATTATCCCTCACTTTTCGACCAACTGCGATATAGAATGTGCGGGGTTCGTGAAGACTAGACATTTTTCCTCGGGAGACAGTGAAAAACTACTCTTGACGACCTTGCTGATTTTATTGGAAAGGGCTTTCTGGAGTGCAAAGAGTCCAGTCCCTCTTTTTCTCGCTAGGGCGTTGCCGGGCTAGGGTGAAGTCGAATTTGCTTCTACACCAACTGAGGGTATCTCCCCATCCACATGCAACAAGGATGACCCTCTCAGTTCGTTAATTTCAAAGTGATGTAGAAGGCAACGGAAGACAATTCTGTTATCGTTGCGAAATATATATAACGGTATATAATAATAATCATCATCATAGTGCAGGGATGTCCAACCGGTCGATCCCGATCGACCGGTCGATCTTTAAGCAAAATTTGGTCGATCCCGACGACTTCCGTGAATTTTGAAAAAAATATATTACTTTATATAAATATATTTACAGCCGACGATGAAAAATAAAATCCCGGAGATTGAACTCTTTAACTCGACTTGATTCGTGTTTATCTGCTAATTTGAGTTTTAAGTTTGAAGAAAGAAAAAAGAAATGCCTTAAATAAATTTCCTATAAGAATCGTCGATCTTCCTAGAAGAAGTCGATCCCGAGACAATTTTAAATTGAAAAGTAGCTCCCAAGACAAAAAAGGTTGGACAACCTTGTCATAGTGCAATCACAGACAGTCCACTGCAGGACTAGGACATCTTCAAGATCATAAGAAAGATTTACATCTATATTGTTTCTATCATACACTTTTTTCTTGGAAAGTAGTGGATAACTTCTCGAGACAATCATGTCAATTTCACAGGAAATAGCTTTTTGTAGTTTACGTCCAGTCCTTTTCATTTCAATGACGATGCCAGGCTAGGGTGAAAACCTACTCGCTTTGCGATTTGAGTATGAGTCGTTGCTCAATCCCATAAGTTCAATGTCGCTGTGGTTCCCTGTTATCAGCGTTTTCCATCACTACTTTATCTGTATCTGGAACATCATAAGCTAAAGCTCGAGGACCAAAAAGGGAAAGATAGCTTAATTTTAATCTCTACCATCAATCATATGCATGTTAAAAGCTTCCTCAATTTCCTTGCTCCATGAAGTGAAGTCATGCACTGTGCTTAAACGGAGAAGCTCTCCATTCGATATTCATGTTATCCAGATTAACAAAGCAACTATGTAATAATGATTTGGTTGCGAGTTTTCTGGCAGCTTTTTCAACATCGTTCCTCTCACGTTTGCTTAATGTTTGTCAACAGTTAGCTTCGCATGTCTGCATTTTTACATGGAGTTTATCTGTAGTAGCCGACGGTATTCTAATTTGCTGTAGTACACCTAATGACTCAGTGCACTCAGAAGACATTTATTGACCCTTTAGTGTGTCACTGGTACTTGCACTTAGCGATATGCATCGCTTAAGTGACATTCACCATCAATGACCATTATCGCGCTGACCACATTTCGGCCCTTCAGTAATGCTAAGGTGCATCCGAGGAAGCCAATCTTCGTTATTTGCTCGCTCTGCTAGATTTATGCTAATATCGCATTCTAGCTGTTATCGGTTTGCACTGGGTCGAATTGAACGTGATCTGCTTCCTGCAGGTTATTTCACGGCCACTTTATATAAGCTATGGTAATGTTCGCCATTTTGCATTAGTTCTATCGATTGGGTCGCGGATTGAGAAACGACGTCCTCGAATCCGTGTAATTTTTTTCTTTGCTTGTGGTCAAAGTGAAAATTTATACGCGATCCAATGGGTCGTTGGAATTCAGCAAAGGTTTTTATTTCATAATTTTATCATGCCATTTGCATTGTTTCTGTCGTATTTATATAATTATTTTTCTCGAAAAAATTCGCAAAGATCACAATAACGCAAATGTGGTTCATATCAAGCGACTGCGGTTTGATTAAGTCGGAATTTAATTAATGCCAATGACGCCAGTTCTAATATTTGACCAACTTTCGTTAATCATCCTTCGGTCATAAGAAATACGTTTTGGTATTTATAAAAAGAACTATTAATTGCTAAATGTGGCGAAAAGATAAGTAGACAATTAAATTTTCGTAGTATGCAGCAATCCCGTGATATTCTGGACCGTGTGACCTGGTCGTTTTTGGACGACTGCCACATTCATGCTTGGCATCCATCGAAAATTTCATATATTTTCGGATATATCCAGTACGGGAATGATATTATTTGCTGCCAATGACATGTTTGATGTATATATTTGTCCAGCAAATGTCATTCCATTCTTGTTCGGGTGCACTTGACCTCGTGGTTCATCACAGCACCTATGCGATGTCTCATCGTCCTGTCTGAAGAATATCTCATGTTTGCTGTTCAATCGAAAGAATTTCATCGCTAGCATCGATCGTAGATTCCGATTTGAAGTGCAAAGCTTCTTATGGTAATTGTGACCGATCTAAGCCGCTGTCGATTTTAAAGGCTTCTTTTTTTAAAAAATGGTGCTGCCGTTTAAGCACAATTATGATATTATTTTAAGTTTATAGAGATAAAAATTATAATTAGCTGAACTCATTCATCAATCTGCTTTGAAGTAGTTTTCAATTTTTGCATATTTAGCATGTTTTGCATATTTAGCAATTGGAAGCACTCTAAACAAGGTGAAATCAATCGATTCTATCAATCATCCACCTTCATCAGATAAATATACAAGTAACCATATCGATCACGAGGGATATGTTCTGGAGTAGATCGCTATTAACGGGGGGAATATTAATCAATTACTTGATGTATTGCAAAATATAATCTAGTGTTTCTTGCTCAACTTAACAAATTAGTCAACTGGTGGATGTTAGACTTCACGATGCCCACCCATAAAACCCTAGGGGAGGAGTCAACCCTACGCTCGTGGACAACGGTTGAACCCCTATGGTAATGATGTGGAGTAGATGTGCGCGAAAATAGCCTCGTCAGTTCGCTCATCAAACGCAGCTGACATGAGTTGGGTACGCAGGTCACCCTGTGCTGCTTACCCATAAAGGGATATGTAGAACAGCCGATTAAAGTAGTTGTGTCAAAAGCTCACTACTATCCTCAATAGCCTAGGCACACAGGGGAGAATGGTTTTAGGCTGTTCGAATGGCGACTCGTCTTCGTGGCTACCATGCGCTAGTCCCTGCAGTTCGTCATCTGTTGCAGCCCAAACTGAGGTTAGACTCGTGGTGGCAGTGAACTCCCGGAGTATTCCCTTGAATTTTGCTTAAGCTTTGTCCTTCCTCCTCCATCGCACCTTCGGGTGCACTTAGTCTGAAACTGATCTTCTTGCGGAAACCCCGCCTCCTCTGGAGGGCGCCTGGACGCTCTGCGCTTAGCGTTTCTTGTGGGGCCAAAAGATCAGTGGAAATGGGATCGACATTAAAATTATCCCCCAATCTTCGTCGTTTTCTTTTACAGTATTTTTACGCCAAGTTAACCAAGGCCAACCTTTTTCATTAAAATAATATGGTGTTTACTTGTATTAGCTTAAATCAGATATTAATTCATGTCGATTTCGACGATATCCATTTGATTCTTGTATTTCGTTCTTATTTTTTGTTGAGTCGGAACGATTTTAGTCTTTCTACAGTCTGATTCATATTTAATTGTGGCTTTACTTCCATGTAAATATTTAGAGGGCATTCAAACATTTTTTGCTCCCTGTTTTCTAAAAAATAAAAATGCTGCAAGCATCTTTTGGCTAAAGCCTCTCAACAAAATAAGAGTCTAGACATTGAAATTACCACGTTGATTTATATCCTGAATTTTTGCTAAATTCGCAGTCAATAAATTATGCTTGCCAACTCAAATTGGTAGGGGACACATTCGCAGCCAGATTCAGCAAGGATCTATTCAGCCCTAAACGTATTGCGCTTCTAGGTGATTTTTGTTGTACGTTTTACACTTTTTGGTTGGCGACAACTGTCTGGAATCGCCCTGGCAGTTATTCATTGTTAGACATGTACGTAGAACGCGTTGACACAAATCATTGCGTGAATTTTATTAGCAACAGTAAGAACATTTAACACCGTCGAGTGGTGGCGGCCATTAGTATTGTTCGCTCATTTTGCCGAACAAATATATTTTTTAACGCCTCTGACGCAACCGTGTGTATGCGAAATGCATTGTTGCTATGCACCGGGGGCGCACGAGGTGCATTCGGACCACCCCCCGATCGTCAATCGAACGATAATCTAACCCGTGCATATCTGATGCGAAATTCATAATTGCATCCTCGAAATGTGATCTCATCAAAGGAACCGGTTATGCGCGAGCTGCTGGCGGTTTCCCAGAAATCTTTTTATTTACAAACTGTATGAAAATCCATCGAAATCAAATTGATGAATCACACGCGCGTCAACAGCTCTCGAGCCGTCTTAACAGGTGAATAAATATTGATCCGGGGGTAACAGTGTATGTTTATCTTCGGCTTCTTAATTTTAATTTGAGGCGTTAAATCTAAAATATCCACATTGACGTCATATGATGACATCTAAGGCGTAAACAGAATGTTGATTACTGAAATTGATGGACGATTATGTGTGTGTTTTTTTTACTCCCGCCAGTTGATGAATCGTTTGTACAAATTTAAAATGCAACAATTAAGAATAATATTTGTCGCTGTGTAACGTCGATGATCTGTTGCAAATTTTCATATATATATATATATATACAGGATGTTTTGCACATGAACCAACAAAATTTGTTTGGGTCCCTATGTCCTAAGTGTCAGGGTTATCGAAATAGATTTTTTTTTTCATTTTTGCAAAGTTAGCATTTATTACTTCAACTGGGAATTAATTTGTGGGCACCTCTGTCATGTAAATTAATTATTTTGGCGGCTCTATTACGTGGCTCGCACGGTCTCCAGACCTGACACCACTGGATTTTTTTTGCCTGGGGACGTACCCTATTCCGTGACTCACACGGTATTCAGACCTGACACCACCGGATTTAATTGTTTGGGGACATTTGCATAAAATAATGATTTATTTAAATCAAAAATACATTGCAAAATACAAAAACAGTTATTTCGTGCTATTACGAATACAGATTAAAAACTTATGACGTTTTAAAAGTGAATATTTGGGTATTTTTTCAAAATATTGAAAACAAAATCTTCGACAACCCTGACACATAGGACACAGATCCTATCTGTGAAACGTAGCAAATGACCTCCTTAACTCCCAAAAAAAAAATGTCGGTCCATGTGCAAAACAACCTGTATATATATAAATCTTCCCCCGTTTGACTCCACATGTTATTGACCTTTCCTGGAAGCACCCCATTTCCGGTATGGCAATTTCCTCGTTTTCAGCAGCTAGATGCTCTGAATTCTATCCAGGCTTTAATTAACGAATTACGTTAAAAATGTGCTTCGACATCCAAACGTAATTGGCAAATCTTTTTATATCAAAGGCTCTCGGCGTTCCCTTCGAAATTCTATTTAGGCCTTATTTATTTTTTATCACAAAACTTCGTACGCCGGCATTGAAATATGATACGATTTCCTCGTTTTGCGGTGTTAAATGTCACCGCAAGTTCTTCCTCTTTTATCCATCGACTAATATCAGCTAATTCTTGGAAGTAATGCGCGATGACGAGGCCATTACATTTTTACTATTAATAATTATGCCTTTGAATTCGGCAATCGCCATCGAAGAACTTCGACGGCCGTTCGGTCCCCTTTTTGTATTCGTACAAGTATGTCAGGGTGCCACTTTGTTATGTTCTTCTTTGTGTTATTTTGTTCGTAATGTAGGGATTGATGGATAGAGTTGTAAGTCCCGCGCCAATCTCCCGACTCGAAGAACCGGTCCGATCGCTTTGGGTCTAGAAACGACTTCTCCAAAGGACCGATAAATATATTTTTTATTTGCGGTTAGAGTCCTTGATGGTGGGACGAGTATAAATCCACGATCGATGTGTTTGGGTCGTATGAGTTCTCTATTGTGTATTGCATAACGAGTTTACAAACGAAACACATAACATGCGATGTGTTTTAAAATCAATTAATGAAAATGCTGAAGGTGCACAAAAACGAATCGCTGCAGTTTTTGTGCCCGCTGCAAAAGCATCATTGTGGCCTTGCGCACTTGTGCATTTGTTGCCTCGCCTAGATTGATTTTCAGGTCTCGGATGGGAGTCGAGAGTGGGAGATTAAACGAATCGCTAAATATATATTTAGGGTCAAAAACGTATTTTAGATGTGTGGCCTTTTAGTGTATTAAACATCTTTATCACATTATAGACTCGTCGTATTGTCTCATAAAACTCGTCCCATTAAATTGTAATTTTGTTACACCATCAAAATGCTAGAGGCATGGTGCTGGTTCGCGTAACACTCCATGAAAATGACGATAGATCTGCTCATATCTAATTTGAATTGATTCAATTGCGAATCAAACAATTGCGATGTATTTACTACAACTCGACCCTAATAATGGGAATATCGATATTAAATATAATCTATACGGAATTCAGAATTTCATACGGTGTACTGAATACATATCATAGTAACGCGTGACTTTCTTAGCGCAGAAATGGAAATATTATCTTCGAAAATGTTAAATATATTTAAATAAATGAAGAACATGGCAATTCTAAAGAGCGTTTCCACAGAAACATAAACAGACAGACCATCGAAGATCGTATGACGATGACTGATTAATAATCCGTTAAATTATCTCTCAGGACCACGCAGAATATAGCATACAATATTCGTTCATTTCTTCGAATAAACATAAACAATACATTTGAAATCGATTCATGTGGGTTATCATTATTAGTTGATAAATTTGGGTTGATAAATTGTGGTGTTGGGTATAATATGGGTTTTGGTATGATGTATACAAGACATTCTCTCCGTCTCTCTCTCTCTCTCCGAATTCCGAAATCAGTGTGCAAGAATGCTCTTTCCGAATCACTGTAATTCGATCGCAAATACGCGACTGTACTCCTCAAAAGAATAACAGTTAACTCATTTTTAAAAACAATTTTTTGCAGCTCTTCAATGTCTGCATACATGTTTTTTATTCAGCAGTGAATTGCAAAATGATCGTCGTTTGACATTGTCGAAAAATTATCATTCTTGAAATCCGGATATTTTTTCACAGCCTCCATTTTCATTAGGGCACTCAATTCGGTCGATCGAAGGCGATATTTTAATGCATGGATGTGCTAATTTGTCTGCACGATATTCAATCTGTGGTCCGTTCCCGTTTTCCAGAAGGGCGTGCAGTTGTCTATCGATTGGTATAAAATGGAAATGCATCCAGCATGGTGGCGCCAGGGCGGGTAGCAACCCCTGCCCTGGGCAAACGAGGGTAGATCGATGTTTTTGCGGGGTGAGCTCGGGCGAAAATGAAAAACGGCTGAATAAAGAGAGCAGCCTTATACGTTCTGCTTATTTAGCACGGAACGAATTAAACGATCCCGCTTAATCTTTTGTCGTTTCGCCTATACAAATACAACGCTTTGGCGAAATATATTGCTGTGGCTAAAAATGACGCCTGACGACACCCCTGCGAACCCCCGGGGGTTATTTTAATCGTGCTAATTTAAAAGTAAAGAGCGGCTGCTTAATTAAGTCGACTTGTCGAAAAACATGTTTAATTCATTTGCAAAATAATTTCGAACTTGCATTTTTAAAGAATTTGTCCATGAACTATACAACTATGTCTAGTGATAGTTTATCAGAACTTTGCCAAACTGCATTGATCAAATTTGTCACAATAGACAGCTGAATTTACAGATTTATCTAGATATCCTTTATCCATTTTATAATATCGTAATAGATGGCAACCTTCAGTCGATAGATTTATGTCATCCAGTATTATTAATTTGATCAAACAAACGTCTATGTACACCGAACGAGGATGATCCATTTTATTGACACGCAATGTTAATGACCATTATCTATTAAGCGAAAGGGTGTAACGTGTTATGTCATTCGATCGTAAACTATCCTCGCATATTAAAGGATATATTTTTAGTTGATCTGTATGCGAGACTTATGGAATTAGAACATACAATGTCCAGTAGTTGAAAACGGTGAACGGTAGTTGTGCAATTGTATTGATCTGGGCGTGACCCAGTTTGGGCGCGCGCAGCCGCCCCTGGCCACCGACAACCCGGCGTGCCGCCCCTATATTCCTCGCGTAACACTACCCTTAAGCCGATCGATGAGGGTGGCGACGGAAACTCCATTTTCTGACTTTTCCAGACTTCACTTCACCCTCCGTGACTGCATCCATGCACAAGTAGACTCCTTCGGCGCTCCTTCCCGTCTCAGACTTGTAAAAAAAAACAACATTTTAATGCTCCAGGCAATCGAAACAAAAACCCCTACTGAAACGCGATCGTATACAAAAGGACAAATTTTAGCAATTACATAATTAATCTTTTCGATTCTCCGATTTCTCTTATTTGTTATTCGATCAATACACCAATGCCATTATTAAAATAATTAATCTTCATCACATAAATGCATTATTTAAAGGTTGGCATTATATAATTCCTATGGATTTTCATATATATGTTGATAAACGATTAGTATGTTCTATATACACTAACGACAAATAAGTCTGGAATCGCTTAAGACTTCGTGAAAAAACTTAATTAGCCCTCTGAATGATAAGCAGCGATATATCGTCAATTGTGAAACTAACGAGGACTGCAAACAATGGTCGTTATTGCCCCATTGATGACTTTTCTATCCCGGGATTTCGAGATTGCATTAGATCATCCCGGGATCCCGGGATCGGGATTTTTCAATAGTTTAAGAAGATAAATAAAAGACAAAAAAACCAAATATTATTTTGAAAATATACCTGATGTAACATTGAAGCATCAAGTGTTTCGTCATTTAATCTGGATATGATTTTAGAAGCCAGGCAACTTGCTGCTGAAAACGCACGCTCAGCTTCCACACTCGTTGGAGGTATCGTCATCAGATATTTAAACGCTAGTTCGAGTTGATGACGCGTGAGCCCCTGTTTTCGGATAATACCATCAATGTGACTGATAAAATTCCTTTCAGTTGAGACACGGACTAAAACTCGCAAAATTCCCGATTTCCTGACAAATGATTTATTTTCGTCGCTGTAGATGAATACTTACATACTATAATACTTTGATGTGATTCGTAATTATATTACGGAGGAATGCAAAAAATCTGAACCCCGTATCTATTATATTTCATATCGATATTCCCATTTTTAAAGTCGAGGTGTAGTAAATACATCACCGGTGGGGAAAGATTAATATAGCAATTTGAAAAACATATATGTACTGTATATATGTATATATAGATTAGACAGTTACTGCCCCTAGGCGTCGCCTAAGCTCGCCAATTAGTAGTTACGCCACTGTTTCCAAGCGTCCAGATTTCGGCGGGAATGTCTCGATTTAGTAACCTTCATCGTGCTAGTGAAGTGTACGATTTCTGTTAGATACAAATTTCAATCCCGAATTTTATTTACTACAAGATACTTTTCATTATAGACACCTATACATTAGAGCAAGGATGTCCAGCCAATCGATCGCGATCGACCGGTCGATCTTTTGCAAGCAAGGTTTTGTCTATCTCTAAAATTTTCCGTGTTCAATAAAATTTCCTATTAGAATCATGTTAGAAGTCGATCCTGAGATCATCTAAAATTGAAATGTAGCTCCGAAGGCAAAAAGGTTGTGCACCTTTGAATTAGATCTAGTTTCATTTTTTCTGGCCAGCTGAGGCCAGAAAATATGATAGATTTTGGGCGGTCCGGTATTTTCCTGTCGATCAAAGTCTCAGTCTCCGTATATCTTCTAATGTTATAATGCACCCCTTTGATGGAATCATCATTTTCATTAGTAATCCTTCTGATTAAAAAAAACTTAATTTCGTAGTGTAATGATAGAGCTACGAATCACGATATAAAGTCTATGCTATGAATCTATACATTTGATATTGCCCTGCCCATCTAAAGATCGTAAAGCAACACAAAATATAAATCACGGTTAATACTGATCAACCACGCCTTGATTATATTCAAATTGTGTTGTAGCTCAAAACATCAATGATCGAATTTGTTATGGATGTACCTTTTTTTTATTCAGCTGAAAATTTCGCTCAATTGCACTGAAAGCGTGATATAAAAATGTCTGGGGCGTATTATAATCCTTGCGCTTGCCAATTTTTTTCGCACAACTAAGGGATGGTTTTTTCTTTCATCATGTCTAAAAATAATCTCTCTCGAATTGATGTTTGCTTAAATATTCTCCATAGTAACTTTTTGCGTATCCTTTCAAGGTTTTCGACGATTTTGACACCTGTCAACCCATTTCGTCTCCGACGTGTTATCTCTCTACGTAATTGACTATTTTTAAAAGGCGCCATAAGCAACCGATAAATCACGAGCTTACGTTAGTATTATAAATCCATCGACTCACATTGTATTTGTATAATTATTCATTAGGCAAAGTTTGCTCTTTAATTATTGTATGTCGTCAGATTTTCATGTACACGTGTTAATTATTTTAAACGACGTTTAAATACATTTTCTTGGATCAAATGTTGGTATACTTGATTGGATCTTGGACTCTTGTTTTAAAGTGGAAGGAATTTGCGCTGTGCGTGTTGGATGTAGATTTATCCTGATTTCCTGGATTTCATGCAAGAAAGAAGCTTATGTGGAAATTATTGGAAAACTAGCGCGTGAAAAATGATTTTCTTAGAAAAGCCTATGAGGATCGCATACATCTGATAACAGAATCGCAACGTAAGAAAACGAAACTCTCGATAAGATTTAACATCGAAATTATATTGCAGCGCTGACGTCAATGAAGATTCACACTGTATACTATCATACCTAAACGTATAAATATTATAGGATTATAAAAAATTAACTCGTAAGACAACTTTCGGCTTTGCCTCTGCCGCAAGAATATGGTATACGATTGCCTTTGAGTTTTCCTCGTTGCATGTTGTTGTGCAATCGTCCCGTCGTTTCTGAGAAGAACACAATGTGTAATTCAACTTATTGTAGTAATTTTCCTAACTGTCCGATTATTCAATCATCTATTTATAAAAATTCTATAGACATGGATATGGAGCAAACCTACCGACGAAGGTGGTCGTTCACCTATGACCCGTGAGTCTTCCACCGTTGCACCCCCTTATCTTAGGCATATTTAAAACCGTACGCTATCCACATTTGATATTATCAACTCTTCATGAAGATTGACCACTTGCTACAATTGCAATATTATGCAATCCAATATCCAGCTATTTCCCACAGTTCTAATGTTCTCAATGTTAATGATGTTCAAAATATAATTTATCAATGTCATAATGTTCCACAAAATGTCTTTCTGCAAATGTTCTATGAATTCGAACATATTTTTCAACATGTGCACCATTGATCCAGATGATGGAATCTGGTAGTGAACATCTAGCATGCATGGATTACGTTCAAAATCTCCCTGCGTGAACATTTTCAGTAGACACGTTATTAGTGTTATAAGAATTCATGGATTACTGT
Organism: Stenopsyche tienmushanensis; assembly: GCA_008973525.1. NCBI lineage: Eukaryota > Metazoa > Arthropoda > Insecta > Trichoptera > Stenopsychidae > Stenopsyche > Stenopsyche tienmushanensis. The sequence continues at coordinate 114,589 of WACJ01000192.1, forward strand.
TGCATTGAAATGAAGCCACAAATATTCCAGTTGAGAAAATTTTCATTTTTACGGCCTTCATGCAACGACGATGAATTTTGTTCCAGCAACCGTTCACATTGCTGCCGATTGAATATATTTGTGCGATTCACATCACGTCCCTGCTGTGGTCCTAACTTTGTTATGGCTACTCGTTGCCCCAAATAATTGTCGGACTTCCACTTTGTTCAAATGTATCGAATCATGAACAGATAATGTTGGGAAGGATTTTATTTTATTGCTCGTCAGATCTTGTGTGAGAAGTCTATTCGGTCCATGTTCAGCCAAATGTAACGATTGATGGTTTGACTATAAATGAATCAGCGGTTTGACAGCTGGAATGAAGTCAAGTTGATAACACTTGGTTTGGCATTCCTGTATATACAAAGCTATAAATGCTACTTTTTAAAATGCAGGGGGACAAAAAATTTTTGGGGGTCAAGTTTTTTTTTTGCTATTTTTCACACATAGGCCCTACGTCCTAGGTGTCAGGATTGTCAAAATAGAAGAATAATAAGAATATATTTTGAACTTAGTTTAGTTTTAAAATGTTCTCTAGACTGTACCCAGGCCAGGGTTAAGAAAATGCTTTCTATCATGTAGATGAATTATTTTGGCGGCCCTATTCCATGTCTCGCACGTTCTCCATACCTGACACCACTGGATTTCATTGTCTGGGGACGTGCCCTATTCTATGATTCACACGATCTCCAGACCTGACACCACTATATATCATTTTCTGTGGACATGCCCTATTCTTTGGGTTGCACGGTTTTAGACTTGACACCACTGGATTTCTTCGTCTGGGGACGTGCCCTATTTCGTGGCTCGCATGGTCTCCAGATCTGACACCACTGAATTTCTTTGCCTGGGGACGAACCCTATTCCGTGGCTCGCACAGTCTTCAGACCTGACACCACTGGATTTCTTTATCTAGGGCCGAGCAAAATAGTTAATTTACACAACAGAGCCCACAAAAAAACCCCTAATAGAATCCCTTAAAACAAACAAAAAATGTCGATCCATTTGCAAAAAACCCTGTATAACTCTTCCTGATAATAATAATTTTGTATCGTTGTCTTTCAAAAATATTTTTAATATCAATTTAATAATAATAGAATAACCTATCCCACCAATTATAATTGTTTTTGGGACACGCATACTCTCGGTTGATTAGCACTGTTCTAAATAAACCGTAACTAAATTCGTATAGGCGGTACTGATGTGCTCGTTTTTTATTATGCTTGTTGGCAGACTTAGTTGTACTTAATGTGATTTTTTATCATAATAAATATTTTTAATTGTGTACGTGTTACGAGTTTCTATTGAAAACGAACACAATGCTATCGTTTTCAATAGAGCATGGACGCGAGGAAAGAAAAAATATTTATTCATAATAATAACTTTTATTTCTAGCTCCTAACCAGCGAGACGTTAGAGCAACGCGTTCGCCATTGCTTCTATCATTTACGGCTTTGTTTATTATTGTTGTGTACGTCTTTGCAAAAAATATCCATCCTCATTGCAAATAAATTACTACAAAATGTACGTGGAAGAGTTGGCCGTTGAAGCAGCGACTCTATCAAGGCTCGATTGCAAATTTATGCTTTGAATATCAATGCAAAATCAACTCTGTGAAAACTGTACCAATTCAACCTTCGTATCAATGTATTTTTTTGAATCATGATTTTTTTTTTGGTTCTATGAAGCTTGGCATTTCAATTTAATATATTTTTATATAACATCAGTGTTTGTGTTTCTATCTTTCAGCGTGAAACCATCCGACATACGCTATTTCCTTAATAGCAATTCTATTTTTGCTTAATTCGCAGCGAATCATAGATTTTAGACTGGTATACGTACGTAGTTTAAATGAAATCCAGACATACAAATAAATGTTTAAATTTCTTCACAACAGCATTAATCGACCTATTTTAAGCCAACGCCTTTTTAAAAAACATTTTTATTATTCTTAAAATAATCCAATTTCCTATTGAAGCGTTCACCTCAGTGGCCCGCTGGGTGATTGTTCACGAATAAAACTTTTTACAATCGATTACCAATTTCGATAAATCAAAAATCGATTATAGTGTTTGATTTCATCGTTAAGTGTTCAAATATAATACTTATTGATTGACAACCCTAATATTATATTTTCAAGTGTTTGGAAGCATTATGCTTAAAAAATGTGAAAGTGTTTTGACAATCGAATTGATGATACAATCAATTTTGTAACATTATCCTTGTACATAAAAACAGATTATTCTCTATAAGAAAACTGCTCATATTTTTCATTAAAATTTATGTTATAAGTGCAAAAATCCAAATATACATAATTTTCTTTGATTACCCTAAATCAAAAATACATGAGATGCACGTTTTTTGTATTAAATTCAAACTTTAGTCTCTATCATATTAGGTTATCCCGAAAGAAATACCTTTTTTTTTTCATCTTTCAAGTTTATAACACAATTAAATCGTTTTTAATAAGTATATAAAGTCGATGCTGGAGATGAGATGGAGGACAAGAAAAATTTGAGAAGCGTCGCTTTTTTTAGGGGGATCTTGTTTATTTTTCTAAATTTTATGATTTTGGTCGCGTTCAAGCCTTTATCCAGAAAAACCAGTATACAATGTTGAATACGTTGGTTTTGGGCTTTGATATGCTTATACTTAACCTTTTTAGTGCCCGACGTCAATATATCGTCGCTATTAACATTTGCGAAAAATACCAACGCCGATATATCGTCATGCACGCGTTGGTGTCTTATTATTTACATCTCAATATAGAACATTATATCGTTGTGAAATCGCTATACCGGCTGTATGTCGTCCTAGCGAGGAAAGGAGGGACTGGACTCTGCACTCCAGAAAGCTCTTTCCAGTAGAATCAAAAAGGTCGTATATTCTCCCGAAGAAAACTACTCAGTCTTTACTAGGGAATCCAATCCCGAGCCAAAATTTCGATCCCGGGACTTCGGGATTTCATTAGACAACGGGATCCCGGGAATTAGACCAACCCGGGATCCCGGGATTGGGATTTTCAATATTTTAAGAAATTACCTTGATGAATTTGATCAAAAATTACTAATAAGTCCATTTGTTCAATATAAAAAATCACTTGAAGGTCAAAGAATTTTATTTATTTAAGAAAAGATAAAAATACAATTCAAAAATAGATAAATAAAACACTAAAAAATTCAAATATTATTTTGAAAATATGCCCGAAGTAACATTAACATTAAACATTAGTGTTTCGTCATTTAGTCTGGATCTGATTTTGGAAGTCAGACAACTTTCTGCTGAAAATGCACGCTCAGCTTCCACACTCGTTTGAGATATCATCATCAGATATTTAAATGCTAGTTCGAGTTGATGATCGCGTGAGTCCCCATTTTCGTATAAAACCATCAATGTGACTGATAAAATTCCTTTCTGCTGAGACACAAACTAAAACTCGTAAAATTCCTGATTTCCCGACAAATTATTTATTTCCGTCGCTGCAGATGAATACTTATATACTATAATACTTTGATATGGTTTGTAATTATATTACGGAGGAATACAAAAATTCTGAACCCCGTATCTATCATGTTTCATATCAATATTCCCATTATTCGTCGAGGTGTAGTAAATACATCACCGGTAGGGAAAGGTTACTATAACAATTTGAAAAACATACATGTACGCTATATATGTATACATAGATTAGACAGTCACTGCTCCTATGCGTCGCCTAAGTTCGCCAATTAGTAATTACGCCACTGTTTCCAAGCGTCTAGATTTCATCGGGAATGTCTCGATTTAGTAGCCTTCATCGTGCTAGTGAGGTGTACGATTTCTGTTAGATACAAATTTCAATCCCGGGATTTTCGGGATTACGTTTTCTAATCCCGGGATTCTTAAATACCTAAAACTGTCCGGGATCCCGGGATTGGATTCCCCAGTCTTTACAAACATCCCACACTCTGTATCGAGACGGTTGCGAAAGCGTTCGTCAATACGTTCAATCAGGAGACGCGCTGGGTGAGCGTTCTAAATGAAGCTCGAAGGTTATGCTACCTTCAATATCGAGCGAATGAGGAGGTGAATGTATGATACAGACGAAATAACCCCTTCCTGTGAATGGATATTGAAGAGGCCCACAGCTCTGCAATGGACTGTTAGTGGCTGCACTATGATGATGAAACATGAAACTCTTATTTAATCCTATCGGACTGGAAATCGTGAGATATAGACGGGCTCTTTTAGCAAAGATAGGATGACTTTCATTCGTGTTGTCTTGATAGTAGGTGTTTGTTTTGATAATTAAGATACTCGCATCATTTTTATCGTTGACCAATTTTGTTATTCTTGACTGTTCTGGAGTGGCGTCATTAGCCAAATATCCTTTGCAAAATCTACTCCTTCAGGAGTAAACTGGCAGGCTTGGCAGGCCTGTCCGTTTATTTTCGCAACACATTAATAGGCAAAAATAGCTGAGCAACAGAAAGCAGATGCCATGCCATTGTGTGCTATCAACGGTGTTAAGGTTCATTTGTTGTGTGACCGAAAATGATGGATTTCTTTCGGGAGCACCTAATGCATAAATTTATTAACCAATATTTTATTTTAATTTACGGTCCGATGTCACGACGTCCGTGACTTTGGAGCATTGAAAAATAAAGTATTGGAGCTATTATTTTCATTGCATTTTTTGCTATTAAAAAAAACATAAATACAGCCGCGTGTCGTAAATCAAATCTTTAATTTCATATGATAAATATAACGAGAAGCAAACAAGTATGTAAAGTTTATTTGCTTGAAAATCAACGCATCTGGATGGAAATCGATCAAATCTATCATCGGTGCTGGAGGATTGTCTCATGATCGTAACTCAACTATGAGCAGATGACTTATAGATCGATGGGAATAAATACATTTATGATATTTCGTCTTAAAGATGAGTCGATTTAGGGATGGTGAATTTCCTCGTCGAGCTTCAAAGGACGAGCCTAGGAAAGAAAGTCGTCGGGCGACTCGTTCTTTCGTCCGAGGGGTGTTTCAAAAGCGATATGAGGATTTTCTTTGTGGACGGTTTGGAAGTGGGAAAGATGAAGTTCGTCTGAAAAGCGGTTACGTAAGGGAGCAGCGGCTGGTGGGGGAGACGTGACGCAGTGTGACGTGTTGCGGCGCGGCTCGATACCCGCGCACGGCTCCTCCTCAGTCGGCGGCTCCAGCTCGCGGCGTTCGCACCTCGCGACATGGCCTAATCGGACACCCGGAAGTGTCTGCAGTGCTTCCAGGCCGTTCCAGCCGTTCCAGCCGATCCGCGAACCCGTCCACAACCCGCCGGACCTTCACGCCGACCGCACGCGCTCCTCCGCCGTCGCCATGGGGGACAAGGTAAGCCCGACGGCGTATCGATTTCGATCGCCAAGGTCGACCAGGGGGATGTGTGCAGCGGCACCGATCGCAATCCTTCCGCCCCCCGATGCTTATCGTCCGACTGTGCATTGTGATCCCATTTTTGTGCTTCACTTTAGTGCCCTTCGTACTCATTTCATTTTTGTCTCTGAAGAATCGACGCCGATTCGCCGGATTTCATGCATCCTCTCGAATTTAATTTCATCCCGAACGGGTCCGAAAATCCTGCATTTCATCGACGCGCGCTGCCGGGCGATCCCGTCGTCGGTCGGATCGTCGGATGGCATCGAAGATTTTGGTAGTTTTTCTTTGATGATTTTCGATAAAATTGTCGGCATCGATCGACGCGACATGTTGCGATCGATCGCGCGGCGTCTCGCGTACGGCTTCCGTTTCGGTGTCCCGGTCGCTCCCGCGGCGCTCGCGTGCTCTCCTGGTGCACGTCAAAATTGGGTGACGTTTCGACGCCCGACTTACATAACGGTCGCTCTTCCCGGCGTGGAAAAGCTCCCGCGGATCGCTCATCCCGGAGCGTCTGCGGGCGGACCGGGCGCGATCGATCGTGCGAATTTATATTCGCATCAAATATGAAACGATTCCTTTGTCATCCGCCGGAAGACGATTCCAGACACGACCGATGCGCATTCTGGAAATGCCGCTTTAAAGTGTATGGCGCTGCCGATGCAAAAATCGATGGGCGGCCAGACCTTCCACCTCGTGCATGTCTTACAGCCCCAGACATCTAGGCGCCGCTCGCCGTGGATTCCATCAAAATTTTAATGCGGGAATCGACATCCAGTCGGTGGGCGTGGATTCCGCGGGTATCCTGACGATGGACCGGATCGATTATGCAACGCGCATCCCCGGAGGATCCGAGATGACCCCCCGACCCGAATGGAGATCCGCGATCCGTTTCGCTCCTTCTTAAAATACTACATCCGCATCGAGCTGCGACAATTCGTTAATAACGTCGCATTAGCCTCTTTCGATTATTTCGTCCCGAGTGCGAATTGCCGCCCGAGGTTGCGGATAAGTCGGCGACTCGCTCGAGGCCCCCCCGCGTAATCTTTTTTTTTAACTCTTTATCCGACGGCAATAGTCGATTAATTGATAATTGAACGAGATTTCATCTTGCCGCTCCAGTTTGGGCAGAACGCCTACCCCGCCTTCTTGCACGTTATGTAAGACCGATGAAAAGGGGAAGATGCAAAACAGTTCCCAGAATCCCGCTCTCAAACAATGCGATCTTGCATAAAATGCAATTAAGATTCATCTTGCAACATTTTAAAGCCACCGATTTGGATGTCGAATATCTGCATCCCTTAATTCTACAGTATGATGATTCCAAATACAAGTTATTTGCCGTCGAACCCCGACACATCTTGATCGATCATGACGCTGAATATGGTACATTGATTGGATAATTTCCATTTGTATTTCATATCGAGATCTCATCTTCCATGGATCGTCTCCTTTCTTGCGAGCGCGTTATTGTCCGCGGTCTGATATTCCGACAATGGGACATCAAAAGTCAATGTGCGATAATTAATATTATTGCTATATTTGAATCGCGACGCTCGATTCGCAATCAACCGCTTTCGCATCTTTTTTAGTATTTCGAACGAGACTTATCACAATCGCAGGATGTGGCGAATGCGTTTCTAAAAAAACAACACGGTATCCGCGTCGAGAGCCAAAACGGCCAGCATTTCCACCACTTTCCTCTTCGCTCTTCGCGGATCGTCCTAAAATACCGCCGGGCATGCTTTCGATTGCTAATCAGTCCATTCTTGGCGATCGTATGAATCATGTCGGGAATGCAAAGCATGCATGACTGTGTATGAATAAATTCTATTATTTAATTCAGCATGTGTTCAAACAAGCGACGCGCATGCGCGATGACTGCCGATAAGGGTGCAGCGATTTTTTTAGAACTATCTCAGCAATCTGGCAAAAGTAATCAGATAATCCAGATTTTTATAATGGCACGATAGTGCGTATATTTATTTGCCATTGATAGCGCCGATAAACACGCGCTAAACGGAGAAGATGTAACGATGACCTTACATGTGGACGAAAACATCGGCGTCGCGATCGCGCTGATAATTTTTGGCGATTTCGAAATATCGCCTAAGAGATCAGATCGTTTTAGGATATGAATTTATTAATCAAACACGTGCGATGATCTGACGCACGTCACGGCGTGTTAACTGAATTTGATATAATTCGCACTTGAAGCTCGAAGGGTCTTTAATTTGGCCTTTTGTCGGCCAATTTTTGTGAGAGTAGGTCAATGGCTAAAATTAATAAGGCGAACGAGGAAAATACTGCATAAATTAAATCGGCCGAATACAAAACCAGGGCGTTTACGCGAAAATAGTACTTGACGTGAAGCATTTGAAACATTTGGAAGCCATCAACTTGACAGCTGTCGACCTTTTATCTTTTCCAGTAAATGCTACCGAAGAAGATAAAGAGTGTGTTATATAGAAAGTTTCCTATGAACTTATCTGAAAAATTGCCTTCATAATTTTCCAAGAAATTCTTCTCTCGTTCTCAGTAATGATTATGGATTTCATGGTCTTCTAATTCCCAATATCTGCCGACAAATAAGCATAATGTTGCATTGAAATAAACTGGTCTGTGATCACAGTTGCTCGCGATTAGTTTATCACAAAATGAGATTACAGTCTTCCGCATACGGACCGAGATCCAAGCTTCCCGCAAAAGATGTGTTAATGTAGGTCAAGCAATTGAAACGCAGCCGTTCGTCATTCCCCTCGTAAGAGCTTGTAACGAACGAAGATCCTACATTATGAACAACTAACAGTCAAAACATTTTGATAATTTCGAATTGGATCTTCGTTCTCCAATTTATTGAATCGTATATGGACCTCCTCAAATCATCTTATAATAATCCCTCGATGAATATTTATATACTATAATACTTTGATGTGATTCGTAATTATATTACGGAGGAACACAAAAATTCTGAACCCCGTATCTATTATATTTCATATCGATATTCCCATTATTAGAGTCGAGGTGTAGTAAATACATCACCGGTAGGGAGAGGTTAATATAACAATTTGAAAAACATGGCGCTAAAAGGCATGGCATTGGCTTAATGCTAAAAGCGATGTCGAAAATCAGTTTACTTAATATATAAATTGGGTTCAAACATACGTATCCTGATTTTTAATTATGGAAATTCTTAAATGAGCTCAATTAATTGTGTTTGTGCCAATTTGATCAATTCGGATAGTCGAAGGAGTCCTCTCTTGTAGAATTTTAGTTTTGGTAGCGCAAAAACTGAACTACATAAGTAATTTTGGCAAGAGCTCAAAATTGCTAAATTTACACCATTAACAGTGTTCTGTAAAGATTGATACAAATAATATGAGTTAAAAGACATCCTTTCAATCCATTCTAGTGTACAACATCACTTTCTTTGGATGCATTCCAGTACTTCAATCATCCGTGCCTGTTTTAACCAAAATTCTTCAACTAACGTCATGAATAATTTAATTTTCATTGCTAGTTCAGAAAATTGCAAGCAAGATCTTTGTCTATCACCTAAATTTTCCCTGATTATCTCAAAGGATCAGACCATTGAACGTATTACTCTGAAGTCGGCCACGAAAGTGTTAAGTGGATAAAAATATTTTCAATCAATGTAGTATTCAAGTAAATAGCACATTGAATCATCGTGTACAAAACAGTTTTGTGATATGTTTTTGTCTGCCTAATCGACCATAACATAATTTCACTAAAATTATATTCGTACGTGTGCTTTAATAACTATTCGAACAAAACAATGATAAGCCACTAGCTAAAAAAAAACGGGAAACATAAATGGTTACAAACCATTACACGGACATATTGTTGTAATTTGAAGATTTATTCGAAGATTTACAGTCCAGTTATCTAATTCATTTGTGAAGGCTTTGCATCGCAAAGATGAACACATTGAAAGACGAGGATTTTCGATCGGGCGATTTAACAATGTAACGATCGATTCCTTTGGAAGAAGACTATCGAAGCCCACAAAGCAAAAAGATAATTTTAGGCTCCTTTACCGCAATGCTTATTTCTGATCTGCAACCACCTTACAATCTAATTTGAACAACAACCGATGTTTTTGTTGCAAATCCTTGAATAAACCAAAAATAATAAGAATGTCTAATGACTACATGCCATTAGATCATCATCATCAGATTTGGTTTTCGTTCATTCAGATGAATTTGTGTTCAGATTTTAATATCGCACTCTATTTCTATGCTAAGAACACAATGCGTCCGTTCTGACTTTAAGATTTCGTTCGGATGACGTCTTAAATTCAAAGACAGAAATAAATTCGCAAATCAGAATCGTCTTTCGATCGCTCTCTGCGATTTGCGATTGAGCATATTTACTCATCTGAATTGATTTGTTCGTCGGGAAGGACGAAACGCTAAACTATTTAGCGAACGGTGTGCTAACCGAATTCATGTTAATAAATTTTTCGAAAGTCCGTCATTATCGGGCTCCGATGGTGGCTTTTCGCAATCCGACGCCATTGAAAGTCGACGATGTTGCCAAAATTTCTACAGTAACTTCTGACCCAGTACTTTCCACCGCTTATTGGACAGTCGGTCACCGAGAATAGATTCGAGGTGATATTTGTTTTGGTTGTGCTGATGCTAATTTTGATGAAGCTCTTATCCTTAGAGCTATTAAACGCAGAAGTTAAACGAACAATTATCAGCGCGGGGACTGTTCATTTAAAAACGTGTATTGTTTCAAACTTGCGAACCATTTCATTGCATGCAGACTCCCCCGATTCGCTGAGGATGTCATCCGACTGTCAAATCTTCGCAGTTCTTCAGCCGAACGCACGTTATATCCTTGGGGAATCTCAACTTTTATTCTAAAACTATTTGTGTCACCAAAAAAATTTCATGATGATCCCGCGATGGCTCGCAACCATGATCCCAGAATAAACAGATTATTTATAGTGTGCTTGATATGGTACAGCGATGCAAAATTTCGGCCGGCGTACTATGAATTTCGCATTTTAAAAAAACGTAACAAGCGCAAAATTCCATTTCATAAAGGTCGGGATATTTTTATATTCCAGCGGGTAATAAAACCAAAGCTGACGTCCCATGAAATTGCCATCGCACCAATGTAAAGATACACAGACATGTGCAATTCAATTTGGGCTATCCCAAATGGGATTCTGGATTGATTGTTTCCTTGTCTTTTTAATCTATCCAGCAATGAGCGCCATTCCCCAGTTGTATATTTAATCGCTTCAATTGATGATCGAAAGTTGGCCATGAAGTCATATTTAAGCTTATTAATCCTTTCAAACCGGAGAACATACACGCTACGCTCTAGTGTAAATCCATTTTTCTTAATGTTCAATTTGCATGGTATCTGCTTTCTGTTGTTCAGCTATTTTTGTCTATTAATGTGTTGCGATGATGATGATTAATGATTTTACTTCTGAAGGAGTAGATTTTGTAAAGGAGTGGTGATACTCGGCTAATGACGCCACTCCATAACAGTCAAGTGGGAATAAAAAAATTGATCAACGATAAGAATGATGCGAATATCTTAATTATCAAAACAAACGCCTGCTTTCAAGACAACACGAACGAAAGTCGTCTTAACTTTGCTACCCTAATTTTTGTGCTCGAATCCCATTATTTCTGACGACATACCTACAATAGCTTAATTGGCTGTTGTAATATTCGGATGCTAAAGATGCATACAATACCATAAATTTAAGTCATTCTTAACACATCACCTGCGGGAGCACTTATTAGCATCTTGTTAGAGCTAATAGATTAGCGTTTATTGCATTGCTGACACCTCTCTCGGAAGGGATTTAAATAGGGCCACAATTATATTGTTATGAAGCTTTTTTACACTCTGCTTCAAAATTTATAGTTCACAAATTTTTATTGGGGGTTCATATTATATTATAGAGAAACCAGTCACAGGGAATGAGTTTAAATTCACAAATATGCTATTAGAGTCTCTCAACTATATCGGAAACGAGGCTAAAAAATACCATCTGGTGGTGTAAATTTAGTGCAAATTGTAAACCGTCTTCATATATAATCAAAGCGTGCACTTTTCATGAAGATCTCCTTTAACACATAAACGCCCATATACGTCTATTTATATCGAATTCGCACAAATGTTAAATTTGCGTAAAAAGAAGCTAGTCTCGCTTTTTTTGGGGGTTGTTCGTAACTTTGCGGATTTGGTCTGTAAGAAGTGGAATAAAATCGATAATCGTACAGCCTTCCATTCTCATACTTGCGTGTTGACGCGAAATGAACGCGCCCGCGTAAATGAGGGCGTATCGACGGAAATTTTCTTATTAAAATTCTCAGAGTTGCCTCGTTCTTTCAAGGACTTTTCCCGTTTGGGCTCAATTTGCGGACGACAAAATTATATATTTGCTTCTGGCGTTTTCTTCGTGCAGAGAATCATATAAAAGGGGTCGAATACCGCAAGGGTTGAAATGTACGCGTACATTTTCATACTGTTTCTAGTTTATCCATTTCGCAAGATTTAACGGTCTATTTCAAATCGACCAACATTGTAATGCTTCGCATCAGCGGACAGTCGACCTCCAAATCGTTGCCATTCAGCAATTGTGTCGCCATGTCGACTGGTTGAGATTTAAAATACAAACAGTGTTGTGGTTCAGCTTTTTATGATCATTCACAAATAGAGCCACATGAAGACAATTAGAAACGAGGCCATGTTGCGGCAGATCAGTTCTCATCAAATTGCTGTTTTATTTTTCCAAAACTAGCATAATCGTTATTATTATGTGGATACATTTTTCCACAAGAATTCTTCCCGGGTAGATGTTCGATCACCATAAGGTTGACGCCCTTCGATGACATAATCAGCAGGCGCTCATCTATTTTTCAGGAAGCTTATCATGCCAAGATCTATTTAAATAGCTATTATATATTTGGCTCAATATTTTGTAAAACGATTATCTTAACCCTTTGATTGGTGATTAAATTTTTTATTTGATTGATTAGAACATCGTTAGAAACAGATCGTCAATGTAATGTTTGATATCATAATTTGAGTAAATAATATTAGAAATACAAGCACGGCATTGTAAATAAAACACTGCCCGGACCATGTGCGTGCATACTCATCAAAGGGTCAATATCAAGATCATCTATCTCTTACATAGTCGACCCTATCCAACAATACGGAGCATGATGAACCTTACCGGTTCGGAGCCAAGAATCTTTAGGAACAAAAAGAGAAGCATATGAAAAACTTCTCTTTTCAACATTAACAGCATTGTCTTCCGTTAACTTCTAAATCGTTTTGAAATCACCGAACTGAGTGGGTCGACCTGAAATAGGAAAGCACTCAGTTTCGAATTCGCTCGGGTAAGTTGTACGTGGAGAGGAATACACCCTCAGTTGGTGTAGGAGCGAATCCGAGATGCGTTTAAGCGTCACGTATATTTTCACCCTGGCCCGGCAACGCCCTAGCGAGGAAAGGAGGGACTCCAGAAAGTCCCTTCCATTAGAATCAAAAAGGTCGTCTAGAATAGTTTTTCACTGTTTCGCGAAGAAAACTAATCAGTCTTTACAAACCTCCCATATTCGCTATCGAGACAGTCGATACGTTCGTTCAGGAGACCCGCTGTATGAGCGTTCGAAATGAAACTCAGACAAGATGGATGTAACCCCTCCCTGTAAACGGATATTGAAAAGGCCTATAGTTCTGCAGCGGACTGTTTGTAGCTGCACTATGATGATGATGATTGATCCTCTAAAATTCGTCCACCAAATCCTAAATATGCTGGACTTTTCATTGGCGAATAACAACAAAATGATTAATAAACGTTCAATTGATGATTCAAACCTGCAATTACGACACGCTCTTTCCTTTTAATGTCCGATTAATCAGTCAATTACAAAATGCACTTAGTGCTTATTATGAAACCGGTCGTTGGTTTAGAATTTCATCGTTCAATAATATATTTAAAGCAAGTATTAAATACTAATTTCATAATTAAATATGAAATGAATTTATCAATTACCGCTGAACGTTAAAAAATCACTCCCGATATCTCCAACGCCCTTTATGCCGAATCGTTTTGTAAGCATAACATTTGTGGTTGATTCTGGGTAATTCTCAGCCGCTATGAATTTAAAGCAGTCGTAAATATCAAGGCATACTAAAAACGCATCGTTCTTATGAACTCTTGATTGCGTTTATAATTCAAGCGTATATCGTTAAGCCGAATATTCTAAATATATATATATATACTAGCTGGTACCCGGCGCGTTGCTGCCACAGAAGAAATAGTTCTAAAAATACCATTTGAAATTTGAAAGAGTTATCTTGTTTAATTAGCAATGATATAAATAATGATATTTTTTCCGACAATTAATACATTTATTGATATTGAATGATATATAAAGAAAAAAATATTAAAAGCATACATTTTGCTTACTCAATTGTTCTGCTAAGTGCTTTAGGGTAGAGAATAGTTTTGGCTTTTCCGTCTTTAACAAATACAAAAAAAGTTCTCGGCTGTCCAACGTGGATTTTCTAGATTCTTCCGCACACTTGAAGTGCCTTGTTGATGGTCATTGAGAATGCAAGTCCAACGGGGAGCTGCAGTCGTCTCTTATCAAATGGCACGTCGGTGGGAATGAGCATATATTCTACTTTCGACTTTCCATTAAGAATATATAGTTGTCTCGATGATGATAGTGAGTCATGTTCCAATTTGTACGGTGGCACACCAGGAAGATCCGACGAATTTAAAAACTCGATTGGATAGTTAACAACTTGGTCTGCATTCATGGCGCTGTCAATCGATTTGTAGGTAACAGAATCGCTTGCAATTTTTTATTGTATTGTGTGGTTGATTTTATTGACGTCGGTGTTTTCTGTTGCCAAAATAGCATGTTCACAAAGCCAATAATGATTTTTATAATTATTAAAAATCTGCTGAAAAACTTTCTGAATGAGTAAATCGATGGATGGCACAACAACGCAAAAGTTCGATGGAGATGAAATAAACTTGGTAGCATCAACATGCACTTTTCCTTCACCAATGTTCAATAGTCGTTTTAAAAATGTGGCTGCCGACGCATCACGCTACAAATGTACACGCATATTTGTCTTTAATGTTAGTTTTCGCACGTCTCTCCAAAGATGCGATGCTTTGAGGCAAGAATCAGCTGGTGACGATGAAAGCATCACTGGAAGAGGTTGTCGAAAGACGCCACATAATAAAATTAGAGCGCCACCAAACGGTTTTGCATTTGATCGTAAGTCTTTAAGAGTTCGATCAAGCATTGCATTCGTCCCAGATAATCCCCTTGCAAATTTTCAAAACTTTAGCTATGTCAGAAACTTTAGGAATGTTACATGTCAGAGCTTCCAATAAATGCATATTTAATGGCAATTTGAATGCCGAATGCGCTGTTCATCCACCATCTAATAATGTTGCCGCAATACCTAATGAAGCAAGAGCTAAAGCAATTCTATTTTGAGATCGAATGTGAGCCAATAGTAAAGTGATGAGATACGTTTTTCCAGTACCGCCGGGCGCATCAAGGAAGAACAGATCATTTGTAATTGTATCGTAGGTCAATTTTTGTTCCGCATGCAAAAGTTGTTCGTTTGCTTCGACAAATGCATCCAAATCATTAGCATCGTACTGCTGTTCAAGTGCAGAACGAATTCTTGTTGAATGAATTCTTTGATATTGATGGTTAAGCAAATGTCTTCGATTTCGATCAGAGTTTGATTGAAAATATTGTCCGAAAACTCAATTGAATTGTCATTGCTAACGGTGTGTAAAATGTCTTCGCTCAAATCCTCTCTGAATTTTTACCACAAATCTTTCGGGTTGGGTGACGGACATGTGGTTAAAATGATGGCGAGTAATGTTCTAATTTCCGTTCGACCTTTCTCAATGAAGTATGACATTTGACATTAACCAAAAGCATTCTTAAATAGTAACACTCGGCTTTATTTGGATGTAATGTGTAAATAGGGCCCAATGCATCAGATGAATACAGATTTCGATAGCCTTCATCATGCATCCCTTGCCCTCGTCGTTGAAAATTCTCGGATGTAGTATTTCATGTAAAATAGTTAGGAACTTGTGCGTACCATAATGTCTCTGCAAATACATCTTCTTCACACAGCGCAAGTGTTGGTTCAGCAGCAACATTTCTTGCAGTGTCTGCCTTTGGCCATTTTCGAGATGAACACTGAGATGAACAACATTCGGATTGCTTCTGTGAATTAGGAAGCTCAAAATAGGCCAAAGAGCCTCGTCACTGCTGATATATCTACCTGTTTGAAATTGAGTTTGAACTCGATCGTTGCGCGCATCAAGTCTTTCAATACTGACTACTGCCATATCACTGCCTATTTGCATGTACAATTTGCACGACAATATCCGACGTTGGTATGAGCTTTGAATGTTTTCGATGAAAAAGAAGATCCATATATTGTTGATTTCAACGTCAACATATTGTTATTAAATAAAAGAATTATTCATTTGTTTCTTGTTTTTATTTTTTAAATTAAATTTAAATTCAAATCTGGTTAGGTTAGGTTTGTTTGTTTTCATTGTGTCGAAATGAAGGCGTTTTCAACTTACCAATAAATTTGTCCCCCGTTAACAGGATTTAACCTTTATCCATTTTACACTGGGATGCAAACTGTAATCGTAATGAATATCATATTGAAATGCAGCAATATTCAAATCAACATGTACTTTCGATTCTCGTTGCACGTTGGTCGTCTGATTTTGATCGGATAACACTCGAACGTATTTTTTCGATTGTTACGTACGTGAATAAGCGATGAATGAAATGAAGCATTTTAAAAGTGCTTGCGATAAATAATTTGGATATAATTGACTCACGCCGATGGTTAACCTGCAAATGACATTGACGTTTGACGTATGTGTTGTATGTGACGACGACACGACGCCTCCTACTGCAACTTGTAGGTACTATATACCTATAGCCTTAGCAACGCATAATCTCAAACACGTCAGAATCAACAACTTTCACACATTAAGTTTTGAATTAAAAATCTACTGTAAGTTAATTGTACTATGCCTATGTCACCCCCTGATCCCTTGGCAATAAGTGGATCAAGTTTTGTCTCAATCCGATGAACGCGCATATCAACCCATTTCGCCCGAGCATTAGACGGGAAACGCAACTTATTTTTATATATTAGATATGTGGGTATTTTTGATATTGAGCTGCCGTTTCTTGTTATCCTTAAATGACGTAGATGAACCGACGTCAAAGATTTCAATCACGTCCATTCATTTCGGCATCGGGTATTGCAGTTTGCGTAATATCTTTGATGATATCGTCTTTATATTTTTATCTTATGCTCGGAGGGCTTATATCCAGTTTTTTGATAAAAGATCTTAACGATCTCAAATAGACCACTGCAAACATTTTTTATCTTGACAAGTGACAGCTAGATGACATCTAAAATATCGTGTTCAATTAGCAATTTGTTGATGTATTGAAAGTGTTGAGGGATTATATTAAATTGCTAGACAAATAAATTGGCAATTTCCGAAAGTATTGCATTGACATATATCATAGATATCGGTAAATAAGTCAATTTTCCTTAAACTGTATGATTTTTGCTACTGATTTAGATCTGCGATATATAAAATGAAATGGATTATATGGACATGTTTTTTTTATAAATAATTCCCGTTTGGCCCCTTCATGTATTTTTGTGGTTTTACCTTAACTTTTCATCGTAATGAATGTTTTATTGACATGCAAAACATTAACAAAAAGAAACATTATTTCATACATCATTTCTTGTGTTTTTTTTTATAATCACCCACTCAGATTGTGTTTAAATGTTTTTTTAATGTTGTGCATGTATTTTTTTTAATAGTGCTCAATCAAAAGATGCAATGCTTGCGCATAAGGAAAATATGTTTACTGTTAACTGTAAAAATCTTCATTTTTATAAATGTTGATAGATGAAAGATTGCAACTCTTGATGGGCCGTAATTTGTTTGCTCTTAGAGCAGATGTTTTAATCCATAAGCATGCTTCAGCTAGTAGTAGTTTTGTTCGCATTATGATTTCAGCATGACCGTTCAGACTCATATCGTGTGGCTACTATACCTGCCCTAAAAGATGACAACAAAACAGCAGATGGCCTCTATAAGGTTTTTTTTTTCGTTTCATGTATTATTTTTCAGAGCTCATTGCATTTTTACTCATTATCATAATTATTATTTGTCTGCAAATCCTTACATTAATAAGTTTTTGTCCTTGTGTGTTTAAATGTCCTAAAGCATTTTTATATGATTGACTAAAATAACTTTTAATTTTTAAATAGATTAACATTATTTTCATAAAATTATATTCGCAATGCTCGCATTGTGAGAAAAAAATGAACAATTGGCGTTAAATATATGAACATTTTTTGCTTATTATTAACATATTTATTTTTCATACACAGTCGAGACGAAAGCCTATCTCGAAGAAGGCAAAGAAGGGAGATGATCTTGATGACTTGAAACAAGAATTAGATATCGATTTTCACAAGATCACACCCGAAGAACTTTATCAAAGATTCCAGACACATCCCGAAAATGTAAGAAAATTTACCAACTGCTTATTTATATATTTATAATATATTTATAGTTCAATAAAAAATATATATTCATCATTTATAGGGTCTTAGCCACGCTAAAGCAAAGGAAAACTTGGAACGAGATGGCCCCAATGCACTTACACCACCAAAACAAACTCCCGAATGGGTAAAATTCTGTAAAAATTTGTTTGGTGGTTTTGCCCTTTTACTGTGGATAGGTGCAATTTTATGTTTCATTGCTTATGGTATTCAAGTAAGTCTTATCAACAAATATTCCATTTCATTAATGATCTAAAATCATTAGAATATTTAATTTTAATGTTTAAATTCTATTTAGGCAAGTACAGTAGAAGAACCCGCCGATGATAACTTATACCTTGGTATTGTATTAGCCGCTGTCGTTATAGTTACTGGTATTTTCTCGTATTACCAAGAGAGCAAGAGCTCAAAGATTATGGAATCCTTCAAAAACATGGTACCCCAATTTGCTACAGTATTGCGAGAAGGAGAAAAATTGACAGTGCGAGCTGAAGATTTAGTCTTGGGTGACGTCGTTGAGGTGAATAATTTTAATTTGCAAAATTATTTCATCATTTTCACCTTAAGCATATAAATAATTCTAAATTTGTTTTGAATAAATAGGTTAAATTTGGGGACCGAATTCCTGCTGATATTCGCATTGTTGAATCACGAGGCTTCAAAGTAGATAACTCCAGTTTGACTGGTGAATCTGAACCTCAATCCCGTAGCCCTGATTTTACCAATGAGAATCCTTTGGAAACTAAGAATCTCGCTTTCTTCTCGACAAACGCAGTAGAAGGTACCGCTAAGGGTGTTGTAATTTCTTGCGGTGATCACACGGTAATTTTGAATGATTTTTTATTTGTTGATACATTTTTATTAAATAAATATGATTATCGAGGATCTATTTTATTGTATCAATAGGTCATGGGTCGTATTGCTGGTTTGGCTTCTGGTTTAGATACTGGCGAAACTCCCATTGCCAAGGAAATCCATCACTTTATTCATCTTATCACTGGCGTAGCTGTATTCCTCGGTGTCACATTCTTCGTTATTGCATTCATTTTAGGATACCATTGGTTGGATGCTGTAATCTTCTTGATTGGTTAGTAACATCTTACAGATCAAATAAGGCATTCCATTTTTATTTCAATCTTAAGATGGAAATACTATATATTTATTGTTATTTTAGGTATTATTGTCGCTAATGTGCCTGAAGGATTATTAGCCACTGTTACAGTATGTTTGACACTCACGGCTAAGAGAATGGCTTCTAAAAATTGCTTGGTTAAGAATTTGGAAGCTGTAGAAACTCTCGGCTCTACTAGTACTATCTGCTCTGACAAAACTGGAACATTGACACAAAACAGAATGACAGTAGCTCACATGTGGTTCGATAATCAGATCATTGAAGCAGATACAACTGAAGATCAATCCGGAGTTCAATATGGTAATTTAACTCTTCCGTTTTAATCATTTCGTTCGTATAATATATAAAGTTTAATTTATATAAATGTATAATTATTTTAACATAGATCGCACCAGCCCTGGATTCAAAGCCCTTGCTCGCATTGCTTCTCTGTGTAATAGAGCTGAATTCAAAGGAGGTCAAGATGGTGTCCCTATTCTCAAAAAGGAAGTTAATGGTGATGCTTCCGAAGCTGCTCTTCTTAAATGCATGGAATTGGCACTCGGTGATGTTATATCTATCCGTAAGAAGAACAAGAAAGTGTGTGAAATTCCATTCAACTCAACTAACAAATATCAAGTATCTATCCACGAAACTGAAGATGCTAGTGATCCACGACATATAATGGTAATGAAGGGTGCCCCTGAGAGAATCTTGGAAAAATGCACTACCATTTTCATTGGAGGAAAGGAAAAGGTAATTGAAATGCATTTTTTAAGTATCAAACGCGCACTTTAAGTGATCCGATAATAAAATTTATATTTTCTCGTCCAGGTCTTAGATGAAGAAATGAAAGAAGCTTTCAACAACGCCTATTTGGAACTCGGTGGCTTGGGAGAGCGTGTACTCGGCTTCTGCGATCTTCTTTTGGCCTCCGATAAATTCCCCCCAGGATTCAAATTCAACTCCGACGATCCCAACTTCCCCATTGAAAACCTGAGATTCGTTGGCCTCATGTCTATGATTGATCCTCCGAGAGCTGCCGTGCCCGATGCCGTAGCCAAATGTCGATCCGCCGGTATCAAAGTCATCATGGTTACCGGTGA
This sequence comes from Stenopsyche tienmushanensis, assembly GCA_008973525.1. Lineage (NCBI taxonomy): Eukaryota > Metazoa > Arthropoda > Insecta > Trichoptera > Stenopsychidae > Stenopsyche > Stenopsyche tienmushanensis. The sequence goes on from WACJ01000192.1 coordinate 134,929, forward strand.
TCATCCCATCACTGCCAAGGCCATTGCAAAATCAGTCGGAATCATTTCCGAAGGAAACGAAACAATTGAAGACATCGCCGCAAGACTTAACATTTCCGTGTCCGAAGTCAATCCTCGTGAAGCCAAAGCCGCCGTTGTGCACGGTTCTGAACTCAGGGAATTAAACTCCGATCAACTGGATGAGATTCTGAGGTATGCGTGATATTAAATATGAACAATTACAATTTTATCGATCGGAATCTAATTTCGTTATATTTTTTTGTAGATATCACACCGAAATTGTATTCGCCCGAACATCTCCTCAGCAAAAATTGATTATTGTGGAAGGTTGTCAACGCATGGGTGCTATTGTAGCTGTGACTGGAGATGGTGTAAATGATTCGCCTGCTCTCAAGAAGGCCGACATTGGTGTTGCTATGGGTATTGCCGGATCTGATGTATCCAAACAGGTAAGATAAAAATATATATTTTAAATGGCTTCTTTTTAATGCATTTTCAATTTGTAAGCAAATTTCGTGTATTATTTTTAGGCTGCCGACATGATTCTCCTCGATGATAACTTTGCTTCCATTGTTACCGGCGTAGAAGAAGGGCGTTTGATCTTCGACAATCTGAAAAAATCAATTGCATACACTCTTACATCTAACATTCCTGAAATCTCACCATTCTTAGCCTTCATTTTGTGCGATATTCCATTGCCACTCGGAACAGTTACAATTCTTTGCATTGATCTTGGAACTGACATGGTAAGATATTTTTCATTATTATACATTTATATTTTCAGCACAATGACAATTTTTGCTGAAAGTATGAAAACATCGATATTTTGTCTTAACGCAGAACAACTTGTTAAATGCAATATTTTCAGGAATATGATCGGGGATGCTTTGCAGCCGTTATAAATTTTCTATTTCAGCATTATAGCGTTTGGAGATACGTTTGCTGGTTACTCAGTTTGATTTTTGCATAGGTTTGAACGATTTTATCGAGACGTTTCCAGGGTTGTTTTCAGTCTTATCTTTTGATGAATTAAATTGGCTTTAATTTTTTACTACATAATGTCATATTATTTTGATTGATTTATTTTATTTCGTACATGGTAAATTTTGATTACACGAGAGATTAAATCGAGTCGATAAAATAAATGGAGATTTTTTCGCGTGAAACAAAGCGTAGAAGCAATAAATTATATGTGTGAGCATGACGCGCTTTCACGAAACGAGTGAAAGATGTTCATTTACAAACTTGAACTATGTTGTTTTCCAAGGTTTGATTTTATACGCCAAATAGAGACCGATATATTTATGTGTTTGATGGTGCCCCGAATATTATTTACTAAAAGCATAAATTCCAGATGTTTGAATCTTGTAATTGTGTAATATTAGGTTCCAGCTATATCTCTGGCATACGAAGAATCGGAATCTGATATAATGAAACGCAGACCTCGTAACCCTTATGCAGACAAACTTGTCAATGAGAGGTTTGTTTTTAAACAGCATAGGGATGGCACTGTCTCTGCAGAAACTATTTCAATATATGCTGTAGATTTTTTTTTTGTATCCGCTAAACAAGTTTTATACCAGACATTCCATTAAATCTTTGAGTAGATAGAATCTGATATCTATTCTATAAAATTTTCAATCGAATTCCATCATTTTTTTTTTTTTACTTTTATTGCTAGATTTTTCAGTATTGAAAAAGTAGTTGGTATAGTTTATTTTGACACTTTCTCATCGAGTATTTTTAACTAGGAGGTGATGATGATTATTTGACATAGTTGAACATTTTGAGTTAGCATGTTTATGTACAGAGTTGAACACCACATTTTTGAATATTCTTTCGTAACATAAATGGAAATAGTGTTTCAGTATTTTTTATTTGCGACTTCACCTAATTAGGTAACGCTATGATTATAGTATGTTGTTGATTTATCATCTATGCACAATGGTACATAGAAATCTTTCAAATAATCAAACAGTAGACCACAAAAACCGACATTTTTTCACATATGTACATAAGAACATATTCAGTGATTTTCAATATGGCAACATTTACGTCTAAGGATTTCTATTATTCAAAAGAATTAACATAAAGCAATTAATTGAACCTCCAAATCTGGACATCACTGTTTATAAAGTAACACAATATTTTTATATTCAACCTTAAATTTAAATTAATTCTGTCTAAGTAAGCAGACAACAACGTAAATAATACTCAATTACATAAGTTATTTGCACAAAATTAGTATCAATATTCTTCTATTTCTCTTGCGTAGTTTTCTTATGGTTTTTTATTATTTTTTAATTTATAAGTAAAAACGAATGCCATGACTTTTTCTTTTAGAAACTTTTTATTTCTTTTCTTTTAAATATATTTTTAAAAAAACAAACAGGTACCAGCCATTTCTTTGGCTTATGAAGAAGCTGAGTCCGACATCATGAAACGTCCTCCTCGGGATCCATTGAATGATAAACTGGTCAATCAGAGGTCTTGTCTTTTAAATATTTTACAGAAATAAATCTAATTCTGCTAACACCGTTTAACCTGCGCTCGTGTATAATGCTGGGAATTATGTGTGGTATAACGGGGAATATGTGTTTTGATATTTTTGTTTATTAATATATTATTTTTATAACATGTTAATAAATGTCTTCATTTGCCAAATATTTCTATACTATTAAAGTCGAAAGCAAATTTTAAATTGTAGACATTTATTAAGCATTGTTCGTTAACATAAAAAGATTGGCAATGCATTTACAAGAATATGCGATTTATGTAGATCTTTCTACCGTCAACGGACTCTTTTTGAAGTCGTGATTTTTGTAAATGTTTTATCAATGATCAAATATTTTGCCCTGTACAATATGTGCCTTTTGTTTAGTGATAATTAACAGCCTGATGATCATACATGAAATTCTTGGATTGGTGTAATTTTTAATAATGTAACAAACTAAATCCTACCTGACTAATATATTTTTAACCATAACATTTTAATTTAACGTATGAATTTAACAAGGTATTTTTCGGCGTCTGAGAAAGAATGAGTGTTAGGAAATATACAACATTTTTACTATACACTCAGTATATAAAATATTTAAATACAATGAACATTACAAACATTCCATACTGAACAGTTCACATTTCATAAACATTTGATTTGAAATTATATCATTTCCCTCATGTCTTATTTGTTTTGTATTCGTATTTCGAGATACATCTGAATGGTCTTTTTAGGCACCTGAATTTCATGAAAATCAACGTTGTATTGTTATATGTTTTTCGTTTTTCAGTTTTAAATGTTCGATGTGTTTGGTTCAATCATATCATGATCTCGATCCATTTGCTTAATGGATGCTTCTCGAATTTCAGTGTTTAAATGTCACAAAATCCTGCCCACCTGCACTGAGCTTTATAATTGTATGCATTGAATGTGTATTTACATTGTAGGTTTCATTGTTACTTTAATTAAATTAGGGGTACCAGAAAATATTGTCGTTATTAAATTTAATGTTGTGTTCACTCCAGGAGCTATTTGTCAAATATAAAATCCTTGAATTAAATATCTTGATACGTGTCTGATGTAAATTTACTTGCATACATTATAAAAGAATTTATAAACGATTAAATCCGTTAAAATATAATAAATGCCAATTAAATCGTTAATGTAACAATTAAGCCGAATTGATAATTGGACGTAATCAGAACATAAACGATGTTCTTTTCCGGTAGTCCCCTAATAAAATCTCCCGGTGCTTTATTATGGCAAATCGGATTTTATTTTTTATTTTGGATTTTTTACAAACATAAATTCTTATTAAAATATAACGCTTATTGTAAATAAGATCTACTAGTAAATACTTTTCAATTTACGAACAATAAAACTCGTCGTTGGCGTATTCGTGTGACATATTTACAAAGCAAACCGTTTATAATTAAATCCGTATTAATATCAGAATTTATTGTTTAACGCGACTCCAATCCTCAAATGGACATTCTTTGGGGGCATGCCACATTAAGTGTTTAAATATTACGATTTTATTTTGCGATTCCCAAACCCGATTCATCCCATCCCTATTAGCATTGGTTGTTTGCAATATTTCACGGTTAGAGTGATATTTGTGTAGGTGCCCGCTATATCACTGGCGTACGAAGAAGCTGAATCTGACATTATGAAGCGACAGCCGCGTAACCCTTTCACTGATAAACTAGTTAACGAGAGGTAAACATCACGACCCCGTCCCGTGATCCTTAGCACAATTTTTGAATATGCCATGCAACAAAAATAAGCTCCTACACAATTTTCATTCGTTTACTCTTTTCTACTATAATGCTTTGAATTATCCAGACAAAGAGTTCATTTTTGTTTCATTTTTTCATGCCGTACCATACATTCTCTCCTTATATCACAACTCGATGCATACGTTTTGGTTTTCATTTCAATGTAACAATTTTTTTTATAATCGGAGCCAATGTATGGTATAAATTACATATTCACATTATATGTATGTGTATAATCTTGATGGAGTCATTTACGCTATGTCTGTATATTTGTTTGTCTTGTGCCAGTGTGTGTGTGTATCAATACTTCTGCATTTTGAATCCTCATAATTTTTTCTGAAGGTAAGTGTCACCTTCCTAAACTCCTTAATATTCCTATTCTTCTCGATTCTATGGCATGACTTCATTCTCTTCGTGCCGATCATTCGCATTCTATTTTTCTCTTCCGAAAAGCACAATTCACACGATATTTGAAACGTTTTGATTTGCTGTTCTCTCAATCTCGACTTTGTAAATACTCTCACATTTCACACTATTTATTTTTCAGAGAAGGAGTGCTTTTACTGAATTTCATTCTGATACTTGTCATCAATTTCACGTATATTTTTGCTTTACACTCTACTTTATACTCGAAACTTTTACTAACGCTCATAATATCTTTACCGCTTGCCATTCTAAGGTTTGATAATTTTAACAGCTTATGATACATTTAATATTACAGCATAAGTTACATGAAAAGCATTAAATACATAAATATACATATGTATTTGTACCATAGAATTAAATAGAATAAATCCGACGATAATAAAACGAGTTTTCATACATATATTAGGAATGAGCTGGATAATTGTATAAAAGAATACATAAAACTTTGGTCATAGTCTCTATACACATAGATTAGGAATTTAATTCATAGATTTAGTTTTTTTTTTAAATTATGACGAGATGTATTTTTGAACATATATAACTATGCTATTCATTAATTTTTTATACTTATAGTGAACATTACATCTTTTTCAAAAATGGAGATATTTTACTTCTACATAGTTACGACTTAATTCTTAAATTTCTAAATATCTCTAGGATGCATCCTTCTTCAATATGACTAATATATAGTAGAATGTATTTTAGTATATCTCTTTTTAACAGTTTAATCTCGTTTATATTGGTGTATTCATTTTTATGTGTATAATATGAGTTATACACGTATTAAAAATATCATTTCATTTGAATTTTGACACGGCTCATTCATCATATTTGCCAATTGTCATATCATTTTGAGAACAAGTAAATCGAGACAATTGTGTATGTGTCCCTGAATGTGTGTTGTGACCAAAGGTGCCCGCTATATCGTTGGCGTACGAGGCCCCAGAATCTGATATCATGAAGCGACAACCAAGAGACCCCTACAGAGACAATCTGGTCAACCGAAGGTTGTAACACCGCGTCACTTAGCACATTATATTATTCAAATGCAAATGACTGATAATGCATTTTTCTAGTGTGTGTGTGTTTCATAGAAACCAAAATATAGACGGAACCTATTACATAGTGGTTTTGTTTTCAATATAAGTTTTAGTGAAGTAAATTTTCTTTTCGATCTAGATTTTACTACCTCTTAAGTGGACGCGCTCATATTGAATGATTGATAATTGCAAATAATATAATACGCTAATGTTCGATGAAGTCCACTTAACAGGTCGAATTTATATGTGTTGTTGGCTTAGCATTTTAAATTTATTCTTTTTGGGCTCGACGCGATTATTTTTTACGTTTCATTTGAAACATCGTGGAGCTCTTCATTTTAACGTCAACGTTTCGATGTTATTTTTTATTCGGTTTCCGTGGAAATTTTACGCAAATTTAAATGAACCGTTTATGCTTATGCGCATGCATTTATGTGGTAAAATAGTTAAAGTTGTTCGCGCAGTACGCTCTAAATAATCCAAACAATAATAGTTCGACAGATGACAAAATGAATCGATTCGTTATTGTTTACCGAATCGATAATTCAAATTCAAAATACGTCCGTGGGTATTTCAACTGTTTTTGCCCGAATCCGAAATACCGATATTATATACGTTTATAAATATGTATGTATAGGGCACATTTATTAATTGAAATGGGGGGATTCAAAATGATTTTTTGTCATTTGATCAAACGATTCAATCCCTTTGATGCATATATTCGATTGATTCATAGACGCGCCGTTTTGAAAAACCCCATTTTATACTCACTGCTGTCTTGAAGCATACAGATTCTGCACCAGTTGTAATATAGTTAAATGTTTAGGTAATAGGTTTATAGATATGTTTGTGTTTTTCCATATTTATATGTGTGTTTATGTTTATGTGCATTTGTACAGTTTCATAATATTCAATTGATCCTCGTAGCGAAAACTATATTTACGTAAGACGTTGATATGATTTGTTTCATATTGAAATGCACATATTTTATTTTTTCATTCCCATTTCGCTATATACAATCAATGTTCTTAATTCCTTTTATTTACTCGACTATCGTCTCTCGATACATCCCGAACCAATCTGTGATCATTTCAATATTTCTTTGAACTATCCGAATTATCGCGTTCATTTTTATGGAAACAAGGTAAATTTATAACTAGCTCCACTTAATTTAAATATCCTTAGGAATTAAACACAAAAATATATCATATTTATCTGATATAAATATTTCAGATTGTACGACGTTATTTAAATTATATTTGTCGAGTTTATCTATGATCAATATGATATTTTTTATTACATGTAAAATCATAGATTAATAGATTCATATAGAATTATAAACACCGAGTGCTTAAAAATACGTCATTAGGAATAGAATTCGGTTTCAGACGCCACTAAGTGAGCGCACCGGATACTTCATGCGCGTATTCATAATTATTTAGTTTTACTTTTATGATGTTTAAACATTTCGTTTGATTTTTAGATATTCCATGTTTAATTTTGATATGCTTTTTTTTAAATAAATTATGACTTATAATGTTTTGCATGCCCGTTTTAAATCTACTGCGTTGCATTGTTATAGCGTCATAAATTAGACTCAGATATATTTAGTGAAAATCTCTATCTCTGGTATCAAAAACTCTTTTCTCAATTCTGTCTGTTACTTCAAACTATCATTCCCTTGAAACCAACTCTCCATTCCTCAGCAGAAGTATATGTATGATTTTTTTTTATAAGATATTTATAGTTATCGAGGAATATTGTTATAACATAATTAATAAGTCGTGTCTATGTGTCTATATTTATACAACTTCACTGTTTATCAAGAATAAGAAGATAGATCAAACAACAATGATAGCATGATTTTTTTTATTTTAAAAGACTTAATTCGGATAGGTTAACCCTTTCACAGTGTATTAAAAATTTTACTCGTTACTTGAAACAGGATAATACTTTTTTCAATGGGATTTAATATTTACTTTGTAATTAGGGACACTAATATTAATATATCAACAAAATTGAAGACGAATAAAACGAGTACCTAATATCTGATATATTCCGGAACACACTGACAAGATTTACTGTGAAAGGGTTTATAAAGACTGCTATTTTTAAATTTATTTTCTTAATAACTATTGGTATTTATATATCAATATACGTTATTAGATAAAAATGATATTATTTATTAGTAAACGGACGTTTAATTGGCTTTTTAAATGTATGATTTGGCATTCAAAGATCAGTGCAAATAATTAAATATTTATTTTAAAAAAAACTCATCACTTTTATATTAAAGATGATTGTAAAATTTAGTCCGTTGAAAAAAAAATGTATTGTATTTTGTTCGTATTTATATGTGAGTTTGTGTTTAAAATTGCTAAAATCTTAATTTCTTCCATTGAATCCGTTTCAAAATCCTCATCGAGGAATATTATTACGATTCGGCGAGAGAAATTAAGATTTTATTATTTTCTTCATGTATATGTTTGTACATGTTTTATATGTGTTTAGATGTAATTATGTGTATATCATGTTATGAAACTTTTACATCCGAGGTACAGTATATATATATATTATTATTGCATGAGGTGGAATGTTTTAACATCAAAGACCATCTTGTATAAGCTAGCGTGCGACGAATTTATCGCACCGATTGAAATTATTTATTAATTGAAACGCGTCTTTACAAAATGGTCTTAGTTCGTTAATAAATCAACGCTTTTTTCTAAACGCTGCATGACCTTGCTTAAATTTAATACAATGTCTATTAATCTAGTGTAAATGTTTATAAATAGGGATATCTTTCAAATACAATGTCAATTCGTTGTTATTTTGCATTTTACCAGGCACTTATTAATTTATTAAATCTCATTTTTCCGTAAGAAATCCAAATGAAATATTTTTTATATTGTATCAGATGTCAAGTAAGTGCTTAAATCTTTGATTAAATTCATTAAACGTCTGATAGATTAATTATTTTTATAGCAATAGTAGAGGATCTCATATAATACGTATGCTAAGCTTATTTTCGTTTGAATAATATATTTTTGTAATACAACAGGCTCATTTCTATGGCATACGGTCAAATTGGTATGATCCAAGCCGCTGCAGGATTCTTTGTATACTTTGTAATCATGGCTGAAAATGGATTCTTACCGATGAAATTGTTCGGAATAAGAAAGCAATGGGACTCAAAGGCCATCAACGATTTGACCGATTCATACGGACAAGAATGGGTAAGGCTTTTTAATATACGATCACAATGGACGTTTAAAATATTTAATTTATAAAAATTAATGCTTGTCGTTTAAATATTATAGACTTACCGCGATCGCAAAACTCTCGAATTCACTTGCCATACCGCTTTCTTCGTATCCATTGTCGTTGTCCAATGGGCCGATTTGATCATCTGCAAGACCAGACGTAATTCTCTTCTGCATCAAGGCATGAGGAATTGGGCGTTGAACTTTGGACTTATATTTGAGACTGCTCTTGCTGCCTTCTTGTCTTACACGCCTGGTATGGACAAAGGCTTGAGGATGTTCCCTCTCAAGTAAGTGTCATGGAATACGTCGCCGTCTTTGAATGAATATTCGCGACGACGATGCACATTTTTATGTTTCCGATTGTTATAGGTTCGTTTGGTGGTTGCCAGCTTTGCCATTCATGTTGTCTATTTTCATCTATGATGAAACTCGACGTTTCTACCTTCGTCGCAACCCAGGAGGATGGTTGGAACAAGAAACATATTATTAATTTACAAAATTAGACTTATCGTTTTAATTTAAACAAGTGCAGCATCTGCTAGCGTGAATGTTTTGAATGGTTCATTTTACCAAATAATAGATTTTCTGTGTTCATGCAATGTGGCCCTCGTTTTTCAATTTGACTTAATAACATTAATGATACTCAACTGATTTTCCAAAATCATGTAACAAAGTATCGGTTGATAAAATTAAAAATGTCGTTTGTGTAGTACTTTTCGCATATATATTTTCTAGTAAAACTTGAAGAAATAATTTTCTATCTTTATATTTAGAAAAAGTAAATATTTTTTTATCACTTTGATCTTTCATGTTTTCGTTTAATTGTATAAGGAATTACATAAAAAAATATCTAGTATGTAAATCTTGATATTTATTATACCATATGTAAAATCTGATGGGATCATTTTTATTATTCCAGTTTGAATGGGTTGCATGAGTCACTTGTTGTTTCATTTAAACATTTTTTTCATCGTTATTGCTTTTTTAGACAATGTTATATATAAATATAATACCGAAATGTAAAATGATATATTTAAAACGTGTTTTACCTTAGTGCGCGCTACATTTTTCACAAAAATGTACATTATATTGTGAAAGTGACCGTTATTGTGTAATTCCATGAAGATTGTGACGCAAGGGACTTGAATTAATTTAAGTATCCTTTGGAAGCTGCAAGTGGAATATGGATATAATAAATTGGTGGTATGAATTAGTTTTGATATAGGGTCTACCACTACCTCGTTTTAGGAGGTCAACACCATGCTATTTTATCTTTATATTTCATTAAACTTTGTTAATTATGTATATTTCAATATTAATTTTTATGAAGAATAACTTTATTGAAATGTTTGTCCCCATTACTTAAATTATGACAAGGTAAAAAGTTTTATTGAAAGTATTTATCGAGAAAAAAATAATTATCTGTATCTAAAAAATCTATAAAATGGAACTATTGTTTTTTTTTATAGTTTTTAGGATTCGACACCCATCACACTTATGTAAATTAATCCATATTTGGTACGTTACTTTGTAATTCAATACGTTATTATGATTTTGAGAGCAAGGAGCTTTCAACAATGCCTTTTTACATTTATGGGAACTTTGTTTCAAATCTCATTAATATTTTAGCATATTATCCCCTTGGGAATTGTTTTAAATGAGTATATTTCGAAGTTCTTTTATATATACGATAGTTAACGATTCATCTAATGTAACTATTTATAAAATTGTTGTAAACTTCATTTATATCTCTGTTTTATGTTGGTGTATGAACATAAATTTTTTTTTTGATAGTGCTTCATTAAAAATTAAATTTCACCGAAATTAAAAAGACGTTTTAATATTGTTTAAGATACTTTCATAATATTCATACATCAGTGTACATGGTGTATGAGGCATGCCATAAAACAGATGCACAACTGTTTTTGTAGGCTTTTTGATCAAATAATACAAAACAGTTATTAGGTTTTTAGTATTTGTAGTTTACACTTTAGGAGTAGCTAAAAGTAGGCATAATAATTAATGAAATATATAGGTATAATTAGGGAAAATATATTTATTAATGTGTTAAAAAATCGATTATCAAAAGCAAATGTAATGTGTAATAATTACAGTAATTAGTTAGGCAACATTGTTGTTTAAAGCTCCGAGTTTTATTCTATTTTTAATCGGCATGACTTAGTCGGCAATGATGAAAGTTAAAATATGAATGTAAAATCTATGAATATTTAAACTGTTTTATAGATGAGAATATATTTTGTGGTATTTGTTTAGTATTCCTGTTTGTGATGAAAGCGTTTTATATTTATTCAAATTTCTCATTTTATTTTATTTTTTTTCTTAATTTTACTCTGAATAAATTTACAAGCGAATTGTATATATTTATCTTCAATAAGAGATCTTAGATTCTTAACTATAAATACCGCATAAGGGCTTGCTTCTAATCTTTTTATACCTTTTGTGACTTGCAAATTTTTTGTTGCCTGATTGCGTACAACTTCTATAGTTTTGCTGTGTGGCTTTTTGTATGTTTGTAAGATGAGTGTGTACATTTCCATCCGTGTACATGTATGTCTGCACACATAAGTAACACTTTTGTTTGACGTGTGATTCTCACTTTCACCTTTATATAAGATAGCCACTTGGAATAATAAAAGTATTTCTTTTTAGTTGTAGGTTGAAAGCTGTATTAAATAAGTGTTGATATAAAACAAATTTAAATAAAATTTCAAGTTTTATTTCTTCCTTCCATGCTCGTCCTCGTCCTTATATTTTTAATTGTATCCTTTTCCTTCAGTGGCAGATTTACCAAACGACGGCTTCAGACCTAAAAAAGTTTTTAACCTACCGTATAATTCAAGAAAGTGCTCTAAGAATAAATTCTATATAGTGTATATAATGAAATCATAATATGAAACTGCATATATCTGGAACTGGACTAAAAAAGATTATAGACCTTAGAAGTTGAACAGTTTTTTTAAAATATATTTTTACAACTTCCCACTAATTGATTCTTCATACTCAAGTCATACCTGACAAATAGAACATTCTACGTTAAATACGAAGATGAAGCCATGCCACACTGCACAATCAGATATAGTAAAATATCTCAGTATGCAGTATCCAGTCCTACACTAGCGCTGAGTCAGTCCAGAATAGTCGCTGTAAATTTCCGCGCTAGCGCGGGATTGGTCCTTAAGGTGTTAATGTAATATATCGTTAGAACTCAAATATTTTATTATCATCTTAATGTTTAATTTCTTGTATAAAAATTGTACTTTATATTGAAACCAATGAAGATGAAATACAAAATCGCAATTTTTCTTTTAGAATTGGTAGAAAAAGTCATTTAGAATAAAATCACAATTTATTTACTATTCAGTCATAAAAATATTTGTTGTTGAAAGTTTGCTTTTAATTTCCCATATATTAAAATCAAAATAGTCCCAAAATAATACCATGAAATACTAATAATACCATGATGTATTTGGTATACCATATGAGCTTCTGAACCCCGTATCTATTATATTTCATATCGATATCCCTATTATTAGAGTCGAGTTGTAGTAAATACATCGTGGTAAAGGTTAGACGAAGCCGTACGAGCTGTCAAGATGAACAGCGCAGTGGTCGACCAAATGAAATAACCACCCCGGAAATGGTGAAGAAAATCCACAAAATGGTATTGGATGACCGTCGACTGTAAGTGCGCGAGCTAGCAGATCATAGTAGGCCCAGAATACGCATTTATGCCCGAAAATGCCGCAAAAAGCCTTAAAAGAGAACAGAGTGGCCACAAAGTCTGTGGGTCCAATTAGTCCGCTTTTCAGACCGCTGTCATGACGAATGAACAACGCCTCGCGATCGAATGCCACGAACGATCGGGTGGGTTGCTTAAAAATAGTCATTAATATGTGATGACGTATCAAGTGGCTAAAAGCTAAAACATATACATATATAGATGAGATGAGATGATCTTCTTCTGACGCCCGAGTGAGAGCATCCCTGCACTCATTGCATCAACCTCGTGCTTTTTTTCCGAATCCGTTTCTGCAGGCTTGCCTCGCTTCTCGTCGTCATAATTACTCAGATTACTTACTATTACCATAGGATTATATTGATAACAAGTATTGTATAATGATTAAATTAGAATAGATTCCTAATAATTCAATCTAAAGCTCTTATTAAATTTATCCATTAAAATGGTGTTACATTGTAAGTCAAATAAGGTATATGTGTATCGAAAGTAAGTTATATAATACTATTATAAATGCAATATATTACTATAATGTGTATTTTAAAATAATACGAAGATAGTCCTAAAAATTTCAAGTGTCAAGACGCTATATTTAGTATTTTTTGGCAGCCATTAATAGTGTTGTTCGCTCAACAAAGGACACAGTAAGGATGCAACATGCTCATTCTCAACTACGAGTGGCCATTTGCGCTCTAAATGCGGGGGATAAATTAGCTAGATTTTGTAACTGAAAACTAAAAAGCTAGCTAAGATAGCAGCATAAATCAGTATAAATAAGATAGATAAGAATATAGTTTTTACGGGTGGGAGGAAGTCTAGACTCGTTCGCAACCTCATTTGGTACGAGCCACCTAAGTTCTACAACACATCAGTGTTGATTCATGTAAAGTAGAACTCTTGATCGGGTCGGTATTCTGCGTTTTGCGCCCCAAGCTCAGTTGCGTCCGTAGCGGGCGCCTGCTTTGCCACCCCCTTGTTACGGCCCTGATGGATAGGGACTGCTCTGGAGAAATCACGTGATGAAATGCTCATGTATCTATTTGTATAAAATAGTAGTCAAGGGTTTAAATGTATAAGTTCAAAGTAAATAGTACAGTCTATCACTTGATGATGCCTTGGGAGTTTGGTAGACATAAAAAATAAAGATTATAGGTTAATTAGTCGATATGCATTGCGATTGCTATTGAACATTAATCGGAGATAGTATAATGGATTAAATAACATGAACCAAATTGCAGTACGGATTTATGGTTTATCAATGGACATAAATTGAAGTATGTAGTCAACAATCACAAACGTTCATAAAATATAAGATAAATGAAGAAAATAACATTAAGCGTTGGGACTTAACAAAATTTACAAAAAAGATAATAAAAGCAAGTTATATAAACGAGATAATGTACATTGTATGTACATTGTTGGTGAGCCTTTTAAATAAATAAAATAAAATAATTTTGCAGTAGATAACAAGTATGAAAATAAAAATTTCCAAATGAGGCTAAAAAATAAATATGCAATATAAAACGCAAACACCAGCCTTTAAATAATTTCTGGGCAAATTAATTAGAAGAGTAGCCTAGTTTGTCAAAACAAGCTGTAACGTGGAGTTGGGAAATCCCCAACCTAAGAAACGGGGTTGCCGTGCAAGCCTGGAAATTTCCATTTCAATGGAAAGAATTTCTAGAAGCGTAAGGCCCGATCCACACTATGGTGCCGTTGACGGTTCGTTCTCGCTCCGATCCCGGTCCGATAAAATATTCTCACACAAGAAACAATCAGAGTATTCACAATATCGGATCGTTTCAATCCCGTTTTTTGTATGAGAAAATTTGACCGGAGCGAGACCGAGAGCGAAATCGAACCGTTACCGGCACCATAGTGTGGATCGGGCCTAACGATACCCGGTTAAATGATCCATCAATCCACTTATCTTAACGACCATAACAAAGACTCATTAAACCGTGTATAAAAGAGGTGCAGGGCACCATACAGCAGATTCGCTTCGGGAGTCGATATTATGCCATATTATGACCACACCCTCAAGACACGTAACGTCATTTTTGAACACTCTTATTGGCTAACTGCATTGGACTTACCCCTTCCCTAACTTCCAGGTCCACAGCCCTTATATACCCGACCGCATCTCCGATCAAGTGCTTCGCTCTTCCTTCTTCTTTCGTTCGTTCGTCCAGACTTCTCCGACTCTGACTCGACAGTCAGTCAGTCATTTTTCATTTCATCATGTAACTTAACGAGGACAGTCCTGAAGGACTCATCCTTCGCGGTTGTGAATTAAGGCCTCTGTTCTTTATCGCTATATGTGTGTTCTTGTGTTATAAATAAACTTAGTCACTGTGTATAATCGAGTTTCATTAAAACAACCTTCAAGATTTCCTGCATTCTCCCGCAAACTTACACTCAACAAGGAATCAACCTGCCTGCACAGAATGATCATAATAAAATTTGGGCAGCCGGTAGGATTTCCCCGTCCAGCCGCTGTCCGTAACAGTAGAAGTGGAGTGCGATTTTTTAACTTAAGCACATAAAACTTTTACTACTTTAGTACTTGATGTTTATAATATGTATGCACCCCAACCAGTTGCGCCCGCGATCCAAAAAATCAAGTCGCATTTAAAGCATTACCGGCGATAAAATCTTTAATGCTGATAGTATTAAGTTTGAACAATTAATCCCGTGCCGATAAAACGACTATATAAGACTCATATTTGAGCTCGCTTCTTCACACCACCGAGTTGAATCTGAGCAATACGTTACCTGTACAGCTCCCTTATCTGTCTTTTGGGTATTTTTCCAAGTCGTAATTCAGCCAATATTTGCAAATGCTGATAAATCACCAATTTCTACGACTACCATGTCAATAAGGTAATCTAAACGCATCGCATATCTTATGCCGAAGCTTTTTCCTTTTTTTTTTCTTTCAAGATTTCTGATTGAATGAAATATGAATTGTACATATGTGTTTTTTCTTTACAGCACCATCACAAAAAAAGTCAATCAAACCTGCCGAAGGTCGAGATTATATTAAAAAGCCTGATCATCTGAGCATCGTCGAGAAGCTGCTGGATGTGTCCGAAGCTGCCTCCGTCCAAAGTCAATCTAAAGTCCAGCCATCACAAGTTTCTTCTGCCCATCGATTTTCAGGCTTGATCTACACATTTAGTCTTTTCTTGCTAATCGACAATTGGCATTGTTGTGTTTTTAGTTTACGGAAAATTATACGGCATCCATTTTACAATATTTATTCCAGAGATTGTGAGCAGCGTATAATTTATACATCAAAGATTGCTCTTTCGCTCCGAGAATTATATTGTTCTATTAAAAATGTCTATATTTATTTTTAAATCAAAAATCTTCACTGTGATATTAGATTTATGCCGAAGGTGAATACATCTTAGTTGTATCTATTTTTAAATTTTAAGTAATTTAAAATATAAAAAGTTTAGACATATACAACCTACGATAGAAAGTAATGAAGTCCATCCGATATCTGCTTGTTTTATTTACATACACTCAATTAACTAACGGTCAATCTTATCTTTCTTGTTGGGTCGAATTTGATTGCTTGCCCTATAATGGATCACTTCCATGCATTGAACGTGAAAATGCGGATATATTCGACAAAGAAAAGTCAAATTATAGGATCGCCTACAACTCGATTCCAACGTTTTCAATTCTGAATAAAATGAATAGTAACGTTAAAATCGAGCTATCTCAAATAAAAAAGTTGTATATATTTGTATACCCAATACCGAACCAATTGAAATCGAATTGTACAAGATGGCCACCAAATTATATGTTTTCGAATTTTCTAAATCTTCAATATTTGTCACTCAGATCAACCAGGATCATCACTGTAATAACAGACGGAACATTAAGAGAACTGAAATCGTTGACACAGTTAGATCTTTCATACAATGTGATTAGCTCTGTATCGGATAACGCGTTTTTAGATTTGACAAAACTTACTTTTTTAAGTCTAAGTAATAACCAAATAAATACAATAACAAGCAAAACATTCAGTGGGTTGGAATCGCTGATCCGGCTGGATCTTTTATACAATGTGATTAGCTCTATATCGGATAACGCGTTTTCACATTTGACAAAACTTACTCATTTAAATCTAAGTAATAACAAAATAAATAAAATAACAAGCAAAACGTTCAATGGGTTGGAATCGCTGACTGAGTTGTCTCTCTATAGGAATGTGATTAGTTCCGTGTCGGATAACGCGTTTTCACATTTGACAAAACTTACTATTTTATGGCTATTTGATATCAAAATAAATACAATAACAAGTAAAACATTTAGTGGGTTGGAATCGCTGACCGTTTTGCACCTCTTTAAGGATGTGATTAGTTCCGTGTCGGATAACGCGTTTTTAGATTTGACAAGACTTACTGAATTAGGTCTAAATAATAACAAAATAAATACAATAAAAAATAAAACATTCAGTGGGTTGGAATCACTGACTAGGTTGTATCTCTATAAGAATGTGATTAGTTCCGTGTCGAATAACGCATTTTCACATTTGACAAAACTTACTGTTTTAAATCTAAGTAATAACAAAATAAATACAATAACAAGCAAAACATTCAGTGGGTTGGAATCGCTGATTACGATGGATCTCCAAAACAATGTGATTAGTTCCGTGTCGGATAACGCGTTTTTACATTTGACAAAATTTGCTTATTTATGGCTAAATAATAACAAAATAAATGTAATAACAAGCAAAACATTCAGTGGGTTGGAATCGCTGACTGAGTTGTATCTCTATAACAATGTGATTAGTTCCGTGTCGGATAACGCATTTTCACATTTGACAAAACTTACTATTTTATGGATACATAATAATACAATAAATGCAATAACAAGTAAAACATTTGATGGGTTGGAATCGCTGATCGAGCTGCAGCTCTGTAACAATGTGATTAGCTCAGTGTCCGATAAAGCATTTTCACATTTGACAAAACTTACTATTTTAAATCTACGCGATAACAAAATATATGCGATAACAAATAAAACATTAATTGGGTTGGAATCGTTGACTCATTTAGATCTCTCATCCAATTTGATAGCATCTCTCCCGGAAAATGCTTTTGTATATTCCCAAAAACTAATAGAAATTAAACTTAACTCAAACTATATTGATATAATTTCACCTAGGGCTTTTAATGGCTTGCAGTACATTAACACCTTAAATCTCAATTCAAATCATTTGAATTCCGTTCCTATAAGTTTCTTGATGAATTTGACATCACTTATTAATTTATATCTCGAATCGAACAAGTTTATGTCAATTCCATCAAACTCGTTTGCATCTTTGGAAAATCTTCGGGAGCTAAATTTACACCAAAATCTACTAACGCGTTTTAACGAGAATGCTTTCGCTAACCTCACATCACTACATTTGCTCAACATATCGTCGAATGATTTAAGCAACCTTCCTGTTAACATATTCAGACCCCTTTCCTCTCTTGGAATTCTCGATTTGAGCAGAAATATCATAATGAATTTGCATTCGAATGTTTTTTCCAATCTCAAGTTGTTGAAGGAGCTTCATTTAGATTACAACCAAATAGAAACATTAGACCTCGAGTTAGGCAACATTTCGATGTTGACATCGCTGAACGTCAATAATAATAATTTAATGAATTTAAGTGAATTTGCTTTTAACGGTCTTAGGAAATTGACTGAATTAAATCTGTCATACAACAAATTGAAACGATTGCCTAATAGACTTTTCAGCGACAACATTTCGCTTAGAGATCTTATGCTCCGTTTTAATTTTATCGAAAATCTCTCCGTGGATCAATTTCGAAGCAACTTTAACCTCAGGACTTTGGATTTTCAACACAACAATTTGCAAGAGATCGAAGAGAAAACATTTGCACACTTGGATCTCCTCGTCGAGGTTTCTTTGAATGATAACCGCTTAAACTCCATTCCGTCAGATTTGTTCTCAAATAATGTCGCACTGAAGACTGTCGATCTGTCGCGAAATCGCTTGGCTAATATTTCATCTAGTTTGCTCTCAGAAACTAAGCAATTAGGAGTAATTTGTCTGAACAGCAATGAACTCTCAAGTCTTCCTGATATTTTTTTCAACAGTACGAGGAAAGCATTTAAAGTTGATCTCAGTGATAATAAGTTGACCGGCTTGGAAAATTCGACTTTCTTTGGTTTGATTAATATTATATTTATTAAACTGAGCAGAAATGAATTACACACGTTGCATGTAGATTTGTTTTCGCAATGCAAGCGATTAAAAGAAATTTATCTCGACAGTAATAATATTTCGTCCATATCTTCCGATATCTTCAAAAACAATGAAGAGATAATTCTGATCGATTTGTCAAATAATAGCTTAAAGGCACTACCCGGTAATATTTTTAGCAGCCTAAAGAAACTCCAAATTATAAATTTGTCTCACAATTATCTTACATTTTTAAGTAAAACGATGTTTACTAATAATATAAATGCCAAAACACTCGACATCAGTTTTAATGAATTTGAATATATTTCTAAAAATGTTCCATTTCCTTTAAATGTCACACATTTGAATGCTTCAAACAACAAGATTCATTGGATTAATCCCCACAGCACTCGAAAACTAACCAACTTGGAATTTGTAGATTTCAGTAAAAACCGTGTGGTTGAAATCGTTGATCAGTTTCTTTATAATAAAAATATGAGATGTATCAATCTGGCCGACAATTCAATTAAGGAATTTGATTATGAGGTCATAGAAAATCTTCAACACTTGTCTCAATTGTTTTTGAACGGTAATCAGCTCTCATATATTTCTTCCAAGTTCAGCTCTCACAAGTCGTTGGCAGATTTATCGATACATTGCAACAATTTGACGACATTGTCTGCCGACTTCTTGAGAAGAAGAAGTAACACTTTTCTAACCGTAACTCTTTATGGCAATCCATGGATTTGCAACTGCGTTAAAGATATGCCATTTAATAAGTTTCTTAAAAACATTCGTCTTCATTCGAAAAGTCACGATGGAACTCATCCGATGTGCCTAATTGACGAAGACAACGAACTTTCCGATTGCACCGCACATTTGACTCCAACTTTGCTTAAAAAATGGAGTTATGCTGAAGAAGTTGATCCACTTTTATGTAAAAGAAACGCGTGAATTCGATCCAACTATTTTGAAATAGTCCATCTATTCTGTATATTTGATTGTTTCAATAAAATGCAAGCCGACGTGTCAAGTCAATTAATTAGTTTGTAAGGATGCCAAATGGCTTAAACTATTTTGAAGGTTTTCATAATTTGTCGGCTTAATAAAACATGTGTAAGCACTTTCGTAAAAAGGATTTTGTTATCAGAAAGCTCTTTTCCATGTTTTATTTTGAGTCCATCATAACAAAATTGTTGTAAAATGATTGTGTATCATAAAATGATTATGTACCTTATTGATTTTATAAATACTGTGTAAATACATTATTTTGTGAACAATTGTATTTAAATGTTTTATTTCGATTCTTTTCGTTAAGATTCCTTCGTTATATCCTCTACTCCATAGCCAAGCTTCCTTTTTCTTCCCTATTGAGTCGACTCTGGACTTCGTCGATCGTGGACTACGTTTGATACTAATACAGTTGACACACTGCTGCATACATCGAGAAGCATTGATGCTCAAGAATTTGTCATAGGAACTTTTGAACTTACCTTTTGAATAATATTATCTCAGAATTAGCTTCACGTCGATTAGAATTAAGTATAAAATCTTTATAGTTAATCTATAAAATCGCCATATCCGACACCATCGGATCTCCATAGGTGATTTTGATATTGATTTGATCTCCATAGATATTGTGTAGGGATTCTGAGTCGAGACGTCCCCAAGACTTTCGGGCTTTTTCTCTGAATCGAGTCCCGGGATTTTGAAAAAGCCGAGGTTCATAATCCCTTCTATTGTATAATTTAATTTTGTAGTTCAATAAATCATAAACTTAGACACGCGAGCTCTAAAACTCAATTTCCAGACTGGATGACAAATGACGGAGTATATGAAAATATATGGTTGTTAAAAAAAAAAACAAATACAAAGGACAGCACCTTGAAATAAACGACTGTCCTATAAAAAAAAAGATGTATCTTTACAATACTCATCTGAAAAATATCTGAAAAATACTGAAAATTATCTGAAAATTATCTGAAAAATACCTCAATTGGGGCAATTATTTGATGAAATCATTTTTACTAACGAATGATTGCATTGAACATTATAAGTAATTTTTAACACTTTACAGTCCGGTTATTCCACGCTAAGCTTCACCTAAAGTCCGCGCGATTTCGCAAGAAGTTCATTAAACTCTAGTGCTTTCGTAAAATTAATATAATTCTCAAACCAGCCAATAGATTGAAACCAAATTTTAGCGGTGCCTAAAAAATCAGTTAATCGTTTTATATAGAAACTCTATTTGAATAGTGTATTTGAACTTATTCTATAACGTATTTATGCGTTTAAGCGGGCGCTGATTTTAACGCTAGAATTCAAAAAATGTCGTACATTCCATATTGACTGAAAGTTTGTACATGAGAAAGCTGTGCGCAAGATGGGTGCTGCGTCGTGAGTTTTTGCATCAATTCATAACTATATATGAAACATGGGTTTAACACTTCAACTGAGACAAAGAAACATAGGGATCCTCCACTGACCTGAACTGTTTATTGGTCCCGCTATTCGGTAGTATACCAGCCCGCTCAACAATAATGTACATCAAGGTGCAAAACCTTAATTTAATATCCATATCCGCAAGGACACGCTCATTCTCAACTTCGAGTAGCTACTTGTGCTCTGAGCGCGGGAGAGAAACTATGTAGCTAGATTTCGTAACTTAAAACTAAACAAAACTAGCTAAGATAGCTAAATTAGCCTTTGACGGGGCTTCCGTGATCGTACAGATCATAAAAGGTCCCGGCTATACATTTATCCCCGAAAATGCCTCAAAAAGCCCTAAAAGTGGACGGAATGGCCACAAAGTCCGACCGTGTGTCCAACCGGTCCACTTTTCGGACCGTTGACATAACGAATGAGCGCTTTGTACCCGAACATGTCAACAGAACGATTACGAACTCTCGTTACAAAATGACGTTATCCGAAGAAGACTGATCGGATGGGTTATTTAAATTTTACAATCAGTCTAAAATATTGTTGTGTTTTAATTCTGTGAATATTGGAATGTTTCATTTATGATGTTACCACGAATGGTTCGAGCGTTCTACGCTCCCAAGCCAAATGTACAGATTCCCTGGATGATGCGTGCGCATGCCCTGAAAATGAACTCTCCCCATTACCTACCCATGAAAATTCACTGGTGACGTGAGAAAAACAAATGTAATCATCTGGGTGAAAAACTCAGTTTTTGTGTACCGCAACCATCATTCCTCCCACCTAGCCGTAATTATCGATCACGTTCATAAAATATTCACCACATGAATGAAGGAATTATTCCCTATTTGGCCAGTGGATCGATTGCCCCTTGTTTGACGTGGACTCTACCATTACGGAGCATCCCTTAGCTTCGTGTTTTATTTGTGATTCGAGCAATTTCTTCGATTCAGATGTAATTTGACACACGGGGAATTATCCGTCGTTGTCACAGCATCCTGACAGGATAAATCGGTCAAGGATAATACATAGCAGGATTATCACACTCGGCTGGAGCCATGGTCATTACAGGGGTTGAAAATTCTACGAACGGTGAGTAAAAAATCATTTATACTTTCAGCTCTACGATTTGATATTGTCAACATATTTATCCTCAAATTTATTATTAATAAATATAAACTGTTGAAAATACGCACTATCTTCGATTAAAATGTATGGTTTTAAATTTGAATCAATTGGTTTCATTTTTAGGAGAAGCAACTGCCTATGTTACAACCATAGCAGGCGTTGGAGTTATCGTCCTCATTGTCTTGCTTTTCATAAATAGGAAATATTTTTATGCCAACACCCATGCAAATACAGTATGCAATGAAGTAATTCACTCCAATAAACTACAACCCAGTAGTAAACCGAGAGGATTGGGTATCTATTATAACTTATGTTAAATCTTGTTAGTCCTTTGTGTTTAAATCTATTGACGAGCTTATTTTTCGATTACAGAAAGAGCATTTTCTTTTGATGCTGGAGATTCAGTCGAAGATCTTGATGATACATTATTATACCCATCCCAGGTAACATATATAATTTAATAACATAGTTTAATTTCCATGGAAAGTCAAATTGTACAAGGTGCGGCAGGGAAACCACCTTATTTTAAAAATAAATAACACAATTAGCATAGAAGATATCAGTTTAATTTCTATTATCATGTTATAGAGAAATATTTAAAGTTTTTTAATAATGTCATTTTCTTATCGTACCTTGTATATATGAACATTTTATTTATCAATTGCGATTCAATGTGTTGACGTCCGTCACGAATTTTTTTAAATTTCATAATTTGCGATCTAAATGATGATGTAAAACAATCATGATGATTATAAGTAATCGATTAATAATTATCTAAGCGGTAAATTATTTTAAAAATCTTCGAACAATAAGATTTTTAGGAACTATTTGAGCATTAAATCATACATACAATTAAGTATGGGCTATATCTAAAAAGGAAAGATGTTCTTTATTTAAAGAGCCTATTATAAAAATTAAGTTTTTCTAAACAAATACGTTTTCAAAAGTAATCCTTGCATGTATTATGATGCAGTTCCATTGTTTGATAGGGAAGCAATCTAAAACTTTATTAAAAAAGTCGTACCAAATGGTGATAACCACATTTTTGATAAACGTTTTATGATTAATGCCCTATTTAAAACCCTATATTCGACACTATCATACAACGCAAATCATTTTAATAAGTCGTAAAAGTCCGATTAATCAGTAACACCGGAAGCTCGATATCAAATTGTTCCAAATCTGAAACACAATTAACAGCACTATTATCAAAAAGTCACCCCACAATGGACGTGTGCTGCTGTTCAATATTCGGCTATCAAAAATTCAAGAAGAAAATCGACCCTTTAAACGTGATTAGCTATAAATATCATCCATAATTTCTAATTTATGCACTTATAAATCCATATTTTTACCCCAGATAAACACCGTTCAAAACTATTCCGACGTCGAAAGAGGCGACAAAATCGCAACACCGGTTCTTCGATCAGAGTCAGCATGCACCCACAGCTCGATAGAATCCAGCCTCAAAGAGACGAAGATAGATTCGGTCGAGCCTATCCAGCTGGACCAGAACGCCAGGATAAATGCATACCATCAGTTGGCAATGATACAAAGCAGCGTCGAAAGCGATGCCACGAATCAGGACGTGAGTATCTTTCAGTTTTATTCCAAAGGACGACTCTCTGGAAGGCCCTGATGAGGTTTATACAGTAATCGAACCGATATCCTATCAAAAATTGTTCTAGTGTATTGTGGTGTTGTCGCAGGAAGCATTTTCTTCGCCGGGGAACTGTGGATCGGTTGAAGTTGCCTTTCTTTATGATGCACCGATGAGGAAGATGACCGTACATGTTCTGCAGGCGAGGGATCTACCACAAAAGGATAGAGGACAGCCAACTCATACTCAGGTATTTCATGGACAAAATATTTGATTCGTAATCCAATCATCGCGCATTAAAATCCACAGAATGTGTGGTTTTGAAACTTGATTAATCTCCCCATATCGCACTTTGCGGCCTAGATATGTTCAAGTACGAATCAATTATTTTGGTACAAACCCACACAATTTCAATCGGATCTGTTACAATTCTCTGTTAATCTTTTTTTATCAAAGATTCACCACCGATTTCGTGAATGAATAAGTTACGAAAATTTCTGCGTAAATAATAAGCCTTAAAAGTTACTATTTCAACCTGATCCATTTGCTGGATCAGAGCTGCTATATCGAAGCTGAAATTAAACAGAAAGTTACTAATAGTCCAGATTTTTTTGGTCGTATAAAGAAACACTGTGGGCCGTAAATCGAAAAAGTACCACAATTGAACAGGACCGTTATAGCACAATTAGATATTTAATATAGAATTTGAAATTTCGCTCTAATATTTGAGAGCCTAAATGTGCTGTAATTTCTTGAAGTATTAAGTTGTCCCATAAGTTTCTTTCGCAAATGAACACAGATCTAATAATAGCCATGGTTGAAGAAAACCCGCGATATACTGTTCGTGAAATAGCTAACAAGCTAGAAATTCCACGAACATCCGTCCATAATTATCTGACAAAATTGGACTATATCAATCGTTTAGATGTGTGGCTTCCTCATGAACTGACTCACTCAAATAAACTTCAGCGTATTTCAACATGCGATCTTCTTTTCCAACGACATAATGATCAACCTTTTTTGAAGAGACTTGTCAATGGAGATGAAAGTTGGATACTCTATGAGAATATCCAACGTAAACGGTCTTGGATCAAGGATACAGAAGCTTTTACTGTGACTAAACCTGGCCTACATCCAAAAAGAGTATTGCTATGCATTTGATGGGACTGGAAGGAGGTAGTTTATTATGAGCTACTTCAGCAAGGTGAAACGATCAATTCAACAAAATATTGTTTCCAACTAGACAATTTAAAGGATGCAATTGCCAGAAAACGGCCAGAATTAGCGAACAGACGAGGCGTTGTTTTTCGTCACGACAACGCCATTCCTCATGTGTCTTTGCTCGTCAGAAATAAATTATTATCATTTGACTAGGATGTTTTACCTCATCCTCCATACTCTCCGGACATTGCCCCTTCAGATTATCATTTATTTCTTTCATTGAAAAATTATTTACGTGGTAAAAATTTTAATTAAAAAAACTATATAAAAATGTATCTTGATCAATATTTTGCCAACAAACCTGGGAAATTTTGGCAAGAAGACGTTATGAGGCTTCCGGAGAGATGGAAAAAGGTAATAGAACAGAATGGATCATATATTATTCAATTAATTTTGATGTAATACAAATTATTGTTTATTTTTCACTTAATATGAAAACGAAAGAAACTTATGGGACACCCTAATATTTTAAAGCAATCCTCTTTATTTAATTTTCCTTCGATTTTTATACCGATAAAGTTATACATTTGATAATCCAGTATCATTCAGTTTTGTGATCAAATAAGAAGACGACAATGTTATTTGGACGACAATATAATTAAGTTATTATAGACGCCGTGCTAAATTTTGGGCGGCCCGGTCTTTTTTTGTTCTTCGAAGTCCCAGTCGCCTAGTGTCTTCTTATAATAAAATATACCACTTTGAAAGGAATATCCATTTTTTTCGCCCGATTAAAGAGTCTTAATTTTGTCACAATTCAGCTGATTTTGCCATTTATTTGCCAGGCGCTTCCAAATTTATTGTCGGTGATGTAAATGTAAAAAATGGCTTTTAAGACTAATTTAATTGATTTTAAACAAAATACAAAATCTCGATGAATTTTGCATAGCAACTTTTGTGCAAAATTAATATGTTTATCTTTGTTATATATTGGTATCCTGGTAGAACATTTTTTAAAAAAATATAATGGACCTTTTTAGCACAATTTTTGTTATTTTTACTCTCTTAATATAAATATAATCAAATTGACATCATCAGGAATGTCCAAATCATGTTAAAAGATGTTTTAAAAATAGGCTAATGTTAATTGAATGTTATTTGCTACTTTTAAAGAAAGAAATACTTGTAAAGAGCATCTAAATTTCTTCGATGATGTAATAGTTTGAACTCATTTGTCATGGTGGTAAAAATTGTTTTAGATAAGATTATTGATGCTCCCAAGCAAAAAACAGAAACATAAGACCAAAATAAGATCAGGTGAAAATCCACAGTTCATGGAGAGCTTTTTGCTGCACAGGGTGAATCCAGGTATCATAATTCAACGCTATTGATTATATTGATATCAATTATTATGATTCTAATATTCTTTCTTAAAAACATTTCAGAGGAAGTGAATAGTATGGGTGTTCGATTTAGAGTGTACGGATGCGAAAGAATGCGTCGGCAACGATTGTTAGGCGAAGCAACTGTACAATTTTCTTCATTGAGATTGGAACTGGAGAACTCTCTTTGGCTAATACTACAACCAAGGGCTAATATACAGGTATGTAATAAATCTACAGTAAAAATATTTTACGTGAGAATAAAGAGACTATAATTTTAAAAACATGATTTAAGCTGACTGGTTCGACATGCGACTTGGCCAGCTTGGGAAGATCAGATAGTGTCAGCTCCTGTTCTAGTATGCAACATGGAGGAGTTGCTGAAATGCTGATCGGATTAGCATACAATGGTACAACTGGTAGCTTAGCAGTAGAAGTAAGTCGATATCAATGTTCGCCATTTTTCTGAATCGATTGATCGAACAATTCGTTAAATAATCGTTAAAATGCTTTAGGTGATAAAAGGAAGCCATTTTCGTAAGCTTTCCATAAACAAAGCACCTGATACATATGTGAAACTCTGCATGGTAAGCAGCCTTGGTCAAGAGATGGCAAGATCCAAAACGACAACCAGAAGAGGACAACCCAATCCGCTATATAAAGAGCTTTTCTTGTTCCAGGTGAATATGAAATATATCTTCAATTTATATTGAATGAATATCGATATTAACCCTCATTCAAGCTCAAGTTCAAATTCAATTCAAATTCAAGAAACAAGTTCAAGCAATTCCAAATGAATAACTCCAGTAATATCCGATGCTAACGATGATCTAAGGGTAGAAATAGGTACTTGACCCGAATAAAATCTTTATTTTTTTTGCCTAGGATTTTTAAACAATATCCAGATCTCATCAAGAATATTAGTTCGGCGCAAAAACAGGTCGATTTCATCTCTAGATAAAAAAAATTACCCAGATTATTCTACATTGCTCACATGCTACAGTAATGTGAACAGGTTTTATCTACATTGTAATATGTTAACAATGCAGCTGTTGAATCGTTAAAAGCAATTACTTTTCATTATCAAAACAACTTCCTAAAATGCTATAAATTGCGCATTAAAATACTAAAACCACACAAGTAATAAAAATTAAACAATGATTATTTTTTAAAGTATCGCCAATTACGTCTATTGTTTGGGATAAAATGGCCAAGCTAAAGATTTGATACAGAATGAAACAGATTTTCTTCATTGAAGTAACTTCCATCTTTATGATTCTTCTTCTTAAGGTGTCAAATCTATAATTGTATGCAGGCGTTTTTCATACGAGAAAAATGATTTTCATCATGATGGTCATCAAACGTATTCCATGACAATTTTTGAAGCGTT
This sequence comes from Stenopsyche tienmushanensis, assembly GCA_008973525.1. Taxonomy (NCBI): domain Eukaryota; kingdom Metazoa; phylum Arthropoda; class Insecta; order Trichoptera; family Stenopsychidae; genus Stenopsyche; species Stenopsyche tienmushanensis. The sequence continues at coordinate 163,010 of WACJ01000192.1, forward strand.
TTAAGTATCCCTTGCTAGGTAAAAAGTCTTTGTAAAACGACTTTGCTTTCATGACTAATATGGGCCCAGAAATAGGTGTTTGCCTGTTTCTTTCGCTGAAGAAACCACATATAAAAAGCATCCTCCACCTCTGGATGTTTATCTTTCTTGAAATTTTACCTCTTGCCTGACCCACAAACAATGGTGAAGAAGAACTTTTGAATGTTCTCGCGGTTCTTATTTGTATCATATATTGTGAATCGCCCTATGACTACACTTTGCTGTACATGTGTATATATATAGTATCATTTATTGGTTTCATTATAATTAAACACTGAGATCATGTTATCACAAAAGCTATCGCTAGATTTTTTAGGATGCTAAAACTGTTCGGTGATCCAAGCATTCCTAATTTGCTATTCGCAGTATCATTATTCTTCATTCTGCAAGCGATTACTTTTCAGGTTCTCAAATTTCGACTTTAAGTCGACAAACATTGAAATTCAGCAAGTCGCGTCTTCAAATCAACATTTTGCATCCAATTTCCACGATGCCCACCCATAAAACCTCAGGAGGGAGAGCCAATTCTACGCTCGTGGGCAACGGTTGAATCCCTGGGGTAATGATGTGGAGTAGAGGTGCGCGAAAGTAGCCTCGTCGGTTCGCTCATCAAACGCAGCTGGGGTAGCCCAGCTAAGATGAGTTGGGTATGCAGATCACCCTATGTTGCGTACCCATAAAAGGGTGTGTGGAATAGCTGATTACAGTAGTTGGTGGAGACTGTGTCAAAGGCTCACCACTATCCTCAACAGCCTAGGCAAATAGGAGAGAACGGTTTTAGGCTGTTCGAACGGCGACTTGTCTCCGTGTCTAGGCACTTTTTTTCTGTGGGAGGGGAATCTTCGCAAAACACCCATCCTGATTAACGATTAACTCGTTCCTACCCACTAAACCCCTCCCTTGTCCTTTTACACATTGCTTCAGGTCAGGTAATCTGGCTTTAGATTGGCCCTATTCTAGTGTTGGAGAGGCGCTCTGCGTCTCTCTCTCTCACTGCCCTCTTTGGCGCTCAGAATCTCTTCTACGTAGTCGCGCCAAAAGTCCCAGTTCTTCTTGCTTCCCATCATGTTGTGGACCATGTTGTCGACGTTGAGCTCAGCTACCCTGAGTGCTTGTTTCGGCAGTTTTATCTGGGGTGCCTAAACCTCATAGCCAATGATGGTGTGCTCTGCGTCGTCGTCCTCCGCTTGGCAGTGGTGGCACGTTGCGGATGGTTCTTTGCCAATCCGCTTTCCAGGCTTTCTTTTGCTGAAAATTCGATTATTTACGTTGCTAGTCGAAGAACGTTGGTTAAAACAGGCACGGATGATCGAAATACTGGAATGCAAACAAAGAATTTGGATGGTTTGAAATGATGTCTTTCATTGTGAGCTGCTATCAGCAATTGTTAATTCCAAGTACATTGCGTCTCATTCAAAATGTCTTGGCGGTCATGCCATTGTAGCGTGGGCGATATATCATCCCCGCATAGTAGCGGCATCTTCCATTTCTCTTCCGGTGTAATGTGCTATTTTAGCAGCGCCACCTCTTGTGGCCCTGCGGAGCCATTGCACCTGCTTACCGACCGATCGCTTCTTGCGCGTGCATCGTTACCGGCTAGGTAGTGACGCGCAGGAAGCGGGAGTCGAGAGAGTCGTCCGTTGGCCTTGGCTGCGGGAGGTCGTCCCTCCTGCAGCCAGACCTCTCTCTCTCTACCTGTGCTGGGGAATAAATAGTTATCCTGTGAAGAGAGTCTTTCTGTTCAACGCCCTTCGTATTCCCATCCATTCGTCCAGTACATCACAGCCCGATAGCAGAACGGACCCGTGCAGTAGCGCGGCCATCCCGACTAGCACGTGGATGCGGGGAGCCGCCCGGGGACTCTGCCCCGAGAGCGCCCCCGCCCCAAACGTTACACCATCATTGCATTAAAATTAGCCTTCTTCTTCTTCTTCATATTTAAATTACTATTGTATTAGGTGTACATATTAAGTATAAATTTGGTCATGGTGTTTCAGGTGGCCCTGTTTCCAATTGAGCGAGGTGACTCTGATGGTGTCCGTAGTGGTGGAGAAGAAGCGTGAAGAAGAACGAGATGGTGGGCTGGTTCTCGCTCGGGCTGAACTCCTCCGGCCAGGAAGAAGCTGCCCACTGGAGGGACATGCGGGAAGGCCAAGGGAGAACAGATTCAACGGTGGCATGTTCTCATAGACTCTTGATTCACATAACAGTCAAGTGTAACCTTGCTTTGGGTTACGGTTGCTTTCAATTATGCGAAAATTTTTCGTAGTCTTTTGCTATTTCCATCTTGATGCTTTCAAGGTTGAGCTTTGATATAATAAACCTTGTATTTGTATCGGTGGCAACGATCACTCATTGGTAACGAGCCGAACGAAACGCTTCGATTGATCGAATTTTATGTAAAAGAGTGAAACACGAGCCGAAGATTTTCCTTTTCGAGATTTTGTGTGAAAACGGTTCTTCATTGCTTTCTTGCGATATTCGTCCGTTTGAGCGAAAGGGTCACGTGGAAATTGATTTTTCATATTGTATTCATAAGGTTTTTCGTACACTACTGTAAGGCAAATTTAATGTTTTGGCGCCTTCGATTTATGACTAAGTCAATATTTTACAAGTCGATGTAACGATTCCGTAGCTTCTATGACTTTTTAGATGTAAATATGTTCATTTTAAAGTACACATTGAAGAAGATTATAGGATTCTTTGCATGTTCGATATAAAATTTTATAGGAGCGTCGAGGCAAATTCAATCGATCCGTTCGTAGAGATTTATGAAAATTAAGTTCGAAATTTTGCCATTCAATTTTGCATGTGTTTAATTTGGTAGTATGTAAGCTGTACGTGGATTACAATTGGAATAATAGCGTTTAATATTTACCGTTTACATTTTTATACATTATACATATAAATTCTATTGAAATTTTTTACAACACAAGATTTGACCCATTTTAAACGGGCATGCGTGTAATATTAAGAATGTAACGTTTAACATGTATCACAATTATGTAACATATTGCACAATTTTTTATACTAACGATGAAAATACTGCACCAACATTTTCATACAATGTACGATGCTTCGAGCCGACTGACTGTAAATTTAAGGCGATCATTTAGTACCAATTATTGAAATTTTGAAATGAAATTAATGCATAGATGTAAATTTTAATCCATTTAAAAATCTGCCATCATGCTCTTGGATAATTGAAGAATACTGTGTTTCACAATTTAAATTTCGTATTAAATTCGCATTTACATCCTCTTTATAACTCAAATATAACTACTTTGAATTAATGTATGCGAGATGTTATACAAGTAAAGCAGTATGGAGCAATTCGAATATCACTTATATAAGGAGGTTTTTAGATTTTTATACTGAATATTAAAACGATGAATTTAAAAAATAATATTAATAAATAAAAGTGGCTATTGAATTTTTACATAATAAAACTGTTCATAAACTATAATATCATATCTTCAAGTTAATATTTATAAATGTAGGAAAAACTCATTTATACAAAATTCACCATAGATTTAGAAATAACTCTTACCAAATAACACCCATCATATTGCATTTAAAAGTGGGCATCGATTAATGTCTATGCTAATTTAAGACATAATATAAAGTATAAATCTGATTAGATAGTATTAGTCTCAAGCCAAAAATAAAGCATGTAAGTAATAGACTACAATTGCAATAAAAACAGCATAGTTAACCTAATGTAATTTATCCAGTTTAGGGACATAAATTGTTGACATATGAATTATACGATATTTATCATAGCAAATAACCTGATAAACTGCCTAAGCTATCTCCACACAATATGTGCATTTGCCAAATATCAATCGATAAGGCACAAAAATAACACTCAGCCAAATAAAACTGTTTTTTGCAAATATTTTGATACTCTAATAAATTTAGTTTTATGAACCCTCGATGATATATTATGATAAACTCTATCCTTCAAATTATGTAAAAATACATTTTTAATATAATAAATAGTAAGTAAGTAGTGTTTATTAAGATGTTCATTTCGAGCTACCATAATCTCTGATTGACGATAAACTGGTAAAGGCTTATTACTACATTGAAAGATATTCGTTCTTGATGCTAATCTTAGGATTTAAAATATATAACCGGTTTATATAGACCGGTTTATTTCTGGGTCTTTTTTTAATGTTTCCAATCTTGTTAACAATTTAAAAATGTATCGTTGCGAGCCCAGCTGCGAGACTTTAATGACGAACCCTTTCTCCATAGGCTAAAAATTTTGGTACGCTACAGAATTAATATTTTTCTACAGATTGGAAACATATCTGAAGCATTTCATAAAATGAATGTTTATCCTATTTATTGGCATTATTAATGTTATTATATGTATACTTAAATCGAGCTTCAAGCTTTTCGGTTCGACTTTCGGAATGCTCTTAAAATCACTTTCAAGCGTTCTAATGGATACGAATTTAGTTATGAATTAAGGACGCAATCTCGTTAGAGTTCTTGATTAACTTTGATAAGTAGAATTTTTATTAATCCTTCATATGGCCTAAGCTGAAGCGTCGGATTACGTATATGTGCGTCTTTCCGGTACAATCCCCGAAAAATTCCCGATTTCCCGACAAATTATTTATTTCCGTCGCTGCAGATGAATACTTGCATACTATAATACTTTGATGTGATTCGTAATTATATTACGGAGGAATACAAAAAATCTGAATCCCGTATCTATTATATTTCATATCGATATTCCCATTATTAGAGTCGAGGTGTAGTAAATACATCACCGGTAGGGAAAGATTAATATAACAATTTGAAAAACATGTATGTACTGTATGCTGTTATGCACAGATTAGACAGTTACTGCCCCTAAGCGTCGCCTAAGCTCACCAATTAGTAGTTACGCCACTATTTCCAAACGTCCAGATTTTTTGGGATTACTAATCTCAGGATTCATGAGCACCTAAAACTGTCCGGGATTCCGGGATTGGATTCCCAAGCGCTACCCGACGGTAATGTGTTAATAAGTAGATCATTTTAGATAAACGTCGTTTTTGTAACAGATTAAAAATATATAAAAAATTGCGTGAATTGTGGATAAATGAGTTTTCACTACACGGCCATTTATGAAAAAATATGCTTATAAACACATATTATATAAAAATATTCTCCAACGTAGTTTTTATAATAGTACGATTATATGAAGGATTACATATTTATAGAATAATGATCCAAGAAGGGTTGATTACATTTCGCACAAAATGGATGTGGTTTAATAATCTTAGACTCAATATTTAATAAGTATCTGATGAAATCTGAACTCTATCATAAGCTATTACGTTTTCATAACTATAAAATATAATGTATTTCGTTACAAACAGTAAAACTGTGCGTTGAAATTTTAAACATAAATATATAAATTTCTATATACACACAAAATCCAATTAATTGTCCGTTAATATTAAATAAATCTTTAAAATATATTATATTGATACTTGAAATGACCTGATTTTAAACATGAATTAAATATGTATATTAAAAGCAATGTTCTACTTGTTTTTGCTTGAAATTAAATGTTAAAAGGGGAAATATGATATGGGTAAATCTGTTTAGCGCAATATTTGCAAACTGTCCTCATTAAAACGATATTTATTTGATGTATTGTTTTATATTAAAAAAAAAACATATCAATTTTTTGTTGTTGATCGAATCAATGTCTATTTGTGTTCATCGTCATAAGAAATGGACAAATTGATCCAAGATGTTAATTCAAACTTTGCTGAAACGTCTGATTGATAAAATTATGCATCAGTATTATTTATAACGATAACACTGTTCCTAGTTTAGAAATCCTTTCAATTACAATTTTGATGACTTGTCAATTTCTGAATACATTCAAATATGATATTAAAATAGCAATTACATGATGTTTAAACTAAAAGCTTTTTTATTTATCCGATTATTTAAGACGAATGCAGAAATGGGGTGGAGTTATTTTAGAAGTGAAAAGGCTGGGACTTTAATAAAAATATAATGAAAATCTATTAAAAATGATTGCTTGAACACTATGATTATTGGATATTATATTTATATTGTGTATTTAGGATATGGAGGAGAAATTGCTATGTGCATTATTAAAAATGACTTATTTCATACGTAATTATTGAATGCTAAACTTATATGGTACTCCTCCTGGAATTGAATATACACACATTGAAACACTAATTGGAAAATCCTTGAACGTTGTTGTTATGGAACGCTCGAATCGATTCATTTATGTTCAAATATTTATACGTGTTTGTATTTGTCGAAATCGATTTTGAGTTTCCCAAGCATAAAATGAAAAACTCCTTGCGTCAGTACTTAATATCTAGGCTGATAATTCGATTTCGTTAATGATTTTCAACCCCTTCGTTCGAATAAATTGTGGAACAACATCTACACTATTTTTTTAAATAAAGGAAACTACTTTATTAAAAAAAATTAATAACATAAGCAGGAGATATCAGCAGGAGTGCACGCGCAAGAATCGATGGGTCGGTATGCAGCTGCAATATCTCCGCAGGGCCGCAATAGATGGCGCTGCTAAAATAACACATTGCACCTGAAGAGAGATGGAAGATATCGCTGTTAACAGCGCTACTACGTGGGGATGGTAAATCGCCCACGCTACAACATTGTATTGATCGTTTTTACACGTTTAATATAATGTCATTAATCTTTTAAAAAATAATTATAACAGTCTAAACTGCTTTGTATATATATATATATATGAGTTTACCAGACTAAGCATTAAATTATATTTTACTATAGCCAATATGGTCCTGAAAGTAAAGTGTAAGTTCTCACATTGGAAGAAAGTGAAGGGAGCAAAGCAAGAAAGACCTTAACAAAAATTATCTTTCCAAATGAAAAGATACAATGTGTATCCCAAAAGTCATGAAATATATTGTTTTTTCAAATATGTATCGACAATTCCGGTACAATATGATAATATTCTTCAAAGTACAAATGCATAGACTCAAAAATAACCATTTTCATCAATTTTTCCAGAACATCCATGTGTTATGGACAGCGAGCTGGACTGGGCAAGTCCTACCGGCTGTGCCAAATTTTGTTATGGACAGTGAATGGAGTGGTGGTGCTTCAGTTAAACTTCACTTTTAATAAACTTGTATTTATTAGTAATTAATTTAACAATATACAGTATGTAAGAATCGTGTGTCGTAATCGTAAATCAATAGCTCGAAGAGCTAACACGAATTAATATTAGCTTTACGAGTGAATAGAGAATAATACTCTATGTATGAAAGATGGACGAAGTGCTTTATGTGTGACTGATGGAAGAAGAGTGTTCGATGCATCTTCGAGTCTTCGCTTGTTTGGTCGGCATAAAAACGAAAGATAAAGTTTCATCGGTCGATACAAGTTATAGTCGCTATTAAAGATTAGCCAAACACATTAAAGTAGATTAAATATCTTAAATAGAAACACAGATATTAAACAGGATGTCGATTACATAACACATCGTCGAGTCTCCGACAATTTGTAGATATGGAAGATTCATAGGTTTACATGAAAAAGTTCAGAGTTGATAGTACAATCGGTGGCTTGGCGATGCTTTCGAAGTTTGGTTGATGTAAAAACGAAAGATAAAGTTTCTTCGGTCGATACAAGTTATAATCGCTATTGAAGATTAGCCGGACGCATTAAAGTAGATTAAATATCGTAAATAGAAACACAGATATTATAGGATGTCGAGTACATAACACATGTAATAGGCAGCGTTGACGATCTTTTCCCTTGGAATCGAAAACGATAATGAATTTTTTTTTTCTCTTTGAATTTGCTCATCCTGGACTTCTTTGGTTTCGCGGACACTGATGTGTGCTATTCAGCACTCATAGGCTTGCTTGAGCAATTCGTGAGTGTCGATAGCTTTTTTGTCGAGTTTTATGCAAAATTTGATCACGCAACTTTGTTCGGAAGTATCCACCATCGCTCGTCGTGATGTGATCTCGAAACAAGGCTGTCTGTTCGCAGCAGACTAAGCTTTGGTGCACTTTCACCGCCAAAACGGAGTACCTCGAAATAATCTGCGAAGACACGCTAAGGAGGGTCAGGAACTGGTTGACGGGGGCTGGACTGCAGCTCGCCGCCCAGAAGACTGAGGCCATCTTCTTTACCAGGCGAAGAAAGCTTACGCCCCCACTTCTGAGTATCGAGAACTGTGAGATCAATCTCAAGATCCATCCGTTACTTGGGGGTGGAAATTGACGATAAGCTCCGTTTTGTTACACATACGGAGAAGGCCGCAACAAAGGCGGCTAGTATTGCGGAAAGTCTAGCTAGGTTGATGCCTAACATCGGTGGCCCTAAGACAAACCGTCGAAGACTATATAACGAGGTGGTGCACTCGGTACTATTGTACGGAGCTCCGATATGGGCCGAGGCACTACACTTCGAAAGGGCCAGGCTCAATCTGGCTAGAGTACAGAGGAGAAGTGCGATCAGAGTCGCAGCAGCATATCGCACAGTGTCAGAGGACGCAGTCCTGGTACTAACTGCCATTCCGCCAATCGACCTGCTCGCAAAAGAAAGGAAAGCTATACGCACCGGGGAAACCAGGCAAAGAGCTAGGCAATACACCATGGTGGAATGGCAGTCCCGATGGGACAACTCCACCAAAGGTCGATGGACCCATCGGCTCATCCCTGACCTTAAGCCCTGGACAGCTAGGAAACACGGTCAGCTGTGCTACCACCTTACACAGGCACTCACTGGGCATGGCTGCTTTGGTAGCTACCTGCACAGGATTCAAAAAGAGGCCGGTCTGAATTGTCACCACTGCGGAGCGGAGCTGGACGATGCCGCGCACACGCTATTCGACTGCCCGGCTTGGAGCACAGAGAGGGACACACTGCGGGAGGAGCTTGAATTTAATTCACTCACTCCCAGCAACATGGTCCCTACGATGCTAACCAATGCCAGGGCATGGAACGCGTTGTCCAGATACGTCGCGAGCGTTATGCTGCAGAAGGAGGATGCTGAACGACTGAGACGTCGGACACGCACCGAAGCATCCTCCTCCTCCTCAACCCATGAGCAAGAAAACCCAGCAGAGATATATCAAGAATAGAAGAACCGTGAAGAATTCACGTTAACACGAGGCCCTAGAGGGACACATACCGCCACCCTAGAGCAATACTTCGCGGTAGCCGGGTGGCGGAAGGGTTTAGTGAGTCTGGCGATGCTCAGTCAAATACTAGCGAGACGCATTACCAATGCTTAGTCAAACCTCACACTACCTCAGAAGGAGGTGTCTTCTTGAAGATTCCCCTCCTTCGAAATAAAAAAAATAAAAAAAAAGCTTTGGTGCACTGTAAAGTTAAGGGTTTGGCAACACCCCAGTAGGAGTGTGGCGAAAAAATATATTTCATGACTTTTGGGATGCATCTTGTATTAACGATTCAGCTGTTTGTACAAATTTTAAAAAGGAAATCCATTAATAATTTGGATCATCGAGTGAGCATAAAAAAGCAAGGATCAACTTAGACTATAGCTTAGAAAAAATAATCGTTTTAGCTCTTTGTTCTTATTTTTGAAACAAACTTAAAATAAATGCACAATATATACTCTTAGCAACAGTATAATAGCAACTCAGTTGGAAATATTTATTGGATCATTCTTTCGTCATTTAATTCCTCTCTGTAATCCTATTGTCCCATAAAAATAATATAAAAATAAGCAATGATTCAATGTGTTTGCTTTCCTTCGTGTGACAAAAACCTTGTAGGGTACTGTAATTAATGATCATGCACGTACTCGTGATTATAATAATAAAATATTCCATAAAATTATCTATTTAATACCAAAATGATCTAAATCATGCTATTCCAATTTTATTTCTATTTAATCGCAGCTATGATTCGCATACTGCAATCAAAGTCAATCGACAATAAAAAGAAGAATCGGCAATCTTATCTGGAATATTCTTCACTTCATGGCTTAAAATATACTACAACAAAGTATCATATATGCCAAAGGTAAATTGCAATCAATTTTTATAACATACATTTGAATTTCATAAGAAAAAAACTGTGATATTTCAGGATTTTTTGGTACATTGTCATTATACTTGGAGTAGCATTTTCTTTCCTATTGGGCTTAGCAATTTGGAGCAGATATTACAGCCTACCAACGAGAATGACAATTGCAACACCATTTGCTCCAACCGAATCTGTGAATTTTCCGGCCATCACAATATGTTCAGCTAATCGCATGAGGAGATACAATGTGGAGAGATTTCTTACGTCCATAACGTAAATATTAATTTTCTATATTCTTATATATTCGACGACACATCAACGTTTTCTGTAAAAAAAAAAATGCAGCACATCGCAATTGAAAAGATACAAAAAATTACATCATTTTAATGGCTCTTAAAATTTCTACAATATATCATAATTCTAATTGTGGAATGGCATGAATTATTAGTTCAGTGTGATCCTTGTCCTTGCTGAAATCAGCATCTATCTGGTTTTAATATCCGAATCTTCCGACAACCTCTTAAAAACAAGACTTTCCCTATGGGGAAGGCAATGAAACAGTTTTTTACCCTTGCACAGAAGTCCTCTGAAGAATATCATCAATCACCATATTATGGATTAGCTGGCAAAACAAAACTTTTCTTCCATTTTAGACTAAACTTCTCACCAAATTTAATGGCTAAAATTTCTTCTCTCTTAATATTAATCAACAAATCATGAATACGTTTATGATCAGTATCATTTGACTAAATGCCAATTTGACTAAATGCCAATTTCACTTAATTCTCTCTTATTATATGAAGTCTCTTCTGTTTAGCAATATGTTAAGGAATATGGAAAGAAGGAAAAGAAATTATTGGACAGATTAAACAGTCTTATTTCTAGTATCGAAACGTTGTCGCTTCAATTGTGAATTTAAGAAAATATTTTCCTGGGTAAACTGTTATTATTTCATATCAAAAAATAGAACGGAAATTTAACAATTATGTATTGCTTATAGCGAATTACCAAAAGGTGTAACAATCGACAAGATAAGGAGCGTTTTACCCCAGATGCACGCCTATACATATCATTCAATATACCACAGATACAGAGATCTCAAAATGCTGCAAAACGTCCTCACACTCAATAGACACGAGGTACTCCTTTAAAAGTGAATCAATCGGTCAATATAAAATAGACGTGACCATATGATCACGTTAGTTTTTGTCTTTTACTTCATCGCTTATATGATCTTATTTAGAAAAACAGTTATTTACGATATTAGGCTGGGGAATAAGTTCGTAGCGTTTTTATCAACGACTTTTATTTAAATAAAAATCAATAGTTTTAACATTAAATTAATTAATTATGTATTCGCCGCTGCTTTTTACTACATCCTTCCACCTCTCGACTAATTTGTGGATGCCGTTCCGCCAAAAATTGCCCGGTCTGGTATCGAAGAATTTGTTGAGCCAGTTTTTAAGGTCGTCTTCATTGTTGAAGATAATGCCTCCCATATGGATCGACAGGGAGTGGAAAATATTATAATCCGTCGGTGTAAGGTCTGGAGTATACGACGGATGCTGAAGGACCTCCCATTCGAGCTTTTGGAGTGCGGCTTTGACGACTTGTGCAACGTGGGGCCTGGCGTTGTCGTGAAGGAGTATGGTTTGGCCTTGTCGATGGGATCTTTTCAGTTGAATAACCTTATTGAGAGCTCCTTATTGAGCGTGGCATTCATTTCGACTATTTCCCAATGCACCATGCCTTCCCAGTCCCACCAAACGCAAATCATGGTTTTCTCTGGATGGAGGTCAGGCCTGACTCTCGGCTTTGGCGTATCTCCTGGAGCCACCCATTTCTTTCTTTGCTTCGTATTTATGTATAGACACAATTTCTCATCTCCGGTGACGATTCGGTACAAAAAGTGCTGTTTATGACAGCGTGCTCTTTGTTGTTTTCGTTAAGCTCGCGAGGCACCCAGGCTCCCAATTTTCCCAAAAAAATGTTGTAAAACAAAAAAATATAAAAACGCTACGAACTTATTCCCCAACCTGATAAATCTCAAGAAGCAATATTTCTAGCAAGTTCCAGATTATTAATTCCATTGGAGACATTTAAATTTTCAATCGCTGTTACCAAGGTGAAATTTACATTCGAATTACATTTATATAATAATATTACAGACGAGACGATTGGTTGAGTATTTACCACAGTCCTGTGAAGACTTCTTAATGAAATGCAAATGGGAAGGAGAATTTGTCGACTGTCGCCAATTTTTTGAAAGCACTGTCAGTGCTATTGGATCCTGCTGCTCATTCAATTATTTAAGGCGATTATTAAAATTAATTTAAATATTTATTGTAACAAAAGTACAGATGACATTGAAACATGTTCATTAAATCAAGAAATAAACATTATGTATTACTTTCACAGACAGGAATTTGAAACCAAACCTAGAGTTAATACAGAATATTTTGGGCCACATATGGGTTTGACTCTTTTATATGACACCATGGCATGGGACGCAGAAATTTTAGATCATTCTGGATCCAGTATGGTTAGTATAACAATTTTAAAATAAAGCAATCATTTACAATCTCGTTTTATTAAAGACTAGCCCGGCATACGTATACTTCGAATCTCCTGACGGACTCATGGACGCGGAATAACTGCCGGCGCCTTGGTGATGCTCCTTGTGAGTGTTCTCCATCCAGTGCTGCCAATGTGCGTTGTTGGGCTATGCATTGCCGTCGCTTCGTGGTAGATTGTCTGCACTTTCAGAGTTTTTGCTTGGTTATTGATGCCTTAATTTTCGATTAAATTGGTAGCTTAGTTCTGGGTATGCTAGTGCCGTCGTCTCGTCCGTTGAATGTGGAGATTCTTCGTTTTTCGATTTCCATCACTTTTCTCGCAATTCTGATGCCAAAATTTTCGACGGTCGCTATGGTTTTATGTGTGAAGTTAGCTCCAAGGCATTGCTTTGCTTGGCGAGTACTCGCTTTTAGAAAACATGAATGATTGATTTGTTTGTTTATTGAAAAAGAGACGCATATAAAGGATGTGGTTGCTTAGCCACACGCGCTTAGAACGTAATGCAGTAATAGAGCTAGGCGATGTATTGCTGTGGGGCTGAGAGGTTAGGATCCATGCGCATGCGTGCGCTCTCCCTCACCTCGAAAAGCGACTGTCTTCCTCCCATCACCGATTCGCGGCCGCGCTTCACTTTATCAGAACAAACTTGACTAAATGCCTCAAAACCGGGCATGCCATTACCGCCTCTACTGCTGAAAAAATATATCAATGCTTTTAAACAATCAAATGTCTCTTTCAGGTTATAATTCATGAAAATACAGAATTCCCGACAATAAATCATGGTTTTGTTTGGGTATCGCCTGGTCATGAAACTTTCATTGAAATTAAACCTAGGCACGTTTTTTTGTCAGAGGAAGCAGCATCTCTTCCTATTGAGGCGTAATCATATTATTTTTTAATTATAATTATCTTAAAAAATAAGTTTTTCCAAGAGGAATATTAATTAAAATTGTATTATTTCAGTCGTGAATGCTATCTACCTGATGAAAAGCAATTGAAATATTTTAACTCTTACCACGAAGGCAATTGTGAAATGAATTGTTTTATAGATCTCATAAAAGAAAAATGTGAATGCATACGATATTTTCCAACAGAATGGATCATCGGAAAATCCTGCGAACTTGTCGACATACCTTGTGGTCGTGCTACAATTGGTAGAAATTATTTTAAAAAATATTATTTTAGCAATTGACTTTTTTATTTTTTAAAAAGTGTAATGAATTATAGGAAATTATCTGTTGGGTCATAATTATTACGAGGGTGTGTGTCAATGTCTCAGCTTGTGCAATAATACATTTTACACTACAAATTCACATTCGAATACCATCAACGCCGTTCATAGTTCAGTAGACCCTATTTAGTAAGTGTCAATTATTTTAAAATACATTTTAAATAATAAATTTTACGAACGCATAAACGTATAAAGTTAATGTCTAAGAAATGAATTGCATCAATACAAATCGACATATTTAATAAATTAATTTATTAACATATTTTTTGCAGCAATAACGTGAATATTTCTGAAAGCGTTGGCGTTGTTCATATATATTTTTCAAAGCAAGTAGTGATTTTCCAACGACAGGATGCATTAGCGACCTGGATGAATGCACTGAGTATTTTTTATCCAATTTTAATATAATTTTTTAACATTATGAATGTAATATTTATCATTATGTTTTAATTCAATTTTCTAGGTAGCCTCGGTGGAGTATTTAGCCTGTGTCTCGGATTTAGCTTTGTCAGTATTTGCGAAATCATTTGCATGCTCTCTAAATACATTCATGCGCAAAGACAAAAAGCGATACAATTTTTTTTAAACTTATTCAAACGATCTCAAAATAATAAAAAGATACCAAAAATAAATTCAAAGCCAAGCAAATTGAATCAATTTAACGCTTATGAAGCCTATTAGACGGATTTCAAACCTAAAAAGGCACATTAATTCAATTTGCACAAACAAAATGGAGCACAATAAATAGTTTTTCATTTTATTTATGATTAAAATAAATGCAATTGATAAGTAGTATATTATTTGAAAATACTATTGACCATAATGCTAAAATAAAAATAGCATACTCAGTTAAATAAATGTAATGTTAATCAAACCAAAAAAGGTCGAATTTTCCAAGCCGGTCTACTTATTATCACTGAGATTAACTTTAGATGCTTCCCTCGTACTGTTGAAAAAAATATCAGGAAGACTTGAGAGTTCATTGCTGTTCAGACAAATTACTCCTAATTGCTTAGTTTCCGAGAGCAAACTAGATGAAATGTTAGTCAAGCGATTTCGCGACAGGTCGACAGTCTTTAATGCGACATTATTTGAGAACAAATCTGACGGAATGGAGTTTAAGCGGTTATCATTCAAAGAAACCTCGACGAGGAGATCCAAGTGTGCAAATGTTTTCTCTTCGATCTCTTGCAAATTGTTGTGTTGAAAATCCAAAGTCCTGAGGTTGATATTGCTTCGAAATTGATCCACGGAGAGATTTTCGATCAAATTAAAACGGAGCATAAGATCTCTAAGCGAAATGTTGTCGCTGAAAAGTCTATTCGGCAATCGTTTCAATTTGTTGTATGACAGATTTAATTCAGTCAAAATCCCAAGACCGTTAAAAGCCAAATCACTCAAATTCATTAAATTGTTATTATTGGCATTAAGCGATGTCAACATCGAAATGTTGCCTAACTCGACGTCTAATGTTTCTATTTGGTTGTAATCTAAATGAAGCCCCGTCAACAACTTGAGATTGGAAAAAACATTCGAATGCAAATTCATTATGATATTTCTGCTCAAATCAAGAATTCCAAAAGAGGAAAGGGACTGAGTGTATTGACAGGAAGTTTTCTTAAAAAAATCAACGATATGTTGAGCAAACGTAGTGATGCGAGATTAGCGAAAGTCTTGTCGATAGAAGAAGATATGCGATGCATTTAGATTACCTTATTGACATGGTAGTCGTAGAAATTGGTGATTTATCAGCATTAGCAAATATTGGCTTGGTGGTGTCAAGAAGCGAACACAAATATCAATCTTATATAATCATTTTATCGGCACGGGACTAGCTTTTAAACTATCAGATTAAAGGTTTTATCGCTGGTAATGCTTTAAATGCGCCTTGATTTTTTAAAATGATAATATTTACAGCACAAAATTTTCCCAAAGTGAAATTATCGCCATTTTGTGTTTATACACATTTAATCACATTGATAAACTCACGAAAATCACACAAGAGGTATTTTTTTATTACACACATGTGTAAATATTGGCACATTTAAGTGAACGTATTGATAAATTGTTTTTGTCGTTTTTCAAAATCCTTTTTAAATATTTAAAATATATTTAAAAATATTCATCCAGGTAGCCTGTTGGATGAGCGTTCCAAATAAAAATCAGAGGTCATGCAACCTTCAATATCGAGCGAACGATGAGGTGAATATATAATACAGATTAAATGAATGTAACCCCTTCCTTTCTTCCGTTCTTATTTTGGGCCATTTTGTAACCGGGCGGATGGGATGGAGGTGGACGGGCGTCGAATAAGTCTCTCATCTTAGATAACTTCTTTATCATAAAAGAGAGATCTGGTCGCGGGAAGGACGTCCTCCCACAGTCAAGGCCATGGAAAATTGCGTTTTAAAATTGATACATTGCGCGTAAAGAGAGACGGAAAATGTGGGTGTTTTCTGGGGAATTAAATTTACACAGATCAACAGCGCCATTGCATGGGGATGATAATTTGGAGTTTTTGAGATTTACGCGAGTCATATTTATATATACAATATATAGTTATTTCCATACTTTCATTAGTTGTGTGGCATGCATTGCAACGCATGCCGGATATTCGATACTATTATATGAAATATTTTTTTAAAGCTAATTACTCAGATTACTTACTATTCCATAGGATTATATAGATAACAAGTATTGTATAATGATTAAAATAGAATAAATTCCTAATAATTCAATCAGCTCTGATTAAATTTATTCATCAAAATGGTGTTTCATTGTATGTCAAATAAGTTATATGTGTATCGAAAGTACGTTGAATAATACTATTATAGATGCAATATATCATAATAATGTATATTTTAAAATAATACGAAAATAATCCTAAAAATTCAAGTTTCAAGACGCTACATTTAGTATTTGTTTGGCAACCATTGATAGTGCAGCCCGCTTAACAAAGAACACAGCTAGGGAATCCAATCCCGGGATCCCGGACAGTTTTAGATGCTCACGAACCCCGGGTTAAACCGGGGTAAACGTAATCCCGAAAAATTCGGGATTGAAATTTTTATCAAACAGAAATCGTACACCTCACCAGCATGTTGAAGGCTACTAAATTGAGACATTCTCGCCAAAATCTGGACGCTTGGAAACAGTGGCGTAGCTACTAATTGGCGAGATTAGGCGATGCCTAACGGGCATTAACTGTCTAATCTATGTATACATATATGTTTTTCAAATTGTTATATTAACCTTTCCCTACCGGTGATGTATTTACTACACCTCGACTCTAATAATGGGAATATCGATATGAAATATAACAGATACGGGGTTCATAATTTTTGTATTCTTCCGTAATATAATTACGAATCACATCGAAATATTATAGTATATGAGTATTCATCTACAGCGATAGAAATAAATATTTTGTCAGGAAATCGGGAATTTTGCGAGTTTTAGTCCATGTCTCAGCAGAAAGGAATTTTATTTGAATAAAATAATATTTGAATTTTTTAGTGTTTTATTTATCTATTTATGAATTTTATTTTTATCTTTTCTTAAATAAATAAATTCTTTCATCTTCTTCTTCTTATTTTTTTATTAAACAAATGGACTTATTACTAATTTTTGATCAAATCTATCAATGTAATTTCCTAAACTATTGAAAATCCCGATCCCGGGATCCCGGGACTGGTCCCGGTATCGAAATTTTGGCTCGGGATTGGATTCCCTAGACACAGCAAGGTGCAAAACCTGAAGTTAATATCCATTTCCACAAGGACACGCTTATTCTCAACTTCGAGTGGCCATTTGCGCTCTGCCACAAAAAGCCCTAAAAGAGGACGGAGTGGCCACATGATCTGTGTGTCCAAACGGTCCGTTTTTCGGGCCGCTGGTATGACGAATGAGCGCCCCGCGATCGGATGCCATACCCAAACATGTCTACAGAATTATTACGAACTCTCATTACAAAATGAAGTTGTTCGAAGAACACTGATCGGGTGGGTTGTTTAAATTTTACAATCGGTCAAAAATATTGTTGTTTTTATTTTATTGCGGGCTTACGCCAGCTGGGTCGGCCCAATGTTTGATTGATAACGAAGAAAAGAGGGCTTAGACAATTCAGTACATATTATGAAAACTGACAGAGTCAATCAGTGTTGATTAATGTAAAGTAGAACTCTCAACCGGGTTGGTATTCTGTGTTTTGCGCCCCAAGCTCAGTTGCGTCCGTGGCGGGCGCCTGCTTTGCCACCCCCTTGTTACGGCCCTGATGGATAGGGACTGCTCTGGAGAAATCACGTGATGAAATGCTCATGTATCTATTTGTATAAAATAGTAGAGTCAAGGGTTTAAATGTATAAGTTCAAAGTAAATAGTACAGTCTATCACTTGACGATGCCTTAGAAGTTTGGTAGACATAAAAAATAAAGATTATAGATTTCTTAGTCGATATGCATTGCGATTGCTATTGAACATTAATCGGAGATAGTATAATGGATTATATAACACGAACCAAATTGCAGTAAGGATTAAAGGTTTACCAATGGACATAAATTGAAGTAGTCTTCAATCATAAACGTTCATAAAATAAACTTTTAAAAAATTTACAAAAAATATAATAAAAGCAAATAAGATTAAAACGAACGTTTAATGTTAACAAATATGCTGATAAAATATAGTTATATAAACGAGATAATATTGCAATAGATAACAAGTATGAAAATAAAAATTTCCAAATGAGGCAAAAAAATAAATATGCAATATTTTTCGAAGGGTTCGGAATCCATTTTAAGTTAAAGTAAATTCCAGCAGGCTTAACTACAAGTCAGAATAAAAATATTATGGATTTCAAATGTGATTCAAATTTAAAACAAAAATTGAAACACCAGCCTTTAAATAATTTCTGGGCAAATTAATTAAAAGAGTAGCCTAGTTTGTCAAAACAAGCTAATATTATTTCACTTCCTTTTACCAATATATATACAGAGTGATTTGCACAAAGATCGACAAATATTTTTTGGAGATTAAGGGGATAGTTTGCTACATTTCACATATAAACACATTTGTCCTAAGTGTCAGGGTGGTCGAAATCGAAATAGAATTTTTTTTCATCATTTTGAAAAAATACCCAAATTTTAACTTTTAAATTATTATAACTTTTTAATCTGTAGTCATAATAGCAAGAAATAACTGTTTTTGTATTTTGCAATGTATTTGTTATTTACATAAATCATTATTTTATGCAATTGGCTTAAATAAAATTACTTCTGAGCTTCCAAAGTCACATAAAATGTGCAAACGAATGAGAAATGTCAACTTCTAAATTCTATAAACGAAAAACTAACAACTATTTTGAACTTAGTTTAGTTTTAAAAAGTTCTCTAGTTTATACCCTTTCCAATGATATACTACATGTTATACAAATCAATTAATAAGTCGTTAAAAGATTTTTTCGGGTATCCGAAAAAACTAATCGGGTCGACAGTTAAAATTTTTGTGCGTCTCGTCTGGAACACTGATTATCCATAAAAGTGTATCACCGTAAAAGTAGAGATAAAGCATCGCTAGTCAATTATTATTTCATATTTTTTTGATTCAAGATATCGATTATGTGTCCAGTGGCGTCAATTTTCAGAGTAATGAGATTGAGAAGTAATTGTTTTTAACCAAGTATAGTAGATTGATCAAGTAAAATAAAAACCACGTAAAACTCTCAATCGGGTCGGTATCCTGCGTTTTGCCCCCCAAGCCCAGTTGCGCCCGCGATCTAAAAAATCAAGTCGCATTTAAAGCATTACCGGCGATAAAATCTTTAATGTTTGGCATGCTGATAGTATTAAGTTTGAACAATTAATCCCGTGCCGATAAAACGACTATATAAGACTAATATTTGAGCTCGCTTCTTCACACCACCAAGTTGCATCTGAGCAATACGTTACCTGTACAGCTCCCTTATCTGTATTTTGGGTATTTTTCCAAGTCGTAATTCAGCCAATATTTGCAAATGCTGATAAATCACCAATTTCTACGACTACCATGTCAATAAGGTAATCTAAACGCATCGCATATCTTATGCCGAAGCTTTTTCCTTTTTTTCTTTCAAGATTTCTGATTGAATGTAATATGAATTGTACATACATATTTTTTCTTTACAGCACCATCACAAAAAATAGTCAATCAAACCTGCCGAAGGTCGAGAGTATATTAAAAAGCCTGATCATCTGAGCATCGTCGAGAAGCTGCTGGATGTGTCCGAAGCTGCCTCCGTCCAAAGTCAATCTAACGTCCAGCCGACACAAGTTCCTTCTGCCCACCGATATTCAGGCTTGTTCTATACATTTAGTCTTTTCTTGCTAATTGACAATTGGCATTATTGTGTTTTTAGTTTACGGAAAATTATACTGCATCCTTTTACAATATTTATTCTAGAGATTGTGAGCAGCGTATAATTTATACATCAAAGATTGCTCTTTCGCTCCAAGAATTATATTGTTCTATTATAAATTTCTATATTTATTTTTAAATCGAAAATCTTCATTATGATATTGGATTTATGCCGAAGGTGAATACATCTTAGTTGTATCTATTTTTAAATTTTAAGTAATTTAAAATATAAAAAGTTTAGACATATACAACCTACGATAGAAGGCAATGAAGTCCATCCGATATTTGCTTGTGTTATTTACATACATTCAATTAACTAACGGTCAATCTTATCTTTCTTGTTGGGTCGAATTTGATTGCTTGCCCTATAATGGATCACTTCCATGCATTGAACGTGAAAATGCGGATATGTTCGACAAAAAAAATTCAAATTATAGGATCGCTTACAACTCGATTCCAACGTTTTCAATTCTGAATAAAATGAATAGTAACGTTAAAATCGAGCTATCTCAAATAAAAAAGTTGTATATATTTGTATACCCAATACCGAACCAATTGAAATCGAATTGTACAAGATGGCCACCAAATTATATGTTTTCGAATTTTATAAATCTTCAATATTTGTCACTCAGATCAAACAGGATAACTATAATAACAGACAGGACATTAAGAGAACTGAAATCGTTGACACAGTTAGATCTTTCATACAATGTGATTAGCTCTGTATCGGATAACGCGTTTTTAGATTTGACAAAACTTACTCTTTTAAATCTAAGTAATAACAAAATAAATACAATAACAAGCAAAACATTCAGAGGGTTGGAATCGTTGACTCAATTAGATCTCTCATCCAATTTGATTATCTCCGTAACAGATAGCGCGTTTTCACATTTGACAAACCTTACTATTTTATGGCTACATAATAACAAAATAAATACAATAACAAGCAAAACGTTCAGTGGGTTGGAATCGCTGACTGAGTTGTATCTCTATAACAATGTGATTAGTTCCGTGTCGGATAACGCGTTTACACATATGACAAAACTTACTCGTTTAAATCTACGTAATAACAAAATAAATACAATAACAAGCAAAACATTCAGAGGGTTGGAATCGTTGACTCAATTAGATCTCTCATCCAATTTGATTATCTCCGTAACAGATAGCGCGTTTTCACATTTGACAAACCTTACTATTTTATGGCTACATAATAACAAAATAAATACAATAACAAGCAAAACGTTCAGTGGGTTGGAATCGCTGACTGAGTTGTATCTCTATAACAATGTGATTAGTTCCGTGTCGGATAACGCGTTTACACATATGACAAAACTTACTCGTTTAAATCTACGTAATAACAAAATAAATACAACAACAAGCAAAACATTCAGAGGGTTGGAATCGTTGACTCAATTAGATCTCTCATCCAATTTGATTAGCTCCGTAACAGATAGCGCGTTTTCACATTTGACAAACCTTACTATTTTATGGCTACATAATAACAAAATAAATACAATAACAAGCAAAACGTTCAGTGGGTTGGAATCGCTGACTGAGTTGTATCTCTATAACAATGTGATTAGTTCCGTGTCGGATAACGCGTTTACACATTTGACAAAACTTACTCGTTTAAATCTACGTAATAACAAAATAAATACAACAACAAGCAAAACATTCAGAGGGTTGGAATCGTTGACTCAATTAGATCTCTCATCCAATTTGATTAGCTCCGTAACAGATAGCGCGTTTTCACATTTGACAAACCTTACTATTTTATGGCTACATAATAACAAAATAAATACAATAACAAGCAAAACGTTCAGTGGGTTGGAATCGCTGACTGAGTTGTATCTCTATAACAATGTGATTAGTTCCGTGTCGGATAACGCGTTTACACATATGACAAAACTTACTCGTTTAAATCTACGTAATAACAAAATAAATACAATAACAAGCAAAACATTCAGAGGGTTGGAATCGTTGACTCAATTAGATCTCTCATCCAATTTGATTATCTCCGTAACAGATAGCGCGTTTTCACATTTGACAAACCTTACTATTTTATGGCTACATAATAACAAAATAAATACAATAACAAGCAAAACATTTAATGGGTTGGAATCGCTGGCTATGATGGATCTCCAAAACAATGTGATTAGTTCCGTGTCGGATAACGCGTTTTCACATTTGACAAAGCTTACTATTTTAAATCTACGCGATAACAAAATATATGCGATAACAAATAAAACATTAATTGGGTTGGAATCGTTAACTCAATTAGATCTCTCATCCAATTTGATAGAATCTCTACCAGAAAATGCTTTTCTATATTCCCAAAAGCTAATAGAAATTAAACTTAACTCGAACTATATTGATATAATTTCACCTGGGGCTTTTAATGGTTTGCTGTACATTAACACCTTAAATCTTAATTCAAATCAATTGAATTTCTTTCCTTCAAGTTTCTTGATGAATTTGACATCACTTATTAATTTATATCTCGAATCGAATAAGATTATGTCAATTCCATTAAATTCGTTTGCAACTTTAGAAAATCTTCGGGAGCTAAATTTACACCAAAATCTACTAACACATTTTAACGAAAATGCTTTCGCTAACCTGACATCACTCCATTTGCTCAACATATCGTCGAATTCTTTAAGAAACCTTCCTGTTAATATATTCAGACCCCTATCCTCTCTTGGAATTCTTGATTTGAGCAGAAATGTCATAATGAATTTGCATTCGAATGTTTTTTCCAATCTCAAGTTGTTGAAGGAGCTTCATTTAGATTACAACCAAATAGAAACATTAGACTTCGAGTTAGGCAACATTTCGATGTTGACATCGCTTAATGCCAATAATAACAATTTAATGAATTTGAGTGATTTGGCTTTTAACGGTCTTGGGAATTTGACTGAATTAAATCTGTCATACAACAAATTGAAACGATTGCCGAATAGACTTTTCAGCGAAAACATTTCACTTAGAGATCTTATGCTCCATTTTAATTTGATCGAAAATCTCTCCGAGGATCAATTTCGAACCAACGTTCTTCTCAGGACTTTGGATCTTCAACACAACAAGTTGCAAGAGATCGAAGAGAAAACATTTGCACACTTGGATCTCCTCGTCGAGGTTTCTTTGAATGATAACCTCTTAAACTCCATCCCGTCAGATTTGTTCTCAAATAATGTCGCATTGAAGACTGTCGACCTTTCGCGAAATCGCTTGACAAATATTTCATCTAGTTTGCTCTCAGAAAATAAGCAATTAGGAGTAATTTGTCTGAACAGCAACGAACTCTCAAGTCTTCCTGATAATTTTTTCAGCAGTACGAGGGATGCATCTAAAGTTGATCTCAGTGATAATAAGTTGACCGGCTTGGAAAATTCGACCTTCTTTGGTTTGACCAACATAACATTTATTAAACTGAGCAGAAATGAATTACACATTTTGCATGTAGATTTGTTTTCGCAATGCAAGCGATTAAAAGAAATTTATCTCGACAATAATAATATGTCTTCCATATCTTCCGATACCTTCAAAAATAATGAAGAGATAACTCTGATCGATTTGTCAAAAAATCGCTTAAAGACACTACCCGGTAATATTTTTAGCAGCCTAAAGAAACTCCAAAATATAAATTTGTCTCACAATCAACTTACGTTTTTAAGTAAAATGATGTTTACTAATAATATAAACGCCAAAACACTCGATATCAGTTTTAATAATTTCAATAATATTACTAAAAAATTTCCATTTCCTTTAAATATCACACATTTGAATGCTTCAAACAACAATATTCAATGGATTAATTCCCACGTCATTCGGCAACTAACCAACTTGGAATTTGTAGATTTCAGTAAAAACCGTGTGGTTGAAGTCGAAAATCAGTTTCTTTATAATAAAAATATGAGAAGTATCAATCTGGCCGACAATTCAATTAAGGAATTTGATTATAAGGTCATAGAAAATCTTCAACACTTATCACAATTGGTTTTGAACGGTAATCAGCTCTCATATATTTCTTCCAAGTTCAGCTCTCACAAGTCGTTGACAGATTTATCGATACATTGCAACAATTTGACGACATTGTCTGCCGACTTCTTGAGAAGAAGAAGTAACACTTTTCTAACCGTAACTCTTTATGGCAATCCATGGATTTGCAACTGCGTTAAAGATATACCATTTAATAAATTTCTTAAAAACATTCGTCTTCATTCGAAAAGTCACGATGGAACGCATCCGATGTGCCTAATTGACGAAGACGACGAACTTTCCGATTGCACCGCACATTTGACTCCAACTTTGCTTAAAAAATGGAGTTATGCTGAAGAAGTTGATCCACTTTTATGTAAAAGAAACACGTGAATTTGATCTAACTATTTTGAAATAGTCCATCTATTTTGTATATTTGATTGTTTCAATAAAATGCAAGCCGACGTGTCAAGTCAATTAATTAGTTTGTAAGGATGCCAAATTGCTTAAACTATTTTAAAGGTTTTCATAATTTGTCGGCTTAATAAAACATATGTAAGCACTTTCGTAAAAAGGATTTTGTTATCAGAAAGCTCTTTTCCATGTTTTATTTTGAGTCCAGCATAACAAAATTGTTGTAAAATGATTATGTATCATAAAATGATTATGTACCATATTGAATTTATAAATACTGTGTAAATATATTATTTTGTGAACAATTGTATTGAAATGTTTTATTTCGATTAATTTCGTTGAGAGCCCTTCGTTAAATCCTCTGCTCCACAGCCAAGGAACCTTTTTCTTCCCTATTGAGTCGACTCTGGATTTCGTCGACCGCGGACTACGCAAGTTTAAGAGCCGCTGCTCTAGATCAGTGCTCTGCAAACGGTGTGCCGTGAGTCGATATTGGTGTGCCGCGGATTTATAACACAATACATATCATAACTAAAAACTAAATTCAATGGCTCTCCAGCGCCCGTTAACTATTTATATCGCCAGACACCTAAAACCAGACATTCATATTTCTATTACGAGATTCATCTGTCTTAGTGCTAACAGAATCAACAGAATTTGGATACATAACTCACTTTGGAAAACCGTCAAATCACCCAAAAACAAAGCCACGGGAATTCCTATTTTGGTTAAAAGCAATAAGATAGCCGAAACCGATTTAGATAAGATAAACATGCCTGCAGAAACCTTCTGCCTGAATCACAAGATTTTCGAAAACATGAGCGACAGCAAAACGAAGAAAGCTGTTAACAAGCCAATTAGGGATTTCCGTGAAGACTCAAAAATTACATGCAAAAATTTAAATTGGTAACTCCTTTAGAAATAACAAAAATCATCATCAGCCTAGTTTCGCCGAAAAGGACAAACAATATTTTCAGAGGTTAGCTACAATGTTGCAAAATTAATTGCACGTCAGAAAAAAGCACACACTATCGGCGAAACACTTATTAAACCAGCATGCATGGAAATTGTTTAACTTATGCTTGGGCCCAATGAAGTTAAGGAAGTAAATAAAGTTTCGTTGTCTGCCAATACTGTTAAAAGAAATATTCACGACATGTCTAGCGATATTTCAGGAACACTGATTAGAAAACTGATATAAGCTGAAAAATTTGCGCTTCAAATCGACGAATCAACCAATATTAAAAACAAAACACAATTGATAACTACTGTACGTTTCGTTGACGAGGACTTTATTAAAGAACCTTTTTAATAAAGTCGAAGAAGAAAGAAAGAAGAAGATTTATTTTATAACTAGCGAATACCCGGCATGCGTTGCAATGCCACACTTAATGATATAAAGTGTATGCATTTTAATTCAGTTTATTGGAATGAAAATCATTCCTTATTCATACATTGTTAATTACACTGAATAACGGGTATACGATCGCGCTTAGTAATTATTAGAGAGGTACATTAAGATTTCAAATATGTATCTTTCCGATATTTCGAGTCTCCTGTCGGACTCATGGACGCGGAATAACTGCCGGCGCCTTGGCTCCTTGTGAGTGTCCTCCGTCCAGTGCTGCTAATGTGCGATGTTGGGCTATGCATTGCAGTCGCTTCGTAGTAGATTGTTTGCACTTTCAGATTTTTTTGCTTGGTTATTGGTGCTTTAGCTTTCGATAAAATTGGTAGTCAAGTTCTGGGTATGCTAGTGCCGTCGTCTCGTCCTTCTTTTTTCGATTTCCATCGCTTCTCTCGCAATTCTGGTGCCAAAATTTTCGACAATTGCTATGGTTTTTGTACCATCAAAATTGATATGATGATCGTTCTTGATACTTTTTTGTGTCCATGCGGAGATCCGTTCATGAACCCAGACCATGTTCTATGGATATTTTCGGGCATAGCGTCCGATCGCGAGGCGTTTCTTCGTTGTGTCAGTGGTCCGAAATTCAGTCCGGTTGGACACGGAAACCTTGTGGCTACTCTTTCTAATTTTAAGGCATTTAGGGTTTTTTGTTAAGTAAGTAAATGTAAATTATGTCAATATTAAATGTTCTTACAATTTATGTTGTTTTTTTACAATGTATGTAATTCGTTGATTTCGTAAGATGAGGTCGCACGTTATCGTGCTGAAAAGTAATGGTGCATCTATTCACCAAAGCTGATTTCTCTTGATGTGAAGCGTCAAAACGGGGGCGTTCTCTGGGCAGTCCCCGGGCGGCGCCCCGTTTCCACGCGCTCGTCGAGATAGCTGCGCGCGGGTTCGTTCTTCTCTCAGACCGTTATGTAACCGGGCAGATAGGATGAGGTGGACGGATGTCGAACAGAAAAACTGCTTTGATAATCTCTTCATTATACACGAAAGAGAGATCTGGCCGCAGGAAGGACGTCATCCTGCAGTCGAGGCTATCCGACGACTCCTTCTGAATCCCGCTTCCTACCAGCAACGTCGATATGATATAAGATTTAAAGTGTCGGCGAAGACGGTATGCATATACTTATCTAGCGCAATAAACAGGTATTATCTGCTGACGCATGATGGTATTTGACGGTAACTGTGCGTCAATGGGTTAAATGAGATTATGTTTCAAACTAAAATTAGCAATTTTTGTAATGTAATGTAGCAAAATTGTAATAAAATAATGTCAAAATATTAAATATCACCTTTAAAATATCACCTGCCCGGGAACTCTGCCCCCGAGAGCGACCCCGCCTCAACGTTACAATATCATATTTACTATAGATTTTGAGATTTTTAACCGAATTTCTAATATCACAAACTATTATATTTTTATATTGAAATTCTCTTTGTTTAGCGTAATCTAACAATGCTTCAACATAATTCAACGCCGTTTTATGACTAATGTAATCACTGGTATTTTCTTCCCTTGTAATGTTGCTCTCATTTTCTTCCTTTTGAGAAACAAAAGAAACGGTATCTGTATCATCTATGCATTCAAAACCTGGATCATTTAAATCATGATCGAGCCATTCCTCGATGTTTTCCCTATCCACGTTTTCCCTATTCACGTTTTCAAAACATTTTAGCTCTTCTCGGTTTTTAGCTTTATATATGTGGTTTTGTTTGACCTTGTTTGAGTTATAATTTCATTTGTGAGTTCGTCATTCATATATTTTTTGAAATAGTTTATAGGATCCAGAAGATTTCCAAAATATTGGCGATTGGTATTTGTAAAACAAATCTTACTTGGGAGAATATCATCATTATCACTCTCAATTTTAATCCAATAATTGTTTTTTCATCATTTTTTTATTTCTATATAACTTGAATATTTTATAGGTATAACCTTTCTTTTCTTGGGATATAGTAAGATGTCACTGCTAGTCTCATCACTAGACTTAAAGTCACTTTGAGAATAGTTTTTTAAATATTCTCTGTTACTATCATCACTATTGAAATTTGTAAATTTTTCTACACTCATTTCGGGGCTCAATATATTAAAAATGAAGTACAAAAAGCAGAGAGATATCACTGGAGATATTAACTGGTTCGTTGCTGATGCTAAACTAAAAAGGCATCGAGCTTGCATTCCACATAGAGCAAGTTGCCTCTTGTCACCTCCCAAGTTACGTACGACCGTAGCGACAAAGTGCTGCTGCCACGTAAGAGGTGACTTACGACCGGTAAGGGCTAAATTTTCCAATAATTCACATATTCAGATATATCATTTGCTTAATTTTCTTCAGAATGCATTAAATATGTTTCCATGCCAAGAAGAATATTTCGCCATGATCGAACAGGTGTATCTGGCTTTACTTTTGACCAAGATTGTGTTATTCTATGTATAAGATCAAAAACGGTTTTTTTTCCAGAAATTGATCAAATTGTCATCTTCAAATTTAAACTAGCATAAATGTCATTGGATAGCCTTGGCTGTGGGAAGACGTGCTTCTCGTGGTCATATCGTATAATCTCTCTCATGATTCATAAAGAAGAGCAAAATGGACCCGCGTGCGACCGCGGCTATCTTGACGAGTATGTGGGAGTGGGGCCTGGCGACTCTGCCTTACCGCTTGGTCCATGGCCTGGATCAAAGATGTTACATTAACCTTTTGAGGAGTGAGCAAATTTAAAACCTTTACTTTCTCTCAGCTCCTATCATCGTAAGATAATCTTCAATTCTAGGCAGAGTCAATTGTAAATAAGCACTGTTGGTAGCATACAAGACCACGTAATTTCTTTACATAAACAACACACAAAAAATCGAATAATTTGCTCCTGCTTTAGAAAGAAATAATAATAGAACAAAGACACGTTCAACAAGCAGCGATGAACAGGAAGCAATTAAATAAATAAACACTGTCGATAGCACAAAATATTCGGTAATTTCTTTGCGTAAACAATTAATACATTTGAAATCGAAATCATTATTAATCGATAAATTTGGGTTAACAATCTATACAATCGTGCGATGTATGCGGGGAAGCTCTCCGTCTCTGTCTCCCGAACTGTGCTACGCTCTCTCTCTGTCTCTGTTTGTCTTCGAGCTCAATGTACAAGAGTGCTCTATCGAATAAGCGGAGGAGGGGTCCCAGGCCTTAGGATAGTACTTCTTTAGGAGTTAAGGGGCAATTTTTTTGCGTAATCATAAGTCCATCGCTTGTTTTCAAGACGCTTTCGTTCAAATGTGAAGAAACATTATCTAATAATAACACTGCTTTCTGAGGCAAAGGTTTGTTTCTCTAATCTTAACCTGTGTATATAACACCTCATGTACTGTTCGGGAGTTGCCTCATTATCCGAGTATTACAACATTATTTTTAGTATTATGTATATTCGTTTTGTCGTGTACGTCTCATAATCATAGTTTGGAGTAAAAAAAATATTTTTTTGGGGTAAAATTTGTCGAGAATATATGAAAGTCTAACTAAAAAGCCTACTTGATTTTTAATTTCATACTTTTATAGATATATTCTTCTCTTGCACATAATAAAAATCAAAAAAATCCGTTTTCAATTTTTTAATAGAAAGAATCCGACAAATGAACAAATTTTTGATATCAAAAAAAATCTAATGGAATACCTTATAACGCCGCCATTTTATTTTGTTTAAAACTAAAATTAGCACTTTTTGTAATCTAATGTAGCAAAGTTGTAATAAAATAATGTCAAAATATTAAACATTATTTTATCATATATATACATATATCATAATATAAACATTTTTGTTGGGGGGGGGGCGCAATTTAGATTATTGTCACGGGTGTATTCCTACGCATAAATAATTGTTGATAAACTTTTTTAAATTTAAAAATTGGATACTAAGTGATACTTTGCACTGGCTGCCAAGTATCAAACTTAAGTGCTTAAATAATTTAAATTAAAAAACATACGTGTGTTGACAGCCGGGCTGAGGTCCGCGCGCAACTCTCGGAGGATTCGTGGCATTGACTGATGCCGTGTAAAAACAATATGATACCGAAGGGCTGTTTATTTAATTTAAAATAAAAAATATATATTAACATGTAAGTTTTCTAAATATTTTATCTATTTAATCATGTGACTTATCTCTCGAGCAGTGATGATGTGGCTATATTGTATGTTTTAGAGCTAAAATGAGGGTTCGACGGCTTGCAACTCTCTTTTGGGCCTTTTGCATGGTCGGTTGTTTCGTTTCTATTTATTATTTTACTGAATTAGTGTTGAAAACACCATCCAGAAGTTCTGTTCATGAAGAAATGAAAGACGTAAGTCCTAATTATATGGTTATTAAGCTTAATTCTTTTTACATTTTGTAATTGGAAATATATCAGAAAATCTATTCAATTGTTTAGCATTAAACATAGAGATTGTATCTTAATACTATTGTATTTGTGTTGTATCATGAATAACATAGCATGTATTTCTCTTAACATCATAGATAAAGTAAAATTCAGTCATATATTGTTCTTTCTATGCTAAGAACTAGACTACTGTCAAAAAGTTAAATTCAAATTACTTTTTTTAGTGCATTTATTTAAATATATTTTTAATTCTGTGTTTAACATCATATCTTATAATAAAAATTGAATATTACCATAAATAAACTTTGAATGCATAGACATGCATCTGTCTACATATTGAATTTATATATGTATAAATACATAATGTATTTCTTATAGAACAAATGGCTACATTTTGAAGATAAATTAAAACATTTAGAATCAGAAGTGAATGAATATCATGCAGTAGTGGGTGAATTGAAATCTGTAGTCCAAGAACTACTACCTTCTAAAAAAGACGGTCAATTAAATAAACATTTAGATCTTATAAAGTACAATCAAAAAATTCAGAAAGAAGAAATTGATCTAAAAGAGGATTCCTTGATTTCAAATGAAATGAAATGCTCCCTCAGAATGGACACTATTCCTAACACACACATTCAGGTAAATAATTACGCTCTATGATATAATACATTTTCGAAAACCTGTTTACTTTTAATTATCATATAGCAAAAATATTTTACGCTAAGTATTTCAATTGAATAATAAACATTGCAACTTGATAATTTTATCGTATGAAAATCCATTATTCAGATGCTCAATGTATATGAAAAACTTGAATTTGACAATCCGGATGGCGGTCCATGGAAACAAGGTTGGAGAATCTCATATGATCCTCATCAATGGAACGCACATCACAAGCTAAAAGTCTTTATAGTGCCTCACTCGCATAATGATCCAGGTAAGCTCGATAACACTATTAAAAACAATAAATTAATTTATAATTGCATTAAAAACAAGTTTCTGAGATTCTGTCTATTGTATTCGATAACAATAATTTCAAAAATATGATCAACATCGATATTAACAATAAAAAATTAATGCATTTAGGTTGGCTGAGAACATTCGAAGATTATTATACAACTCAAACGAGATCAATCCTAAACAACATGTTATTGAAACTTTCTGAAGATTCAAGACGAAAGTTTGTTTGGGCTGAAATCAGCTATTTTTCAATGTGGTGGAATGAAATATCAGAAGAGCAAAGACGCCAAACAAAAAAGTACAGTTTTATTTATTCTCTTGAATGGACATAACTACACCAATTTATATTAATTTTGAACGTGCATAGATTTGCATACAAGTGAAGTTAAAACAGCTTTAAAAAATATGCATCTACATTTAATTTAATCGCTCTTAATCTCGAATCGAAATTAGATTAGATTAGAAAAAACAATACATTTTTAAATAGAAACTGACCAATGATTATGAATGTAGAAAAGCGTAAATCTATTGTTTTCCAGATAACAATGTATTTCTACATTTTTACAAAAATAAAACTTATAAACATTACATGAATCATAATTATAGAAAGAGTCAAATTCAACAGCATTCAGATACAAGGCGCGGCAGGGAAACTACCTTATTTTAAAAATGAATAACACAAACAGTATAGGAGATATCTAATGTCAATGAATCAATGATTTAATATTGATGTTAAATGATAAAAATGTGTTTTTCTATTTAGGCTTATCCAATCAAAGCAGTTGGAAATTGTCACCGGAGGATGGGTAATGAACGATGAAGCAACATCTCATTGGATAGCCATAGCCCAACAATTGACTACTGGTCATCAGTGGTTACAAGAAAATCTAAATGTCATTCCAAAATCTGGATGGGCAATTGATCCATTTGGCCACTCTGCAACACAACCGTATCTTCTCAAATTGGCAGGAATTAATGGTTCGCTAATTCAAAGAATTCATTACAGCATAAAAAAAGAGTTTGCCAAAGAAAAACAATTGGAATTCAGATGGAGGCAAACATGGGGTATGTCAATAAATATAATAATATTTACTATTTTAATAATTTTGATATTTTAATAATAACGATTATCGACAATATTTTAGATGATGTTGGTACAACCGATATGTGGACACATATGATGCCATTTTATTCGTACGATGTACCTCACTCGTGCGGTCCAGACCCAAAAGTAAGACCTTGTAAATAGTATACCAGTTTTGTATGATATTTGTAACGTAAAAGTAAATTTCAAGCCGTCCCATGTTTTTCAAACTCAAGTAATTTTGTTTATAAGAATATTATTGAGATTGTTATCAACTTCTGTAGTGGCGTCAATAGCCAACTATCACCATTCCTTTGCAAAATCTACTCTTTCGGAAATAAAACGGCAGGCTTGCACGGTAACCATGTCCTTTTTTTTTCGCAACACATTAATAGGCAAGATAGCTGAACAACAGAAAGCAGATACCATGCAAGTTCAACATTAAGATATATTCTAAAGAAATGAACGAATATTGTGTGCCATTTCTTCCAGGATTATTTTGATTAGAAGGTATATTTTCAGCATCAGAATCATTGACATCGGTACATTCATCATTTTTATCGACAGTGGACTCATTACATGGTAGATCCACGCTTGCTTGATAAAATTCATTGATATTATCTTCAACTTCATTATTACCTATTTCTGAATGTTCACTAGAGTAATCATCGGAATCGACATCAGAATAAGGAACATATTCATCATCAGAAGGAGACATTTGTTTTTAAAAAATATACTTACAGTTGCATTATAACCAAAATTAATTCTAATATGTAATCAGTATAATAAGTTCGTGACTTGGATACGCATATATGCAGCGCAATAAATACTTATCACATCCGTCTGCAATTGCAGACATGTCCACAAACGCGTCAAGTAATATAGTCATTAAAATAAAAAATCATTTGCATTTTAATTCTAGATTTGTTGCCAATTTGATTTCAAACGACTGCCTGGATATGGTCTCACCTGTCCTTGGAAAATCGCTCCCCAAGCAATAAACGAGAGGAATGTTAACCACAAGTATGTATGATATTTAATTTTCAATATAAAAAACAGATTGTAAAATAAGACGAGACGTATATATTTTTTTTCAAGTGCTGATACCTAATCGACTTCCATATTTCGACGTTTGATTTCAGAGCGGAACTACTTCTTGATCAATGGCGTAAAAAATCACAGCTTTATAAAACCAGAGTGCTTTTAATGCCACTGGGAGATGATTTCCGTTGGGATCATAGTACCGAATGGGATGCACAATTTAATAATTACGATAAAATCCTCGACTATCTTAATTCAAATGAAAATTTACACATCGAGGTATAATATTAGTACTTTAAATGAAATGTAGCGTTTTTATTTTGATATTTTCATTGATACAATCTAAATTATATTCAAAGGTTCGTTATGGGACATTGTCGGATTACTTTAATGCTGTACACGCTGAGATGTCGACTGAAGAATTTCCTATATTATCTGGAGATTTCTTCACGTATGCCGATAGAGATGATCATTATTGGAGTGGTTATTATACCTCGAGGCCTTTTTACAAACGAGTCGATAGAATTCTTATGTCGTATGTGAGGTATTGAGCGTAATTAATTTATATCAAGTTTTACGTTAACACCAGAACATGTTAAATTTATACATTTTGAAATATATCAAATTTCACATAGTGCTTAATATCTTTAGAGCTGCAGAAATTATACTGACATTGGCTAGATCGAGAAAAGATATTCCCAATGTTCTACTTGGTCCGGAAGGTGGTTTATCGACAACGCTCGAAACAGCGAGACAATATTTGGCACTCTTTCAGCATCACGATGGGGTAACCGGTACATCCAGAGATCCAGTTGTAATAGACTACGGAAAGAAGTATGTTTTTTATAAATCATGTATCTATTTAATTAGGAAGTAATAATATTTTTTTCACTGTAAATGATTTATATTTGTAGACTTTTACTCGCTATCTCTAATTGTCAACGTGTAATACAACAATCAGCATATCATCTCTTAGTACAACAAAAAGTAAGTTTATAAAAATATTGTTTAGTTTTTATAACGCAAATTATCATATTTAATAAATTAAATATTTTCAGTATTATTATCCATTACATGAACAAGTTTATTTTGAAGTTGATGATATACGCAGGGAACATAGTTCTCTACCTGAAAGGATTACTATTACAATTGGTATCGAGGTATCGTAATTATTTCTTATAAAAACTCCACCCATTTGAAATTCAATGCACTGGAAAATTTAAGAAGTTTCACTGTATTGTATTTTATTGCTTATAATTCCAATATAACATTTATTTATATAAATATTTAAAGGCACCATCAAAAAAGATTGTAATTTTCAACTCCCTGACATACGCTCGGACCGAGGTCGTATCCATATACGTATCTACAGGATTTGTTTCTGTAAGTGAAAATTATTTATAATCTAAATATGTTAAGCTAATAGTAAATACTTTGAATTAACGCTGCGTATGCTCACAGTTGGCAGATGGTGTTGGAAATCCTATTGATTGTCAAATAAGTCCAGTTATATTATCAGGAACGAGAGTTTCAGATCATAAATATTTGCTTAATTTTATTGCTAATGTACCCGCATTAGGATTAGCATCATACATTGTAACCGCCGTTGAGAGAAAATCACTTACAGGGTATGAATATAAGTTTCTTAAATATTAAACAACGTTCTGAGCTCTTATTTTTGGAAATAATATATTTCACATTGTATATTTTAGGTCGACGCATTTTGCTAAAATTCGGTTCATGAATCACGATGGCGATCCGGCAGATACTGGTATATTTGAAGCTGATGTAATATCTGGAAGTGCTAGTGGTGACTTTTCTCTAACGCGTTCTTCTGGTGGAGTCTCTGCAGCTTTTACCCACGTAGGTCTTTTGAAAGCTATAAAACTACCGGGAAAACAAGCAATTCCAATTCATCTAGATTTTAGAAAGTTTGTATTTTTATATTGTCTTACATAATGCATTAAATATTACAAACTTAATTTATATTCAAATCGTAATATATTGCCTTGTAATATAGGTATGGCACTCGGCAAGCTGGAGATCAAAGTGGAGGCTATCTATTTTTGCCGGGAGGTGAAAGCAGTATAGTAAACAATACGCTGATTCCACCTCTCATTACAATAACAGAAGGACCAATACTGTCAAAGATGGAAGTGGATTTACAATATGTTCATCACTCTGTGAGTTTAATATTTAAAACTTAATTTATTGTTATTTTGAGTTCATTGGAGTCTGAGTGACTAATATCTTGCGGAATCTCCAAACTCATATAGACTCGATTGACATACACACGCAAATGAGTATGCGTTGATCACTAATCTGCTTATTTAGAAAGGTACTGAACTCCGCCATCGCATCTCTGTTGGGGTGGTGTGAGCTATATAAGCTCGCATATGCTCCGGCAAAGACAGACGATATGACAAAGAATGACGTTAATAGGCATTCATTCAAATATTTCAGTAACGTTAAGCATCGTTTGTCGTGTCTCTGTGTGGTTCCATGTTATTGGATCTCACAGGACATGGGCGATTCAAGGCATCTTTCTTTCGGTTCAGTATAGGCAGTCTCTCGGAGTGTCATTGCACATATACGAACATGACAGTGGATCACGTTCTATGGTTGTGTCCAGGCATGGAGGCCGATCGGGGAGTTCTTCTACGTTGTGTCAGAGATTCCGATTCAAGACCTGTTGGACACGCAGACCTAGTGGCTGGTTCCCGCTTGTGGCGCTTTCAAAAAGTTTTGGCACCAAATGTGCAGAAGGAAGATTCTACGGAGAATAATTCCATAGTCTACTTCTTCAATTGTTGTTAAATGTAGAATCTTATAGACAACTATCTGGCATCTGGACTTAATAATAGATGGATCAAACTAAACTGCGATGACCGGTGTAAACTGGTCAATGTACGGCCACGGACGTATGTGGCGGAACCCAAATAAAAAGTTAGTTTGTGAGACTAGTGATTAATTGAGAGTTAAAAACGGGTATCTGATCACATTATGTAACTGTCAAAAACATAAAATCTCTCTTAAAAATATACATATTTTCATAATGTAATGTTATTTGAATTTTATAGGTATCATTATATGCAGAAGTGGATTATTTCATAGAAATTTCAAATATAGTAGACGTTACCAAATCTCGTAATTTAGAACTCGCGATGCGATTGTCCACTAATATTGAAAATCGGGATGTATTTTATACCGATTTGAATGGACTTCAGGTTTGTAATTATTTATTTGTAAATACTGTATTTTAAATCAAATATGGCACATAAAATTAATAATCTGAAAACTTTTTTAGCTTATTAGACGAAAATATTTCCACAAAATACCATTACAAGCAAATTACTATCCAATTCCTACGGCAGCGTATATTGAAGATCAGAATACCAGACTTACTTTACTTACATCTACATCGTTAGGAGTGGCTGCGTTAGCTCCTGGTCAGATCGAGGTAAATAATTGTTTTTGAAAATATTTATTGAAAAATTAATATAAAATGATTTCCTTCAATATTGGCAATATTTTTTTCAGGTTATGCAAGATAGAAGATTAAATCAAGACGATAATAGAGGAATGGGTCAGGGAGTGCTAGATAATCATCCCACGCACCATACATTTAGAATTCTTTTAGAATCTAAAAATTCGCCTAAATGTGAAGTTAGTTCTTGTCTGATAAAATCGAATTATTTTATTTTAACGTCAATAACTCATTGTCACTATTGTTTAAAGCACGCTGCTGCAGATCATCCTACAGGACATCTTTCACTTGCGGCACACGTAAGCTCTGGAACGCTTCTCAATCCATTGATGTCACTTTTTTACTATGAAGATGGACATCCAGAAAGGTAAGAACTTTGCTTAAAATCTAATAAAAACTATTGATAAATAACATAAATATTTCGTTCTATTGCATATGATTTAGAGCTGAACCTGAATGGTCCTACGGTCAAAATCTACATGATACTTACAGCCCTATGCCGGCAGATCTTGGCGT
Organism: Stenopsyche tienmushanensis; assembly: GCA_008973525.1. Lineage (NCBI taxonomy): Eukaryota > Metazoa > Arthropoda > Insecta > Trichoptera > Stenopsychidae > Stenopsyche > Stenopsyche tienmushanensis. Next base: position 200,565 of record WACJ01000192.1, read on the forward strand.
CGATATTAATATAGCGTCTTATAGAGACAATGTAGCCTCAAAGGTAAGCTTCTTAATTGGCTTGTAATTTTTGTAAATTTCATATATTATAAAATATATATTTATTTTAGCTCGCGAATGGCAAAACAATAAAAGGGCGTGGTCTTGTTCTACACAGACAACAAGTTAATTTATGTTATAGCAATGAAGAACAATTGAAATCATTCCAACTGAGCAATGGACAAGTATGTAACATTAATATATTTTTATGACGTACTTACCGTTGATTATATATTAATCTATTTTGAATTTCAGTTCAGACTAAGTGATATATTGCCAATGTCGGAAATAGACGAAGTTCGAAATTCAACGCTGTCATTCCTCAGCATAGGTCCGACCGTCGATTCGACCGCTCCACTATCGATATGCCCAATGGAAATTAATTCATATTTCATACATCAATGATTTTTATTGAAAAATGTACGATAGATTTGTCTCAAAACTGATCATGACGTTGAGTTGTACCTAATTTGTTTTTTAAACATCCATAAAAATGATCTTTATCGTGCATTCCATATCCCGTGCATATTATACCTAAATGTGATTATTATTTATGTCATTTCAGTTTACATTTATATCAATCGTAAGTTCATTACAAATGAAATTGAACAAATTAAATGAAAATATACATGTGTATAAAATTAACCTCAGAACAAAATATTATTGTACGATAGATGTATTTTTTAATTTTGTACTATTTTCAAAAGCTCTATGCTATTCTTCCACCTGTTGTGTTTTAAAAGCATGAACATCTTTATGTAAAATATTTCCGTATATATAGAAAGTAATTAAAATAGTGTAAGAGATATTTGATAGATTACGAAATTAAATCTTATTTAAATACTAGATATATCTAAAGACATTCTCGTGTAGATGAATGTAGGATATATCTAACACATTGCATTTATCTGATACTTACTATGAATCATTTGTATCTAAACGAAAACATTTATTCGAAAAAATATCTCATTTATGATTACTTTGAATGTCTATATAAGACTACTATTATTGTTATTCAAGATATTTTTTCAATTCCAATGCTCCGAAATGCAAGAGATTTAAAAACACATGTTAAATATTAACAATTAAATGAATATTTTGCCGATGTAACTTAAAATAATTGAGGAATTTTGCACATTACAAAGGTGGAAAAATTAACGTTTTATACGAGCGACGTTGATGCTGTAAGTCATTTACTGATATTTTTAGTTTAGGACTATTGTCTTTGTATTTAATAATGAAAGCTGATATAATCGGAGTATTCTTGTTAGTCGGCTTAAAAATACAGCATTCAAGGTGACTAGTTTAATTAATATAAAAGGATGATGTGATATTTTTGTATCAATATTATTGATTATTATATTTTGTTGTGCACCGTTTGGTAATTGAATATATTTTACTTCCATTCAATTTTGGTTTTTTTTTTTTTTTTTAATTTAACACTGCTACAAATTAATTCCATGGATTGCTCATATGACGTATTTCTTCATAATATTTCAAGCACATCAAGTCTTAAAAAAATTCTGATATTCATAATTATTTTTATATTTCGAGTTATTTTACAATAAATAATTTAATTTTCTTACTAATATACATCAACGTTTTTATTAAATTCCTTGGTTATCATGAGTTTACATTATTGCATATATATTTCAAAAATAAAATTTAAAAAATTATATAACAAATCACTCTGAGTTATTTAATACCACAATGAAAAATATTTTATTTGCTTTTTTATTTATTTTGGAAGTTATTGTGAAAAGGCATGGTCGAATAATGAGTGATTAAACATGATTAGAAGAAAAATAATTTAAAAAAATGTATTTGGCTTAATTTGTTACGAGCTGGCAACACTGTGAGTTTGTTGTGTCGTGCGGTGAGGGTCGATTATCGTGAGGTTTAGTTGTGCGGAGTTCGTATTAGTAGGTTGTGTTCATTTATCCTGGTAGTCATGGGTTCCATCGACCGCGCTATGCTAACGGGCTTCATCTGCCGACTCTGTTCTGAAATGCACAAGGCCGTCACCCATATCTACGGCGAAGCTGGACGAGCGATGCGATTAGCAGAAAAAATCAACAAATATTTGCCAGTGAACGTTAGTTACTATCTATCTCTCACTCCTGGCTTCCATTTTTGTTTCTTCTACGTTTAAAATTTATGTATCGACAGTCTTCATTTATCGCGTTTTGGATTTACGTCGCCGTTTTATTCGCCCTTTATATTTTATCCCGTTTTAATATTTACCTCATTTGACATTTCCTTGGAACTTCTAAATGTGAAACGTCATGGATAAACAAGCGAAATAAATCAGCATTGCTTTGACAGTTCTATATTGTTAGGAGACCACACCATACACATACTTTGTTGCCGTAGATTTGTTTTTATTGTAAAAAATAAAATGAATCATTAATTTTGAAGTATTTGATTAACAGACGAAAAACTAGTTTAAATCAAACAAAAAAATATAATGTATTTAAAGTATCTCATAACACATTGTTTCTGAAGAATTATAATATAATTCACTAAAGTAGGGCACCAAAATTAATTACTTGAATATGAACAAAATGTCAATGTAAGGAAAATGTTGAAAAATCACAATGATTTATTCAAAATGACAGATGTATTTTTCAACATAACATATGTCAGCTGGGATTTATATTTTAGAAATAATATTAACACGTTGTGTACCAGGGAATTTCGCACGTGTTTGATGCAGACAGTCTTTTAACATTGCGCATAAAAAATGTATATTTACATAAAACGTCACTACTTTTAAAATGATCATCACCAGTATAAATATGGAAAGGTTTTAAAAGTTCTTATACTGATTTTAAATTACGTCTAATACTTTCAAATATGTATTTCCATACCAGCTGACGTTTGCGTTTTTGGTCGTTTTTTGGCGGCTTTTGCCGGTTGCTGTCCAATCAGCTGATTGTCGATTTGAGTGTGGAGTGTAATAATGTTACATGTTTCATCCAGTGTCATAGTACACGTTGTTTTTTATTGACTGTGAGCAAACGCTGATTCGACTTAGAACATGGCTTTCTCATGGACAAATGTTGATGCAAAACGATGAACATACTGCCTTCTGATATCTTTAAAGTATCAATTATCTTGCACAACTTCAATTTACAATCGATCAAAACTATTTTTTATACTTTTTTATGTTTTCTGGAACGAGTTCTAGAAAATTCCAGATTCGGATAACAAAAGCGTTCAGCATCATCAGTGTTTATACGGCCGCATTTAAAAAGAGCAAACCACTTTTGTACCATTTGTCTCAATGCTGTAACAACACATGAAATTTAGATTTTTCCAATGTTTTGAATCATTCATGAACTTCCTAAAAATCATATGGATTTGTCAATAGTGGTGTCAATTTAAAAATCAACCCACAAACTTATTATGTGCTTCTATGCACTAAACTTACTATGCTTCCCGGTACGTAATGTGTTAAGCTAGATGCTCATATTACATATAAGCCATAGAAGGTTCAACCCTACTGAAGTAAGCTAGACGGAGAATTTAAATGTCTTTCAACCTACATATAACTTGTTGTAATAAATTAAACGCATATATTGATATTTTCATTTTGGACGTACAACTAACACACAAGATAAGTTTATTATGATAAATTATTTGTAGAATATCCATTGACAAAGAATTGTGTCACAATTAATAGTACACTCATCCCCCGATTTACGCGGTAGATACGTTCTTCAGAAATCTGCGTAAAAAAGGCAAAGAATTCATACAAAAATATAAGATAGGAGCCGCTGGCTCACAATCAATGGTGGAGGCGAGCTTTTAAGCGGAACAGAATCACACGTTTTGCATTTTTTACATTGACGAAGCTCTACTCTACACGTGTACTATACGTGTATTGGGATTTCGGACTACATTAAACTTAAAATGATTTTAAACATGATCGAAAATTATTGTTCTCGATTGATTGTCAAGAATTATGTTTAAATAAGATATTAATATGAAATTTATGATTATTTCTCTAATGTATATTGTATTTTCTGCAGGTATCACATTCTGACCCGCTTCCGAAGACAATATGCGATAGCTGCCTCAGTCGCCTAGAGTCACAACACAAACTCGTATTGCAAATAGAACTTGTGAAACAGCGATTAGTCAAACCGCGCAAAACAAAAGTCACCATCAAAAAGAAAAGGCGAAATTAAAAAGATCACAAAGACTCTTGTGGGGCCGCAGTCTGCTCCGTGTGTACATATTTAATTTTAATTTCCAGCCGATACTGCCGTATGCATAAGTGAACGATTATCTGCTGGATGAATACGATTTGAACCGTTTTTAATCTAGTTTAATTTGTTATATTTAAAATCTCGTTATCTCCGAGGAGGTCGCGGAAGCCATTTGACATGTCAAAGTTTGGGAGAGATCTCACTGCAGTTCAAATTCTGTCGAGTTTTTGATTGTTATGTAGTTTTTATAAATGTATTTTATGATCCGTCGCTTTCCGATTGCTGGAAAATTGTTATATATTTGACCAACTGATGATGAACCATCACAGTCGCTCTTTGACGCTTATTTTTATTCGCCGTTTATCTATTCGATCGGTAGGTAGATGAAAAGAATGTTCAAGAGCGATCAGAAAATAGCGAGGAACGAGATAAAATATTTAATTACAAGTCTCAAATAAAACTGAATTTAAATCGGGAATAAATTACGATAAGGTGTGCAAATTTCAGGTATTTTTATGCACATTTCAATCTGTATTATTTCTCATTGCATTATTTATGCATTGTATATTTTGCATATTTTTGTAAGTATTATAAATCCACAAAAAAGTACATTCAGTGGTTTTTTCTTTAATTAGTATATTCTTAAATCATTTATTCATTTGTGTAGCTTTATATTGTTTATTCTTAATCTACATAAGGGTTATTGTACATGATATATGTTTGTTGAATTTATCATCATTATCTATCTAGAGCAAGTCTGTAAAGAATTTCAATTCAAATTTGCTCAAAACCGAGGAAAACTATTAATTCTTTTCTTGTTAATAATTTATTTAATGCTTAATTTCTTTGTCACAAACTATTTGTATTTCTAATTATGTTAACTTTCTTTAATGTATGGTAATTATTTTGATAATCTTCAGAAGTAAATTAATTTAAGTCTTTGAATGTTTTGATTCCTATCCTCTTTTGTATAAAAAAAAATAAAATAAAATGGATGTTTTGTAATTTGCAATAAAGACATGGTAGAGAAGTATGTTTGTTTCATTGAATCTTCGATTTTCATAATTGAATACGATGTTATATGTGTAAAATTGATTTAATAAATTGAAAAATACATGAAACATTTTTTACATGCAAATGTACATATATAATTTTAAAAAAGTGTATACATGATCAATCCTATTTTCAAAAGTGATTTAAATATCGGATGTAAAAATATTTTTTGTAAATCTATTATAATCTAATATATAAAAATGAATCTCTGTTTGTTTGTATGTAATGCGCTGCCATACCGTTCATAAGATTGCGATAAAACTTCATCCACTTATTGCTAAGGATTGCGCGAGTAACATAGGCATAATCTAATACATAAAAATCAATGTTTGTCCGTATTTAATGCGCTGCCATACCGTTCATCCGATTGCAATAAAACTTTGTCAACTTACTGTTTACACTTGCGGGAATAACATAACCATAGTAAAAATATTGTTTATTATGAGAGACGTGGCATTGCAACGCATGCCGGGTAATCATTATATTATAAAATAAATATTTTTCTTCAAAATTCAGATATAAAGGTTATCGACAGATTTTATTACGCATATTATTAATTTCGCAGTGAATCCCGTCAGCCTATTTATGGCCAATTCTCATTGTTAAAAAATTATATTGCACTAAAAAAACTCTTAAATCTTGAAATATTGACTATCACATCATGACTGATATTTGTATTTTCTCGTGAAATATCACTAATTGTTAATATATATATTTTATTTTCTTACAATATGTACATAAGATCAATTTGTTAATCATCTAAATATTAAATAAACGCATAAACATCAGCATGGCAATGTGTAAATTATGATTGACAATAAAATATTGAAGAAATGCTATGAATTTATCATAATAAAAATTAATATATATACAGTACTGTATAATTTTAAAATAATTTATGAACAACACACTGAGAAAGGATCAACATGTAATATTTAAAGAAAATGGATTTTATTGTATTTTTATGCATATCATGTAGGAATTTTTTGATTAAAAATAATTTGATCATTAGTCTGTAAGACTAATGATTAGTCTTTAAAACTGAAAGACTAATGATTAGTGTGATCTAGAGTTAGGGTCATGCACTAGCCGACTCCCAAGTAAGAATCATATTTTTTTATGAGGAAAATATCTATTTTTATATTCAGATTCTGTGTAGAAATATATAAAATAATCTTGATATTTTTAAAATAACATGTAAATATATAAACTTTGAAAAACCTTGTAGATAATCTATACTCATAAAACCAGTTACGTTAAATAAGAATTAGATAGATTTATTTAATTTATACATCCCCATCGATTAATCTTTGAATTTTTTGCTCATTTCTACTTATGTTCGATTTAACCGTGTGAATAAGTTCCAATTGCTCGGCAATATTTTCTTCCAATTGACTCAATTTCATTTGTAACGGTTGAATTGATTTTTCCGTTATACTGAAAATAAAAAATCCACATTGTAATCGATAGAACGCTTAATTTTATAAATGCGATATATCTTTTTTTTATAACGTTCGAAATTGTGTTTACCTTTCTTGATGATTTAATATAGTTGCAGCGCTTTTGCGCGTTTCTCTCCAATGCAATAATTCTTGTCTCATAATTTCCACATCCTCTTGCACGTAATCTACAAGTTTACCCAAAGGATTAGCAGCCCTCGATAATGCCTGAAGACCGTTTCTTATAGTCTCTACTTCTTTGAACGAAGCCTCTCGCTCTCGTCTCGCTCCCCACTCCCATTCCTGCATAAGACAAATTTATTAAAATATTTGCTCACATTATAAATACAAAACAATCTATTAATAAATTACAATTTCCACTTTAGATCCATCTACATCGAGCTCTTTCTGCGTCTCGAGAATCTGCTGCACCAAATGTCCATGCCCGCTAATATCGGCTTGCGCCTTAGGAAATTCTGCTTCGCCGCTATTAATATCCAAAATCGACGATTCCACCATAACACTTCCATCGTCATCCTTTAATTGATCATCGACAAAATGAAAACGGTTATAAATTTAAATATATCACAAAAACGGCCTTATTACCTCTGCATTATTATCGTAATTTTCCACGATGATGTTCACTTTTCCCTTGGATATGGTGTCCGTCGTTATAATTGTTTCTACGTTGTTTTCTCTAAAGCGCGGAGCACCAGGACGCGCAGACGATGGTCTCACACTCGGTGGTCTCAATGACGTCCTCGGTCTAATTACTTTGTTATCTTCTTTGCTCGTTGTATCCTCACTTATGTTTGATAGATTCTTATCGTTTTCCGTCTCGATGCTGTGGCTTTTTGTTTTATTGAGCGAACTCTTTATTCTATTTGATCTGCTAGAGCTCCGTCTTTCGGTTTTGGTATCATTATTATCTTTATCGATGCTATTTCGAGTAATTGATTTCGGTTCGTCGGCATTTTCTTTGTGACCTTGTGAAATATTAACATCCATAATTTGATTTTTTACCGTTTCTTTGGTAACTTCAATTTCAAATTTATCGGCATTTATTTCGAGGGATTTTCCTGTATCATTTTCTAATGCTTGAGGATTACTTTCTTTTAAAAATATCGAACTATTATCTGTTTCTTTTTCATTTTGCTCTATGAATAATAAGCTTTCACTTTCTTCGTTTTGTTTGACAATTTCTGTGTTCTCCAGTATTTTTTCATTACTTCTACTTTCAGAAATATCTGTCTCGTTGTTTTCAGTAGAATCATTTGCTGCATCTTCTCTGGATTTCGAATCTACTTGTGCTTCGATCGATAAAGGGTCATCAATATCTTTGAACGGATCTATTATAAGATTATCATTTTTCGGCTTATTAATTTTATCATTAACTTCATCTTTTTTCAATAAAAGCTTATTTGAAGGTTGCATTACTTTAGACTTTGATTCCTTGTTCTCAATGTCTATCGGTTTCTTTTTCTTGACGGGTTCGCTTCTTTTTGCTTTTGGGGTTTCCTTTATTTTAGCATTGGGATCTGGCTTCAATCCGACTCTACTCTTGATCTTTTTATCTTCAGTTTTTTCTCGCAAATCTTTTCTTTTTTCACCAGGCACATTCTTTTCTATTTTCTTATTTATCAATCCATTCTGTGCCTTTTCTTTAATATTATTTCCGGATGGTTTCTTATTACCTACTACTTGTTCCACTGCTTGAACACTACTTAAATTGTTTTGGAGTGCCTCGGCAATTTTTTGAAGCAGCTGATTTGTTTTTTCTGGTTCCTGACCAGATATTATTTTGGAAGGACGAACTTCTAAAGATGAATCAGTCACAATATCTAAAAAAAAATAGATTGTTTACAAACATTTTAAATAACAATCTATATAATAAATTATTTAGCAAATACTTACTTACTACCTTAACAATCTTTTGCAAGAATGCAATCTTTTTATCACGATCTTTAACATTTTCTGAAACAAGTTCTTCAGCTGTAAATAGTCCATCAAAAAAGCCGGTATTTTTTATGATCTGTAATACAAGTAATGTTCTTATATATTCAAAATAATAATTTAAAAACCATGATATCTCTAACCAAACAAGCTTTTGCCACGTTATCACTAGAAGTATCAAAATTTCTTATCCAATCTATGTTCAAAATCATAAATTATTTAATATTTCTCTTTAACATTACAAAATTCAATTTACCTTAAGAGAACAATTTTCCAAAATACTTACCGCAGTTATAATATCATGTATAAATCGAAATGGGGGCTTCTTCAAAAGTTTATCAGTTAATGGGGGCTTTTTTACAAATTGCCCTAACGTATCCTGTGTTGATTTAATTATTTCCAAACTAATATCTGTAGACATTTCGACACAATCCCGACAGAAACTTGAATATCAGTTTCTGTTAACAATTTTATTACCATAGCAACATAGGATAAACATACACAATCTGTCGTCACCGTTCCAATACAAATTAATGTGAATTATTGACTATGTATATGAATGGTAAGTATTATTTACACTTCATTATAAATGAATGATAATTTTTCAGTTTATCGACGACAATATTAAATTCTGAAAGGTCATCAATCAAAGCGAATGTATTTTATAAGAATATATTACAATCAATTTTTTATCAGAAAATAATTGTTTACATCTTCACAAATAAGAAAAACCGATTGAAAAATATTTTTTAATTTTACTCTTATAAAAAAATATTTTTTTTGCAAGTTAAAAATAATAAGAATCTCTACGTGTATAATTGATTGAAAACTTTTTAACAAACGTACAATACAATTATTTTTTGTATTTTTAATAAAGACATTGTTATAAGAATGAAAAATGGAAATGGTGTAATGCTACCCCTTGTAATAAAAATTTGTATGCTGGATGAATTAGTTGGTAGCAGTGATGACATATACTTGGCTGGGTTGTAGATTTGTTTTTGCCTCGTCTTGTTAAATCACAGCAGTTAATATGAGATTTTATAACATTGCAGTTTTATTAAATGCTCGATCGCTTCAATCCTCAATGCTGGAAAAGTGCTGTGGTTAATTTAATTTTTATAAAATTATTATCGTGGTTGTTTCTTTTCCTACAATGAAAAGAGCAATGAAAGCAAAGAAAAGTACAACCTCAAAACTTTCAAAAAAAGATGTCATTATTGTCATAAAAACTACTGCGGAAAGTGATCCCGCAGAACAAGTTGCAAATGTAGAAACGTCAAATATCGAATATATGTGTAATAAATGCAATGAAAAATACACATCCGCTCATGAGATCACAGAACATTTTAGATTCTGCAATGATGACAATAACCTTGAAATTGATCAACAACAAAAATCTAACGTCAATCAAAACAACAATATAACATCGGGTTTTATATATCACGACTCTTCGAAGCAAAGTTTTAAATCGGAAGGCATAAACGATGGATCTTCAGACGCTTCTGATAATCCATATGAATTCCACGATGATATATCAGAAAATAGCATGACAAATGATAATACTGCAATTGATCATTGCGAATGTTGCGGCGAAGACAAAAGGACTGCTCATAAAGTAACATATTGTTAATTACATGTATATAATTTTGATTATATTCAGTATTGTTAATAAATTTATTTTTTCGTCAGGCTGGAGAATTTCAATGCCATATGTGTAAAAAATACTATAAGCATCAAACGTCTTTGAGCAAACACATTAAGTTGTATCATTCCGATTCAAAGAATGCCATACAGTGCGAGGACTGTGATCTTAAGTGCGCCGATGAAAAAACCTATTTAAAGCATAAAGAAGTTCACTCGCCGTCGAAAATATTCTATTGCTACAGCTGTGAAACTAATTTTACGAGAAAGTATCACCTCAAAAGACATCTACGTCAAACTGGGTGTGGTGGAGTTAAAAAAAATAAATTTCCATGCAGAGTAAGTCATTTTATACTTATCCAAAGAAATGCCAATAATTATTCTCGCAATCTACTAAATTTGAACGATTTACTAAATATGTATGACAAAAACACAGTACAGTGGAACATTCAGAAGTAAGCTGGCAGGCTTACACGGTAACACTTTTCTTTTATTTTCGCAACACATTAATAGCCAAAAATAGCCGAACATAAAAAATGCAAGTTGAACATTAAAAAATATTCCGAAGAAATGAATGAATATTGTGTGCTATCAACAGTGTTAAGATTCATTTATTGAGCTTGTTACACGCTGCGGCAGAGCTGACAGAAAAGTGAATTTACATTAGAGCGTAGCATGTATGTTCTCCGATGTGAAAGGCTTAAACTGATATTTTTTATACATATACTTGCACTTTTACTCACACAATAATAGACTCACGTCCACAATAATCATGAAAATATTTTTTTAGGTATGTAATCACGTATTTACAAGGAAGGACAATCTCAGAGAACATTTAAGAAATCATTTAATAAAAGGTCTCGGAAAAAAGGTATACAAATGTGACACCTGCACAAGAGAATTTAAATGTAAAACTTCCTTGATAATTCATTTGCGTACGCACACAGGTTAGAAATACTAATATCTTTTTAAATTATATCATATCAAACGCATCATTCATTTTAAATTTTATTCAGGTGAACTTCCATTTGTATGTTCAAATTGTTCCAAACGATTCATATCGAAAGCTGCGCTTGTTAAACATGAACGCCGTCACACGGGTGAAAAACCGTTTTCTTGCAAAGAGGTGACATTTACAATTACTTTTCTTACCGCTATTATTATAATACATTTTTAATTATGTCAAAAACGAGTATCTGATTGTTTGGTTATTTGAGGCAATATTCGAATTAAAATTTTACCTCTATCTGATATTTCAAACGAATCCGCGAACATGAACCCGATGAGGGGTACAAATTTAATTCTAATTTTGCCTCTCAAAAAACGCGATCGGATGACCATTTTTAACATAATTAAAAATGTATAAGCATGTATTATTATTATATATAGTGTATGTCATGAAAGAGTCATTTTTGGAGGTATTGATGATCAAACTGCTTTAAACCATACCTCAAACCCTTAAGCAATTTTACATATTAACCTTTTCGTGAGTACTTACGGAAATATCCGTTTTGACCTTCACTATTCAGAAAGAGCACTCTTGTGCATTGAAGCTCCGAGGCGAACAGAGACAAAGAGAACTTAGCGCAGTTCGGGAGACTGAGATGGATAGCTTCTTCATATGCATCGCATGATTGTATAGATCGTTAAGCCCAAATTTATCCACTTATAATGATTTCGATTTCAAGTGTGTTATTTGTTTACGCAAAGAAATGACCGAATATTGTGTCTTATCGAGAGTGTTTGTTTATTTAACTGCTTGCTGTTCTTCGCTGCATGTTGAATGAGTCTTTGTCCAATTATCATTTCCTTCTAAAGGAGGAGCACTTGAATCGATTTTTTGTGCATTGTTTATGTAAAGAAATGAAGTGGTCTTGTATGCACTATCAAGTGTTCATTTACAATTGACTCTGCCTCGAATTGAAGATTGTCTTACGCTGATTAGGAGCTGACAGAAAGTAATCGGTGTAAAGCGATTATGACATCAACGACTTCATCGATTTTAAATTTGCTCACTAACGAAAAGGTTAAAACTATCATTTTCTTCCTTTATCAAGACAAATTAAACACATTGTATGTATATTCAACTTTTGTTTCTACTTATGCATTCACTAACACTTACTTTTTTTTACTTTAACTGCATACAGTTAAAAGATATGGACAGAATAGGTAAGCGGAGCCACTATTTTTATTACTATATTTTTATTTCAATACTTTTATGAGAACAGCATATACAAAATGTGTTATTCTACTTCATATTTTAGTGTGGTAAATCATTTGCTGCCAATGAAACCCTTAACAGACACATTAAGACCCATTGGAAAAAAAAGCCTTATGCTTGCAAGGAATGTGGCAAGACTTTCATCCAAAATACACAGCTGCAAAATCACATGGCTTATCATACTGGAAAAAATAATTTCAAATGCAAATATTGCGATATGGCCTTTATGAGGAAATCAAGGTAACTGATTATGCAAAATAAAAGTATAATTTATAGCTTTAAAGATGCTTTCGATTCAAATATTTATTTTTGCAGGTTAGATGAGCATGAGCGTTTTGAGCACGAAGGCGCAGAGAAAATCAACTGTCCCGTTGAAGGTTGTAGAAAATCTTTCAAACAAAATGAGAATTTAAAGCGTCATTTATTAGTCCATACCGATATAAAACGTACGTAATCAAATTCATAAATAATTTAAGTTGTAAACGCAAGTATTAAATTCAATTATAACCTGACTGTGTTCTCCAGCGTATATTTGCGAGACCTGCAAAAAATCCTTCAGAACATTGATGCAATTGAAAGTTCACGAACGTACACATCGACGCGAGGTTGCGCGCTCTTGTCCGATATGTCCAAGGGCATTCATTCGCGCGGATTGTTTATTGCGTCACATGAGAAGCAAACACCCGGATGAATATAAAGCACTGAGGGCCGAAGCGTACAAGAATAAAGTATTTAAACGTTTCTTCTGTTTAATTTCAAAATCGAATATTCTCACTTTAATCAAACATATTTTTTAGCTAGCAAAGTTAATATCGAACAATCTTAACGATTATATAGACGCAAATGATAAATATTCTTCTGAAAATGCAATATCAACAAATAAGAGACTTCCTTCGTCGTCGATAAGTGAAAATGAAGCAACTGAGGTATTCAAATTAAAATCTTAATCTTTCATTCAAAAATATTAATTTCAAATGTTTAATTATTATTTTTTAAATGGCAGGGTGAAATATGCCAAATGAGCGGCTTGGAATCGAATATTAGAGAACTATTAACGTTTTTAATAGATAAAGAGTGTTTGGATTCTTTGGGTTGGCCTGATTGCTCAGTAGACAATGTATATTTTTTATCCCTCTGTGATATATTTAAAGTTTCGCTTCATTTTTCATTCGGTTTTTTTGCATTGCAGACAATTACAGAAGTGATAAAAATGTGCGGACACAAAGTAGCGAATGTTTCTAAGATGGATAGAAACGAAATGCTTTGTGAAAATATTAAAATTTTACTAAAAGCTGTCATAAACACCGAAGCAATGAATCGTCTGATTGAAACGCACACCATAGACGATGTTATAATGCAATTATTACAGCTGGGCAAAACTGATCTTCTCAGTGTTTAAATATTATCATTTAAGTATTTAAGATAAATCCCTACCTATAGATCCTCAAGATTTTTTCATCCCCAATTGATGAACTGCGAATTGGATCAATTGAAATATGCAATGTAGATTCTTTATTTTTTATTTGATAAAATAATATTACTTATGCAATTCCCATATTATATAATGAAAGTATGACATTGTTGATATATTGTGATGAACGCATTATATATAAAGAAAATATGACACTGATATTCAATAAATAAATATTTTATTGTTTAATTTTTTTTATTGTCTGATTAAATTATAAACCCTTTTTCCATGCATTTATCGATTTTAATCCATGTTACTGAGATTCAGTCTGCATCATCATCACAGTACTGCCACAAACAGTCCTCTGCGGGACAAGGACCTCTTCAATATCCATTCACAAGTTAAGATTACATCCATCTCCTCTGTATCATACATTCACCTTTCGTTCCTTCAATATTAAAGATGGTATGTACTTCGAGTTTCATTTAGAATACTCACCCAACAGATTGCCTGTATAATCATATCGAAAGGTGTTTTCACAACCGTCTTGATAGGGAGTAGTAGAGGGAATGAGGAGGGAAAAACTACTCAACATAACCTTGTAGATTTTATACTGAAAAAGGTTTTGTGGAGTATAATGAGTCCAATCCCTCCTTTCTGTCTGTCAGTCTGCTTGTTCTTCTTGCGCTTTTTTTGTTCATTGAGATTTCCTGGCTCTGAACTGGCAAGGTTCTCTAATAAAACCAACAATGTGTATAAATTTTATTTTATTTTTGAAACCCTTACACTATGTTTAAAATCAATATGAGTTTAATCATTCTGAACTTACTTAATATATATATATACCAATGTATTTAAAATTACAGTAAAAATCATTTTAGTCTTCTTTAAGATTACATTGGCGATTAAATCATATTTTTACATATATTCACATTCAATTTACATACTCATATGTAACATTAAGTTGAAGGATACGAATTATTAAAAAACTATGATAAATATCATCAATAAGAATGGTTAGAAGTATGTACTTATCATTTTGAAATAAATTTTATATAAATCAGAGCACTTAATATGCCAATCTCCAATAATATTATCAGGATCAAAAGAAGTTTATTATAAAATACATGACGGCCCATTGCGTTCAAAATTCTATGCGATTTGGATAGACCTTCATCCATGTTTTGAAGTCGACTTTTGCTTCTGAGTAATGATTCTCTTTGTTCGCTGAGCTCATTCATTACCTGCGATAGTATAAAAATATTATAAGAAATATTTGTGTATAATATGTTATTTGCGTCAGTGTAAATGGATTTCATTGGACGATAATATTTGATGTATACTACATTTTTTTTGGAAAAAACATGACTCACTCCCGTTCCAATTTGTTCGGTTTCAATTGCAATCTGCTGCGAGTTAGCAATGCTTTGGCTAGTCCTTTCAAGCACTCTTTGTCCTTGAAGAACAAGCTGCCTGTTGTGTTCGTCCCAATCATAGCTTCCTGAGACCGCCATCGCAGAAGATTTCTTTTGACAGGTGTTAAACGTCAAAATACACCGGATTGTAAACTTTTCTGGGTCTAAGAGAAAAATGAATGACCATTGACTGTCGACTCCCTACGTTGACGCCCTCTCGTTACAAAATTATATATAGATATTTTAAAATAAAATATATTTTACATATAAACCATTCGTAACCATAAAATCATATTTTTTTAAATTGATTTTATAGCACACCATTATTAATTAGTTAATATGTTATTTTTAATATTTCCGAATTCCAAATCGATCATACTATATTTGATAAATATATTATTATGTTTGCAATAATGTTTGAAAATTCAAGTAAATTAAGCTTTTTCAGGCATCATGAAATTTTATTTTTCCGAATGGATTTATACAAAGTTTATTTTATTCAAATTTATGCTTTAGAATTATTAATACATGAAAGTCTCGATTATGTTTTGCAAAATCTTTTACCTTCCATGTTATATTACATCTGAACTTTCACATGAAAGTATCATTCATTTCAGCACGAAATATTAATCATCGTATTTTTGAATTGTCTTATTTATTAATGTATAGCATTCAATGGAGCGCTGCTGATAAACATTAGTAACTAAGGAGTAATTTATTTATCTCTGTCCCCATATATTATATTATAGTTTTATCTTTGAATTTGTTTATGGTGTTAATGTTTTACTGATAATATGCACAGTTTTAACTTAAAATATGAAGACAATCGAATCTTAAAACATTTTTTCATGCATCATAAGAAAAAAACATAGTACGGTACTGAAATTTATTTATTTCTCAAATGGCAATTTTAAATCGTTTTTCTTTCCATATACATATTGTTTTAAATTATATATGTAAATATATATTCATAAATGCATTAGAAATAATTCTAATCGAATTAAACATACAATTTTTTTGCTATCACACGAGCTTCATACATATCTTTATTAAAAATGTTTTTAAATGCAAAATTGACTAGGGAATGTAAGGATCTCTTCTCAAATATAAATTATATGTATATAATAATTAGCTATAATAATTTAACAAATAAATATCATACATCGACTTATAACAAATCACAAAATATTATCTTCGGAATGTTTTTTTTTTTAAATAGGAAGAAGATATATAAAAAAATTAAATAAATTTTAAGCATTCATCGAAAATTTCTCATTCCGGACCGTTCACAGATGTGTCCCCTTTTAAACATTTTCCGAATTAATATACTTAAATGTTTCCAGCCACTGAAACATTAGTAATTTTAATATCAGAAATGTATGGTGCCTATTTATTTATTTATTTGGGAATGTCAATCGTATCAGTCTGCGTTGTTAGCTTTACGTTAACTGTTTAAAAAAAATAGTAATAAAAATTCAACAAAACAATTCGTTGTGAGCGACTGATAATAATTAAAATAAGATAAGAATAGCTCATTTCAACCTTTCTCCTCGACGCCTTTTCAACCTTGCAGTACTTTTCCATCGCCTTTAAATAATATATTTAAACGCTAATTAATTATTAAAAACTTATCACAATGTTTAAGAGGAACTGATGCCCAAAAGCTTTCCAAACTAATGAACAAAATTAAACTAATCATAGAGCTATGTTATGTACAGTTATAAATAATATTAGTTGTCGAGCAGTTCTGTATAAGTCTATGTTTCCAAATATTTTATTTGCATTTCTGAGCAGATAATTTTAAGTCGTCTGCCATCTGTCAGGAGAGCGTCTCTTGACTGCGGCGCATTCGTCTTTATCCTTTCCAAAATAATATGGTTTCGATCGATCCATCTGAGGAGTGTGGACTAAATCATATGTTCATCGAGATTCTTACTAGAATGCATATTATATTTTAAGGATAGAATATTTTTCGTACGGATTCATTTTGTCTTGTGGGTCGGCAAATTGTTTGGCAAAGAAATCAAATACTAATGGAAGTGTATAGGGAGCCGCCGCGAGGCCCGACTTTTTCGAGGCAGGGTCTGTCCGGTCTCGTAGTGTAACAGTCGACGGAGTCAGAAGTGCATCCGGTGCAGATGTTGCATTTGCAGGTCAGACCCCGTGCGCAGACTCCCAACAGATTCAGCTTTCCTCCGCAGTAGTCTCCGGGGCTCTGTTCCGAACAAAAGTACCCGTTTTATTATTTCAACGCATATGAGATTACATCGACACAAATATTCCTCGATGGACTCACTTTGAAACATACAATGTAGCCACAGTAGTCCATGTACTGGCCGTACTTGCAATTACCGTTTGTTTTGTCACATTCGGAATCGTAGCACGGCGGGGGGCATGTCTGCACGTCGGCTTTTATTCTGAAAATATCCACAAAATATCATCGTTATACATTTATACCGAGTGAATATACCCATACGAAATCGTTCGACAAACCTTTCAAGGAATAGATTGCAACAGCTTACAATAACTAGGATGAAAGTGGTGGCAGAAAGCTTCATCTTGAAGAATAAGTGAGTACAAACCTAACAAACACAAGAAAAGAAACAACCATGTAAAAGCTGTAACGAAAATATTTTTTCCAGCATAATTCTTCTTAATGCCGTAGAGCGCACAAAATATCCCGAGGGTGATTTTTTGAAAAAAATTCCCGATCTTAATCAAAATAAACATTAATGGGCCATAAAATATGAAGCAGATCATTGAAATGCTGTTGGCGGTAATAAAATCAATCGCACTTCAATTGGATTTTTTTTAATGTAATGGAATTTTATGTAAATATACGCTTTTACGCGTGACTTTGAAAATTGGCCACATCGGAGGCGCGCAATGTGCCCCCGCGCATAATGTGTTAAAACGTCGGATGTTATCACGACCATTCCTTGTACGGCAGTCCCCGATTGCATTTTTGAGAATATCGTCCCGTGGTCGGTGATATCACATGATGACTGGCAAACGTCTGGAAGCATGAAGAAAACAAACCGGGGAGAAATGTCGTAACATCCGAGCAGTGCTCTGCAAATCGTCGTCGTCACCTGACGTAGGTCGGGCGTCCGATGACCGTCGCTATTTTCGTCCATCCGCGATGCAAGAAAATGCTTCTCGATGCGGATCGAATCGTAGATTCTCACCGTCGAAATGCCGACGATCGAAATATTTATTTTGTATTTTTAAATCCGGAGCAATGTTAGCAGCGTCGGGGCTCAATGCGAGTAGGCCGTTTAAATCGGTGTTTGGGTTCTTTGTTTTCAGATTTGAAAACGGATCGATCTGTCAAACGGCTCCGAGTGCGTTGCGCTTCCGCGCGACGTTTTTATTCGAGGAATGCGCACTATTGCGTACGATGTTTTTCAAGATTGAAGTTTTCCTTTTGACGTTTCAACGCCAAGACATAATTCATCATCAGAAAAGCGCAAATGTTTCGAGTTGCGGCCGTTGACTCGAAGCGAACGGCCGCGATGATGAAAAACGACCATTTAAAATGGCGGCCGTTTTTAAAATGTTATTTATGTTCCATTGAAAAACATAATTTTCGAGCGATGAATCATTGAAGTTGCACGCTCCGGAATGCAACATGCAACGGAAAACGATTCGGAGCATCCACCTTTTGAATTCTCGAATTAAAATCGTGCCGCGATGAAAATCGTTCATATTGACGCAGGTTAGATCGTTTTGGCGTGCGTTTCGAACGCATCGTACGTTTTAAAGCCTCTCTCTGCATATGGCAAAATACGCAAATAATGAAAGCACGTGTCGATGAGTTGTCGACGGATTTTGTTCTAGTGCCAAATACAAGTAGTAACTCTATTTTCAATGCAATCGAGCGACCGCTTTCGGCGAAAACATGTTTACGATCGAATCCATCGAAAGATACATTTTGCAGAGCGTCGCATCCGGCGACGTAAATGCGGAGCGATCGAAAATATCGAGCGGAGCATCGACGTCATGCTTCATGAAAAGAGGACACGCAGGAGGCGAAGAATGAAGAATTGAAGAAGCGCCTGTCCGAAAGCACGTAACGATCTCACCCACATCGTCTTCTCCGAATAAATGAGGAATAGACGACACATTTTTAATCATCAAACTCCCCGCTGCGATCGGACACTCGACAGCGAGAAGCTAAATAAGCACTCTGAATCATTAATCTCGACAAAAATATTCTTGCATGAATTCCGTATTTGGCGACAGTTCACTTTGTTTCTTTTTGCTCATAAGGCTCGAGGAAAACATTTCGAATTCAATTCGCAATAATTTTGTGTCACCTACTACAAATTGCATATTAACACTAGAAGTACCACAACAGTCAATTTTATGGAATTTGAGCCTAAAATGAAAGCAAAAACTTTAAAGCGTACAGTTTGTTTGGTTTCGCATGTTTGTCGGCCATTTTGTTCAGTCACAGTAAATTCTTCCAATTGAGAAGTCGTCGCGCGCTGCCACCATCTCCTGTCTATGCGAGATTCACGCATTCATTCGCCTTTTGATTTTGCAGAATAATACCGCCGCCAATATCCATCGAAAACTCGTGGAAGATAATGGTTCGGAAAAGACCGTACTGATACTCATAACGAGCCAAGGACTGGAAGACCATCGATGATCATCAGAAAACCTTTTCTGGACTCTATCGTGATGGGGGATTTTGACGGCGATTACGTTGAAAAAATAGTTTAATATGGTTGTGAAGTATCTTGTGAAATTTGAATAATTAAATACAAGCATTTTTCAATTCTCGTAGTTAACACATCTTTTTAGTAGAAAGTAGAAATTGTGGTTGAAAGTCTCAACCTTCAATTGAAAAATTAGGCCATTCGTCGCTAATATGCCGCGTAATAGTGAAATCGCATTAGGAAACCGCGCATATGGAGAGATCAAATGGGAGTTGAATGCTTGGAATGAATGAGTCCAAGGGGCCTTAAATTGAGCCAAGGGCCCCACGAGTGCTTGCAGCAGTGATTCAATTTGGAAAAGTAAGGACTTCAGAATCAGAGCTGAAGGGGAAAAAATAACGGTTTATTTCGGTTCGTTGCGGGTTCAAATGTCATCAAATTCTTATTTGATGCTCGATAATCAATAAAAAGATGGCGAATTCCATCCATCATGTTGAAATGAATGATTTTATAAGCCCCAACGGCACAAGTCAAGGCCTTCTCTGGATTAAAGTTCATTCTGATTAAACAATAAAAATAGAATAATAAGGAAGAAATTCGCTCGGAACTGAACCAAAAACTGGAACGAAAATGATTCATTTTTTAATGAACTGGATCGAAATAATACCGGTTCTAAAGCTTTGGAAAAAATCAATAGCCCTTCCAATCAATCGTATCGAATCAGATTCAGGCTCATTTTATAGTTTTTACCAATCAGTCGATTTGCACGTGGAGAATTGTATCCAAGTTTTTTACTAACTGTTTAATATCAGAAGATAGAAGAAGTTGAAGAGTGTATTTTTATGTGGTTCATACAAAGACGATCAGCTGGACAGCCAATATCTGGTCTGTTATATCTGAAAATTTCAAAGAACAACGTGGTATCAGGGAACTTGAAATTCATGGGGGAAAGCCTTCTGCAGATATACCTTCAGCAAACACATTCATTGACACATTGAAGCTATTTGTGGAGAAGGAAGGATTCGACGAAGAGTTTACATATATGCAATACTGATGAGATAAATTGGAAAAAAACCACCCAACAAATCTTTAGTATTAAGACGTGAACATACTTCACCTGGGTACAAAACTAGTAAAGAACGTGTCATTATAATGGTGTGTGCAAATGCAGCAGGCAGACAGACTGCTTGTCATTGGAAAATGAAAGTTTTTAAACGATGGTATGAAAAACCGTTCATCAATAATACAACCGATCAGGGTGTAATAGAAACATTCAAACCTATACATAGAAATCAGACGCTTCGCCGATTATGGAACAAATTTTGAAAAGAGTAAGTTCCAGTAACGCGGTAGAAGTTGATATAGGAGACATTACGGAAGCAATAGCACGAATTTCTATATGTGCTGAATGTGATGAAGAAGATGCAATCGAGTGGTTAAATTGTGATGCAAACGATTCGGGATTCCAAATTTTGAATGATGAAGAAATAATCAAACAAATATTTGCCTCAGAAGAACAAGATCGAGAAGAGGAAGAAGAGATTTGCAAGGGGGGAGATATTGGTCCGACACATTCTGAAACTTTTCAGTGCTTAGAAGTCATCATGAAATGGTTTGAAAGCCAAGAAGAGTGTAATTCAGGACAATTTATATATCTTAAGAGTATTCGCGATTTGGCAACTTCTAAAAGAAGAGCTTGTTTATTTAATTATTTTTTGAATAAATTTTTTGTTAACCCTATCGGACCGGAAATCGTAAGACAGAGACGGGTGTCTTGCGTATCATCATACACTCGTGCATCAATGGCAAAGTCGTGCCGCAAAGGTACCCACCCTTACGAAATCGCTATCGTCGAATAAACTATTAAGCTCTTTCAACAAAGATAAAACGACTTTCGTTCGTGTTGTCTTGAGAGCAGGCGTTTGTTTTGATAATTAAGATACTCGCATCATTCTTATCGTTGATCAATTTTATTATTTCCCCTCGGCTGTTCCGGAGTAGCGTCATTAGCTGAGTGTCACCACTCCTTTGCGAAATCTACTCCTTCAGAAGTAAACTGGCAGGTTTGCATGGTAACCCTGAGCTTTTATTTTTGCAACACAATAGGCAAAAATACCTCAAAAACAGAAAGCAGATACCATGCAAGTTGAACATTAAGAAATATTCCGAAGAAATGTAGGAATATTGTGTGCTCTCAACAGGGTTGAGGTTAATTTATTGAGCCTGGTTCATTTTCAAGCTTGTTACATGCTGCGGCGGAGCTGACAGAAAAGTGAATTTACATTAGAGCATAGCGTGTATGTTTTCCGGTTTGAAAGGGTTAAGGCAACACTGGCAAAAGCGAATGAATCGGTATTATCGACATTCTCGTCTAATGTGCGCTTTAAGACCGGTTTGGTCATCAAGAAAAATAAGTCGGGCATGCTAAATTAAAATCATATTTTTTTTCTCGGAACGACGCAGTCGTTGACGTTGAAATGAAAAACAAACGGAAAAGCTGACACGCGGCCGCCAGAAAATGTAGGACGCCACAAAAGATCGCTCCATGGAAAACCATACAGAGACGAAAAACCTCATAAAAGTCAATTGTTGTCGCTCAAAAATAATATATTGTATACAAACAAAATGTAGTCTACGTCGGCGCATCGTCGCCCACAAATATGTACGAGAATGTCTATTTCTGAGGTAGTCTTGTATGCGTGCGTAGGTTCTTTTATATTCGTCTTGGAAATCACGAGTTTCAGCACATTCATTCATTTAATGATAAGATAATAAATTTTGGCAACGCGCACGAAGATCCCGATCCGTTGTTCTGGATCACAACAGCCATTGTTCGGCAGGAGTGTTCGATTCCCGCTGCGGAGACTCCGGAATCGAACGACAAAATTTGCATTCAATTGAAAAACGTTTTGAGCTCCAAGACCGAAATGAGCGCCTTCTCATTGCATGCACTTTTGGCCAGGATAATGTAATTCGTCGACTTTCGATGACAAACAAATTTATTTGTTTACAGTTCGTCTTTTTATACCGCGAAAGCGCATCCAGAGAAATAGTGAATAAAAATATGCGGTTTGTTATTCAAATGTTGGCATTATGATTTCGTGCTTGGAAACGCTTTCGAGCGACTTTTATTCGATATTTTCCGAGCAAAAACAATCAACATTCATTAATATAATATCGAATATGAATAAATTGTTGGTGAGGACTCGTTACCCATCGCGGAATTTCAGGCTGAGATTTACTGTGGACCAACTTTTCAATGTTAAAGATTTTTTATAAAAAAAATTGTCGATTTCCACCATATATTTACAGATCTAATGGGTGGATTCCACGAGCGTGGTTTCTTGTGCATGGTTTACTAGCATGCCCATTACTGCAGTGAAATGATCGCACTTTTAGGGCAACGATCACGTCAACGTATGGTCACTTCACTGGAGTAATCGGCATGCTAGTAAACCATGCATAAGAAACCACGCTCGTGGAATCAGCCCATTAAGGATGACTGGCGAGCGAGGCTTAAGGTAAAAGGAAAACTCTAAGCTGGCGAGACTGGTGAGGATGTGCGTATCCAAATTCAGAGGACTTTAAATCAGTTCAACGTTGAAATTACCACTATAAATGACTATGGCATCATATAAGCTTGGAGACCTCCCAAGGAAAATTAGGTTTTAATTATTATATATAGCGTAATAAGGAAACCGCGTCTTTCGAGTCTTTCGTCTTTGAGTTTGGAGAGAAACAGAGACTGAAAGAGTATCTTGCGTGCATCATACGATTGTATAGATCAGCAGCTATTAAACTGGGGGAAGCGAAAATATAAAAAGTTTGTTTGTTTGAAAAATTAAGTCTCAAGAACGACGTAAAATATTGGAATGGGGTTCGCTAAAAAAATTGTTCAAGAGATGATTCGCGAAAAAAATTCCTGACAGTCCTGATAAGTGGTGGACATACAAATATAGCATTTAAGTCAACATGATGTGGAAAAGGACAATTTTGTCCCTGGAAATACACGATACTCATTACGCGGTATTTAGATAACACGGTGATATAAAATATTTTTTAATACGAATAAAAACATTTAAAAAACTCAAAAATGAATGAGTCGGGAGTGAAATATTAAAGATCCAAGTGTATTGCTTGAACTTTCACCTGGATTGTAACTAAATGAAAAGTGAAATAAGCCAGGATTCAAGACGATAATCTATTCTATCGTGGCTTGAAAAATATATTAGTTGATAAATCACAATCGGGAAAAGCGTTGATAATGCCGATAGTAGTTTATTGGGCATTGACTATGATCGTTCAAGACGCAATGCAACTCTAGAGATTCAAGAGACTTCTCCGGGGAGCACCGAGAGGTCGCGGACATGTACGGCGAAGCGTCGATCGGGCCGAGCGTCAGCAGACCCGTCGGAAGAGCTGTCGAACGGGTCGAAATGCGCCGTCGGCGGACGGAGCCATCTCGCAAAGCTACAACGACCGCCTAGAATGAAAAGGGAGCAATGTCTCGATACGGGAACGTGCGAGTCGTCGGTCGCTAGCGAATCGTTCGAACGATCGAAACCGACGACTCCGGGACGACTGAGATCTCGGTCGCTCCGGAAAGATGGATCGGTCCGGCCTTTTTGGCTCTCTTCCCGTCACCGAGATAAAGAGAGTGCTCGACCGAGCGCCTCATATTCACCGACGCAATAGACTCGCTTCCAAGACGAACGCGTTGGAAATAAAGCGTGCCAAAAATAGGTCCATCCGCAGAGAGACGTCGAACTCGCGTAGCCGCCTCGTCCGACCCGAAAGCGGCTCAAAAACAAACCAATCTTCGAGCGAACATCGTCCCTTCCGGACCTGCTCCTCCGCCCGACATGCTGGCCCCCGACGTCCAGTGATCGTGCGAAGTCGCCACACAGCCGCGGAGACGATGGGAATGATCACTCGCGTCAGAGGAAGGGTCCGAAGCGACTCGCTCTCCAAGTCGGACCCGAGGCTCAACGACGAGAAGATCGCCAAGACAGGTAGGGCGATTCATCCCCTACGATTGCGCATCCGATTGCATTTTCACTTTGTATTTGTTTATATACACGCTGTATATTTATATATATCATGAATGAAAGCCAAGGACGCTGCGCCAGAAATATTCCACACGCGCGTCACTCGATTCTTCGGACGATCGCATGCCGAAGCGGAAGGAACGTTTTCTAGATCGATCGATTCGCATCTGAAAACCTGACGATTTCGACTTCGTCGAAAAATCAGAATACAGAATGATAAATTCCGCGATCTGTTCGCCGGCTTCGGGAATAATCGTCTGTCGATTTGAATGCTTTTTGCTACGGTGACGCCGCTCGAACAGATTCGATGTTGGTGTTTGTTGCAAAATAGCGACGATTGCGCATCGGACGATCTATTTTGGAAATATTCATGTGGAAGTCGAACAGGTCGGGTGTTTTTAAAAGTATTTCGTCGCAACCGACGAGAGACGAACGCCGGGTCGCTATTTTTTGGCGCGGAAACACCGACGATCGACGGTTCGATGGCAACATTCGATTCGAACGAGAGGACGCCGATTTCAGTCGATTTAAACGGGCGTTTTTTCAATTTTGATCTGTTTTCGTCGGACGTCGCATTCGAGATAATCGGGTCATGTCGCATTCGGATATCGGACGAAAGGTCGAATTTGAGAGTATATCGGCTGAACGAATTGTGTGCGAAGTGTGTCTGCTGTCGGTGGTGCTGCTGCTGCCGTACTGCGGGCGCGGGCCTGCGCCCGGGGGATGGCTGCTCGGGGGATGGCTGGCGGCCTACTCCTGCCTCGTCCTGCCGCTCCTCATCTCGGCCAACTACAAATACCCCGTCAAGGTCTACAGCAGGATCCTCGACCAAGTCAGAGGTGAGTGACTCACAGATGTTGATGTTGCCACCGGAGGACAGTGTCGTACTGACAATCGGGACGGCCGCGCGCCCTTAAATACTGGAAGCCTCCCTTAATTTATTCGATAAAAAATGCCCCTCCGCGAGTCTTCGAGTGGATTAAATTTTTCATCATCTTCCAGATGAATAATGAAAAGCGCGCCGATTCGTCGGGAGCAGGGCTGAATCGGAGCCGCGTTCCGCGCTCGCGTTTGCCGCCTCTAATTTTTTTTCGTTCGATTCGCGCACGTCCGCGGATCCGAAGTACAAATTTGAAGATTACGATACCTCGTTCGTCGGCCACCATTCCGGGGAGTCATGGATGACGCCTCGCCCTCGCTCGAAACTGGGACATGTCGGAAGTCCCCCGAGACGGGAGCGCCGCCCGACGATCGGACGGTTTGCGATCGACGGGGTCATTCGAGCAACCGAAGAATTAAACGTCGATAACGGAGATATTAATGGCCCAATGTGACAACGCGGACGATTATTTGTGAGTCGTTTAGATTCGTTTCGAATCGAACGCGGCGGCTGCGTTCGAATCGAAATATTTTTAGATTCGGGTAGTATTATTAAATAAATCGGGAAAGATCAGGTGCGCTGGGAGCGCATGCAGTTGTTCTATTATTGACGGTCGTTCTTTGCAGTTTGCACCTTTTTCTATCGCTGGACTGTAACAAGAGTGCAAAGCAGGCGCCCGCCACGGGCGCAACTAGGCTTGGGACGCAAAACGTAGAATACCGACCGTGCCGAGAGTTGCACATGGTATTAATTTTACTCGATCATTTTACTCTACATGAACCAACACGGGCACTTCATACTCTTCGTTGTCGCTTAAACATTGGGCCGACATAAGCCCGCAATAAAATAAAGACAACAATATTTTCGACCGATTGTAAAATTTAAACAATCCACCCGATCAGCCTTCTTCGGACAGAATCGTTTTGTAATAAGTTCGTAATCGTTTGGTAGATATGTTCAGGTATGACATCCGATCGCATCCAATCGCGTCATTCGTCATATCAGCGGTTCGAAAAGCGGACCGATTGGACATACAAACCAACTGTGGCCTATCCGTCCTCTTTTAGGGATTTTTGCGGCATTTTCTATGATCTGTACAATTACGGAAGCAACTTAGCGTCATATACATACTTTCTAGAACTTTCGGAGAAGGATTGATTTACGGAAAAAACAATTCTAGTACAGCACAAAATACGTTCCAAATACGACAAAGCCTCGAAGAAGACGCAAAACCATCGTCAGCGACAAAGATTTATAAGCCACAGTGGGAGCTAATCCGTATAAAAACAATTCGAGCACTCGCTTGTGAGTTGAGCCTTTTGACACTTCTATTTTTCGTCATCACGCTTCAATAGGAAAGATTAAAAAGCTGGATAAGTGGATGTCGTACGAATTATCAATAGACCAAAAACTGAACCTCGTTTGAAACCCTGATCGCTCGGATGTGTGCTCTTCGTTGATAATTTGTAATGATAAAAGCCCATTTTTAAATGATTCTATACAACAACAAGAAAATATCTGGGAAGTGCAGACTTATATAAGAGCGGAAAAAAATATTTAATTTCTCATTGAAGCTAATAAAATCATTTCGATTGAATAAATTGCGTTCTTTGGATGTTTCGGCGCTTTAATACACATCACAGCGAAATCCGAACATTCATGCGGTACGCCCTAATAGAAGAGAGCATGTGTTACGCTACGTCCTCCTCTTCGCCAACATGTAAAAATGCATCGGTACGTTATTTTCGACGTCAATTTCGCAACGTTTTTTTAACATAATTAAGCGATTGTTCGAGGATCATATTTTTGAGTGACACGAAGACTCGTCGAGGGGAGATACGCTTTCAAACGACACGATGATTAGATCTGAAGAATAATAGGTTGACTTTAAAACTTACTCAGATAACGATGCGATGACTCGGAACGGCTGACAAGATCGCTCGAATTAGAAAAACTAGACGACGACTAACTCATGGCTCAGACTAGCTTCAAATATGGACGAAAGAAAGCCAAGAAATATTGTGAAAGTGAAAGCGAAATATTGCCCAAGCAAAATTGTCTCTTTAAATGCAAATCGGGCCATAATATTTGAAACTGTACAACTTTACTGTGCGAATAGTTAAAATCAAAACCTATTTAATTAAGGGACGTTTCTACCTTCTTTTTTTTCTTCGTGTATCGAAAAGAACCAATATTTAAGAATACTTTCAGTAAATTTCATGTCGATATTAATTAAATTTGCAAAGTTATAGGCCGATGGAGCCGAGGAGAAGATCTTTAAGCGCAATTTTCTCGAAACTACTTTTTCAAAGCTCATGGAAGTGATCCCACACGCCCTGAATGAGTATTTTTTGTGAAATTTGGCAAGCAAGTGTATAATAATCGTTTTCATCGTACAGACTACAATTATCAATAAATATTTAAAATTCTCTATGTAATGAACAAAATACCATAAAAAATGTTGGTAAAAACACAAACTTTTTTTCGATTGCTTACTATTTTTTTATTTTTCAATATTTCTTTTTAATTGTAGTCTAAGCTATACATAATATTATACAAAGTAAAAATATGATTAATTTTTTTGCTGCAAATTACTTGTCCAAGATTTAAGACTTCCGTAGTGAAGAATGTCATCGCTCGAGCACCGATAAATGTGACTTCCCACTACTGCCACTACCATTCTTTGTTAAACTTTAAAAAATATTTTTATGTTAAAAAAATATTGCCTAGTCAACATACTAAATATCACCGTTCTATATTTGATGCTTTTCGCATAAAAAAAATTAAAAAATCGATCACTTTTATCAAAATCAAATCATAAAATTCCACTGAAATACAATTTGATAAACCATTTATAATTGCTTCTTCGTTCTGATGACCGAACTCCTGGATATTGGATATCATCCTTTTATATCAGCATGATAATTTTACCAAATTTATGAGTGATGCCTTGAGCAGTTAACTTTTCAAAATTTGATTTCGTAATATGCCCTCAATGACGCATGAATTCTATCGATCAAATGAGCTTTCACGAAAAGCTTTCAAAATCTACCATGGGTGATTTTCAGTATCCTCAAAGGCGTATCTTCAATATACGAACCTATGCTGATTGAAGCTTTTTGTATGAAACCTAATATTTTGAATTTTTGATATGAAACGTGCATAGGCTCAGTAGGGCAAATCGGCCCAAACTTAACGAAAGGTGAAACTCCAAGCGACAATTGGTCGCAAATAGTAAGAGAATCATTTATAATGTGTCCGTCTCCATTGCATACATCATATAAATGATACGCGCTATACGTGTGTAACATAAAGCAGCCGCTACACCAGTAGCAAGCCTATTTTATTACATATTACACAACACACAGCGCAATATTTTAAAAAGCAATGCAATACATATAATCTACTTTTCCATAAAGAGTCGAAATGAACTCGAAAAAATATCGGTTTATTTTAGATGGATACTGTAAATTCGATGTTTTGCTAGGTTTGGTAATAAACTTGAGTTGTTGTCGGTACAGAGTCATTTGTGTCCCTTGAAATAAGCGGTACTCATTGCGCGGTTTCAATTCAACACGGTATGTAGAAGACTCTATTTGAAAAACTCAAAAATTAATCGCTTGTAACTGAAAATGCCCCGATCCTGGGCCTCGGATTTCCTCTGAAAATTTCTGGACGTCGACGTGTTTCATGAGTAGAAACGGACGATTATCCTGGAACATTTTGAAAATGGAAAATGAAAACGCCTCCAGTACAGTCCCTTTCCTTTCCGCGATTGCTTTTAAAATAAATGAGAAAGTATCGTTGAAGATTGCCCTGTCATCTTGTATCGAGATTCGTTCATGTGGACGTCGTCAGACAATTTAATTGGAAACGAAGACGCCTTCAAGGTCGAACGAGCTAAATTGTCTGCTATTACGATTACAATACTTTCCATCAAAACTAGCCACGTTTTCTTCGCGCTTTTTGCATTTCATATTTATTCATGGGTCGGCTCTCGTAAATTGGTAAAAATTCGCGCAGAGTCCAAATCCGCACTCTGAACGTATGGACTGACAGCAATTAGCTGGAATGGCGATACGAAATTTCAATTCAATGGGATAAATACCCACTCCACAAATGCGACATGTGGCAGATCTTATGTCAGCTGTTGTTTATCTTGGATCGATAGACTTGACCGATTGCTCTGTGATTGTTCCAGCCAATCAAAACAAATGGAAGATAAGCTGGATGGGATAAAAAGGGTCCTGCAAACAGACAAAGATAGTAAAATCGTTCTTGAAAGACATGTTATAGTTGACCCTTATAAAGTCAAGATTTGAGAGTCGTTATAGAAAGACGTAAGAATGGGACGCTCGAATTGCTTTTTGATAAAAGGACTGTGAGATATTTAAATGCTCTTTCCCCAGAACCTTCATTCGGTTGATAATCATACTTTTTTTTTACAAAGTTATCAATAATTTTGTTTGGATTGGATGCTGTAAAAATGCAATTGACAGTATGGAGAATAGCGATGAAGAAGTAGTGAAATTTACAAGAAACGCTATAAAAATTTCATCAATTTCGAGCTCAGGTAACAAAAATCCATGAGTGAATGATTGACTTTGGCTATAGAAGAAGAGGGTGAAATGACAAGTACTGAAGGTTAAATAGGGGTGGATAATATTCAATGGAACGATGGGTTTCTGATAGAATTACCCTCTGATATTACCCCTGTTGCCTTAAATTTTACATTATTTATGGATAAAATAATCAGGGCTGGCAAGGAGTGGCAAAGCAGCGTCCGCCACGGGCGCAACTGGGCTTGGGGCGCAAAACGCAGAATACCGACCGGGTGGATAGTTGTACATGGTTTTTATTTTACTTGGCCATTCTACTTTACATGTATCAACACTGATTGACTGTCCATTTTTATAATATAAACTAAGTTGACTAATCCCTCTTTTCTTCGTTACCGCTCAAACATTGGGCCGACCCAGCCGGCATAAGCCGACATACAACTTCGTTTTGTAATGAGAGTTCGTAATCGTTCTGTAAATATGTTCCGGTATGGCGTTCGATTGCGAAACACTCATTCGTCATGTAAACGATCTGAAAAGTGGACCGGTTGGACACATAGACCTTGTGGCCACTTCGTCGTCTTTTAGGGCCTTTTGCGATATTTTCTATGATCTGTACCTATAAATTGGCGTGTATAACTTCCCTCGGGCGCTTCATACCCTCGTTACGGCTTTGAAAATAATCATAAGTATTAAAGCATAAAATGGTATTGCAAATAGCCATTACATTTACTTATAAGAACAACCGTAATAAATAGTTTTAAAAAAATAAACTGCGAGAATAGTTGTATTCGGAAAATGCTAGGCCCGACAATGAAAAGAAGAAACTAAATTAGGCATCTCACCATAATCAGAATGAAGCCAAAAAATAATGTAAAAAACACTTCAACGTGTTGTTCTAATTGTCCAAAATGACTTCAAATTTATTTGAACTATTTTAGCAAATAGCTTGCTACGTGATATAATGTTATACTTTAATTCTATTTAAGTGGACAAAGAAAAAAGTTACCCAAATACGGGCAACGGGAACCCCGCGGAAGAACACCCGTAGCCCACATCTGGATGATATGACGATGTACGTGTTAAATCTAAAAATGTAATCCACACTTTATTTCTGTTGAAGTTTTGGCGAGGCGGACATACAGGCCAGTGCTGAGAACCCTATCCTGGCTGTATTCGCCCATGGACAGGTGCGAGACGATCTTCATGCGAATGAGCAACTTATCCGCGATGGCTAACCAGGTACTGATTCCGACCGGGTACTGATCGTAACCCTCCTTCGCTTCCAGACGCTAAACGCAAGACTTGTTCCCTTTTCAGTTGACTTTCTTCGTGATGTGCGACAGGGTGCTCGGGGGACATCGCGGGCCGCAGCAGCGCCCGGTCACCTGCCTCTACTCGCTCATGTTCTACAACGTCATCGCATACTGCGTCTCGTACATCAGGGAGCTGATAGAGAAGGAGAACTGGTCTCCGTACGTGAACATGACTCACCACTCCGAGCTGAAACACCTCGCCATGACGACGACCAAGATCGTCCTCGAGTGGACCAAGGCGGTGACGTTCGTCGTGACGGTTACGTTCACCCTGCTCGTGTTCGGACTCGAGCGGGGGTTGGAACAGTACCAGCCGACGGCGCTCTACCAGGTGGCCACGTGGTGCTACTACGTGGCCACGGAGAAGGTGTTCGTGGAGATGTTCCCGGGGCTGCTTGCCCTCTTCCGCTTCGATGCCTTCGAATCGCTGGAGACGCTCTACGCTCCCGTGCTGCTGCGGGCTTTCACGATGGGTCTGTCCTTCGTGCTCGTCGTACCCCTGCTGTTCTGCGCCCGCTGCGAACTGCCTCTCCTCGTCCTCGTCCTCTACCTCAACATATTCCTGAAGGCCAAGGACGCGTGGAAGCATTCATGGCGGGAGCTGCGCGCCGAGTGCGCCGTCCTCGAGCGCTTCAGGCGAGCCTGCAGGGACGAGATACGCAGCCTCGAGGACGTCTGCGCCGTCTGCCTCAGCGTCATGAAATCGGCGAGGGTCACGCCCTGTCACCACTTCTTCCATGGCGATTGTCTCCGCCAGTGCCTCAAAGCCTCCGACAAATGCCCCATCTGCGTTCGCCAGTTCAAGTTCGACTAGACCGAAGGTGGCCAACCCATGGCGCACGACTGACGCATTTCATCATTACATTTCTCAACTACCCGATTGCCTCTGTATCCTTTCATTATAGATCCGCATATGATTTTGAATTGAATAATCTTCAACAAAATGCATTTCTGAATTTTGACCGCGAGTGATCTACAGATATGAAAATATATGGAGCACCTAGCCGTCCGTTCTTTTATAGGACCGTCGCCTCCATGGCATGATCTTAATAAATACTATAAAATACAGCATCAGACTTACATAGAAGGATAGATGATGCTCGTTTTTTTTGGTCTGAGCTGTGAAAATAATGTGATTATAAAAATGAATGAACAGAGGGTATCCTAATCGAAGCGGATTCTACCCCTATCCCTATTTATCCAACCCCAATCATAAACGCATGAAGTTAGAATTGGTGCTTGAGTTGTGACAGCGCATATGAACTCGTATGTGAAAAAATTTGCGCATGCCATGTAAAAGGTTGGCCACCCCTGGACTAGACTCCCGCCTTTGCGATCCGCCCTTCGAGATTCGCTCGGGAGGCAAAACGTTATTTTTAAGATGCGCTTTAATTTTTATTTTATCATTTCGCTAATTGTATTAGTGTATGAAGTATTGTGATTAGTGATACGTTTTAATTTATCTATACTTTTACATTATTTATAAAGTCGTAAGCCATTTTTGTACGAGAAATAAATATACAATTTTTAAAAACCGCCTTTCAGTCGTCCATTTTTAAAGCGTGTGTTTAAATGTCACACTACTCGAGAAAACTTTACAAAAAACATCTAGGCATCATATTTGGATGATCCTATATATTAACACATTACGCACGGGTAACATAGTAATATGTTCTAAGTCGGCTGATGAGAAGCATATTTTTACGAATTACACTGTTTTGCGTTGACTAAAAATAAAATTTCCAATATAATTATTCTTACTATCATAGAGCGGCGCATTTTTAGTGTATATTTTTTTTATTTGCATGTATAGCCACCATGATTTAATGTGAATCATCAATTGGTATTTTTATTAAGCAGAAGAATGCAAAAAGGATGCAAATCATTGAAATGCTCCTCAAAAAATTTAAGATCTGTTTAAATTCCTTTCAAAAATGTTGTCAATGAAGCAAAAGAAAACCTCATCCATTAGCTAACTAATAAAACATGCTTTTTCTGGTGACGGTTGTTAATCGACTCGTATGTACACACTTCAATTCAACAAATGCGAATTGGTACGACATATCGAAGTCATCAACAGGGTCGTAACTAGGGCGTGGCAAAGCAGGCGCCCGCC
This sequence comes from Stenopsyche tienmushanensis, assembly GCA_008973525.1. Classification (NCBI taxonomy): domain Eukaryota; kingdom Metazoa; phylum Arthropoda; class Insecta; order Trichoptera; family Stenopsychidae; genus Stenopsyche; species Stenopsyche tienmushanensis. The sequence continues at coordinate 234,537 of WACJ01000192.1, forward strand.
ACGGGCGCAACTGGGCTTGGGGCGCAAAACGCAGACTACCGACCCGGTCGAGAGTTGTGCATGGTTTTTATTTTACTCAACCTTTCTACTTTACATTAATCAACACTGATTGACTCTGTCCGTTTTTATAATATATACTAGGTTGTCTAATCCTTGTTTTCTTCGCTATCGTTCGTGTATGGCATCCGATCACGAGCCGCTCACTTGTTATATCAGCGGCCCGAAAAGCGAACCGATTGAACATACAAACCTTATGGCCACTCCGTCCTCTTTTAGGGCCTTTTGCGGTATTTTCTATGATCTGTACGATCACGGAAGCAACATTCTTCTACATGCTTCAACATGCTTCTTTCTAGAATACTGTGATATAAAAATACTGTGATGGAAAGTGTCTACTTTCTATCACAGTATTTTTTACAACAGTAACCGCCATCAATACGTTAGGTCGGGCTTTTTTGGACTGTCTTTGTATATTCTTTTAAAACATACATTATAATAGTATGAGTTAACTTTAAAAAATAAATTGGATTTCGGGGAGGGGGGGCGTTAAGTTAGATATTTGCCACGGGCGCTTCATACCCTAGTTACGGCTCTGGTCATCAATATCATAGTCAAATATATTTTTAAACATTAATAAACAAGCCACTCGATCAGTCTTCATTCTTAATTTAATAAGAATCAATTCAATAAAGCAACAAGTACCAATTAAAAGAAAACTCGTATTCAGTTATAGTTAAAGAAAAAAATACTTTGACTGAGGAAATTATCATGGATCGTAATCCATTACCTAAAATTAATATTTGAGATAACGTAAGAGTTAATTGTTATTTATTTAATTTACTAATGTAATATCTTTTAAATTCTTGTTTTCATTGGAAATTATTTACATTTCATTTAATAATACAGATAGTCCCCATTTATCTCGAGGGATACGTTCCGAAAGAGATAACGATTGATGGGGAATCGCAATCAACGAGGAAATATTAATACGAGGAATATAATATGAGGAAAATAATACGTTAACTAATGAATCAATAATTAAAGAGAGTAAATTTGACAGTATTATTCATATAGAACAGCGGTTCTTAAACAGGGGTCCGCGGATCCCTGGGGGTCCGCAAAGCCATTGCTGGGGGTCCGCGGAGGTATAAAAAAATATTTACCTATACTTGAACAAGATATTTTTGTGGAATTATTTACAGAAAACATTACAAAAAGATCTATTTTGACCAATATTTGACTAAAAAAATATTTGTTTGTTTGAAAAGTTAAGTCACAAGGGTTGGAATGGGGTCCATCAAAAAAAAATTGATTCAAGAGGGGGTCCGCGAAAAAAAATTGCTCAAGAGGGGGTCCGCGAAAAAAAATTCCTCAAGAGGGGGTCCGCGGACTACATAAGTTTAAGAAGCGCTGATATAGAATGCTTATTATAAAAGAAGAAATACAATGTTCTAAATTATGCTAGAAAATGAGTTTTTAATTTGAGATTAAACATTTGAAATTCAAAAATTAATCAATCGGAACTGAACTGAAAAACCATTATTATCCGCATCGAAAGGCAAACGCGTGCAAAGTCTCCCCGCACTTCGTGTGTTAAAAATGACAACGAAAGTGCAATCGGCGTATAAAATTTTTTGTCGGTGCGAGTTCGTTTTTTACACTGGCAACATCTAACGTCAATATACGCGCCAAATCGTGAAACATGGAGGGATTCGACGATGCTGGTGTGTTTTTCTCCGATGCGGTGGGCGGGGGCACAGCCGGCGGGGCGGAGGCTCCGAGCTTCGTTCAGTTACGCTCGCGTTTCAAAGATTTCATCCGACAATTCCACGAGGGCAACTTCAATTACAAATACAGGTACCGCTTTGTATATAACCAGAAAACACATTTGCCGCATCTCGAACGAAACTAACGAACGACTGTCGTGTTGCATTTCAACTTCGACGACTCATGTATGCACATTGTAGTGGTTACAATCGAATCTTAATATGTCCTTGAAACTTTGAAAGTTCCAAAACATTGATATAAACTTGTACAAGGAATCATCACTGACGTTTATACTTTGTCGTTCAATTTTAGAGATACCCTTAAACGACAGTACAATCTCGGACAGTATTGGCTGGAAATAAACTTGGACGATTTGGCCAGTTTCGATGATGTATTGGCAGAGAAACTGAACAAACAGCCCGCCGAACATTTACCCGTTCTTGAAGAGGCAGCCAAAGAGGTGAGTCATTCATGTGACGTTTATTGTTCGAAATCGAGAATATTAAATAATAAAATCTATCGTTCTTAGGTCGCAGATGAAATTACGGCTCCCAGACCGGAAGGCGAAGAGAAGGTCGAAGATATCCAAGTCGTTCTATCGTCAGATTCCAATCCGGCTTCTCTTCGTGATATGAAGGTAGCATATTCGCTCAAGATATTTTCTTATTAAACTTTATCTCGTCAATGCTAAATATTGCTCTATCAAACTTTCAGTCGGAGACAGTTTCGAGATTGGTAAAAATTCCAGGGATCATTGTATCCGCATCTGGTATAAAAGCAAAGGCTACAAAAATATCGATTCAATGCCGCTCTTGTAGAAATGTCATACCGAATCTCCCCGTTAGGCCTGGTCTTGAAGGATATGTACTACCGAGGAAATGCAATACGTATGTTTTTTATCCTTTTTTTTATATTAGTCATTATTTTTCACTGTGTATTTATGAATTAAGTTTTGTCTTTCTAGTGAACAAGCTGGTCGACCTAAATGTCCGTTGGATCCTTATTTTATTATACCAGATAAATGCCATTGTGTAGATTACCAGGTAATATTAATATTTTTTATATTGATGCTAATTTAGTAAGATAATAAATGTTATTTATGTATGTGTAAGTTAAAAGAACCATCTTTCTGAATTATCATTTTCGGAGTCACTTTCTTCGGTGTCTTGTTCATCTTCATTGGAATAATCTACATCTTCTGTTTCTGTTTGATAAGTTATCTGATACAATGTTTCAATTACAGTTACATGTATAGTAGCATGCATAGTATATATTAGGTACATTTTAAATCATAAAGTCTCAAATCCCGGGACCTTTTTGTTAAAAGTCCCGGGGCGTCCTAGTACTAACAGATGAAGAGATCTTAAATAGTCTGCCAATCCACATTTATACAGGCTAGATGTTAATTGCTTACAATTTAAATTTATATCCCCTTTTTAGATTCTCAAACTTCAAGAACTTCCAGAGAGTATCCCTCAAGGAGAAATTCCTAGACATCTTCAACTCTATTGCGAGAGGTTTGTGTTTTTACAACCATTAAATAATTGACAACAATCTATAAACAAATCACTGCAATTATTCAATATTTTTAGATACCTGTGTGAAAGAGCAGTTCCTGGTACAAGAGCTTGTGTACTTGCAGTTTATTCCATCAAAAAAATATCTAATCAAAGCAAAGTATGCGATTTTGTGTTTTTTATATACTTCTACTGTATTCGAAATTATTACAATTGTGGATGCTTTTTACTCGTAGCGCGATGGAAAAGAGAGAGCCATTGTTGGAGTGAGATCTGCATATTTGAGAGTAGTAGGACTGAAAATCGATGGCGATGGTCTCGGATCTGTGACGACTCAACCTATATCGGCTACCGAAGAAGAACAGTTCAAAAGACTAGCAGCGTCTAACGATGTATTCGAAAGGGTTACGAATTCAATCGCTCCGAGTATTTACGGAGCTAAAGATATCAAAAAAGCCATAACTTGTCTTTTATTCGGCGGTACTTATTAATTACGCATTCAAATGAAATAATTTAAATTAATTAAACCGGTTAAAATCATATTTCACTCTATAGGTTCACGGAAGAGACTGCCAGACGGTTTGACTCGAAGAGGTGATATCAATATATTACTTCTCGGTGATCCGGGTACTGCCAAATCACAACTTTTGAAATTTGTTGAAAAAGTATCCCCGATTGGAGTTTATACCTCGGGAAAAGGTTCCAGTGCAGCAGGACTTACAGCATCAGTTATTAGGGATCCAGCAACTGTAAATATTTTACATTACATTATATATTAATATTTCATATTGATTTATATAAATTTTAACATTATTATACATCAATATTTAGAGAAACTTTATCATGGAAGGTGGTGCTATGGTTTTAGCCGATGGAGGAGTTGTTTGTATTGATGAATTTGATAAAATGCGAGAAGATGATCGCGTAGCTATTCATGAAGCTATGGAACAGCAGACAATCTCAATAGCAAAGGTACTTTCGATTCATACCTCTGTTTATTAATTGGATTTACATTTATGCCAAATATATAAAACTAATTAAAATTTTATTAACAGGCTGGAATAACGACTACACTCAATTCCCGATGTTCAGTCTTAGCTGCTGCTAACTCTATATTTGGACGTTGGGATGATACGAAAGGGGAAGAAAATATTGACTTCATGCCAACAATTCTTTCTCGATTTGATATGATCTTTATTGTGAAAGATGAACATGATCAAAACAGAGATATTGTAAGTATCTTTGATAGTGTTTACATTGATATTTTGTTGATATGAAAAAATTAATTAACCAATACGATCATGTATATTTTAGACACTAGCAAAACATATAATGAATGTGCACATGAATGCTGGCAACATGAATGGAGAACCAAAAGAAGGTGAATTATCTCTATCGTTCTTAAAACGCTTCATAGGCTATTGTCGAACGCGTTGCGGTCCTCGTTTATCTGCAAGTGCCGGAGAAAAATTACGAAGCCGTTATGTGCTTATGAGGAGCGGAACTGTGGAACAAGAAAAGGCAACTGAAAAACGACTTTCAATACCTATAACAGTGAGGTAAACATCTAATGTAATGTAAAGACAATTTCTTACTAAGTATCATTCCGTACTTCAAACAATTGTGTTTTTATAGACAATTAGAGGCTATTATACGGATATCCGAATCTCTTGCTAAAATGCAGTTGCAACCATTCGCCACCGAGACGCACGTCAATGAAGCTCTAAGACTTTTCCAAGTGTCCACGTTAGATGCAGCGATGTCCGGTAGCTTAGCTGGTCGGTTGAATTCATGTTTGTAATGGTGTTAAGACGCTGTTTTTAAATCATCGTAATAATTTATTATCAATTATTATAGGAGCTGAAGGTTTTACTACTGAAGAAGATCACGAGACTTTATCGAGAATAGAAAAACAACTGAAAAGGCGTTTTGCTGTTGGATCACAAGTATCAGAACAGAATATTATTCAAGATTTCTTAAGACAAAAGTATCCTGAAAGATCAATTGTGAAAGTAATTCACACTATGATACGCAGAGGAGAATTGCAACATCGAATGCAAAGAAAAATGCTTTACAGACTGTGTTGAATTCAAATATTTTTACAATCCACACGCTTATTATGAAATTGTTTGCATCCACAAAACAATTTTTTTTTATATTTTTCGAATAGATCGCGATAATTTTTGATAAAGATGGGAAGGCATTTAATGTTTGCTGTACAAATATGAAAATATTTACTAATTAATAAAATTGTATTACTTTCTGTGCAAATTATTTCCTTTTCATTTAAAATATTTTGATAAAACCTATTAAAAATATTGCATTTCTGCGAAAATGTTATACTAAAATGTTTCGTATATGTTTGTTCATATGTAATGCGCTGCCACACCGTTCATCAGATTGCGATAAAACTACCAATTTATTGTTTGCACTTTCTCAAATATAGATATAGTACAATTAACTTACAGTAGATCTTATACATAAAAATCAACGTTTGTTCATATTTATAATAAAACCAACAAAATAAATATAATTTAAATTTTTCCCTTATATATTATTCAATTTCAATAAACATATTCATTATCATAACTATTTAGAATTATTACTTCTGTGGCAGCAACGTGACAGGTACCAGCTAGTACCTAATACATTACTATTTTAATAACTTGTTATAATTACACTTTTATAATAATAAATAAATTCCTATATATAAAAATAAATCTATTGACAAAATATGTTAATTTATTTTTTTAAAAAAATCGTTCTAAAATATAATTAAAAGGGGGGAATATAAAAATATGTATTAATCGGTTTTAATTTATAATCATTTTTACTTTACAAATCCAATTGAAAATGCGAATTAATACAGTAATCTAAAAATATTACATTTCAAACACACTGTGTTCGTACAAAAATAAAATAATTCTGAATTTAAAATATAGCTATAAATCAAATATTTAAAAATAAAAATGCTTTTTAGTCCCATGTATAATATTTAATTTACTTGTGATCAAAATATTATTTCAAAAATAAGACGACGAATTAAATAAAATTTGATCGACATAAATTATTATTTTTGTTTAAAAATATAAAAAGTGAGGAAAATATATGGGAAAGTTTGATATGTGGGAAATTTTATTTTGGAGTGTCAACTCTGTTTCGCACTGGCAACTTTTAGCGGTGATGTGTCTCGGCTGTCAGCATGGTTTTGCTCGACAATGAAGAGGTACTGCATTCTTTAGCCACGATAAATAAATAAATATTATTTTATAATCCTTCATTTCGATTAAAATTAATTTTTCATCATTGGTTCTTTTTAAACGCATCCGACAAAAGCTAGCAGATGTTAAAGCCACTCTCCAATATTAAACTGTTTTTACTCATTAAGCATAATGTATTCATACGATTGTGATGTGTGGGGCATCAAGAAACACGTTTTCAATTCATTTTTAAAGCGATTGCCTGCTGATCTAATTTTTTTTCATTCGAAAGTATATTATAACGTGATTTTATAGAGTTTAATCATTGTATTTTAAATGCTTGTGTCGGTTTTATTATTACGCAAAATGTGCTTTTTATTGCCAAATTATTAATAATTTTATTGAATTGTTTCTTTTTTTAGTTCTTGTCACAACTTACGAAAATGTTTCAAAAGGGCAGGGTATCCGGTAGTGTCCTCATGACAATAAAACAATGTAAGTGCACTGATATAATATTCAAATTCAGGCTGGAAAATATTTCTAATTTGATTGTCTGATTTGCTGCAATTATTGTACTTTTTTAATTAATACTTCATAATAATGTCTCCAACTTTCAGATGATGGGAGGACGACGTCTACGCCTAGAGATAAGCAAGTAAATGAAACTAAAAATACAAATTATACTTGTATAGTAAGAGCATCATCGAAGAACCGTAAATTATCAACAATCATTAAGAAAGATGACGTATCAAAGTTTCAAAAGGCCTATTCACATTTATTACGAGCAAACTTAGATGGACTTAAAAAATTGAAAAAGGAAAAGAATAAAACAAAAGCAACTCAATAAAATGAATATCAAATAAGATAAGAAAAACCTCCATTTTAAAGCATATACGGTATAAAAGATGTATCCGAAATCTTGCGAAACAATAATGATTCTGCCATTCCTTTTATACAAAGTGTCTTTTCTTTCATTTTTGCCTCCGCCACGAACATTCTGTGTGTATATAAACTTTTGTTGTGTATATGTGGATGCCCAAATTTTATAATGTGGAATTATTCAAAAGCGTATACATTGAATATTCATATAAAACCTCATTAAGAAATGAAAATAAAATGGACAAGGTTGAACTTATCAAGGCTGATATTGTATTCGGATGTTTTTACTAATCCAACTGTTGTAAGTGGATTTGTGTATATTATAAGTTGGGGCTAGCCGAATTGCATTAAGCGTATCAGAATTTATTTTTGGTACACTATTTGTGTTAGTGTCTATAAAACGCTCCAGTTATAATATTAATGCAGGACTGTTAAGTTTAACAGCAGTAAAAACTCAATATTTATGCATTTAATCTTATTTTATATCGTAGTTATTATCAAAAATCGTTTTTTAGTTGAAGTTTTCCCTGCATAAAGCGACAAAATAAAATACTATTATAAGTTAATTTTGTACAACTTATCGTGCCTGACGTTAAAAATATTCAGGCGCGCAAGATTGGTTTTTATTTATTTTAACAGCCCTAGTTTACAGCTATGTAAGAATGTTTTGGTATGTTTTTTTCTATTAAAATGATTTAAATGCACTTTTATCTTTTAATTATTCATTAGATATATATTTTCAAATATCATACATTCCCAAATACACATTATATATAAATTAAACTTCCATTAAAAATATCGAAATATGGTAAAGTATCAACAATCTTTTTTTTTCAAAATCAGTAATATAAAATACACATTAATAATTAATAAAAAAAATAACGTCATATTGAATTAAAGCAGTCACTGTTTAAAAATCTCAACATAAAATTAACATATCACAAATATCCATTAACTCTTTGGACACGTAAATCATCCAAAATTACCCAAAATCTTTGAGATTTAAATCAAATATCACTTTTTATCACATTCAGCAAGCAAAATCGTTGTATAAAGAGTGCAACTTCAATCAATCTAGATGCCCAAAGGGTTTGATATACAATTTAATATTATGAATTATTCAAAATAGACAATCTCTTTAAGCAAGCATTTCTAACGTTGGTTTGACCTAATCTCTCAGCTTCTCGCATAATTTTTCTCAGATCTGAAGGCGGCCTATTGTTTTGAACAGCCAATTGATATGCAGTTTTTAAAATTCTACATTCTATATAACACGATATCTGCAACAAAAGATTTTAATTAATAGAATTCAAAAAAAATTGTCAATATATTATTGTTAGAATTTATTCGTACCTTAACAGATATATTTTCCGTTTTTGCTATAAGCAATTCGGCAAGTTCGTCAAAAAGTTGACCTTTAGCATCGCATTTTCGAACTATTGCCGCAACACCCACCTCGATAACACCATCGCTTATGTTTCTATGAAGTTTTATTGAGATTAAAAATGGATTTATCAATGATTAATACTATAGTTATATTTATACTACCTTGAAGTATCGTCGCAGTACTTTTTAATATAATCACAAAGATGTTGTATTTCATCATATCTGTCCTTGTTAACTAAATATCTCACCGTGAGGCTGAACACTTTCATTGCATCCAAACCGTGATCTTTAATTATTCTATAAAAATATAATTAACACATCAGCTATAATTTATATCGGGCAATCAAACATAAATATTGCTTTAACTCGGAGCACCTGTGAACGATTCCGAAACCTTCTTTCACATCAACGCCACAGATCAATACTAATACTGCTAATTTTATTTTTTCTAAATTAGTACCGAAGAGAGTAGGAAGAAAACATTCATTTCCGCGAGTTTCCGCAGTGTCGGACATTCCCGGCATAATATCACAAACCATCTCTTCACTGAGCCGTCCTGACATTTCGCACACGTACAAAAAAGTAACGACTTCCGTTTGCCTGTATAACGTCCCTATGTGTTTTTCTAGCGACGCGTTATCCATTTTTAAATGAAGACATTTTGTAGGCGATTGCGGTACATCTGCAAAAAAAACGCATCGTTATTTTTTATGCTAAAATATAACTCGAACAATACGCTCGGAAAATCCTTCACCGTGATTACTTCTCCTAGGTGCTTTTTGCAGATGAAACCGTGCCTGTGCTAAATGATGATCTCTAGCATGCAAAGCTGCAGCGTGAGGTGCTTGTGTCGGTCTAGTATATAATTCTGCACAGGTTATCGCCGCTCGGACGAAATCATCGATATGCGTCTGTACAGTATGCAAAGGCTCTAACCATCCACGGTGTTCCAAAACTCTGCATGCGTGTAGCAAATAATCCTGAAATAAAATGAATAAAATCAGTCTACAAATGCAGAATGTGGCAGGAAAACTACCTTATTTTAAAAATGAATAACATGAACAATATAGGGAGATATGGGACCTTCCACTGATCCAGGCTGTTTATTGACACGCTCTGAGCGCGGGGAGATGAACCAGCTAGGGGATGGAAATACCCAAGACTAGCTATGTAATACATACATGTATAAATTATAGGAGAAAAAAAGGTATTTGAGTTCTACCCATGACACTGGGAGGGTGCGAGCCCACTGAGTCTACTGGTCACCGGGCTCCTATGATCCTATTGAGATCGTAGAAGGCTTCAGGAATACATTTTCCCCCAAATTTATTACAGAAAGCTTTAAAATTGGAGGGAGTGGCCACAAGGTTTCTGTGTCCAACCGGTCCAAACTCTGGACCGCTGACACAACAAAATAGCGCATCACGATCGGACACCATGCCCAGACATACTATAGGGAGATATTAGTTTAATTAATTTTTCTGCGTTACGGAAAGACATTTAAAGCTGCATTGAGATAGTCAAATTTTGTAGTTTTTAACCAGGGCGCGACAGGGAAACATCCTTATTTGAAATGCACCCTGAAGCAACAATTATTTGGAGAAGGATGGTGAGATGATGCTCATTCGAAAGAGCGGGTCTTAACGTGCTACTGTATGGTATACGTTGTCCAGAATAGGCATTATTGGACTATGGTTTTTCGAAGAAGAAAAAATGGTCTAAACAGTCACGGTCAATTCTATTCATTGTTCACGTGATTGAGGAGATTTTTTATGCCAACACTTGAAAAAATGGATTGTCTGGTTTCGGCTATCTGAGATTCCTAGTTTACACCGACCGTTCAAGAATCCTGACCCAACTGAAGAACAATATTCAAGCTGCTATCGACAACATACCTGTCAACATGCTGAAAAAAATGGAGAGAAGTCTCAAAACTCGACTATCTCAATGCATTGATCAGAACGGAAGCCACTTTAATGATTTTATTTTTAAAACATAATGAATAAAAACTTTAAATGTCTTTCTGTAACATGGAAAAAATAATTAAACTGATATCTACTGTTTGTGTGATTCATTTTTAAAATAAGGTAGTTTTCCTCCCGCACCCCGTAGTTTGAATTATAAATACACTTGGGGTCTGTTTTTATGCGATTCTGAAATTATGCAGTTTTCAAAAATAATGGAACCTATTCATTCGTACACTTGAGATGAAATGTAACGCAAGTAAGACCATAAAAATCTAAGCTTCCAAGGTAAGTGAATTAACAAATACTTTTACACTTATACAACTAGGCTCGCGGTCCGACTGCCAAAGGGCTATATTGAGCACTCCCATACTACATTCTTGACTATGGAATCGTTTGATCTTATTGATATTGACCTGACTATTTGATATTGCTTGTTACCTGACTTTCACCTATTTGTTCCAGCTGTGTCTATTTTTTTCAGTTTACTTCCAGTCTGACCAATTAAATATTGTTTAATTGTCAATTTGACTAACACTTTTTTCCGGCTTAACCACATTTGACTACTCCTAACTGCTATGCTTATAAGATATTTATTTTAACGATTGGCCACTTGACTAGTACTTATTTACAGATTAAATACTCTTTTAACAGCAAGCTGATACTCAGTTTATCTACTATTCATTGCTACTTTTACAAATCATGGCTTGTTTGTCATTCGTTCTCTTACATAGTCGACCCTACTCAACAATATGGAGCATTATGAACCTTACCGGTTTGGAGCTAAGAAGCTTTAGGAACAGAACAAGGACAAGAAGAAATAACTCCGCACACTTTAAATTCTTGTTGGGAAGCAGTTTCGCCTGAATGTGTTACAGATGGCAATATAATAAAAACTTCGACATTATCAGCTAAAATCATTACTTTGCTAAATCAACTTGGTGTCCCTCTTATGGCAAAGATTATATAAATGCGATTTTTTATATGCGACTCCCCGTGGTACGTATATATTGCATAAAAACAGACCCAAATATAATGATTATTCTATATCTATGCATCATTTTTACTGTCGTACATACCGTCCAAATTTTCCAAGTGGAATCAATATCGCACATAACGTTTAAGAGATCTTTAAGCTTATCACTTTTTAAATAGCACATAAAAATATTTTCAGTGAATATATCTTTATCGACCGAATGTTCACAACAATGCTGGAGAGCTTCGATCAGGTTGTTGTATTTCAAATAAAAATTAATAATAGCTATGTGAGATCCGTATGAAGTCAAATAATATATACATTCATTGTAGAAAAACGGATCCAATTTCGGTTTTAGATCCTTTTTCTCGTTTTGGTTCTGTTTTTTAAGAATAATGGTTTGCTTGGATTTTTTCGCGTATTGACTTGCGGTTGAGAAATCGCTGAAATCGCCTTGTTTTATTTTTTGAACACTGGCTAAAGCGTGCATTATGTTCAGCGCGGGCTCTGTAGTTTTCATTTTTTTGCTGGTTTTATGCAGAGATGAAAAATTTTCATATTGGTTCTGCAAATATATAATAATGTTTATAAAAATTGATACTCAATCATGTATGTAATAAACAAATCAACGATGAAACAATTGCATTACCTTGATAGTTTCAGCTTTTTTCATTATTTGCGGATTAATCGAATAGTTTGTACATTCTAATAATTCTATTATTTCATCTAATAAAGCTGGATTACTCTTACTCCTATAGAGATCTAATTGACTACTTGAAACATTTAAGTCTGATCTTCTTAGTTTCCTAATAGGATTTTTAGACAAAGATATTTCTTTTGCAGAGTCGGTGTTATCTACCGTTGATACAGAAGTGTTTTTGAAACAAAGCGAGAATTTTTGGCGAGCTTGATTAAAACTGCCACTTCTAAGACAGGCCTTTCCCCACGCTGCTAAAACGCCAGTCCGCGCCATACCAAATTTTGTCGATATTTCCAAAGCCAATTCCCATTTTTCTGCTTTTAATAGTCGACGTACATAATGAGCTAAAAATTAAAAGGTGTTATTAAACATATTACCGTCTATAAATTCATATATTGATAATATTTTAAAATTTATTAACGCACTATCTAAAAAATCAACTTCTGGCATCATGGATTGACATCCATGCGTTGCAAGATGAGCGAGTGCATCCGTAACGGCCAATTGTCGCACCGTATGAGCCAACGCATTATCTATAATTTTCGTTGCTATCAAAGGCAAAGGCCTAGAATATAGTTCAACGCATGATAATAAAAGAGCTCTTCTCATGCGAACCAATTCTAATACACCATCGTCCGTATTACCCGCAGCTCTTGATAATTCAGAGCTCCTATCTAACAAAAACCTGAAAAAAAACAAACAAACGTAAAAAAGAAGATGCATCCAATCATATTATCATTAAATGGCTAATAATAATTCATTTTTTACCTCGGATAATCCAAATTGATCGAATGCATTTTCATTATGGACAAGCACAAATTTACATTGGGAGAAAATTCGTATATAAATTCTTTACGGAGCTCGTCATTATATCGGGGATCTTTCGAAAGACACCATTCCAAAGACGGACACTCGCTGTGAACGGATCCGCTTCCCGGATGTATCATCGATCGATATTCCAAATTCTCCGATTTGCTCATCGTTTGCGTGTAACAATCGTCGCAGACTCTTACTTTAATATCGCTATACAGACCGGGTATCTTAAAAATATTTATCAGAATCAATAACTAATCTTTTTCGGCTGTGTAAATATTTGCATCGAATAAAACTTACTTGCATCCTGTGCCGAGAACATGTATAGCATACCAGTCTGCCGCATCGTCTGCAATGGTGTCTTCTTATGAGGATTGAGAATATTGTAGTCTTACATGCCATGCAACGCTCCGTGGAATCGTCGGGTACCCAGTTTTCCTTATTCGGTACCTCTTCGGGCATTTCGAATACGTTACTTCCGCCGACGAGATTGATTGAATCTATCGATTGTAATAGCATTTCTTCTGGTTTTTTGTTCAATGACAGTCTTGAGTTTTTGCTCGATCTCAAGTCTAAAGCTTTTCCTGCGTAAATTCTCAATAGGGCATCAACAGTATTTGTAGAAATCATCGAAGTGTCGATTAATGATATGTTATAGTATAAATTATCTCCTAAATGATTTAATTTCAGCATTGGTCTTATCTTATGCAGCAGTTTCGCTAGCTTATCAAGCTTTGCATTCATTAAGTATTGTTCGATAATAAGAAGCGGTTTGCTGATCAAATCCCAAAATAAAGGTTTCTCCGTCAGTTCAATTTCGGATAGTAATTCAATTCCAATGCAAATGTTCTCAAATTGAGAGGAATCGTGTGACGTTTGCATTAAAAATTTAACGATCGTTTTTAAAGCGTCAATATCTCTAATTTTAACTAGCATTTCTTTACATAAATCAATCGACTGTTGCATCGGTATATCTAAGAGTAAGCCACCTAAATCGATTAAAGATAAATCTGTTGACGTGTGGAGAGATTGCTTCAACAAATTATGGATAATTAAATTCCTCATATTTGATGATACTTCATGAAGATTCGTCCACCGGAGACAAAGTTCAAACTACAAATAAAAATTATTACTCATCAACATTAAGTCTTTAATGATTAAACAAACAATGCAAATTAAAATAACCTGTTGAGCGTCTATGAGAAGCTGAAGTACTGCTTCGGTATCTTCACAAGATAATGAATAAATAGACGTCCAAGTATTATCGACCGTCAATTGAGCTATCTGTAAACATTAAAATATACTTAAAATAGAGCGCTTTACAATATTATAACGCAATATTTATATCAAATAAACCTTTAAATAAACAGGCATGCAATCTAGCCATTTTTTGCATTCGTTCTTGAACGCATCATCTTCCATTGTATTATGATAAATGAAATACTTCAAGATTTCAATGGTTCCGTCATAACTCCAGTGTGTTAAATTTTGTAGAACATTCGAACACTGCAGATCAATGTCGGTTATAGACAAAAAATTAACCCAATTCGAAATTTCACCGGGTTTGACTGCTAGATTGAGCAGAATTTTATTTCTCAGCGAAATCATAAGATCGGCGCGCAGCATACGCTCCGGTAGAGCATCTATCACGTTTAAACAACCGCTCAAATCGCCGGAAACCAAAAATTTCTTCAAATACGAATGCAGGGTATTCGAATCGTAAATCGTCTGCAAAGCGGTCAACGGCTTATTATCGTAATACATCTCTTTGAGAACATCGAATCTCTTTTCTTGCAGATACGAATCCAAAAATTTAGTCCTATTGTCCATACTCTGCTGCAGTATATACTCGGACGAATCCGAATGAATCTTCTTCAGCAAATTTGCCACAACCCAATTGTGAATCAGAATATACGTCACGATATCTTGATTCGGTTTGATAAATATGTGTTTCGTATTCGAGTCGGGCTCGTCCGATTCGTTTTCGGATTTTTCTTCGTCGATTATATCGAGGAGCGCGTTGAAAGACTCGTCCGAATCGAAGATGTCTTGGCATTTAATAGGCGGACAATAGTTTAGTACGAGTTTGTGTATCAAATTGATGCCGAGCTTTTTGCATATGGGCTCGATCGTATCGACGGATACGGCGTTAAGATGTATGAGTTTGCCGATCAAATCGTGCAGCGGCGAATTTAAAATGTCGTCGTCTAGGGGAGTTTCGATGCTTTCCACGCTCGATTCTAACCCGTCGTTTTTGAGCTGCGATATATGTTTTACGTATGAGATGAAATTTTTCAAATAGGAATTATCGGATTTATCGCCTTCGGCGTCCATCTCGTTTCCTAGGGCGGGATTTAAAAATATCTTTTTCTGCTTGGATAATGATTCTATAAATGTACTGCAAGTATCCTGGGGCACGTTTTTGATTGACGCGGAAAAATCTGCGTGATATTTTGAAATTCTATTCAAGTTTTCGACTGACTGAAGGTAATCTTTATATTTAATCGGTGTTTTGTCTTCGCTTAATATATCGCAAATGCCTCGATTTTCATCGATCAATGAACTGTTGTTATATATTTCGTAAAGTATATTTATAATGTTTCTTATGAAAGTAATAAAATTTTGCTGCTTTGATTCTAGGTCTGTGTGTATATCGATTTCTTGAGATCGATTCTCGGCTACATTTAAAACTCCGTATGTAACATTACGATCAATTCCTGTGCTTAATAAAAGATCGATAATAGTGACAATGGATGAGTTTGTATTTTCATACATTTGCAATTGAGGAAACGTTTGAACTAAATCAGTCAACTGATAATTGTACGATGGCCGCAACGTTGATAAAAAGCTCTCAACTAAGCTGACTACTGATGTTGAAACCACAGACATCCCAGTCATTATCTCCATTTGGTTTAAATTTGTAGATGCATTAGAAAATAGTGTACTATTTTTTATTCTATCCACTAATGGCAAAAATTGTTGTGTGAAAACAACTTCCATATACGCTTCCGTGTCTGACAAATCATATATCTGAAACATGAATAGATAACAATTTTGCATTTATTTGCTTATTTTTCAATAAATGATATCGGGTGTGTGAATAAGTTCCTGCCGTTTCACCATTAGATGGTGGTATAACAATTGTGTGCAAATAACTTAAATGATGACGCATCTATATTAAAGTACTATAACTTGGCTTTCAAATCAGTGTGCATAATTCAGTTAAAGTGTAAACAACATTTTTTTGTAGTGTGAAACATGCATATTTGCAAGGAATCCAATTCAAAAGAAATCTGCAGCTGAAACATATTGAATCTTTGTAGAGAATTATGCATGATTCTCGGATAACTTCGGAAGACGCGTCGTTTTTTCGACATGGAATTCAAACGCTGCCAAAAAGATGGTTAAAAGTAGTGACTAGCGATGGGCAATACTTTAATCCTTTCCAACCGGAGAACATACACACTACGCTCTAATGTAAATCCACTATTCTTCAACTACGCTGTAGCGTGGAACAAGCTTAATAATTAATCAATGTTCAACTTGCATGGTATCTGCTTTCTGTTGTGTTGCGATAATAAAAGGACAGGGTTACCGTGCAAGCCTGCCAGTTTACTTCTGAAGGAGTAGATTTTGCAAAGGAGCGGTGATAGTCAGCTAATGACGCCACTCCAGAACAGTCAAAGGGGAATTACAAAATTGGTCAACGATAAAAATTATGTGAATATCTTAATTATCAAAACAAACGCCTGCTCTCAAGACGACACAAACGAAAGTCGTCTTATTTTGATTTCAGTTAAGACGCAAGACACCCGTCTCTGTCTCACGATTTCCGGTCCGATAAGGTTAATTGACTAGCTGTTTCATCTTTTTATTAAAATAAAGGAATTATTTTCTCGAAAAACGGCGAGAACTTATTCACACACCCAATGTATTTTTATTTACCTCGATTATTTTATGAGCTTTCGAAAAATTATTGGTTTCCAAGCACAGTGCTAGTAGACTATTTGGAGTTGATAACATCATACTTATAAAATCAGGTTCGTTTGATACGCTTTGTTTCATATCTAAAAACATATATTAAATTTAAATATATATTAAGTGTTCATTTGTATCATTTATATTTGCTGGCGTACCTTTATTTTTATTATCTTTAGAGTATGAAAATAAATTCTCATTATAAGATTTCGATCGTCGTTTTCTGAATCTCGTTTTCTTCCTTCGAGCCGTGGCGAGCGTTTCATTTTCATCTCCGCTGCTGCTGTCGACTATGTTGTTATAAAAGTTTTGAGAGCAAGCCATTTCGGATTGTTCTATTTTTAAACTACTTATTAACTCCCACCTCCACATTGCATTACAAATGTAATTCTCAAACAATTTAAAATCTTCCATATCAAAATCGTCTTGCATAGTTTTCAATTTATTATCTTGGTTAAGATTTATATTTATTGTCAATTTATTTTCGCGTATATCAGTAATGCATTCTTTTAGCAGCGATAAAATTTCTTTGGCTAATTCCTGTCTGCAAATAAATCCTCTACAATCTGTGAATAGTTTCCCATAGTCTTCGTTCTTCATTATAAAATAAGAGCAATCGGAATGCGATGTACAATCTTGGCTCAATTTTTCTTCTTCCGTTGAAAAATATTCGAAGCGCAGAAACAAACATGCAAATATGTTTTTTAAAATTTCAATCCTATACTTTAACGGATACAAATTAGAAATCATAACTTTCATCTCTTCAATATTCGACAGCATACTATGTTGATTTAAAGACGTATTATTTGAATTCAATGATATGATGTTAATGATAGATGTAATTATACAATACGCATTATACGTCATAACGTCCCACTGTTTGAATTCGTCATGTTTTACTTTATTACATTCCATTTTCATCAGCAAATCGCTATTCATAATCAATGCTTGTTTAACTTTAAACCAATCCAATTCGGAAAGATCGCACGTTTGAGATATAATAGATAACGCACTATGATTTTGAAGCATATCATTCCAACTGAATAATAGCTTCCTCTTTGAGTTATTCATGCAGAAGATGATTAGATTTATTTCTCTGTATATCTCGTTGAAATAAATATGCAACGATTCTTCAGTATTTTGAATTTCAATAACAGAAAAATACGTTTTAAGCCTGTCAAGAATCGTAATCAAATCAACATGCGACGTATTATTCATAAAATTGATCAATACAACTTGCCACAGCTTTTTAATTACGGTATCGGAATATAACGGTATATCATCTTTCTCTAATAACGTTGAAAAATGATTAATCAATTCAATAAGCCAATGTTTTTTAGAACTGAAGCAGAGATCAACCATTACATCTGGATTCATCGGCCACGACATTGATGTAACCTTATCTCCTTCGAATTTTGTAATTGCTTCAATAACATTATTTGAATTGTGAGACAGCAAGCTTAAATAGAGTTCTTTGCTGTATCCTAATGTTGTCAGCTGATAGATATCGGATATAAAATTATTCTTCGTTTTTTCATCATGATTTTTAAAATCCCAAGGATATTCTGAAATAAGCGTAAGCAAAGAGTTGATCTTTTTTTTCTTGTTATTGAGGACACATTCCTTTAATGAAGTCGATATGGCAGTAATTTCTTCTAGAATTATTCGTTCAATGTTTTTCCCATTCGCTTCTTCATTATAAAGGTTCGAACGCTTCAATTTATCAATAATTTGTAATATAATAGCCGGATTTTGGCCAATATTTGTCTTGATAAAATTGTATATTTTATTGCTGAAATTTTGCTGGTGTCCATTTGTATTTACTGAATGATTTGTCTCAAAATAATATAATATTTCCTAGAAATAAAGATGACAGATGCGTTATAAAATTTATGAAATATGAAAAATAGCATAAATATTAATCGAAACTCACTTCATAAATATCATCAGTCACGGAGTTACATAAAGATATTAAATATTTAACTTCTCTGTCTATGTCAGACATTTTCCTTATCAATGTTTTAGGTCATCGTTTATATTCGAGTATATCAGTTCATAAATGACGTTTATGCGTCAGACAAAACAAAATAATTATTGTTGAACGAATCTTCACATGCTGAGAACCATATAAGAATGTTGAAATATTGACAGACACGATTTTAAAGAGAAAAATATTACAAAGAAAAAACAGATTCACAAAACAAAAAGCTGTCATAGACCAGCTGATATTTTTTTTAGCCCTAAACATTTAAAATACGTCCAGGTCCCCGCAAGCGTTAATACTTAATTATTATTACTATTGTTTTATACAACATTTATCCTTGTAGGTAATCAAAGATTTTTATATAATTATAAGCAAAACATAATTTTTAACCAATGAAAATAATATAAAATTTGCGTTAATTTATCCCTATTTTAATAATATAAAATTGTTGATTATTGCATTATTTAATTATTATTTTTTAGCTTTACCGACAACATAATTTTAAATGATTTTTTTTCACCTCTTTGCAATAATTAACATCAATTTTTTATAAATGTCAAATAAAATTATACATATTGTAAAATAATAATAAATATTATAATTTTATAATAAAATAAAAGCATTTATAAATCATATTGTTTATGGGAAATATAAGATAAATTTATATTTGGATTTAATTTTAAAAAATAATTTTAATAAAGAGGGTCAAAAATTAATATGTTATTATCAATAATTAATGCTTGATATAAATATCTTTAATATCAAATCAAAGATCAATAAATACTTTTTTTTAAATCAGGTTAATCTGAGATTGAATAAAATAAAATATATTTTTCGCTTGATTTATTTTAGTTGTCAAATGACACATGACGTCTTGGTTTTTTGATAGTAAACTTAGATTATGAAGATTCATTTCTTATCATTGGTGTTCGGTGGACGCTCTCGCGTGGTTGAATGCTAGAACTCCTCGAGATTATCTAATTGAAGTGTCAAGTAAATAGTTTTGTAACTATGAGCAGCTTGATTCAAAAGGTTTTCCAATCGACTCTCATTATTAGATCGCCGAAATTTCACTCAACATGTGCTCTAATAATGAAAAAAAACATATACCCCGGCGTATTAAGAAAGAGGTTATGTCCTTCTATGACATTTACCATCGCCTGTGGAAGGCTCTATTCTAGCGATGAAAAAAAGCAAGTATACGAGATCCATAAGCATGATGAGATCTTACAAAATGTTATTCATCAAAACAAGGAAAAAATTCGAGACACCGAGCAGAAATTGCGCCAGAAAGGTGAAGATATCGTGAAGGATTTCCGGCATCAAAAATATGTGACTGAATTGAAAATACGAGAAAAAAAAGAAACGATTATGAAAGATATATTAGAAACCAAATCAAAAGTCAAGGAAAGATTGGAAGAAGCAATTGAGGTATATTTAATAAAATCGTTTATGTTATGTTCATCTTATTAGAATCAAATATACAATTTATTTGACTTTAGTGTTGAATGTGTATAAGTTATAATGTATTAATAAATTGTAAAGAAATTAAAATAATAATATTTATTTTTGCAGAGAGAAAATATATACACCATACCAAATTTATTATGCGTTGCTCGAATAGCCATGTCTCCATTTTTGGGATACATAATTATACAAGAGAATTATAATTTAGCTCTAGGTTTATGGGTATTTGCAGGTATCACAGATTTGGTAAGATATATTTCTTTTAAAACTATAATATCGATCATCGTGAATGGATATGCAATTTTCAATTATTTAATTTAAATCTAGCTCGATGGATGGATTGCGCGTAAATGGACGAGTCAATCTTCCAAAATGGGCTCGTTTTTAGATCCCATGGCTGACAAAATTTTAGTGGCTACATTGTTTTTAACGTTGACATGGCAAGAGCTCATTCCTATTCCGTTGACTTGCTTGATTATAGCGAGAGATGTTGTATTAGTTGGTGCTGGATTTGTAATACGATATAAGAGTCTTCCGCCGCCGGTAAGTCCAATACATTTTTTTTCCTAATGATTATCTGTAATGATTATGTATCAGTCTGTTTAATTGAATACAGATCCCGTGACATGCGAGTTGATAATTTTTTATCATAATAATCTTTTGATGGACGTATTTGCTATTTATCTAATTATATTCAAAGCAAACGCGATTTAAAAATATATTCATCGGCGTAAGCAAAATAAACATAAAAATAACAGTATAGCATATTTAAATCATTAACAAGTACGTCACCCAGATGTGGATTGAATTAGGACATTATTTTGGAGGGTTTTTTATATTTTTTCTTACTTCCTAATATTCGATGCAATTCCTTCTAATAGGTTTGCCCTATGAATTTTTATAAACTTCCAAATGGTGCGATACCTTTTTTACATCGTTGGACCTAGCATTTTCTGAGTGCAGCCATTCTCTAATTATATTGTGCGGCACTAAAACTATCTTAATTGAAACGCACACCCTAAAGCGACAATTCTAAGGCAAATGCGCGCTCCTCCGTTGTACACTGCATGATTGTTACTATGGTTGTTTCGTTAAGTAAATATAATGGCAATTTGGAATGACACTTCCATATTTTATAATTATTGTTTAGTGCCTATTTAAAAACCAAAATTTCCAAATTTAATATAGGGAAGAGTACACTGATTTATATCCAATCACGTTAGATATATCATAGGGATGTTAACTGGGTCTTGTTATTAATGTAAACTTCAGATTTGTCAATAATGTCTTATGCAGATATTGGCACATTTGCAGATGGTACTATAATGTTGTCTCATGAATATTCATATCATGATCAAGATACCTCAAAATATACCTCGAAAAGCTACGAGAGTGCCTCATAAAATGTAAGTAAATCAACGTGTCCATCTGTGGTTCTAAACAAGATTCCATTAAAGGACTCTTATTTGATAGATTGGATTGAAAAATGGTTGGTTTAAATATCAATAAAAAGGTATTAATGCTCATTAGCTTATGGTAATTGTCTTAGGTGCGTTTTAAACGCATCTTGAAGTATCATTCATATTTTGTAACAATTGTATTTAGTATTTAATACTGTCTAAATGTACTTCTTAATTTTCTTTTTGTTAAAATATTTTTTGCAGAGAACCTTAAGTCGTTATTTTGATGTCAGTCATGTTACGGCTCAACTAGCTCCAACATTTATCAGCAAACTTAATACTGTCATCCAACTCTTATTGGTATAGATATATTTAAATGTTTTTACATAATCTATCAAATTTATGATATGCATTTATAGTTTGTTTTATTTATTTCAAAGGTTGGTAGTACACTCGGAGCCCCAGTTTTTAATTATGTAGACCACCCCGTGTTACAAGGACTATGGGCTGTGACGACAGTGTCCACAATAGCCGCTGGTTTAAGTTATGTGATATCTAAAGATACATACAAGTTTATCAAAAAGTGATATTGTATTAATGAATTAACCAGTGTTCATTTTTATAAAAACATATCTTTAGTGTTTTGCTTTTATATTAAAGGTAATTGTAGTTACTGTGATTTTTTCAGTTTAAGTTTATTTGCGTGTTATTTTTGTTAAATGTAAATACAATTTTTAAAATAAGAATTATGTATCACTTAAGAATATATTTATATATAATGATTCGATTTATCATTAATTTTAAATAAAATGAAAGTCTCCCTAATTATAAGTATCGCCATTAGCTTTTGACCCACAGCTAGTATTAACAGCTTAACGGCCGCGGACTCGTATTTGAGTCTTTGAAAAACTTTGGTTGCTGTCCGTGGACTCTTATATACGTCTACGTCATACATTCCATTCTATTGAAAAACTATTGGGTTACTAAAATACCTCAAGTGGTTTACGAAATATAGTGAATTTAGTGAAATGGTAGTTTTTTTGCTTTTCTTTCTGCAAAATCGCCAAAATCGGCAAAAAAAATTTAAAAAACATGCGGTCGTTAAGCTGTTAAGCAAAATTTGGCGCGCTTCTCAAAAAGATTCACCATCACTAATCTAGAGTAAATTTAAATACACTGTAGCTCAAATTTGATGATTATTTTTACTGTTAGTGGATTATGTAAAATTCTATGACTGCATAACTTTCAAAACAACAAAAATCAAATATATTTTATTTATATTTTTATAATTCTATGATATTATCATCTTTTATTTACAATTCCTTACAGCAGATATTATGTGCGAAATATTTATCATTTGACGTGTTTTACTCGAACCTTCATCACATTCCCACTCTCCTGTAATGCAGTATTATTTCAGAAAGTAAGCACAAAATATGCACTCATGTACCAGCGATATTTCTGTCGGTTTTATACATTTCATAAGCGAAATCTTCATCGTGTTCAGGATCTAATTCCAGCCCTAAAACATTTATTTTTCATTATAAATATAAACAAAAAAAACTGTATTTAATTAAATAAAATCAATATTAATAATCTGCTGTTTGAACGCACCTACGTATTCAATTTCTAAAGAAAACTTTCCTTTGATTTTCTCCCCGCATGATATTCCAAAATGACTAATTCTATCTAAACGGACTCTGGCTTGTTTATCTTGAACTCTTCCGTGCGATCCAAGAAGGAATTTAGAGAATGGAATCTGTAATGTGAGCAATAAATATTATTTTTGTATAAAAATATGATGATATATTTTAACAACAACTTTGTTATTTTAAGAAATTCAAGTTTGAAGGATAAAAGCATCAAACCAGTACAAAAATGATGTGACAACATTGGGATTATGCAACTTATTGTGTAAAACTTGGATAAAAATAATCACTGTAAATCTGGTTATTTAGACAAAGCAGGATAATAAAATATTTGAAAGATAAACATGTTAACCTTTGCTGTTTGCCAATATGGTCCACCTCTAGTGTACAACACATAATGATAAATATCATTCCAAGTTATATCCCAGTAACCTTGACATGACAAATTTATTAAATATGGTCGTCCATCGCCTCTAACTTTTAAAACGAGGGTATTGTACATCGTCCAATCAAAATAGGAGTCTCTTTGGAATGATTTCTAAAAGAAATAAATCAGTTTTAGATGGAATTAATTGGATTAAAACTTTAAAGAAATAAGAATGTCTATTAAACCATTTTTCTCATTGAGCGGATGTTGCAATAACCTGCTCTTTTCACTTTTCCATCTTTGGGCGGCGTTGTATCCAAATAACCTGTAAACAATGCTCTTCCAGCTTTACTCGGTTCAAAAGAGCATTTACTGTATCCTTCATTTTGATCGCTGTCACTGGTACTAATAAATTGGTTAATGGCTTTTGGATCTTTAAAATTCCAAATTTCATCGATCACACCTAAGAGAAACAGAATTTATTTTTTTGACAAATTAAAATAGGGGAAATTGTAAAATCGAACAAGTGTATACCTTCTCGATAGAATATGAACGGGTCGACGGTGAGCTTTTCTTTTATTTCGTTTTTCCACAGAAGGATTTCGCCTTTCATCATTTTGAAACCTATTTTGGCATGTTCGAGATTCGAAATTTGTTCCCTCGCTTCTTTGTTGTAACCGGATTTTTTGTCCGACTCCCAGAACAGATGACGATTTTGTTGTCTGGAGAGCGGTATTTTTTTTAAGGAAGTGTCATCGTGCCGGCGGAAAGGATAGAGAGCGCTACCGAAGGTAACCACTGGGGAAATGAACCTCTCCGTGCAAGCTATTCGCGTAATAGACGCCGAAAACATTTCGATCTTTTATTTAGTTCATATTTGTCAATTATGCGAATGACATCCACTAGGTTAAGTGTCCATCTTAAATGACATAACAACTTGTCTTAACTCAATTGAAATCGACCATTTCTAGAATATGCATTTTCTCAACTAAAATGACTTTAAATATCATATTTTTGTATTCTGTATGTTGTATTAATTATTATTAAAACATTAAATAAACTTTATGAAATAAAATTTTAAACATCAGACTAAAAATAATTATTTGAATTTATAAAAATCAAAAATATTCGAACTAAATTTGAATGTGATTCAGAGAAAAAATAGTTTTAAATTTGTACATTTTATATGAAACATCTTTAGCGTGCACTGAATATGGTGTGAACAATATTTTTTTAATCATTCATGTTTGCTCGACTAATATATCTACCGTTACTATTTGTGTTTTTGATAAATCAAAGACGAATTTATGTACAAATATTGGACCGAAATTTAATGTTCTTATGCAGTCTTATTTAATTGATTTAGAAAATGGATTTATTATTAGACGTAATAATAAAAAATTGACAGAATGGTGTAAAGTATCCCCTTGTCTGCGGTTTGGTGTATTGTCGGTCGGCGCCGCGCCTCGCGACTTGCGACTTGCGCATCGCTCGGTTGTTGGCTGTCGGCTGTCGACTGTCGACCCTGTCGATGTCAGACGCGACGGCGCAAATGTCATCGGCTTATAAGTAAGCTCTTCTCTCCGATGTTGAGTGCGAGCGCGCGCCCAAACCGCCAGCCTCCACTCAACCGCTAAACGTCAACACTCGCTCTCGACCCGAGAACAGGTGAGACTTTCCCCGACTACATGTTGCACAAGGATCTAGCCACTTTTCCTTCTCCTATTCCTGGAAACATAGACAGCGCCCTAAAGCGAGTAACGCTTAAAAACTAATTATTTATTTCCGTAAATGTAAAATCAACGACATAAAGTGGGCTGAGCTTATTATTTCTTCAAATTTTTAAAAAAATATTGATGTTTTCATTTACATATGCGAGCTTGAGAAAATCAACAATTTTTAATCTTCCAATAAAGCTCATCTGTCCCGTCTTTATTTAAATAATATTTAGGCCAACCATTTAAGCCAACTTCATATGAATATATTAATTTTATTCAGTGTAAATATAATAGCACGACGAATTAATTAAATAATGCTTGCACATTTTGAGAATGCAAAACCAAAATAAGTTCTCACATATGTAATCGTCCATGACATGGGACCTTTCTAAATAAAATCAAGTTATCCTATAGCAATTTACCATTGCTGATTTCATAAATTTTTTCAAAAATAAAACAGCCAATTTAAGTTTTATACAAAAATAAATTAAAATATATACGTTTCGCTTAACACATTCAGCATGACGATATTAACACTCGCTGAACACTCTCGTTATTAAATATATCTATATATTGCTTCGTTTTTATATGTAATGTAACGTAAACAATAAAAAATGTATATATCTCATAGTAAGTGGACTTTGCGTCTGATTCAAACATTGTGAATAGATTAATAAATCACACTAAAATGTATAAATAAGAGCATTCATTCTTATCAGAATCTAATTTAAATTCTTGCTTAAATCAAATTTTTCAAGAGCATGGAATTTCTTATAGTTTGACAATATATTTATAAATTTCATTATGCATTGATTTTAGTGTTGAATGTTTATAAATTCGGAGAGTGTCTTAGAACTTTAATGAATCGTTAACAGTCAGCACGTCCCATTATAGCGTTGTCAGAGCTGTAATGGTATAATTTTTCATAATAAACGTTCTTTTATGTGGCTGTATGATAATTTGGTTGCGGAAATTCACTTGTGAAAGTAAGTTTGTATATCACGACAATAAAATTTTACCATGTCAATGCAAACGCCCACACAAAAATTGTGAAAACATTCACAAACATTATTATACCCTCTGAATAAATCACAGTATTTTTTTCTTCTTCATAATATTACATATTCGGATCTACAAAACAAAGATAGTTGAGGAGAGTGTTAGCTTTAAAATGCGCCTTTTAAAAGGCGCCTCTGAGCTATCATAAAGTTAGGGCGTGCGCAATTCAGCAGGCCTTCGGGAGGTACTGCTCGTCCATATTACAAGTTCTCCGATGGTACAAATCATTTAAGAAGTGCCAAAAGGGAGTCGCTGACAGTTGAGCCTTCAATGATTTGCACATCTAAACATGACGAAAACAACCACTTGCATCGCATTGTAACCGAAGATTTGAACACAAAGATGCATAGGAACTTCATTACGACAACGCACCAAGTCATAGTCTCTTCGTTGTCAATAATTTACTGACTGGGACCCGCACTCCATTGGTTGCCCAGCCTCCCTACTGATCTGGCTCTCCCAGACTTTTTTTTTGTCGTTTAAATTGGAAAACAATTGAAACCATCCAAGGTCACATTACATCGACTCGAGAAGAAATAAAATGTCAACTTTTTTTATTTGGAGAAAAAAATTATTTTAATAAAAGCTGTACAACATTACTCAATTAAATAATTTCTTTATTATTATTTATAATCACCCTTCACAAATTAAGTAGCTTTTTAATGCCTCTTTCGTAAAATTCGGCCGGTTTTCATTAAAATAAGAATCCAAATGATTTTTCACTTGTTCCAAAGAAGTGATTTTTATCGCGAAGCGAATGTTCTAATGACTTGAGAAGATGATAGTCTGAAGGTGCAACATCAGGAGAATATGATGGATGTTGCAGTACTTCCAAATCCAGCTCCATTATTTTGTTCTGTGTAATCCTTGCTGTGTGTGGTCTCACCTCAAAAAAATCTCACCAAACGCAAAGGAGGATCTTTTTCAAGGATAATAACAGTCGAGGGGTAGAAACAGGTACTTGAATCGAAGAAAGCCACTGTTTTTTCCTTCTCGGGCTGTTGTAGAAGACTCACTTTTCAACCCCTAGTAATGACCCTTCTTAAAAATGGATCGGTTTCATACCAGGACAATAGCGATGAACAAATGGTTATCCGTTGTTCCAAGGCCGTCGATGACAGCTCGTGCGGTATTCAAATTCCCTGTCTATATTTTTCCCCGAGTCTTTTCAAATGGTCTCTTACTGTCGATCAGGGACAGCCGATGTCTAGCGATAATTCCTTTATTGTTTTTTGAGGATCATATCCTACCAGAGAATTTAATGCGTCATCGTCGATTTTTAGAGGTCGTCCTGATTTTGGTTTATTTTTCAAATCTCTGTCGCAACAGAGCTTCAAAATGACACCAACCTTGACGTATTCACTCGACAGCGACCCGAGGCAAACTGACAGCAAAGCACGCAACCAAAAAAAATTGGCATTGTCAGAAGTATATCAACGCAGAATATGTTCAATACATGATTGTTTATAAATTTGGATGCTTTTTGAACGCACCCTGTACAACTAAGATATCCGAGTATTATGTTATTTGCATTATTTTTAAACAGATACCAATATTGTTTGTTCATATATACATCAGGGGTAGTAGACCTATCTAATTTATAAAGCTTAATTTTCAATTATCAAGACGCTATGTTGTTTAGTATTTGTTTGGCATCTATCAATAGGGAATGTTCCCAGCGAATGTTCCCAACAGTTTTTCTTGGGAAGTCATATCAGTCTCTTTACTATTTGTGGCTAAAGGATTTTTCATATCATAGACGTAACACCATGAGGAAACCCTTACCGCCCATTATGAAAGCACCAGGTTGACTACCACTAATATATATCACACCGATGATGCACGTGAATCAATAATATGATAATTTTTATTTTAACAATTCCCTTTGGCTATTCAACACACGTAGATAGGATAGGATAGTCATATTCCAGTTTATTTACCGCTAATTTCTAATAACTGCTGAATAGATTTATATAAAATCATAAACAATTGCTTTAATGCGAATAGACCTATGATATTAAACAATAAGTGACTAATTTTATGTTCTAAATGTTCTCACACGGCAAAAACAACTTATTGACAGTTGTGCTATCGAAATTTTTAAAACGAGTCTGTAATAGCTATTTATTATTCGATCATATTGTGCATTTTAATAGCTAATCAAAATGTATTTATATTAACAGAAAAAAATCGACATGGAGGGCCCCGAAGTAACATTTATGTTTCAATTCGGCGTATTACGAGATGCCGTTAGTGTCCCTTCATCGACTCTAAATCTTCGTTCGCTCAAGGACTTGGCGTGCGAATTTATACATTCAAAGGTACGAACATAAATTTTGACATTTTTACAAATCAAATTCATATATGCATATTTTATTCCGACGTTATTCCCTGCAGATTCCAGACAACGGTTTGAACAGACTCTCCGAACGATTGTTGCTTTTCAGACATGATTATTGTTCCCCTAACGTATTGCAATTGATCAATTCGGCTGCCGACATTACCGATGAAACGCTCGTTGAAATTGTGCTCACCGCAAATCGTAAGATATTTCGTTCATCATTAACGCTATAATTTTATTCCGACGTATTATAATATGTTTATTTTCGCAGGTAATTTGTGTGTTCCCGATGATATACCAACGGTGAGACCTCACGCTCTGACGGTGCATTCGTATAAAGCGCCTACATTTTGTGATTTTTGCGGTGAAATGCTGTTCGGATTGGTGCGTCAAGGCCTCAAATGCGACGGTATGATTATGATTTTTTAATGCATTTAATTTGGACCTTCCGAATATTTAATTCGGAGCTTTTTTCATATTCGGTGATCCAATAATTTCAGGATAAAAATATATATAATTGAAGCGTCAACAACCGTATTAGAAACCTTTTAACAGGGAATGATAACTTTATTAAACATAGATAAAGAGCCATATTAATGACGTAACGTCTCTTCATAGAATTTAATAAACATTATTATTACCTCATGAGTAACCTTGAATATGGCGTTATATTTGTGTTTGATTTTCAATGAACTTGTTAATTCCTGTTATGAAATTTAAGTAAATGTATCCTAATGTTTATAATATTTTTAGGCTGTGGATTGAATTACCACAAAAGATGTGCTGTAAAAATTCCAAATAATTGCTCTCAAGCGAGTGGTAGTCGTCGTCCATCTACGCTACCGCCTCCTCGTTCCCCGTCGAGAGTTTCACAAGGTTCCCTTGCTTCTCAATCGGACGATACAACTTCATTGGTAAGGAAAATAGTCGATTTTGTTAATTTGAACTGATTTCATATAACATTCTTCTATATATTTATCACAGGATTTATTAATATTTTTCAACGTCGCTTATTAATTCTCTTTGATCCTGTTATTCAGTATCGTAATCATAATAAGTAGAATCTCAAATAATCTGTATTATGCGTATTATGTTTTTTTCTTTAGTTGTTCATAAATAGATGTGTATTTTACTAAAAAAAATGTTTTGTAAGGAAAACTTAAAAAGGTTTAAACTGCAAAAATTGACACATCATATCTTGATGTATTATTAGAAAAAAATAACCGTTAAGAGTGAATAATGTTACAGTTGGCATTAACACTTTACAGTCCGGGTGTTCGGCACTAAATTTTGCCCAAAATCCGAGCGAATTGATATAATATTTAAGTCAGCTAATAAATTCAAACGAAGTTTCAGTGGTGTCTACAAAAAAGTTGACCGCATCGATATATAAGGAGGACCGGAAAGAAATCAAAAAAACATAAATCTAATTGACAAAATAGTTTCCATTGTTTTCCATAACCTTTCGTCACTTATTGGGTAGTTTTCGATGCCATTTTTGGAAAAAAAAAATTATTTCAAAGGGAGTGCTCCAATGATTTAAAAAGGTGATAATCAGAGGGAGCTATATCAGGAGAATAGGGGGGGTGAGATAAAAGCTCAAGTTCATGTTGCATTATTTTTTCCTGAGTGACTTGCGGAATGCGGTCAGGCATTATCCTGTTGCAGTATTCTCAGTTTGTTATTAACTAAATGTAAATGTTTTTTTCGCAGTTCATTTTTCATTTTCTCCAATTGTTAGCAATACAACGTTGCAGTAATTGTCTCACCAGGTTTTAATAGTTCAAAGTAGACTACGCCGTTGATATCCCACCACACACAGAAGAACTTTTTTAAGGTTTTGCTATCGGAACAGCTGACTGACCTGGGGAGAGCCATTGTTTTTTTCGGGTAGGATTATTGTATAGGATCCACTTCTCGTCGCAAAAAGAGGTCTTCTTTTCATATCTGGATAAAAAAGAGGCACTGATCGTTCTTCGTTGCTCTAACGCAGCCGGCGACAATGTGTGCGGAACCCAAATTCCTGAATTTATGAATTTTACCAATGCAATGCAGATGTTCCCGTACTGTTGACCGCGGGCACGCAAGTTTAATCGATAATTCCAAAATGTTTTGACGAGGATCTGATTCCATGAATGACGTCAATACGTCATCATCCAATTTTAAAGGCCTTCCTATTTTAGGGGTATCCCTGAGATCTCTATCGATATTTTAATTTTTTTAATCCGATATGACATTTGTTTAAAATTTTGATTTCTTTCCGGTTTCATCTTTGGTGCGTGTACCAGTGTAATAAATTCCAAAAAATTATTCTTACTTGAATTGTGTATTTGAATGTATTCTATGGTGTATTTGTAAAAAAAATCAGTACGACGTATTCGTAATATTTTTAAAAATATAATTTACCATTAAAATATTGACAAGTTACGTCATTCTTATTGCGCATTAACGCGGGGACACGGACTGCAAAGAGTTAATATCAAATACAAAAAAATATCGACCAATTTGGACTGAATCTTTTTAACATTTTGATGATCAATGTAACTATTAAATACTCATTTAATGTTTCTGTTTTGAACTTGTGTATGATTTTTTGTACATTTGTAAAATAATCGATCTGATATCTAAATTGTCTAAAAATAATGCGCCCAGTTTGAAGGTACGCAGTATTATATATTAATATATAAAATGTAAAATTAGCTATAAAATTATGCCCAGTGATCTGAAAATTTTATTAAAAAATATAATTTTAATCTTAAGACGTTTTAATTGCTTATTACATTATATTATTATAAAAATGAAAATTCTTGGTGCTCACTACAATAAGATGTTAATCACAAGATTATATGTATATGTTCATATTAATAGCGCAAATAATTTTATATTAAATATTTACCATCTTATATTTACTCACTAAATGTAGAATATTCCTAAAGACTACTCATATGATACGGTAATAAATATCGCATAATATTGGTGCTGGCATTTTTGCTAAATTATTTTAAATAGCTCAGCTCTATGTAAAGGTGTACAAAACCGTAATACAATTTAATTTTTTGTATTGATTGATACAATTTAAATAATATGTTGAACATGGGCACCGAACCTGAAAAATTGCATTTAACCCCGTTGGAATAAAAACAATAATATTAAGTAATGTATTAATCGCCACTTTGTCAGAATGTTAATTCATTTTTATTATTATCATAATAATAATAAAAAGACATGTTGTAACATTAAAAGAATGCTATTTTATGGATATTATTGACATTTATTAAATTAATTACAGATGTTTTCATATATTTCTATATTAATTTAAGCGTATTTGTATGACTAAATTCAAAAATACCCGTATCATTTCATTTAACCTTACCTTTACTATGATGTATTTACTACACTGAGTGATTATTTACATCATTACTACATTGAATCTCGATATACTATCTATATTGATATATAAAATATCGAATACTGATATGAAATATAAAAAATACGGGGTTTTAGAATGTTATATGGCGTACTAAATGTGTAGCATCGTAAGGGAAAGGTTAAGGGACGTTTTTACCTTGTTGGGCCTAAAAGAGATCGATTTTTCAACATTTTTTAAATGCGAAAAGTATTAAATATAGAATGTTAATATTTAGTGTGTTGACTAGGCGATCTTTATTGAACATAAAAATGCTTTTTAAAGTTTGACAAAGTATATTAGTGGGAATGGGGGGAGCCACGTATGTCGATGGACGAGCGGTGACATTCTTCACCATGGAAGTCTTAAGTCCTGGACAGGTGATTTGCAGCAAAAAAATTAAACATATTTTTACTTTGTATAATATCGTGTATAGTATAGACTATAATTAAAAAGAAATATTAAGAAATAAAAAAATAGTGAGCGATTGAAGAAAAATATTTGTTTTTACCAACTTTTTTTAGAGTTTTTTGTTCATTAAAATAAAACGGTTGAATATTTTTGGATAATTGTAGTCTATACGATGAAGACGTTCATTGTACACGTGCCTGCCAAATTTCATAAAGAATTCTCATTTCGGGTGTGTGGGAGCACTTCCATGAGCTTGGAAAAGGGAGTTTCGAGAGAAACGTGTTTAAAGTTTCTCCTCTCCTTAGCTTCGCGAAGGGCTTATTCTCCTCGTCAGTTTATAACTTTGCCAATTTCATTTATATCAACTTGAAATTTATTTAACATATTTATTAGGACATTCAAACGAACGGGACCTAACATTCTCCGTATCGAGGTAGTTTCGCTGTCGTACTCTGTATGTAAACTAAATACTTATATTTATGTAACCATTCTTTACATTCTTTGTTGTTTAAAGATATAAAAATATTTTCGTTTACTCTAAATATGAAATTACAACTATTTTATTATAGAAATTGTATTTTAAAAATCTTCCTATTTTGTAATTGATTGAATATTTTGATAGGGCGCAATCCTCTGGTGTTGCGCTTATGGTATATATTTATAATTGTAAAAATATATGAATTGTTAAAACCAGTTGAAAATTGTATTTTTTTATAAACGCATTAGCGAAATTCTTTTAAAAACTATCTTAAAATTAAGTATTAGTGATTTGTTCTCGTTTTTTTGCAACGGTAACGGGTTTAAATTAGATCTGATAATTGTTAATTTTATGGTGAACGGTATTAAATCATATAAACATTCCAGTATTGTGACATTTTTATCGAAATGATTTATATAAATATTTGTTAACTTTTGTATCCCTTTTTTTTTTAAATAAATTATTTGATAATTTTATTTTTTTTATTTTATTTCAAATTAACAATTATCAGAGATATTCTGTGCAAAACAATGCTTTTAACATTGCTTTTGAAAGCCCATTTTTATGAGCTGTTTATCATCTTTTTCAAGCATCGAAGAAATATAAAGAAGATGCCTATCTATATAAAGATACCTTCATTGAAATGTCTGTATATTTATTATATTTATAATATAACTAAAAATATTAAATATTTGTAGAGCTTTGGTGCATTTGGTCGATATTACGATAGATTGAATATAAAAAATATATAATTCAGGATAAACTTATGGATATAATGAATGCAATGATTAACAATAAACGCACGAGAGACAGATGCACCGAAGATTTGCAATCTTAATGATGCACAATGTAAAGTCAGTTCTATAAAATTATGACACATTAATAATTTTAAATATTTGGATAGTTTTAAAACAATTCATACATGTTTAAATCTTATTTTTTTACTTTTAACGTGGATTTCAAAAGTTATTGATGAAATTATCCAATACCTATGTAAACATAAAAAAAAATTGTTTGTTCGTATGTAATGCGCTACCATACCGTTCATCAGATTGCGATAAAACTTCGTCCATTCATTGCTAAGGATTGCGCGAGTAACATAGGCATATTAAAAATATTGTTATATTGTTCTAAGAATTAAATTTATACTACGATGCATAAGAATAAAACCGCGTATTAAAAACATTCTGAATATTTATGGAAGTACACGAGTGCTCAATTAACGAATAAATTTTAATATATAGAAATTAAAAATTTATTTATGTTTGGTTGCAGATAGTTCCAGCGTCTCCAGCTTCCAAACAGACTCGATCTCCGTCCTTGGGAAATCGTAACACGTGGACGTCAGCTAATCAACCCTCTGTAAATATACCCCACACGTTTGTACTCCATTCATACACGCGCCCTACAGTCTGCCGACATTGTCGTAAACTACTCAAAGGACTGTTCAAACAAGGCCTTCAGTGCAAGGATTGCCATCATAACGTTCATAAGAAGTGCGTTGAAAAGATTCCAAAAGACTGTAGCGGTGAAGTGATTAGAGATACGGGAAGTGAGTATTTTATTACCGATGATATAAAAATGTACTCGTAATATCCTTTTGTTATAAATCATTTTTAATTAAGGTGAATATCAAGACAGCAGCACAGGTAGTGAAAAAGAACTACTTTCGGGTCACATGTGCGAAGAAGAGGATGATTCTGATACGGAAGGAACTAAATCGGCGGTTAACGGCGGGAGCACATTTAATTCTATACCATTGGTAACGTCGCCAGATCTAGACGCTGAAAATTCTTCATCCGAAGAAAAGTCTTGTAGCAGACCAAGCAGGTAGATTTTTATCTAAAATATTACGCGTTTGTGAATAATTTATTTGTGTATTTTACCGAAACTTGCAATTATTTTTAGCTCATCATCGTCACCGAGTGCCAATATTCCATTGATGAGAATTGTGCAGTCTGTAAAGCACACTAAAAAGAGAGGCTCTAGTAAATGCTTAAAAGAGGGATGGCTCGTTCATTTTACGAATAAAGATAAAACTGTACGTGCTAATGTGTACAAATTATTAAAATAATGTAATGATTTAAATTTACACTACTACTATTATAGATGTTTGTATTTTTAAGATCAAACGGCACTTTTGGAGACTCGATACTAAATCAATTACCCTTTTTCAATCCGACCAGGGAGCTAAATATTACAAAGAAATTCCACTTGGTGATATATTAACAGTAGATACGGCAAGAGTTCCTCAAGGAGGTATAGTCCATGTTATTTTTATACATGCTTGATGAGTTTTTTTTATGTAATCATGAAATACTATTGATACAAACACAATAGAAGCCTACATTCGTGTTTTTTGCGGAGGGCAGTTGGTATTTATTTACATTTAAAAGAGCCCATTCCCCTTCTTATGGATGCGGCATATTAAGACAGTCCTACATTTAGAAGGCATGACCTCGCTCTGCCATATTGACAGAACGAACCCATATAACCTCTCGAGTAAAGGGCATCCTCCCTATTTCAAGAACTCCATCGGGACACCATCTACCTTCACAGCCCTCCCTCAAACATGCTGCATAAACATGTATTTTACGGGACGAGAATATCGCACAAAATTACATTAGGTCCCTCTGAATTTATGAGATTTGAGGGCGCGGGCCTATTGTATTTATAGGTAGTGTGCTTTAGCGCCAATAATCTTAATATCCTTCCCGCATATAATTTAGTAGTGGAAGATCTTGATTAGATAGATCAGACGAAGTCAGAAAGGTCATCGAAGAGCCCTTTTATAAAGCTGCGTGAACCACAAGTATATATTTATATGTATTGGTGTTTTTTAGATGTGATGCATTGTTTTGAATTGCGTACTTTGAATATCGATTATCTGGTCGGTGCCGATCCCTTAACGCATTTGACTGGAAATTTGGGTGCTGGAGCTGCACTTCCTCCTCCAGATAGTGGAATAGGCGCATACTTAGCGAAATCTTGGGAGACAGCTATTAGACAAGCTATTTTACCTGTTACACAACAAAGTGGTAAAAATAAATTATATAGAAAATTTTATATTATGTTCAAAAGTATATTAATTAATTTTCGCATTTATAGGTGAAAGTAGTAATGGTATGCCGGAAGAACGCGTCACGGACATGTCTCAGTTGTATCAAATATTCCCAGATGAAGTATTGGGCTCTGGACAGTTTGGCATAGTTTATGGCGGAATACACAGAAGAACAAATCGAACAGTCGCAATTAAAGTACAATTTATTTACTTTTAATGAGCTTTTATAACGATTCAATTTTATTTACTCATGCGATTATCTGTTCAGGTTATAGATAAACTACGTTTCCCGACGAAGCAAGAAGCACAGCTTAAAAACGAAGTTGCAATACTGCAAAATCTTTCTCATCCCGGTGTAGTAAATTTAGAACGTATGTTTGAAACGCCCGAAAGAATATTTGTCGTCATGGAAAAATTAAGAGGTGATATGCTGGAAATGATTCTTTCTCATGAACGCGGAAGATTAACTGAAAGAATAACTAAATTTCTTATTACACAAGTATGATTTTTTTTTAAATTAAATACATTGTAATAATAATCAAATTTAAATGCAATTTTTCTGCTCATTTTTTTTTAGATTCTAGTAGCTTTAAAACATTTGCATAGTAAAAATATAGTACATTGTGATTTAAAACCTGAAAATGTGTTGCTATCGTCGGACAGTGATTTTCCTCAAGTTAAGCTTTGTGATTTTGGATTTGCAAGGATCATTGGTGAAAAATCTTTCAGAAGATCTGTTGTCGGAACTCCTGCCTATTTAGGTGAGTTGAAAAGCTTGAAGATTAAATTATTGATTGAAGACAATTTCTAATTATATCGTGTGAATTATTCTATTTTCATTTCAGCACCTGAAGTGTTACGAAATAAAGGTTATAATAGATCTTTAGATATGTGGAGTGTAGGGGTTATTGTTTATGTATCTTTAAGTGGGACCTTTCCTTTTAACGAGGATGAAGATATTAATGAACAAATTCAAAATGCAGCTTTTATGTATCCACCAAATCCTTGGAATGAAATATCATCTGACGGTATTTTTTTAAATTTCATTACTATTATTGAATAAAGTACATTTGATTACATTTTAAGAATTGCTATAACGGATATCTTAAATTTTGATAATACAGTAAAACCTCGATTCAACGAACTTTGGATATAACGGACAATAAGTCCGGTTAAATGTAAAAAAATTAAAAACATCTTGAACACATTTGATACTCCAGTAAATTAATTTAAATTTTTGCACCCTTTAACCTTTTCGTTAGTGAGCAAATTTAAAATCGATGAAGTCGTTGATGTCATAATCGCTTTACACCGATTACTTTCTGTCAGCTCCTAATCAGCGTAAGACAATCTTCAATTCGAGGCAGAGTCAATTGTAAATGAACACTTGATAGTGCATACAAGACCACTTCATTTCTTTACATAAACAATGCACAAAAAATCGATTCAAGTGCTCCTCCTTTAGAAGGAAATGATAATTGGACAAAGACTCATTCAACACGCAGCGAAGAACAGCAAGCAATTAAATAAACAAACACTCTCGATAACACACAATATTAGGTCGTTTCTTTGCATAAACAAATAACACACTTGAAATCGAAATCATTATAAGTGGATAAATTTGGGCTTAACGATCTATACAATCATGAGATGCATGCGAGAAAGCTCTCCGTCTCAGTCTCCTGAACTGCGCTAAGTTCTCTCTGTCTCTGTCCGCCTCGGAGCTTCAATGCACAAGAGTGCTCTTTCTGAATAGTGAAGGTCATATCGAAGACCCTTCGATAATACTCCTTAAAAGGTTAAATATGGACAAACGGAAAAGAATCAATCTAATGATTGATTAAAAATTAGAAATTATACAAAAGTTGGAGTTTGGAATGTCTGCGTCTCGTATATATGAACAATATGGCATAAAAAAGCAAAGTGTTTAACGGACACCCCCTCCCCCCAATTAGTCCATTATATCGAGGTTTTACTGTATTATTATGAAGTGAAATAGCTATTAATTGTTAAGAAAGTAATTAAACCTTAAATGGAGATTGTCTATAAATATGTTTATTTTAATTTTATTAACGACACATTCAATTTATGTATTTTTTTTTCTTTGCAGCAATAAATTTAATAAATAATCTTTTACAAGTTAAACAGCGTAAACGTTTCACTGTAGACAAAAGCTTGTTACACCCATGGCTGCAAGATCACGACACTTGGAAAGATTTGAGACAGTTGGAAGCTTTAGTCGGTTATAGATACATTACACACGAATCGGATGATAGTCGCTGGGCAACAACGTCCGACGATGTATGTCCCTGACCCCTTCTCTGTCGCCATCCTTCTCACAAACAGAATGATCGTCGCGTTTTTATACTCAGTCTTTTTGTACCGGATCCTTCTGAAAAGAAAAATAAAATGACAATTATAAGGAATAATAGAAAAAGTAAGAGTATCGAT
Organism: Stenopsyche tienmushanensis; assembly: GCA_008973525.1. Classification (NCBI taxonomy): domain Eukaryota; kingdom Metazoa; phylum Arthropoda; class Insecta; order Trichoptera; family Stenopsychidae; genus Stenopsyche; species Stenopsyche tienmushanensis. Next base: position 273,509 of record WACJ01000192.1, read on the forward strand.
AGAATAGGAGATAATACAACACGTAGTGCTGACTGTGATACTAACAAACATGGCCTATTCAATAACGCCGTTGAAGGAAGTAGTATAACCGATATATTTTCCAAATTTAACATCAGACAGAGCAAAAAGAGCAAGAGCATGGAGAAACTGGGAGCTGCCAATTTAGATTACAGGAGGGGCTCCAAGATTAACTGGAAGAAATTTCTTACGAAAGTGTGATATTTTATTGAAACTAACGTAAATGTTATTTTGGCCTATATTATAAATCGGGTTTAAATTAACAATTTCAACATTTTCAAACAAATTATATAACTTTAGAATATAATAATGTGTCATGCGCTCTTTCTCTCTCAAATTTATTAAATTCAAATTTCTTACTATCTCAACCTGATGATGAATTTTTAATAGGAATATTAATGTGTAGAATTAATATTTGTCTATTTCTACTTTTTTCAACTTAATACTTTAAAAAAATTATTACTATTAAATAATATGATTATCTAACGTAGCTGTTGTTCGTTTTGTATATTTTGATAGTTACGCGTTTAGGTACATTACTATTGTTAAATCTATTCATGCTTTTTTATCAATCTGCATAAGGTTGCTATATGTGGATGATTCTGACATGACGCTTGACTAGATGAATCGTTTGGCTGAGAAATGATAGCGTAATGATGCATTTATGTTCGTAAACAAAAATACAGATTGCTACTTTCACGGGTCTGAAAATTATTTGTAAATGTATATTAATCTCATAGAGGAAGGTATTGAATCTCATTTATGTACATATTATATTTCATGAATTGAACATTTTTTTGATTCTACGATCCGTGTACAGGATTTTATTTTTTTATGCTGTATAATTTATATTTTGTATATTATTTACAATTTAATACTGGTTGATCCTTGATCGTGATGAAATGTTCATATTGTCATACTGAATTGAAATGAATTTGATTATTTTATAAATGAATTGTATCAACTAAAACTTGTATCTCCGACGCAGTGGCGTGCGGTCCATGGATTTTTATGTCATATTCAAATATTTCATGTAGCTTTATTTCGCTTTAATTTATTTTTGGTTACGTGATTATGATGTGTAAATGATCTTTTGATTACAAGTCACCGCATGCCACTGCTCCAAATATTTAATATTTGCACGTCGTCGCTTTAAAAATAATACAAAGATGGTTTATTTATTAGTGTATTTAAATTGAGCAAATAATGGATATTGTTCATATTTTCGCAGTGAATTTTTTTTGGTTTTGAAAGACCGTTTATATGTCACAAATTAAATAGCAAAGAAAAAAACCAATCTTTATGACACTGCAATATATCCCTATGACGGCAGGAAAACTACTTTATTTTAAAAATGAATAACATAGGCAATATCAGTTTAATTATTTTTTCCATGTTACAGAAAGACATTTAAAGTTTTTATTTATTATGTTTTAAAAATTATATCATCAAAGTGGCCTCCGTTCTAATCAATGCATTGAGAAGGTCGAGTTTTGAAGCTTCTCTTCACTCCTTCCAGCTTAGAGTTAGATCCCAGGGTAGTATCAGATTCTTACCAACTAAACCCCTCCCTTGGCTTTCCGGTATTTTTTATCACTTCAGAGGGACAGGTAGTTTGGTTATGTGTATGACTCTAGTATTCTAGTATTGGAGAGCCGTTCTGTGTCTCTTTCACTGCCTTTTTTGGGGCTCATAATTTCTTCCACGTGTTCTCGCCAAAGGTTCCAATTGCTCACCGTCATGCTGTGGACCATATCTTCGACTTTGAGCTCAGCTACCCCGAGTGCTTGTTTCAGCATGTTTCTTTGGGGCGCCCAAGCCTCACAACCATCGATGGTGTGTTTCGCATTGTCGACCTCCGCTTGACAGTGATAGCCCGCCGTAAATTTCAAATAGTCCCATATACACTGGTCTAAATCAAAGATTCATCAACGTTCGCACCCTGTGGGCCGTGTGGGCCGTGGCACCATCCTGCTAATACCAGACAAACTCCACATCCATTTCTTCAAGTTTTGATTAAAATCAATCATGCGGACATAGCGACACGGAGCGCCACTCTTCGCGGAATAACTGTCACTTTAGGGCGTATGTTTCAAATAGGGAAGTTTCGTTGCCGTATCCTGGTGAGAATCTTCAAAACTCAAGTATCTCAATTCATCAATGATATCTAATATGTGTGTATAACTACAGCATGATGCATCTGCGAAACGTCTTGCAAAACAAATTGCGTACACTAATAATGGTTGTACTAATTCCAAAACCTTTACAGGTGTGCACGCGTCAACTCATCAAAGTTACATCGCAAACAGATGAATGGTATAGGAACGTATACGGTATAAACAAACAAACATTCCTTTTTGTATATATATAGAAATTGTGCACTTTTTGTTCACAAATATTTCGTTATAAATCCACAAAAAATAAGTCAATTTAATGTTATACCATAATATTCCTCCATCATCTTTAATTCTACAAGTCTCCAGATCATTACAATAATTCCCTCTCATTAGATTGTCAGAAACTTTAATTTATTTTTTCAGAACACTATATTTTGATATAATATTGGAAATACAAAGGATGCAATCTGATCTGTTTGTTCGTATGTAATGCGTTGCCATACCGTTCGTCCGATTGCGATAAAACTTTGTCAATTTACTGTTTACACTTGCGGCAATAACATAGGCATAGTAAAAATATGGTATGGAAATATGTTGGCGCGTATTGGTCTGGTGAAATGAAGTTTGGATTACATTGGAATAATTAAATTGATATCGTCTAAAGTGTTTGTGTTATCGATTTTTAAAATAAGATAATTTCCCTGCCGTACCCCGAATTTACACAAAAGCAACTTTATCAAATCAAATCATAAATTTGTTAATATTAAATATTTTTTGAATTTATATATTTTCACCCCTTGATCAAAAAACTGGAACGGCAAACGATCTTTAACATGCGTGAGCAATTTGACAAATTATTTACAGATTTATTTATATCTTTTTTTTAATTGAGGTTGTGTTTAATTTTTATTTAATTTACAAATATATTTGAGATTATTTTATAAACGACAAGAAAGAGTTTATTTAACTTATAATTTTATACGCGTGTATATATATTTAAATATAAATATCACAAATTTGAAGTATATTATTGTATACAGTATGTATTTAAAATGGATATGTAATTATTTTTTTCAAATCTAACTATAATGATAGCATTCAACATTTTTCCATCTCGAAACGACATTACGTCGAGTGATGAAATTTTTGAATATTTTAAACAATTAGCATTGTATCTAAAATATATATATATATATATATTTAAAGAATAAGAACCCTTGACATTGACTCTCTTGGAGAATTTTTGTAAATGTCAAATGGATTCACATTAAATATTGTCTTCCATTTACTTTTAATGAATTGATACGTTCTGAAGTGTACAACAGAACATTCGGTTAAATTCTGAAATGACGTCTCACACTTCAAATATTTATTTTTTTATTATAATAGATCTTCAATAGTTGACCCAACTTTTCGATTGCTCAGCTTTAAATGTAATAAATTAATAATATGATAACTCCAAGCTTAATATTAATATTATATGTATATACATATTACAATTACTATTTAATGAAATGGTTCACTGTTCCCCAAAAGTTAGAGCATACATTTTAGTTCGGAAAGACATAACTGCCTCCGATATACTCTGCTTACATTATCTCAAGCATTTCTAAAAATGAAAGTCAATGATATTTAAATATCGTGCAAAGAAAATGATTATGAATTGTTTTACTACCTCATTGAAAATTCTGACGTAAAAACGAAATAGACGCGTTTATAATAGCGTTGAAAAATAATTTGGCATGTTTTCAATAAAAATGTAATTATATTAATTGTTAAATGTGTATCGTGTAACAGAAACATGCGCGTTTATCGCGTAAAATGTAATTGGTAGACGGTAAGCAGTTCGTGTGGCACATAGGGACCTGCTAGCAATGAGAATCTATGAAATATTTCTCTATCGATTAATTGATTGTTAAAAATGAAGGGGCCACTATTTATTTGCGACAGATCCTATGTAGCCGTAAAAAGCCACTAATGTTATTCTAAAAAGTGATATAAACAAAATGTGAACCTGTAGTAGATGTAATGTTTGTGTCTGTAGTTTTTGTATTTCATATACGCATACCTATTTGTGTGATACGTATGCAAAGATGTTATATATATATACATGTTTATCATCAATATATGCCGCGCACGGGTAGTCCCGCTGTCATTTTGAGCAACAAATTTTTGTATAAATCGTTATTATTAAAACGTAAGCCCTACTTTTACAAGGGATTTATTTTAACACTAGTTTTAAGGGAACTCCGATCAGAAAAGATATATATTAGTGGCGCGTCGAACGATTGTTTTACGCGCGCGTACATGCCTGTGAGTCAAGAAATGTTTTTATTTATTGAAATATTGCGGTCAATATTTCCGAATAGCATAAGACATTGGACAAATTTGAAAGTTCGTCCATTGAAATTATGCTTGAGTGGATAAAATCGAATGGATTCGATTTGCGTATTCTTTGAATTTGTATTTAAACAATCCACATCCGCGTGTTTATAATATTTGAAAAATTGAACGGGGTTACGTCTGTCAATTTTTTTATTATTGTAACTAAATTAATATTATCACAATAAATTTAAGAGATACGTGAAGTAAAAGACGAACAGGATATTGTTGAATTTACGTACTATAAAATTATTCTCGTTTGTTGTCGGAGAATAATTTAGGTGCTACACAAGTTGTTTAAATTATACGGTAAAAGGTACAGACATGAACAAATATGCATTTATGCTCGAATACTGTGACGATTTTTTGCTTTAATTTTCTTACGCTTTCTTCTAGAATCTACTTATTTACTATACGTTTTACATTCCAATACATTTTTAAATGTATCTAACAAAATAACGATGATTTTTAACGAATATCATTTTTGATCTGAACTTTGTTTTCTTTCGTGTTTTCAACTGAATCTCCCATTTCTTTGTCTTATATATGAAATCGTTCAATTTATTACACTATGTTTTATTTGCTTAACAAACCTATTACATGTAAACAATTGGTATCGTCAGTAAATATCAGTTTGAATAAATATCTAAATATTTGTTCCATCACGAAGTTAACGTTAATTTAATTTCTAATCAATATAACTTCATATTATGATTTACACATAAACACTGAGATATATATGCACATTTTAGTCTGTCCTGGGCCTCCTCACTCCAATTTCCCAGGCCCAGACGTGCAGCGTCTTCATTGACTTGATCAGCCCAGTGTAGCTGACGGGTCTACTGCCATTCGGCCCCGAATCCAAAATGGTATGAGGGACTCTATTAGTCGGCATCCGTGTCACATGGCCTGCCCACTGGAGACGGCACGATCGGACGAAGCTTATTATTGATGCTTCGCCGTACATGTCCATGACCTCATTACTTCGGAGTCAGAAGTCTCGTCCCTCTAGGCACATCGCATCACAGATAATTATGGTCCATGTTTCACCCCTGTCATTGTTCTTGCTGATAGTAATTTATTCCCCAATATATTTTTCAGTCCATGATGGCACCGATTACTATGTTGAATCTTTGAGGTTATTTCGTTTTTCATTGAGTTCTTCTCCGTGAAGACGGATCCAAGGTATTTGAACTCTTGGACCCTTTGAATATTTTCACTGTTGATACTCACGGAGGTGTAACTTCCAACATTCACCCTCGATACCATCATATATTTCGTTTAAGCATAGTTAATTTTCACGCCGAAATTAGCAGCGACTCCGTCGATAGATGTAAATGCCGCCAAAGCCTCCTATCTCGATTTAGCCACGATGTCAATGTCGGTAGCAAAAATCAAATGCATTGCATTATCCTTCCATGGATCTGCGTGTCCCAATCTGCCAGCCTCCCTCTTAATTGCCTCCAATGCAATATTAAAAAGTAATGGAGAGAGGACATCCCCCTGTTCGACTCCTATCGTTACCTCGAAAGGCTCCGACAGGGCACTATACTAACAGATCCGGACACATACATCCTCGACAGCCTCACCGGCTTACTCGAGATCCCCATCTCCAACATGCTCCTCCAAAGTTTTTCCCGGTTGAAGTTTTCGTATGCCTTGTAAAAGTCTATAAATATGTGGTGGAAATCAATACAGCTTTTTGAAATACCTTCTCTAGCAACCGAGAACATGATATAAATTCATCCCGTGCTTAAAATTCCATGTAAAATATCATCTGGAATATCTAATGTTTAGGTAATGGCACTCTTTTTTTTTTACTAAAATTTATAACAAGACCAGCTATGATTAATTTATTCAAAGATATTTATTGATGTTGTTAATTTAATTACAATGGACAATTTACTGGGCTTGCCATTTCTATTAAGTACTTTATTATCTTTTGCTGAAAGTTTTAAATATAATATTTAATTTCGTTCGTCTATCAAATATTAATCGGTTGGATAATTTTTTGATTTACTAATTGAATCTTGACGAATATCATTTTATTTATTGAAAAGTGAAACGATTATGTTATTTCTGTGCGGGAATATTTTCATCCTTTTTAATCCTACGTCGCTGATCATATATTCGAGTTATACTGTCCGTCTGTAATCTGCGAAACTAATGATTAGTGATCTACGATTAAATAAAGATCAAGCACTGTAATCATATGCTAAGAAATTTTTGTTACAGTGACAAAATACATTGTTAAGTTTTTGTCGTATTAATTATTATTTTTTGATATTTTTAATGTTAGATGTTTGTACATTATTATAACGTATTCTGAATCATTCCTCCGTTTTTATCTTTTGACGTATTGTAAACAATTTATTTCTAAATATATGTATATTTCGAAAGTATATCTACAATAAATGAAGGACTGATAATGTGCATCTTATAATTGATTATTAAAATAAATCTCAAAATAGCGATTGTTAAAGAAGGACTCTGCTTGCATTGTTTTTATATTATTATTAACTAGAGATATTCGAAAGCAGCGCAAATTGAACGTTTGCAAATTGAAATGAAAGCATTTTTTCGACGTATATTGTAAATAACGTTAGAATTTAATTAATATCGGCTCCCATTAATTGCAAAAATATCAAACGCGATCAGCCCTCGTACTAACTCAAAAGGGCGTCCTTTATGTAAATAATATGAAAAATGTTAACGACAACTTGTTGGGATGCACATGTTTCATAAATTTACACGCTGTTAAAGAGCAAAATATGCTGTACGTTTTATTTAATGTAGTTGTTTATGATTTGCTATTTTGAATGTTGAAATTTTATTCACCTAAGCCCTGTATTATTCATTCTTAAAGCTGTTCAAAGATATATTTCAAATTACACAGTGAAGACTGCGATTACGAATTTAAACAAAATGCATTTTCACATCCGCGTCGTTCATTAATTTACATAATGAATGAAGTAAAAATTTGAGTAAGTTGAAATTTTAGAATGTAAGTTGTTTTTATCCTTAGATATTTCAGATCAAATTTATGTAATGTCTTTATAAAGTTAAATTCCTTTTATTTATATAGCCGTTAAGATCAGCGTCGTCGGAATTCCGATTTATACACCAACATGTTAATGAGTTATTTAAACGTTGGATCAATATTATTGAAAATTGTTTTTATTAGCACACTCGATGATTGCTAATGTTGCCTTATCATCTGAAATGAAAATAATTGTTGTTTACATTGTATTATATTATGGGAACTATATAAAGCTTATAAAATATTGCATTTAAATGTTTAAACAAGTCTAATGTTTTGTATTGAATAGTAATTGTAAAACAATTTACATCAGGGAAAGGGTGCATTTAAAATAAACATTCTTTTTGTAAACTCTCATTGAATTTTTATTCCGCAACCCGCATTATTATTTATGACGTGCACATTCGCTTATGAATGCATATGAGCGTCGTTAAATGTTCGAGGGTGAGTGATTTTGTCACATGCCAGAGCACATCTCTGTTTGCTTGAACTAATAGTGCCCTAGATGGATGCGTGCTGTTCTACATATTGACGAAGCGCTTAACTCGGTAATACATGGACTACCACAACATTTCCTACATTGCTTCAAACGAGTCAGTCTATAAATCGAGATTGCTATGAAAGGTGCTTTTGTGTATATTTTTGTTTTTGTTGCTTGTGTAAATTGTTCCCAATGGATAAAACTATCCTCGCCGATGAAAAAAGAATTTCATACTGTGGAAAATATACTATCATTTTTAACGCCTGACGATAGTGCATACAGAGAAGACACTTTCGTTAAATTAAATGAGCCGTTACTTATAGAAAATCATGATAATACGACTTTTGCAACGAAGCATATACTGTCTTCTAATAACTCGTATGATATATTAACACAAGATCAAATCAAATTTACAAGCCATACTGAACCAACTGTAAATTTACTCACGGAAAAAAAATCAGATGAAGCCCTTTTCCTCGTAGAATACAAAACAGAAAAAGATGCATCATTAAATTCGAACCTACAATTAATAGCTCCAATTGTAATTAACAACACAAGTGAGAGTTCATTCACGACGACAAAAAATAAAGCAAATAAAGACGTGTTTACGTTAAAAAAATTAACACAAATATTGAAAACGCTACAACAATCATTATTTACGAAGATACCGACTGGATTAAAAGACAAAACTCACTACCTCAAAACTATCCATGATAATATTCTTTTTCAAATTGGTAAGTTTACGAATATAATCAATTCCATGTTTATCTTTGTGCGTTGAAATTATACACGTTTCAATATATTTTTAGATGACAAATTGAATAAACTATGGCCAGTACGAGTGAAAAGAGAAGACAGAGGTTGGAAAGACGATAATCATTTGGAATTCCTATCGCCTGAAACTGCGCTGATGACCATAAGCTTTTTAACGTTCGCCGTTTATCTCATCAAATTAATCTTGGTAATTGATTGCACGCCATTAATGAAATATAAATGTGTCAAAACTACCCCGGCAATTTATTGAAATATTGTATGCTTTCAGCAAATAATTACTGTTTTAAAAAACAAAAAATCCATGTACTATCCGCCGATCACAGCGACGGGGAGATCATTCGACGGACGATCAAAACTCCACGGAATCGACGAAGAGAGTAGCGCTAAAATCCTACGTCTAATGGAATCATTCAAACATTAAAACAGCTCTATGACAAATTACAAATTCAAAAAATTAAAGACTGATATAAATGCATGAAATAAAAATGTTTAAAAATATAATTTTTGGTAGATCTTGATATGGTATTTTCATTTCAATTTAAACTGTCAGATGTTAGATGAATTTAAGCAAAGCATAGGATGTCAGGTTGGCATCCCTGTTCTTTGCAATTACTAGATTTTTAATTTTTTTTTACTGAATAGTTGATTCTGCTATAAAGAACATTTCTATACTGACTTCCCCTATATAATATCCGATTTTTAGCGGCAGTCTCTCCTATAACGGACAATTATGTTTTAGTCATAACATTCGAGAGATAAGACCGTATTTTATAGCCGTCGAACCATTTATCATCAACTTAATCGATTCACACGATTTTTATTGAGCCGTTCAGGGACTTTCAAGCATTCTAATTATTTATAATAAAACTATTTAATTATGTAATACTTGAATATCTTTTAATCTTAATAATAATATTATCAAATATCGAATAACATAATAAGATCTCTGTTACAATTATTTCCGTAAGCGTCGATTTTTTTTATTTGTAATTCAATACTTTATGGTTTTTAAATTATACTGAATTTATGTATATCCTTTAAAACTGTGAAAGAAAACTATCAAATTACATATTCATGGATTTATTATTATTTATTAAGCATGTTGTCTAATGGACCCGAACGTATTTCGTTACTGTAAAATGCAGATAATACGGAAAAATTATTAAAATATTTGAAGAATTTAATATGAGTAGGTCTATAATTTCTAGGATTCAAAAAAGGGAATATAAAATACGAAAAAGGATTTACATTGGATCATCAGTCGGTATAAATCAAATTGCTCGTGTAAAAAATAATTTATTAGCTAGAACGGAAAACTGTTTAATAATATGGGTTGAAGATTGTCGTCAAAAATATGTATCCCTGGGTGGACATCTGATTAAAAGAAAAGCAATCAAATTATTTGAGTACTTAAAAGAAAAAGAACGTGACTCTAAGGAAACATTTACCGCTAGTAATGGATGGTTTGGAGGATTTAAAAGACAATTTTCTTTACATAACATCAAAATACAAGGGGAACGTTCTTCAGCCGACGTAGATGCTGCTAATATTTTTATAAATCAATTTAAGACAATTATACAAACGGAAGATTATACAGCAGACCAAGTGCTTAACGCTGGCGAGACGGGTCTAAATTGGAAAAATATGCCAGAATGAACGTTCATATCTAAAACAGAGATATCTGCTCCCGGCTTCAAAGTTTCAAAATATCACAAAATTCGCAGTAATGCTTCGGGAGATTTTTTGACTAAACCATTAGTTATTAATCGCTTTTTTAAACCACGTGCGATGAAAGGACTCAATTTAGAAAATCTTTCTGTGTATTGGAGGGCTAATAGAAAAGCATGGGTGACACAAATTATATTTAAAGATTGGTTTTATAATCGCTTCATTGCTGATGTCCAAAATTACACACACAGAAAAAATATCGCTTTTAAAACTTTGTTAATCGTTGATAATGCACCTAATCATCCGAAAGATCTATATCATCCGAACGTAAAAATTATATTTGTACCATCAAACATCACATGTTATGTCCCTAAATTTTTACATAGCTTATTTCCGACCTTCTTTGTAATTGCAATGCACTCTGTCAATTTTGCTTACTATTCATATTTTATAATAACAATTCTGGCACGTGCTCGATGTTTGCTTACTCTTTGCAAATCCAATGAACTTTATATTTTTGTATACCAATCATATTTCATAATAATGAATTTTGCTTATATTCAATGTTCTATGAAGCTGTTTACGCCTAATTACGTCATACTTGTTATTTTGTATTGTAAAATTCATACACGTGCCCATACTTGCAAATAGACACTTTTACTGTTTAAATAGTCGGTGCCTCGACGGCACAGACGGATTCATTCTTCGATATCTTCTTGTGAGCAGACCATAAAATTGCTTCATTGACTGTTAAGTCAATTTATATCGTTACATTTTCATCATGTAACTTCTCGAGGACAGTCCTGGAGGATACTCTTTATCTTTCTTCTGGACTCACCTCTCGTTACTCTCTGTCGCTATATGTGTACTATTACATTACTGTACCATTTGAATATACAATAAAATATATACTGAAGAAACTTCATTTAAATTACAAGAAGATTTCCTGCAATCATCTATAAACTTACACTCAACAAGGAATCAACCTGCCTACAGAAAAAGTTTTTAACAAGACATTCAGCCAGATCAAGATATAATCAAAGCTTTTAAATCGTATTATAAACGCCATATATTTAAATTAATTGCAGACAAATTAGATGCCAATTCCACATTATTGAAAGCATGAAAAGATTTTTCGACGTTAAATCGCATTGAAATGATTGATTCCTGTGTTAAAGAGATGAAATCCTCTACTCTAAATGCATGCTGGGGACGTATTTGGCCTGAGGTTGTATTGAAAGAATCCAGATCAATTTCATTATTGAAAGAAAACGATCGAATAATGAATATAGCTCGATCTTTGGGTGGGGAAGGACTCGAAGACATAAACGAAAACGATATTCATGAATTAATAAATAACGACAAAGAGTTAAATGAAAAAGATTTGGTAGCTCCGACTGACGAAACGGGTGGTAATGTCAGCGAGGAAATCGATGAAAGTTTAACTTTAGTAAAATTAAATAATGGATTACAGTTGTTTAATGATTAAGAAACATATTTTATTCAATGCTGAATTAAATAAACAATTAGAAATACGTCAATGATATTAGATGACAGTGAAAGTAATTGAATGCATAATTACATAATTTAAGATGTTTATATTTACTTTTTTATTATTAATTAATCGTACGCTAATGCATGCATAACTTTAAAAAGTGTCGCGTTGAAGTCCCCTGGCTGCTGCGCCCGGGCGAGATATGTAATCAGTGAGTTTGTAAACAATATTTATACGAGCGCGCCTTCTTAGTCATCTTATACTCTGGTCCCTAACCTGCCGTTATACGAGACTCGGCTGTGCATGTCAATGACCAAGAGCTGAAAGGCGAAGACAATATCAACGAATCAAACTTTCACCCTTCTGTTGAAATTCTCACACGTAGAGCGGTTTGAATCGGATCATGAATCAAAATGTCTCTTTTTATTATATCATCGTGTTTCATCGAAGGGATCGTAAAACTACTCTATGAATGCGGAGAAAACGAAGAAGCAGAACAAAATCATGAATACAGAAAGAGACGTTCGAAAGTGTCAAAGCTTCGACTTTTCGTGCTTGAAGATAACTTCGCGAGTGGGATGTCGCGGTTCGCAGATCCAAGTTGCGCCGTTTCTTCCTTCTCGAATCATCCTGACGATTTCCTCGGCCACCGATGCCGGATCGAGCATGGGCAGGAGAGGTTCGATCGTTCTGAACCACTCGTCTCTCGTATCGGGAGATAAAAATTTGTCCATAATATTACCGGCCATTTCGGTCATCGTCACGCTCGGGCAGATGTTCATGACCCTCACTCCGTATTTATTTTGATAGAAGGGTGCCGAAAAACTTCTACCCAGAGAGACCAGGGCGCCCTTCGTGGCGCTGTAGATGGGACACCCCGCGATGGGATTTATTCCAGATATGGAAGACACGTTGATGACGACTCCGTTTTCGTCCCTTCGATGTTCGCCCATGTGTCGGACGGCCCGCAGGAGACAGCGAGCGGTCCCGATGAAATTGGTCCGGATGGTGTTTTCCCAGTCGATGTCGTTGAAAATTCCCGCATTGTTGATGACGATGTCGATCCTGCCGAGGTCGTCTTCGACGGTTCGAAACGTCTCGTCGAAACCTCTCGCATCCCTGACGTCACATCGATAGAAGTGTATTCTTTCAGCGGGAAACTCTTCGAGCAAGATGCCTTCGCTCTCCTTCCATTTCGAAATGTTCTTATCTAACACCGCGACGTTCTGGATTTGGTTCCGGAGCAACAGTTTCACGCACTCAAAGCCGATTCCCGAGGCTCCTCCGGTGATCAGCGCTTGTTTTCCGCGAATGTTCATTTTCAGATAGACGTATATATTTAGACGTAGGTTTAATAATTCGCACGAGCGATGATCATTCCAGTCGAGCGATTTGAACCAAAAGATTTGTCAAGGTTGACATTGCTCCAAATCTGTCATTTTTCTTCTTCTTTAGATTTTCATGAATATTTGCAATGTTTAAACATGCATATACACCCATCCCTCGCTTAACACGGTTTCGGTTTAACACAGTTTCGGTTTAACACGGTTTCAATTTGAACAAATTACCGATTTTTTTAAGCGACGACGGAGCATAACAGAAAATTTAATTGAAATTAGCAGTGATAATGATATTCAGCCAATAAAAAAAATGTCAATGTTAATATCCTCCAGTGATAGTGACACTGAATAATATATTTTATCCGTATCATTATATGTGCCCAAAAATGAGTTATTCATTTATTTTCGTTCACATTGATCTAAGAAAATATAATTTATGTGAAAACATTAAAAAAATGTTATAAAAATGCAGAGTAAATGTGTGCGAAAGTTGAATGTTCGAAAGTAGAGGGATGTAAAAAAAACACCAAAAATTGTAATAGGTCAGTGGTAAATATACGTACCACTTTCAATAAAAGTCACTATCTCTACCATTTTTTTTCCTGGACGTTAGGTGGTATTATAATTTACCTCCCCCTAGACCAGTGTTTCCTAACCTTTTTAGTCTCGTTACCCCTATAACCTATCACAGTAACTGATTTTACCCCCCTTTAAAATTTCATGAAAATCATGATAATACGACTTTTGCAACGAAGCATATATTTTCTTCTAATAACTCGTATGATATATTAACACAAGATCAAATCAAATTTACAAGCCATACTGAACCAACTGTTAATTTACTCACGGAAAAAAAATCAGATGAAGCCCTTTTCCTCGTAGAATACAAAACAGAAAAAGATGCATCATTAAATTCGAACCTACAATTAATAGCTCCAATTGTAATTAACAACACAAGTGAGAGTTCATTCAATGAGACGACAAAAAATAAAGCAAATAAAGACGCGTTTACGTTAAAAAAATTAACACAAATATTGAAAACGCTACAACAATCATTATTTACGAAGATACCGACTGGATTAAAAGACAAAACTCACTACCTCAAAACTATCCATGATAATATTCTTTTTCAAATTGGTAAGTTTACGAATATAATCAATTCCATGTTTATCTTTGTGCGTTGAAATTATACACGTTTCAATATATTTTTAGATGACAAATTGAATAAACTATGGCCAGTACGAGTGAAAAGAGAAGACAGAGGTTGGAAAGACGATAATCATTTGGAATTCCTATCGCCTGAAACTGCGCTGATGACCATAAGCTTTTTAACGTTTGCCGTTTATCTCATCAAATTAATCTTATATAAATGTGTCAAAATTACCCCGGCAATTTAATGAAATATTGTATGTTTTCAGCAAATAATTACTGTTTTAAAAAACAAAAAATCCATGTACTATCCGCCGATCACAGCGACGGGGAGATCATTCGACAGACGATCAAAACTCCGCGGAATCGACGAAGAGAGTAGCGCTCAAATCCTACGTCTTATGGAATCGTTCAAACATTAAACAGCTTTATAATTACAAAATGCAAGACAATACAATAAATACATGAAATAAAAATGCTTACAAATTTTATTTTTGGTAGATCTTGATACAGTATTTTAACGTAATTTCAAGTTAAACTTTCAGATGAATTTAAACAAAGCACAGGGATGTCAGGTTGGCATCCCTGTCTTTGCAATTACTGAATTTGAACCAACAGATTTATCAAGGTTGACATCGCTCCACATCTGTCATTTTTCTTTTTCTTTACATTTTCATGAATATATGCAAAGTTTAAAGATATCTTTGTGTATACATAATAATTGAAATTATTACATTAATGCAAAAATAATCTTTTTTGCTTAAATAAATATCCTGTTTAATTTGGAGCATAAAAAATTTCATATGACATCCGACAGTTGAACTTGAAATGAAAGAGTTTCATTTGAATTGAAAATGGTGAGACTTGAAATGAAAAAGGTTTAACTTGGCGTTAAAATACTATAATAAAATATAAATGAGGTCATGCTTAATTTTTTAATTGTGTTTGTAATTCAATTAAAATTGTTTTACATTCGAAATTAGAGCGCGGTATAAGTCACGCGCATGCGCATTAAAATAACAAGTTTTGACAGCTAAGTGTTTTTAAGGTTATGTATAATTCTGTTGATCTTAATGACAGGATCATAAAATGCCGAAGAAAACGAAAAAATGTCAAGGATTCGAAGCATTTCAAAGGATAAACTACTTATTTCAAGTAAAGACATTTATATAATTTGCGAAATCAAATATTTATTGTATATTTAAACTATTTTAATATTATGGGCCAATTAGTAATCATGTCATTGATCTTTTTATTATTAAAAATTTCAAACAAATATGGTTTTTGTCATAGATCTGCTAAAGCTTGTTTTGATGTTTTGTTATGTTCCCACATATATCTAATCTTAAATGTGATATTTAGACTAACACCTGTAACCTATTATGGACCTTGCGCTTTCCATTGTTATGTACTCACCATTCTGGATTGTCAACTCAAGGACATGAATCTATCTTTAAATATACATCATTGAGACCATGTTCCTGTTTAACGTCAATTTTTGTGACTCATCTGCTTTACTTCATCCCTTTTCTTATACCCCTACCTTTTGCGATAGCACTTAAACTTCGGATTGCTATCATAATTGTGCATTTATTGTAATCCTAAAAGTGAAACAAAGAGAAGTTGTAACGAAATATATGAGCTTTCAATTGAAGAAGTAACTGGTGAAGAAGATATGATCAATAACATAAATTTTGACACAGTCAATTCGCTGTCCATAACACCATCTTATAAGTAAAAACATATAGTTAAATTCATGTTCTAATCAGATCCTTGAAATACTTTTCAGATCCGCAACTATATGGCTACTGAAGTAAAAAATACAACAATCGCTACATATTATGGAAGTCTAATAGATAGCTTAGCAAAGAAATCAGTCATCAGAATGTACTTATAATTATTTTATGAATAATTTGATTTTGATGAAATAATGTAATGTTGCTAAAAATAATCATACTCGTTTTTTTAGAGACCCAAATATAAAAAGAGAAATCTGCAAAAGATGTAAAGGTCCATTGATCCCGAATGAAACGGCGACTATAAAAATTGAATCTCACAAAAGAACTTCAGCAGTGATATGGAAATGTAAACAATGTATGCATTCAAAAAAATATATGGCGAATCAAAATAAAAAAATTTGGTATGATAATCCAAATTCAATTGTTGAGATACTCAACTACGCAAATGATGACAAAACCGAAGAAATGCCAAAAGAAAAAGATTCTGTTGTGTAAATTTTTCTCACCATAAAATAAAAGCTTTTTAAATATATTAATTTAATAAAAATTATTCTTCGAAATTAAGAAATTCTTTAAATTCATTCCTAAGAAATTATCCTATTCTTATAAAAGTGTGGTTCATCCATTCATTGCTAAGGATTGCTCGAATAACATAGGCATAGTCTTCTTCTAATATACAAAAAAATAAAAATTTGTTCGTTCGTATTTTATGCGCTACCATACCATTTATTCGATTGTGATAAAATTTGGGCAACATATTGTTTGCACTTTCTCAAATAATATAGGTATAGTACAATTAACTTACGGTTCCTGTTTGGGTGCATTCTTCAACTCAAGACACTACTTTGTAGAGCTGCAGCTGCTATGGAGTGCTGCGTCTTCTTGTCAGGGAACCCTTTGGTTAGAGCAGCTTCGATCGACATCACCTTTGTGTCTTCGCTCAGTAATTACAATAACATGAATAGAAAATTTAAATGAATAAAAAATGCCAAAGCATATACTATTTAAAAAGAAATGGTACTCTTTATATCTCACATGTGGTTAGATGGTTTTAATTTTATGAATTATATTATAGTTTGGTGTGCATTCAATTGCTTAAAATTAGTCCTTAAGAAAGATTGTCAGTCCTTGGCTCAGTTTATTCAACGAAAAGAAGTCGGATGACAAAAATTCCATATCAGCATAATGTGTATTGAAATCTATTTTGCATCTATGATTTATAATATAATATGTTATTTCTGATATTTATATTTTATGATAACATGAAAGGCAGAATAAGAATATTTTTACTTCATGAAAGAAATAGAATATTATTAAAGAGAAGACTAGAAGAGAAGGATAACTTAAATATAAAATAATTAAATACATTTTCACACATGATAAATTTATTTACAATAGTGATACAAAAATACAAATCTCTAAAAGTAAATCATTTCATATAATAAAAAAACATTGAATTAATTTAATCATGATCATAAGAAATCACCAAAAATAATCAGAAAGAATTCCATTGGGAGGTGGTATTCGTCCATCGTTAATAATATTTTGCATAAATACATCCAAGCGCGTTTTAGGACCACCGTTATCAATTTTTTCCAACTCGGAAAAATAATCCGAAATCAAGTATTTTAAAATTTTATTAAACTGCAATTTATAACACTTTAAAAAATCGTTTCCACAAATGGTCAAAAAATCGTACAACAGCGTGGCACTAATGTCAGTTTCGGGACTCAAGTTAACAAACGCCGCTAGCCATTTCCAAGCGTGAGAGAGATCTTGAGGATGCGGAGCTCTCACCGAC
Source organism: Stenopsyche tienmushanensis (assembly GCA_008973525.1). Classification (NCBI taxonomy): domain Eukaryota; kingdom Metazoa; phylum Arthropoda; class Insecta; order Trichoptera; family Stenopsychidae; genus Stenopsyche; species Stenopsyche tienmushanensis. The sequence continues at coordinate 291,513 of WACJ01000192.1, forward strand.
CGAGGCATCTTTATAACCCAAATGGACGCGTACAACTTATAGATGCCCGAGATCCGTTTCAAAAACTTGTCTTGTTTCTCAATAACGTTTTCTTCGTCATACGTATATCCGCGAGATCTGTAGAACTCTTCGTCGGTCTGATCTACGATTCGGGGCAGTATCATCGGAACTAAATACGGACAGATTTTATGAAAATGGGCGCACAATAATGTACCGAATTCTGGAAAATTTGCCCATAGAGCGACGGCCACCGATGCAATCGGGAAAGCCGCTTCAGGGCTGCTGGATACCAAAACTTCTCCTTGGCGAACGATCTTGCGGGCCAAAAGATCCATACAATAGAATTTACCCAAAGGATGTTGACTAGCCGATATATACGTGTCTCCGACTAGGACTTTGTCGCCGGATAAGAGCTTGGATAGCTTCTCGTACTTGTCCTTTATATGCTCACCGCTCAATGAAGATATTGCATTTACCGGTGTATTGACGGCTTTTTGACAATCGAATCTAAATTTCTTCAATCTGGCGTCGTTTAATAATTCTTTATATTGATTTTCATAATTTGTCGCGAATTGCTTGTATTCTAAATATCTATTATAGGATCGTTCGCTGTAATATTTATTCAATGGAACACTTTTAACATTCTTTTTCGGTTCATTCTCCTTAGGGTTTACGTGTACGACATTTTCATTACTTGGAGGTACAGATGGACTCTCTACGTGTTTATTAATATTTACATGATTATTAATAACTTCCGGTTTTGATACAATAGGTTCAACGTGACTATTTTTTATTTTAGTGAAAATAATTTCTTTCAAATCTTTAATTTTAGCTTCCAATTCAATCATTTGATCGAGATCGTGAGATGTAACGCTTCCAGTTTTGCATTTTTCTATGACTAGATTGGCAGAATTAGAGATGGTTTTTAATTTTGATTCAAATTCCATGTAAATCTCTCTGTCAGCTACTTTATCATAACAAAAAGCATTCATAATCTCTTGATAGTCAAGAGATATTAAGTGATAAATACAATTGATACCACTAGAGCGTTTTAACTGTTCTTCCATTTCCTTCATTCGGTCGACGCGCGCTTTATTCACTTGATCTAATTTATCTAATTCAATTTTGGCTATCTTATCATCCTTCGCCAACTCTTGCAAAATTTCTATTTCACTTTTTTGATATCTCCGGAGTCTTTCTTCATACTCTAGCTCTAATTTATGGCGATTATTATTCATCGATTCAGCTCTTCTAGCACCCATCCTAGCCAGTAAGAGGGCCTGTGTCTTTTTGGCTTCTTCTTTGCTTTGAATGTTGCAGTAGTGCAATAATCGACTCAGAGTACACGTTCCTTCTTGAGTTTCAACCATTTTTTCATACGTCAAATTCATTACTTCGGTTTTCTTTACTGGTTGCGATGAATTAGCCTTTGTGGGTTGAACCGCGTCTTCATCTTCTTCACTGTGTAACAACTGAATTTCTTCGTTGCAACTGTGTGGACCAATTGTCACTTCATGTATGGATGGACTGATTTCACAAGCATTTAATAAGGCCGATATTCTTAGGTGAGAAAATTCGTTATCGATTTCGGTTAATTGCTGCATGGTTATGTATTGAAACAACTGTTGTATTTTTTATAACCCGGCATCAAAACACATAACCTGAACTGTCATTATTTTAGGTTAGTTGCCAACTTAACATCTGAGCAATCACTATAAAAAAAAACTACAAACAATATCAGAAATCAAAAATTTAGACCTAACAAGAACGTTGTCCATCAACAACACTAACGATGTTGTGACTTAAGCAATGTTGCCAAATGAGAAAAATGAAATCGAATTACCGAATCGGATCATTTCAAAAAAATTTAATCAATTTAAATTGGATTTTTATGGTTCATAATTAAAAAAATAGTATAATAAGAAAAAAATAAAGCATTATTTTTAATCTTCATTAAAATTAATTCATAACGTTTAAAAAATATTTGATGATGAGAATATTTTGAATAAATTTTAAAAAAATCGTATAAACACCAACAGTATTAAATCATTAAATCTTATCAATTAAATGCAAGTGATTGCTTATATAAATTTAGATTTATTTTTATACTGATAAGAATAATTTTTTTAAATTTCATTTGTACAATGCCAATAAACGATAGGTTAAGACCAAAAGTCTAACGTCAAAACGTCAAAACAACGGTTGCTTTTCCATGTGCAACGACCGCTTTATTTAGTACGGGTAAAAATACTTCCTAATCTTTGCTACTCCAAACACATTATATTTATAATTTATGCGTCTTGTTTTCTATAGACCCTATTGGAAAATCATTCGCTTCGTTTTTAAATTGGCACCGTAGGACAAGAACAAGGAATGGACGGGCAGGAAGTGTTATTGAGCAATAAGAATAAAAAGATCCTCAAAAAGAAAATAATATCAGCAGGCGAATATTCAACGTTTTGTGTAGAGGGCTGCAAATGCAAGATAGAAATAACAAATGTTTCCTTCCGAAACAACGACGGAGAAATACCAATTGATGAAGAAAGCTTTTTTTATAATGAATTGTTTCCTGGTGAATTTACAATAGGCGAGGCTACTCATTTTATTGACATCGATTTCGAAAGATGCTTGATGCATATGTATTTAAACGAATACTCTACAATAACTATGATATATTTTGATAATTTAGATAACATGCGACTAGAAATTACATCTACGATAAAAATAATCGAAATTAGTGATAATGAACTTTTTTGTGATTGGCACTGGGCTAAGAAAGTCACACGAGCAAATAAACACAAAGACGCCGGCATAAGGCTCATCCGATTAAATAAGACTGTTGATGCGTTCAGACAATTTAGTAAAGCGCTTAAATTTCTTTTAATGTTAGGTCCGGAAGAATACGAACTTATGTCGGAAGAAGACAAAGAAGAAGTAAATAGTCAGAAATTAAAGCTTTATAATAACCTGGCCCATTGTCAGTTGCAGTACAATGAATATAACGCCGTTATATATTTGTGTAATAGTGTTTTGGAGATGGAAAATGATAACGTTAAAGCACTATATCGGAGGGCTACAGCGTATATGGGATTAAAAGACTGGGAAACGGCATACGAAGACATGAATCGAGTTTTAGCTTTGGATCCATCGGTTACTGAAGCGAAAGTCAAAATTATTGTTTTGAGGGAAAAAGTCAAAGATATCAACGAGGCTTATAAAAAAACTATCAAGAGCATGTTTGGTTAAATTAATTATTATTTTATACAAATCCTCTTAGCATTTTCACACACATCACTGTAATTAAAGTGAAATTAACCATTGTCCGATGATTGATGCTACGAGTGAATTTGTGTATGGCTGTGTCCAAAATAACATTTTAGCTTATAACATTCATGAGCAGTATCGTCGTCTAGTTAGTTAATGTGTTAGGCTTTAATTAAAATATTTAATTATGTTTTTTTGTTAAATCTAATATCATTATAAAATGTGACATTCTGTAAACAAAGTTAGTTTGTACCATAACTTTTAAGTTTTAATAAACACAATTATTATTCAAAATTAATAATTCCCTTTTGCTTTTATTATATCCCGATATATTTTTAAAGTAACTATATGAAAGAAGAACAAATTTGAAAGTGCAGCAGGAACTTCATGTGATTGTCGAAGTATTCGATGAAATTTGTAAAAAATATTCGGACAGTGACTTGCCAATATTTAAAATGTATCAAACTTAATACAGTTACATAAATCTAATTTCCAAAGGATAAACCCATTTCAGTGATAATAAAAAAAAATAGTGCATTACTCGAATCATATCCAGGTTAATGTCTTCGGGATCATTGCTTACTATTGCGATTTGTTTTTTTTTTTAAATGTTTTATACATGTTTAAATATATCAAAGATTTCCTAAATATAAAATTATAAAAAATAAAAACAGCATTGTTATTGTTCATCAACGTTGTGTATTAAAGCTATATTTTTAATTTTACAAAACAACAAAATATATATAATTTAATTATAACTATATGAAATATGAAAGAAATTTGCTGTTGATCAATCATGTATTGATGCTGTTGTGTGTATATCAGCTTCATATTGGAATAACAATCGAACTGCCTCCAAATGGCCATACAACGATGCATTGTAATGTTCCTTGATAGCAATGATATTCGAGCCTTTTTGTGTTCAATGTAAGAGTTTTCGATCGTCTTCTCAAGATCATCAAAAATTATGTCATATGATAAGAGCAGCGAATCTACAAATGCGATTTTTTTTTTTGGGCTGGGTAAATTTAAAGAGCCCCAGATGCGTACAAATCATCTTCATATTGCAATAGTACTCGAACTGCATTCCTACAGCCATATAAGGACGCATACGCTATAGGCGTGATGCCGTTTTTGCACTCTGCTCTAATATTAGAACCCTTCTGAAGTAATCTTTTGATTATGTTAACGTGACCCTCCCTAGATGCCCAATGTAAGGGCGTTCGATCGTTTTCGTCGAGATATTCTATAGGATGTCCCAACGAGAGCAGCAAATCCACAATTTCGAGATGATTTTTAAACGCTGCGCGATGTAAAGGAGTGCCTGATGCTGTTGCGTAGATATCAGCTTTATATTGCAATAAGAATCGAACTACATCCAAATGGCCATACATGGATGCAAGTGTCAGAGGTGTATTGTCGTATTTGTTGATAGCGTTGATATTCGAACCCTCGCCAATTAATCTTCTAATAATGCCAATGTTACCGTTTGAAGCTGCATAATGTAAAGGAGTCGCGTCGTGTTCATCGCGATCATCAAAAGGATGTCCCGACGAGAGCAGCAATTCAAAAACTTGGAGATGATTTCCTCGCACTGCGCAATGCAAAGGTGTCCTTGATGCTGTTGCGTGTACATCAGCTCCGTATTGCAATAAAGTTTTAACGGCTTTGTAATGACCATTTGAAGAAGCTTCGGTCAAAGGCGTGTGATCGCTTTTATTGATAGCGTTGATATTCGAACCACTTTCAATCAATTTTCTAATGATATCAGAGTGACCATTTAAAGAGGCCCAATGTAAAGGCGTCGAATCGTATTTATCGTGATCATCAAGAGGATGTCCTGACGACAGGAGCAAATCCACAATTTGGAGATAATTTCCTTGCGCAGCGCAATGCAATGGAGTTAACGACGCTGTTGCGTGAATATCAGCTTTATATTGTAATAGAGTTTTAACCGCCTCGAAATGGCCATTTAAAGAAGCTGCTGTCAAAGGTGTGTGATTGCATTTGTTGATAGCATTGATATTCGAACCCCTTTCAATCAATTTTCTAATGATGACGGAATTACCATTAAAAGCTGCTCTGTATAAAGGCGTCGAATCGTCATTATCGCGATCATCAAGAGGATGTCCCGACGAGAGCAGCAATTCAATAACATGGAGATGATTTTCTTGCGCTGCATAATGCAAAGGAGTTGCTGATGCTGTTGCGTGTATATCAGCTTTATAGTGCAATAAAGTTTTAACTGCTTCCAAATGGCCATTTAAAGAAGCTTCTAACAAAGGTGTGTTATCATCTTTATCAATAACGTTGACATTCGAACCATTTTCAATTAATATTCTAATGATATCAGAGTGACCGTTTATAGCAGCCCAATGTAAAGGCGTCGAATTGTTTTCATTGCAGCAATCGAGAGGATGTCCCGATGATAGCAGCAATTCCACAACATGGAGATGATTTTCTTGTGCTGCGAAATGCAAAGGAGTTTCTGATGTTGTTGCGTATATGTCAGGTTCATATTGCAATAAAGTTTTAACTGCTTCCAAATGGCCATTTAAAGAAGCTTCTAACAAAGGTGTGTTATCATCTTTATCAATAACGTTGACATTCGAACCATTTTCAATTAATATTCTAATGATATCAGAGTGACCGTTTATAGCAGCCCAATGTAAAGGCGTCGAATTGTTTTCATTGCAGCAATCGAGAGGATGTCCCGATGATAGCAGCAATTCCACAACATGGAGATGATTTTCTTGTGCTGCGAAATGCAAAGGAGTTTCTGATGTTGTTGCGTATATGTCAGGTTCATATTGCAATAAAGTTTTAACTGCTTCCAAATGGCCATTTAAAGAAGCTTCTAACAAAGGTGTGTTATCATCTTTATCAATAACGTTGACATTCGAACCATTTTCAATTAATATTCTAATGATATCAGAGTGACCGTTTATAGCAGCCCAATGTAAAGGCGTCGAATTGTTTTCATTGCAGCAATCGAGAGGATGTCCCGATGATAGCAGCAATTCCACAACATGGAGATGATTTTCTTGTGCTGCGAAATGCAAAGGAGTTTCTGATGTTGTTGCGTATATGTCAGGTTCATATTGCAATAAAGTTTTAACTGCTTCCAAATGGCCATTTAAAGAAGCTTCTAACAAAGGTGTCTTATCATCTTTATCAATAACGTTGACATTCGAACCATTTTCAATTAATATTCTAATGATATCAGAGTGACCGTTTATAGCAGCCCAATGTAAAGGCGTCGAATTGTTTTCATTGCAGCAATCGAGAGGATGTCCCGATGATAGCAGCAATTCCACAACATGGAGATGATTTTCTTGTGCTGCGAAATGCAAAGGAGTTTCTGATGTTGTTGCGTATATGTCAGGTTCATATTGCAATAAAGTTTTAACTGCTTCCAAATGGCCATTTAAAGAAGCTTCTAACAAAGGTGTGTTATCATCTTTATCAATAACGTTGACATTCGAACCATTTTCAATTAATATTCTAATGATATCAGAGTGACCGTTTATAGCAGCCCAATGTAAAGGCGTCGAATTGTTTTCATTGCAGCAATCGAGAGGATGTCCCGATGATAGCAGCAATTCCACAACATGGAGATGATTTTCTTGTGCTGCGAAATGCAAAGGAGTTTCTGATGTTGTTGCGTATATGTCAGGTTCATATTGCAATAAAGTTTTAACTGCTTCTAAATGGCCATTCACAGAAGCTGCTATCAGAGGTGTGATGTTTTGTGTGTTGATAGCGTCGATATTTGAACCATTTTCAATTAATATTCTTATGATGTCAGGGTGACCGTTTGAAGCTGCATAATGTAAAGGCGTCGAATCGCATTTATCACCATAATCAATAGGATGTCCTGACGAGAGCAGTAAGTCCACAACATGGAGATGATTTTCTTGTGCTGCGCAATGCAAAGGAGTTCCAGATGCTATTGCGTGTATATCAGCATCATATTGCAATAAAATTTTAACTGCTTCTAAATGGCCAACAAAACAAGCTGCTAGCAAAGGTGTGTTATCATCTTTGTTAATAACGTTGATATTCGCACCATTTTCAATTAATATTCTTATGAAGTCAGAGTGACCCTTTATAGCAGCCCAATGTAAAGGCGTCGAATCGTTATCGTTGCGATCATCAATAGGATGTCCTGACGACAGGAGGAAGTCCACAACACGAAGATGATTTTCTTGCGCTGCACAATGCAAAGGAGTCTTTGATGCTGTTGCGTGTGTATCAGCTCCATATTGCAATAAAGTTTTAACTGCTTCCAAATGACCATTAAAAGAAGCTTCTAGCAAAGGAGTGTTATCGTATTTGTTGATAGCGTTAATATTCGAACCGTTTTCAATAAATCTTCTAATGATGTCAGAGTGACCCTTTATAGCAGCCCAATGTAATGGCGTCGAATCGTTTTTGTTGCGATCATCAATATGATGTCCCGACGACAGGAGGAAGTCCACAACATGAAGATGATTTTCTTTCGCTGCACAATGCAAAGGAGTCTTTGATGCTGTTGCGTGTATATCAGCTCCATATTGCAATAGAGTTTTAACTGCTTCCAAATGGCCATTTAAAGAAGCTTCCAGCAAAGGTGTGTTGTCGTCTTTGTCAATAGCGTTAATATTCGAACCCTTTTCAATTAATCTTCTAATGATGTCAGAGTGACCCTTTGTAGCAGCCCAATGTAAAGGCGTCGAATCGTTTTTGTTGCGATCATCAAGAGGATGTCCCGACGAGAGCAGCAATTCCACAACATGTAGATGATTTTCTTGTGCTGCGCAGTGCAAAGGGGTCCTTGATGGCGTTGCGTGTATATCAGCTCCACATTGTAATAAAGTTTCAACTGCTTCTAAATGGCCATTTAATGAAGCTTCCAGCAATGGTGTGTTATCGTCTTTGTCGATAGCGTTGATATTCGAACCATTTTCAAGCAATCTTCTAATGATATCGGAGTGGCCGTTCTTAGCTGCCTGATGTAAAGGCTGTTCAGATGAAACAAGCGCGTCCATAACTAGGTACGTATTGTCGTTTACCACCGTAATATATACACGAAACTGTCTTGTTTTCTTGAAACTATCTTTATATAAGCTTTGTTATATTAATCTTATCTACAATTTAACATGGCTTCTACATATGGAAAAAAGTGCTTGTATAAATATGTATTTCTACAATGGGGTTTCGCGAATATTGTTAACGGGAATATAGAAAACCCTCAGTGTGTTATATGTAATAAAGATCTTAGTGCAAACCAAAGTTTATAAAGAAAGTTTCCTGAAAGTTTATAAAGAATTCGCAGGTTCGCAGGAATTTAATCGGTGGCCAGTTCACGTCGCCACCACGCCCTCAAATCGCTCATGCAGAATGTCCATCGTGGCATGGCTATGTAGCAATTAATTGCTTATCGTCGATCTGCATTGTCCCAGATCCGACAATTTTACTTTTTCACACATTCGTTAATCCAAAAATGGGTCGCCTTGCAAAATATGATGTTTTTTAGCCAAACGTTTCTTGAAGGAGTACCGATTTTGAAAATAAAAATTGATGATTTTCACGCATTTTAACGCCATGCTGATTTGCCATATACTACTAAACAATTCTTAACGAATTTAACGCATGTCGCCATAATCGGATACATTTTGAGCGTCCCTGATGTAAAATCTTATCCTTATCACGATCACTATTTTGTCACGTGTTTATCGAATTAACGTGACAAAGTCCACCATAATCTTTGATATTTTATATCAAATTTCATTGGAAATCATGCCATTTTTATCAATATGATTCGAAAAACACAGGCTTAAGAAGATACACAGGTAGACATAATCTATCTTCGATTAATCAAAATAAAAGTTCACTATATTTTGATAAATATATCGATTTAACATTTGAAATCCAGTGTCAACGCGCATTGGACATCGTTTTTTTTATTGGCAAGTCCAGTAGTGTCCTTAATGTGTGAATATTTCTTTACAGATACTTTTAAAAATATGTATTCTGTAGTGGTTTTAGTATTTTTTAGTGGTTTTACTTTTTTTGGCAGACCTCATTCCAACCCTTGTGACTTATTTTTTCAAACAAACAAACATATCATGGTCAAATATTGTTCAAAATATATCTTTTTATAATATCATCATCATCATCATAGTGCAGCCACAAACAGTCTACTGCAGAACTATGGGCCTCTTCAATATCCATTCACAGGAAGGGGTTACATCCATCTCGTCTGTATCAAACATTCACCTCCTCATTCGTTCGATATTGAAGGTAGCATTACCACCGAGTTTCATTCAGAATGCTCATCCAGTGGGTTTCCTAGATGAACATATTGACGAACGCTTTCACGACCGTCTCGATAGGGAGTGTGCGAGGTTTGTAAAGACAGAGTAGTATTCTTCGGGAGACAGTGGAAAACAACTCTAGAGGACCTTTTTGATTCTTACTGGGAAGGACTTTCTGGAATGCAAAGACGCGTCTTTCCTTTCCTCGCTAGGGCAGAATAGGATTTCATAATTGTAGATGTAATGGTAGTAGTACTTTTGAGTAAATTCGTTTTTTTCAATTATTATATACTTGAAGATCTGCATTGGGAAATTATTGAAGGGTCCAGAAAAACATTAGGGTATATAAATCTCTACAAGTCGCTCGAGGAAAGATCAAAGATAAAAGCGTTTATTAAAAAATAAGGATTTATTCACATACACCAAAACCACATTAACAACTATTAGTTTCCAATAGATTACAACAAAAATATATTATAAATGGGACCTAAGAATGAAACATATGCTAAAAACGATATTGCATTTTTACCATGAAAACAGATTACAAATAAATATGTTTATTGTATGTGTATGGCACATAATTTAACCATACAAGGGTCAAACTATTTTGTTTGGAATTCAAGTTGCAATTTGATTTACACATTAAATATATACAATCTTACAATATCTAAAATACATAATTAATTTAAAGGCTTCAAAACACTGGAAGATATTATTAGGCACTTGCGGTATCATATTTACATTTCAAGTTAACACACATTGCAATATTAATTTTATTTAATCGAATTATTGCAAGGGCAATGAGACGTTATGTCAATTACGAATTATTCAAAATATATATATGTAAACGATTAACGAAATTTAAACACGGAGATTTCTCGTTTGCAACTTAAACGTGTGAATTTAGACAATGCATGAATAAACGCAAAAAAATAACATATTGTATACGGGAGACTGAGAATACAGTCCTCGGTGCGCACTGTGATCCCAGTCCTTTTTGTTTGTCTGGATCGAGCCAGACCCGTATACAAAGTGTTAAATACACTTCCCTTATTTCTTATAACATAACATATATCAATTAAAATATGTATAATAATACAAATTAAAAAAATAGTCTAATATAACAAACATTCAGTAAACTCTTATCAATTTATAAACATGACTGAAAAACGATTATGTGATGTTTTTGCGAATTTAACGACAGAGATTCAAGCGTGTCAGAAAGTGTCATCGGTCCATCGAGGAAGAAGATTCAAATACGTTTTAGTATTGAAGAGTTAGATACGTCATCGGACAATTAAATAGCTATCACAGACGCTTACAAGTATATTTTGTAAATTTTTACATTAACGGTGCAATCGAATTTTTCTTCATTTGATAAACACGGTTTGTGCTGAGTTAACGTGTGTGAATTAATGTATGTTATATTTCATTTTATTCAACCAAATAAGGATTCTATGAATTCCCTTTATTTTTTTATTATATTTAAACATGTGAAACTTATAGCTGTTCTATGTTATTTATGTGAAAGTATACGCAATAGTCCTTCGATTTTATTGAACATCTTTTTATTATAATTTACGGATAAATGGAGAGCTATGAAATTCTCATAATTATAATCGATTTATTCTTCTCGATTTAATAGATTTAAATTGACGAATCATACGTACGAAGGACTACCGTATTTATCTTTGCAAATTCTATAACGCGATTGTATTTTATAATAATATGTAATTAATTCTTATAGTTTCTGAGCAATTGTATTTTAATTCAAATAGATATATTAAGCATCTTTGATATTTTGCTTCGTTGCTTCGTTTAAAAAATTTGCTCGTGAATATTTACCACATAAAGCGTTATAAATGTAACAATTAAGCGTCTATAAATGACGAGTAATTTTGCATTCCTTTATAAGTTTAAATCGCATTTACATATAGCTAAAACGTGTTACATCAAATTTGGCAACGGGAATTATAAATACTTAAAATCACCTCATAAGATATTTTAGCTTAGGGAACTAACATTTATAAATGTGGAAAATATACTATTAATATGAATTTTTACGTATAAAATTTTATTAAAAAAAAACCATTTACTACAAGTAAATATTTGGATTTTCCGTAGCGATTTTATAAATCCTTGATGATTGATCCATTAAATTTAATATGAGCGGAAGTATATTTCACGCGCTTTATAAAATGCTATTTATAATGAGAATTAACCGAAAGAACTAATTATTAATCACATGTTTAGAAAAATGCCTTTGATCTTTTTTTTTTTTAACGGACTACTAAAAGTTGTCATGTCGATTTTGAATGTTTATAAACCATATGCATTCGCCGACAAAAAATAAATATCTTTCCCCGAGAAATTTACAAAATAAACAAGTACAAATTGCTAACAATGAACCCAATCACATAAAACTTTTACAATTTCTATAAAAAATCGGTACTAACAAAATATGTGCGTTATATCTGTGCGTGAATTAGCATAAATATAATTGTCGTTTACTTTGACTACGCACGTTATAATCAATCAATAAAATTCTTATGCAGTATATTAATAAACAGGCTCATTAAATCTAAATTTGATTAAGTTTTATAACTAGATCTGTTTACACAATTTGATATATGGTCCAAGAAAACACATTTAATATATAAAAACATAAACAGGTCTATTTTTAGTCCCCTATTTTAATATAATTTCTATTAATAATGGTTGTAAAATATTTCTGATTGAATAACAAATCCAATTGCTGTTAAAAAATATGTAGGAATAATTCGGAGGATATATTTCTTTATATGGATGTGCAAAATGAGAGATGACTTTTTAAAATATATTTGTATAATACTTTCGGCAAGAATATCACATTACTTCATTATATTACAGCAGTGGTCCCCTTTTCGTTAAAAATTCACAATCAAATTTACTTTCATCGGTTTGATCTGCTACGCCCAATATAAAAAGATTAAATATTTCGGGGACCTCAATTTCTTCGTACATATTTCGATATTCGGTCGCAATCAATCGTCAGAAATACCAAAGATCGAGTGCGAAATCAAGGTTTCGGTTTTGCAGAATTTTTCCATCATAAACAGTATATAAGTATTTATAATAAAACAACACATTTAAATAAAAAAATGTCTTTTTATAAATCTGACAATAAGACGGTATAAAATTATAAATTTATTTAAAACAGATTTAAAAAATCCTCTTTTAACATTTCTTTTTTTTTAACAAAAATAAACTACGGAACACTTTAATAATATAAACAGAAAAAAAGGCATTTCTCAAGGAGACACATTTAAATATTTCAAGATGAGCTTTCGCATCGATATGCTAAGCATTGATTTATAAACATATTATAAATTTATACACGAAGAAGAATAAAAATAACAAGAAGAGTGGAAGATATTTTAATAAGTGTGTGTAATAAACTCTGTAATACTAAGGGTACTGGAAAAGAAAATATCTTAACGATTATCAATAGTCAATTTAATTCAACCGTCAATAGTCCGCGTCTTATTTGCGTCACCTTAATGGCGATATTTTAGAGTAGAATTGGATAAAACGGAGAGAAATATCAACTTTTTTGGTTGCGTGCTTTGCCGTCAGTTTGCCTCGGGTCGCTGTCGATTGAATACGTCAAGTTTGATGTCATTTTGAAGCTCTGCGAAGCGAATGAATCTACCCAGAGCATCTCAAGATACATATGGCGACGTACTGAATAGTTCAAAAAATTTAAAAATCAAGGAAGACTTCTAAAAATCGATGATGACACATTTAGATTCTTTGGAATTATCCTTAGACAGGGAAATTGGGTACCACACGAGCTGTCATCGACGGTCTTGGAACAGCAGATAATAATTTGTTCAGCGTGTCCAGGTGTGAAACCGATCCATTTTTAAAAAGGATCGTTACTGAGGATGAGAAGTGGGTCCTCTACAACAGTCCAAGAAGGAAAAAACAGTGACTTTCTTCGAATCAAATACCTGTTTTTACCCCTCGACCGTCATTATCCTTGAAAAAGGTCCTCCTTTGTGTTTAGTGGGATTTTTTTGTATTAAATATTGACATCTTTTCTGGTACCCCTAATATTTAATATAAAGTGATTCGTCATTAAAAAAATAGGAAAGACTTGATTGTATTTTGACATTAAAAAAAGAGTGTATCACAACCGCACAGCCTATACATTACAATTACACTTTACTATTTCATATTAGATTATATTTAATTCCTGCTTACAATGAAATATTATTGTTAAAAAGAAAAGCTAAAGAAATCAGAATACAAATTTTATATATTTTATATGAGCAAATAACGTTAAAACTAATTTAATTTTAAACCTTCCTGGGTCAATTAACTATTTGTTATTTTTAATCAGAGAATACCTTCAATGTTATACCGTACATATGTTATAAATACTATATTATATTAGTGTCATGGATTAGGGGCAGTTTATGAATTCATTAACAAATTATTGTAAATGTAAAAACATAGAGAGATAATCAGAGCAAATATGATATTTACGAATGTGCTTAAGCCCCCGACTTTTGATTGAGTTTGACGTCGTTTTCGATAAATTTATAATACAACAGTGCATTTATGTTACAAAATATTTACACGATAATATAAATTTATAATGAAATTTTTTACAATAGCAGATTGTTGGCAAGTTGATTTTTTGTAAAGGACACGTATCATTGTTGTTAATATGCGGAAAGTTTGAACTGTTTTATAAAAATATTTTCTATATCGTTTATGAACGTGATTTTACAATAATTTCATAATAAAAATACACATTTAGATCTTAAATTATATTTTAGTAGACGTTAAACTATCTAAATAAAAATAAAAAAAAACCCTATTGAACTTTATCATATGAATAGATATCGTTTGTATTTACACGACTAAATTTATTTGAAAATTTAGACAAAAACTATTTTAATCTATATATTGATACATTGAATGAAAATCATATAAAGTCAATTATTGACGCGAAACAAAAATAAGATATGTATTTTCACAATGTTTTCCTTCATAAAAAATATAAATCAATTTTAATTTGTTGATATTACTGACGATCCAATTACAAATCTTCCGATATATCGTTTAAATTCAATGTTTTGCGAATATACAAATGTCTTAAATACTTAATCGAAACATTTATTTTTAAATTCCATAAATTGTTGTTGAAAATAACATTTATCGCGAGCAATTAAACTAGCCCTCGCACCAACGATTATAAGATTGGGATTTTTCTATTTATAATTTATATCAGCACATTGATTAGTATTTAAGTGGAAATGCCGTAACTTAAACATATGAAAAAGTTCAAATATACTTATATGACAACTAAATAGCACAGTTTGGCCTAAAAGTATTGTAAAGAGCAGCTACACAGGCTGACCTCAGAAAGGGCCATGGGGTGGATTTCATCCCAAGGTATGTATCACAATTGTTTCGGCTTGCCATTAACAGCTTGTTCTGCCACATGCTGAATACTTTTCTCCACGAAAGAATGGTAAATCGGTTTCAAACACTAAAATTATTATAATGGAAATAAAATTGAGAATTGAACATAGCTTGCCATAAACAATAGATTTAAAAAAAACTCACATTTTCCCATAGAGCATTAGCGAATTCGTCTATTCCAACGCCTATTTCTCGAAGCTCTCCACTATATCTATTTGAAAGAAATAAATATTTCATAAGATTTATAATGAAATTTGAATACTCATAGTTTTCAGAATCGACGATTACCTTATATATGCCCATACGACAAGCATAAGAAGAGAAATACCCATGAAGAAGTTGCAGGTATTAGCTAAAGTATAAATTCCAACGAGGCCAAATATTCCACTTAATATGTAAAAGAACATGGCGATTACAAAGAATACTGATGGCGTTCGCGCAGCTTTGAATATGTTTTTACTTTCATTGTGTGCTTTAAATTGTCCAAACGTTTCCTCCAAATCCTTTAATTTCATTTAAAATTTAATAAGATGTTTTCGACTAATATCTATTCATAATTTTACCAAACTAAATGCGATGATACCTTGCTAAGTTGTTCTTTATACGATTCAGAAAATTCTTCACCGCCCATTTTTCGTTTTGCTTGAAAAGCAGCAATGGCTTTGTCTTTAATGCGGAAGTGTTTTTCTTCCAAAAGCTGTGATTGTAAATAAGGCTTTTGACCTCCGCAGACTTCATCCATCAACGTGTTATAAGTCTCCTTTGCTTCAGCTACAGCCGTTAAATTATTCGCTTCGGCTGTTGCCTAGACGATAAAATAAGAGATTTTACATAAATAATGACAATATAAATACATTATCGGCATACTTAAGAAAACTTACTACAAGCATTGATTTTGGTTCAGGTAACTCATTTCCTTTATAGATATTGATGTACGATTTGAAGTATTGAACTAAGTCTCGAGCTTTGACTCGTTGACCATTTATTTCTTTAAGCACTAAATTACTGGGAGCAAGCAGCATTGGCACAAACTGTTGAAGATAAGTCTTGAACTCTGATTCAATTTCTACAAATTAACAAAAAATATAAAAATTAAATGCAAGTAAAATACAGCTTTAAAATTCGCAATGATTTGATTAATAATTAACCTGATAATCTGCCATCAAATGTTGGACTTGTAGCTACTTTCAAGCCGGGATGTGGCATTAGATAACAAGCGATTTCGGTGAAACACGATGTTATATGTTTACGTAATGATTGTAATTCTGGATGCTGTTTCTCTGATACCTGATTAGGGGAAAAAATAAATTAGATCAAATAATGCCTGATTCACACCAAGCGTAAAACAGCAGGTATGATAAAGAGATTGGGCTTCGTGATCCTAGGGCTGCCAAATCTGTCCCGCTGTGAAAAGTCTCTTGCTTGTAGATTGATTTTAAAAACAGTGCCGAATGAATGTGCAGTCACTACTTTTATTCCTTTATTTTTACCATACATGACTTTATACGCTTAGTGTGAACGAGGCATAAGACTGTATGAATGTATAATGTGAAATTAGTATGCATATATTACACTAACTTTAAGTCTGCGTTTCAGAATTTCTTGTCCGCCTTCAGGTCCATAAGGGAATTCATAAGGAACACTCCAGTCACGTACTAAAAATTGCAACCTTTGGAATGGTTTTCTACCACTATCTGCCAAAGCCAATCTACCATATTCTGTAAAAAGCTACAAAAAACGATTATATTTAGATTACATTAAAAAAATTTAATTCAATTTAAAATTTAATGAATTCCACCTGTAAATGCTGCAGATCATCTTCTTGTATATTTTGTGATAAATTATATATTTGTACTGAAGAAAGCATAGTACTAAGTGCAAATACCGTAGCACAATCCCGCACCGTACTTTCACTATCAAATGCACCCTGTGTATCCATTAAAATAATAGCAACCTGAAACGAACATAAACAAAGTGAGTATCTTATATTATATACATAATGAAAAATATGTACCCCGTTCTATTACCTTTTCTCCGTTGGCCATTTGAGTAAGAAATATTTCCGACCATATTAGGATTCCCGTAGTGTCTCTTTCGGATCCTCCCCGCCAACTGAATCCTTCCAGAGGACGGTCTTCTGAGCCGAGCCATTCATTTCCGGATTCTTTCAAGACATACTATAAAAAAGAAAAAAATATTGCATAAATGATCTATAATATGTGAGTGTTGGTAAAAATTAATTATTCAAAATTTAATGTTCAGTTTAGTCAAAGTTTTCGTATGCAAAACTTTCATATTTTTATTTGGTACATACAAAGACGATCAACTGGATCGCCAATATATAGTCCATTATTGTGTGAAATAATTGCTACTTTACAAA
This sequence comes from Stenopsyche tienmushanensis, assembly GCA_008973525.1. Taxonomy (NCBI): domain Eukaryota; kingdom Metazoa; phylum Arthropoda; class Insecta; order Trichoptera; family Stenopsychidae; genus Stenopsyche; species Stenopsyche tienmushanensis. The sequence goes on from WACJ01000192.1 coordinate 308,931, forward strand.
TCATGACTTGCTTGTCACTCGCTATCTCTTACATAGTCAACCCTACCCAACAATATGGAGCTCGATGAATCTTACCGGTTCGGAGCCAAGAAGCTTAGGAACAGAACAAGGACATGAAGAACATCAAATAGACAGACTTGAGGAGAGGCATATGAAGAACTTCACTTGCAATGTTAACAGCATTGTCTTCCGTTGCCTTTTATATCGCTTTGAAATTGCCAAACTGAGAGGGTTGTATTGAAATAGGAAAGCACTCAGTCTCGAATTTGCTCGGGTAAGTTGAACGTGGACGGGGAGACACCCTCAGTTGGTGTAAGAATGAATCCGAGATGCATTTAGTCCAGAGTAGTTTTCCACTGTCTCCCGAAGAAAACTATTCAGTCTTTACATACCTCCACACTCCCCATTGAGACGGATGTGAAAGCGTTCGTCAATACGTTCATCCAGAGCGTTCTTTATGAAACACGAAGGTTATGCTACCTTCGATGCGATGCAAGCGATCCTGGATTCCAAATTTTTAATGATAAGGAAATAATTAAAGAAATATCTGCCATTGAAAAATAATGTCGAGAAGACGAAGAAGAGATTAGCGAGGGGGAAGATATTGGTCCGATACATTCTGAAGCTTTTCAGTATTTAGATGTCACCATGAAATGGCTTGAGAACCAAGAGGAGTGTAATTCAGGATAATTTATATATCTTGATATATTCGACTGCTGTCATCCCCAATTAGTCTGGATAATCGAGGTTCTACTGTATTATCTAACTAATATCAAAAGCTTTATCTTTATAAAGTTATTTTGAGACAGAGCTTAGACGCTATCGCATACGCAACGATATATCGTCGTTGGCACTTTGCGCAAGTATTGCAAACGACGATATATCATTGTCCGGCACTGAGATGGTTAAGCCCCTGGGGGGTTTAAACGTGAGTGAATGTATGGACAAAAAGTTAATTGTAAGACCAATGAACCATAAAAACACATTTTCGCAATCATCTAAAACGTCGAATGGAGCAAAAAAGAGTGATCTGACAAGGTATGCAATAAAGCGAACGATCATCGCCGCCTATCTTTTGTCAAAGATCTTTCGGCAGCTCGGCGTGCCCAAGCGATAAATACGCCAAAATTGATACACACAAATTAAACAAATCAAATAATTTTGCGAATTTAATTCGACTCGGACGCGTTCAACTACGCGAGCACATTTGAGGCTGCAGGCTTATAAATTTTAAATCGGAGCAATTAAGCCCTCGAAGCGTGACAAATAAAAACGGGAAACCCAAGACATAGGATTCCAGTGTGGCAACGTCATTCAGACGAATAACGCACAAAAATGTATCTGGATGAGGTGAAATGCGTACGCGAAAAGCGACGAAGCACTCAACCCTTTGGACTCGGGATTAAGCTGACGGCTGCAATCTTATCTCTGCGCTTTTTGCTTCCACGTTATCAATCATGCCGATAATGCAGGCCTGTAAAGGTTGTAAAAGGGGGAGTGGGTGTACATAAAAATGCATTACAGGAGAGACGGCGAATGGAGGCTGAATAATTGATCGAGACGAGAAGTGTTGCCGGTCAGTATTTATGACGGCTCAAAATGTTGGAATGCTTCGACCATTACATTTTTTCTTCGTGCGCCTTTCAGTAGACTCGTTTTTACAGTAATTCTAAAAGCAAATATTTGTTATAAATGGGCGAACAAGCTACGAAACAACAAACAAGCCCAATTCACTTATTTCCTGCAGTTAAGGCTTTCACACCGTTATCACAAAATAATGTATTACTTATACAGCAGACCAATGGTAATCCGGTCCCGGTCTAATCCGGCGCCCCCTGTAGTCCGACATCACATAGAAGTATAGTGCATATGTGCGATAAAGCCCACCTAAATCGGAATGAATCTTTTTGTAAATTGGCTAACAGAAATCGTACACCTCACCAGCACGTTGAAGGCTACTAAATCGAGACATTCCCGCCGAAATCTGGACGCTTGGAAACAGTGCCGTAACTACTAATTGGCGAGCTTAGGTGACGCCTAGAGGCAGTGACTGTCTAATCTATGTATACATATATACAGTACATATATGTTTTTCAAATTGTTATATTAACCTTTCCCTACCGGTGATGTATTTCCTACACCTCGACTCTAATAATGGGAATATCGATATGAAATATAATAGATACGGGCTTCAGAATTTTTGTATTCCTCCGTAATATAATTACGAATCGCATCAAAGTATTATAGTATATAAGGATTCATCTGCAGCGACGGAAATAAATCATTTGTCGGGAAATCGGGAATTTCGCGAATTTTAATCCGTGTCTCAGCAAAAAAGAACTTTATCAGTCACATTGATGGTGTTATACGAAAATGGAGGCTCACGCGGTCATCAACTCGAACTAGTATTTAAATATCTGATGACGATACCTCCAACGAGCGTGGAGGCTATGCGTGCATTTTCAGCAGCAAGTTGTCTGGTTTCCAAAATCAGATCCAGACTAAATGACAAAACACTCGATGCTTTAATGTTACTTGGACAATCCGACACCGCCTTGCAAAACGTTTGTCGGATTACGCGGGTCTGCCGTATAGTATATTTCAATTCACCGAGACGATGCTTACTATTTCTATACTGATAAACGTATCATTACTTGACTCATGATTCTTAACCTCTTGCACTGCGATTATACGTTTTGGCAGCTAGGTTACAAACACGACATCATCGGTGACACATTGAGCTATTTATTTCATTCTGATAATAAAATTTGAATTATGAATCATTAACGTATTTCAATCTAGACGCAATTAACACTTTGCTTGCGGGGCAGTTCGCGGATGTATCAAGCTCACGCAACGCGATTTTTTTGGACAGTCGCACGTAATCAATTTTTTTAAGCTCTCAAACTAAAAACTGTACATATTCAACGCAAAAAAAACTATACAGACACAATGATCTGCATCGCCAGTATATTTTTCTTTAGTATATTATCCAATACACTTTTATAAATATGAGGGTTTAGTGGAAATAAGTGCTGAAACTGATGCAAATTCTACTCCAACTGAAAGATTGTGAAGTCCCCAGAAAAAAGATATGTGGGTTTTACACGTGTTAAATGAATAAACTAGGTCACGAGACATCTTCGATCCTGAAGCTGTCATCTTTTTTCAATCGTATAACCGAAGACGAATAACGGATATTGTACGATAACGAAGACAGACAGTAAAACCAGTTCCAAACTAGTCGTACAAAAATATTATTTTGTCGACGTGGCGAGACTGCAAGGGAATTTTGCATAATAAAAGTCTTAACCTTTTCGTTAGTGAGCAAATTTAAAATCGATGAAGTCGTTGTTGTCATAATCGCTTTACACCGATTACTTTCTGTCAGCAACTAATCAGCGTAAGACAATCTTCAATTCGAGGCAGAGTCAATTGTAAATGAACACTTGATAGTGAATACAAGACCACGTCATTTCTTTACATAAACAATGCACAAAAAATCGATTAATTTGCTCCTCCTTTAGAAGGAAGTGATAATTGAACAAAGACTCATTCAACACGCAGCGAAGAACGGCAAGCAGTTAAATAAACAAACACTCTCGATAACACACAATATTCGGTCATTTCTTTGCGTAAACAAATAACACACTTGAAATCGAAATCATTATAAGTCGATAAATTTGGACTTAACGATCTATACAATCATGCGATGCATATGAAGAAGCTCTCCATCTCAGTCTCCCGAACTGCGCTAAGTTCTCTCTGTCTCTGTCCGCCTCGGAGCTTCAATGCACAAGAGTGCTCTTTCTGAATAGCGAAGGTCAAAACGGATATTTCCGATAGTACTCCCATACAGGTTAATCCCGGTTAAACAGAAACACTACATTATCGTCAGCATTTCGCACGAAAAATGTTAACAATATAGGTCTAGGCTTACCCAATTAACCGAAATTCTGAACTGAAATTGCATTCTGTAATATTAAAATTACAATTGCATTGTTCTATTTTTTGAAAGAAAAAACTATTCAAAATGCGATTACCTAATAATACATCGGTCATCGATTATCGTCGTCGATGTCGAAATACACTCCATTACATTCCTTAAATGTAAAAATTGCAACCTTAGCAAGTCTATACACAATAAGTCACAAAAAATAATCGGTGGCATCACGTTTCTCAAATCGCCAGACAATAATTGGCGCCATATATGCGTGTATTATAAGGGTAATACGAATTTTTAACGTTACTTTGTCTAGACGCCGTTGGTCATATAGGATTTTACAAATGTAAATATATATATTTGATCGAACTATGAAAAATATGAAAAAAAAAGTTCTACGACAGTTGCACGTCAGTTGCAGTTAGTCGCACGACGGTTTGGTCGTACGACGGTTCAGTTGTATCTATGATGACTATGAAAATCGATCTGTGAGTATCTACGATAAAATATGATCAAACGTATTATGATACGTCGTTGAAGGAGAATTAATACTACCGACGATCGAATCTACAAATAAGGACGGCGAAGAAAATGAATTAGACATGTTATATTTCACGGAAGAGGAATGAATATAAAAATTCGATCGACATCTACAGAAAACTTTAAAGCAAAAGTAAGCAATCTCTTCTCTCAAGATACATTTTGACAAAGAAGATTGGCAGGGACAATGATGACAACGAAATCATATAGAAACAATTGCTTGAATAGTAAGAGATTAAAACCTATCCTGACGAACTTCAAAGAAAACTTATTTAAAATACCATGAAAAACCGATCAAATGAAAACGAAGGCCATCAAAGCAGTTGAGGACTTGACCGTTAGCTAAATATATATCAGAATAACGAATACATTTGAGAGGTCTTCGTTTTGACACGCCTTTAGCTCAGAATCATATTTTGCAGACATTTGGCAAGGAATATTATTGATAAATTGTTACAGCGATGTAATATTATAACCACTGCATTTCAGCTTCTGCTATAACTCATTGAAGTATGACATCATGTAATTCTAATCGTCTATTTACAGGTATGAAGCAATGCTAACCACGTATGTGCTTTCAAGGGAAGGGCACTTCGATCTTCGCTTATGTGGATTTATTCCCAGATATGCTGAGCTTAGGAACGTTGATGCAATTGACTCTTCAAAAGCGAAGATTGGATTCAATTTTTGCTATTTCTATGACAGTTTACACATCGAAATGACTTGCGAAACTAAAACCAACTATTGTTGAGTATCTTTTGATTCAATTCATCTTAAATATTTCTCAAATACGCTACATTATTACATTCCATAGAATAACTAGTCTTCTACATATATAAAAATCAATGTGTGTCGGATTTCCGTATATACATATAGATATTTGTTGCATAGGGTAGGGAAGAGTTTTGAGTCTCACTTGCGGTCCCGAAAAAGAAAGGGTGCGAACCCACTAATCGCTACCGGTCGCAAGGAAGGGCCACTACGACCCAATGGAGATTGCAAAAAGAACCGGGGATGCCACAAAACTTTTACAAAAAGCCCTAAATGCCCTGAAATTAGAGGGAGTGGCCACAAGGTTTCCGTGTCCAACCGGACCGAATTTCGGACCACTGATACAACGAAGGAACGGGTGAAAATATAGGAAGTCTCCTGTCCAACAAAAAGAACAAAGTGAAAAACGAAATTCAGGGAGCTCACGTTATTTAATGCTCAGCCCACATAATATCGTACATTGAACAAACCAATAGATATATCACCCACGAGGTGACAGAGCATCTGATGCGGTCTTGCATTTGGTTTACAAATCCGTTATGAAGAAAGTTCAAGCATGTTATGAATGAAATGCTCGCAAGGAGCATCACCAAGGCGCCGGCAGTTATTCCGCGACCACGAGTCCGACAGGAAACTCGAAATATCGGAAAGATATACATTTGAAACTTTAATGTACCTCTCAACTAAGCGCGAATGTATACCCGTTTTTTAGTGTGATTAAAAATATATAAAATCATTCCAATAAATTGAATTAAAATATATACACTTAACATCTTTAAGTGTGGCAATGCAACGCATGCCGGGTATTCGCTACCTGTAAAAACAACACCCGCGAAACATCAAGCTCAAGAGCTCATTTGCAAAGGACTACACAAGTATAAAACAATTTGAAACCTTAAGCAATGTAGGAACACATACTCCACGCAATAGTTTAACAACATAAGAAACCTTACCGGTCTAGAACCATGAAGATTTAGAATCAGAACAACGACAAGAGGAACAACAAGCAAACGGCCTGGAAGAATGACAGACGAAGAATTTAGCTTCGCAATGACATTGCCTTCTATATCGCTTTGAAATCGCCGAACTGAGAGGGTCAATCTGGAAAAGAAAAGCACTCAGTATCGAATTTGCTCAGGTAAGTTGCACGTGGATGGGGAGACACCCTCAGTTGGTGTAGGAGCGAATCTTAAGCGTTACGTTTGTCTTCGCCCTAGCCCGGCAACGCCCTAGCTAGGAAATGAGGGATTGGACTCTTTGCATTCCAGAAAGCCCTTTCCAGTAACATGAACAAGGTTGTCAAACCCCCACTCCCTATCGAGATGGTCACGAAAGCTTCCATCGAAATGAAACTCGGAGGTTATGCTACCTCCAATATCGAACGAATGAGGAGGTGAATGTATGATACAGATGAAATGGATGTGGCTGGAACAAAAGGTTCTTCTAACCAAAATACAACAATAATCGTTGTACCATATCAACCACCTCACGCAACAAACAATTTTCAGCTAGAATAATACAAAACCGGAGATAGAAGCAATGCCCTGCGAATAAAATCCGCACGACCGAGTCCTTCAGATCGGTATTTCAGCACGAGGAATGAAAACACCACAAAACTACAACCGGTAACCAGTTTGGGAACCGACCATGGACGAATGGCAGATAAGATGGGACAGCTCGGAGAAGGGCAGGTGGACTCACACACTCCTGCCCGACGTAAGAAAGTGGAGTGAAAGACGACATGGAAAGTTGAACTATCATCTGACCCAGCTCCTCAGTGGGTACGGTTGTTTCGGGGTGTATTTGAAAAGGATAGGGAAAGAGGACACCACGGGGTGTCACCACTGTGGGGCTGAGGCAGATGATGCGGAGCATACGATGATAGAATGCGAAGCATGGGAGGAGGAACGGGGAGTCCTTCGCGACTCCACAGAGGAAGGAAGTGTGAGTAAGAACGGATTAATGAATTCTATGTTAAGGAGTGAAGATGAATGGACGGCGTGGGAGGACTTCGCCGCCAAGGTGATCATCTCCAAGGAGGAGAACGAGAGGAAGAGGCGGAGAGCTGCCATTGAGAGGATTGAGAGGATTCCTGACCAATAGGAACATCGAGACACGGAGGATGAGAGAAGGACGTAGGAGAGAACTACGAACGTGAGTAGAGACCTCTACCCGACAGGAGGTAAGAAATGACGGGCCCGTGGAGCCTGAGAGTCGCGTTTTACTATGTCTAGCGACCTGTAAGACGCAACGAAAAGACGGTCAAGGGGGGTTTTTTAGTGGGTACTGGATCTTGATCTTCCACTTTGGAAGATTTCGTAGTAATAATAAAGAGTTAGGATGTTAATATATCCAGACTCCTACACTACTACTGAGTACGGGCTCGGTACGTGTCTTTAAAAGATTTTTCCTCCTTGCGCATAAAAAAAAAAAAAAAGCTCGGGAACCGTTCGCGGGTGCGTGGTCACCGAACACACAAATCGCGCACGGGGTGCCCTGTGACCCCGGCCACTCCGGGCGATCGAGCCCCAATCGGTACCCATCCCTTGATAGTACCCAGTAGTATATAGCGTAAAGAACCTTGCCAGTTCAAATCCAGGAAAATTAAAGGAACACAACAAATAAAAGAGCAACAAGCATTGTGGAGGGATAAACGAAGGATCTAACTTCGCCGACGAGACGACATTGTCTTCCATATTTTTTTGAAACCGTTGAACTGAGAGAGTCAACATGAAGGAGGAAAACCCTCAGTTTCGAATTTGCAAGGATAAAATGCATATGGACGGGGAGATATCCTAGTTGATGTAGTAACGAATCTGAGATGCATTTGAGCGTCACGTAGGACTTCACCCTAAGCGAAGAAAAGGACTCTTTGTATTCCAGAAATCGAGACGGTCGCAAAAGCACCCTTCGATACATTCATCCAGGTGACCTGCTGAATGAGCGTTCTAAATAAAACTCAGGGGTTACAATTTTAAAAAAAATAACATCGTCCTAAACAGTAACGATATTTATTAGTGATAACGTCTATTTAATAGGAGGTGATGTCACCGTACATTTAAATGACGAAAGTGAATTTGATAAGAACGGTTTGCCGTTGACTGTAGAATATAGCTTCATTGTTGACGATGGTGTCATAATGACACTGGTGGTATTCAATCTACCACAACAAAAATGCATTAATGCATGCGAAAATTATAATAAATTATATTTTTTCTAGTTATTACTGCGATGCTATCTGCTCTTTAGAGTCGACGTTTGGATCTCAATTTTGGTCTGAATATTGGTCAGCAATCGATTCGCATGCGAATAACGCCTCTGAGCATCGAGTCTGCAACAATGTAATGTAACAATACAACAAGGAAAAAAGACATATTTAACAGTACCGCATACCGTCGAGTGCTGCGATGGAGGTTTTTATAAATAACGGGTCGAAATTGGGGTTGCAAAATATGATATTTTGGTAAAAACGGAATGTCAAGAGTGAACAACCATTGACGCAAGTTCTAATTTCGGAGTTTTGTCAGTCGAATGATAAATTATAAACTAGAGCTCACGTTGAATCACGAACAGATAAATAGAGACGTCGAATGCGTCTTGCTTCCTTGGGAAAGAAAGAAAAAATCGCATGTGATGTAATATTGATAGAACTCGTGTAGAATTCATTCGGGCCAAAATGGGCTCTGAAAGCATTATATTTTTAGTGTTTTTAAGTGGGGAAACTTGAAGTAATCTCGAATCGTGACTCGAATATTTTTACGATGGCAGTCGTGAACAATAGAGGAGTGCTTATTAATGAAGCGCCACGGAAAAACACCAAATTGCTAAAAATGAGAATACGTGTTCGGCAAATTCGCAGCGCAATTATTTGATAACAGCGCCGCGACCAAAACAAGATTTTGTATCGATGCATGTCGAGGCGAAGAACGAGAACAAGGTCAAGAGTTCGAAACAATGTACTCCATCCATTTTGGAATGGACATCAGCTGGCGGCTCTGGATGCGTCGAGCTTCGAAATGAATGGCTGCCTTAAACCAGTTTCCGAACAGAAATAAAAGCTTAATCATCAAGGTAGACAGAGGCAGCATCCACGGAAGAAACGTCGCTTGTCATTCGATGAGCTCACGCGGCTACGTGGAAGCCAATTGTTAAACAGCAGAACGGTCAACAAATCCAAACTCTATTTATAATCCATCCATTTTTGCCCGGAAACAACTCAAAATACTTGTAAATCATCTCAACGTGGATCAATTAAAGCTAAAAAGAAGATGGATCCACAATCTTCACGACGTGTTTTTCCATCAATGCAGCCATCGACGTTCGACACAATCGATTTAGCACTAAGTTTGCCGCGCCCGTCAATTTCACGGAATTTGAACTTCACGAGCAAAATTACAATAACCCTTATTATTACTTCCTAGTATTTTTTGTTCATTATTTGTTGGAGAGATGCGGACACATATCCAAATGTATCTCCCTCACAACTTTGTAATTTAGAAGTTACATGTAGAGAGATGAACAAAATATCAATAGGTTCAACATGTTCCGAAAATGATGAAATCGAACTGTGTTAAAGCTAGGATGAAATTGAGATTGCCGAATCTAAAAACGAAGAGATTGATGAATCTTCATATAGTGAAATGGAAAAAATCCGAAATACATGTCGAGTCAGACAAAGGATGCATTTTGGATCAGAAAATGGGATTCACCTTCTTTATTCAAACGCAATGACAAGTAGATAAATGTATGTAAATTCTGAAAATCATACGTTCTTATAACCCAGAACACTCCACTCCAGAACAGCCAAGGGGAAATAACAAAATTGGTCAACGATAAGAATGTTGCGTGTCTTAATTATCAAAACAAACGCCTGCTCTCAAGACAACACGAACGAAAGTCGTCTTATATTTATTGATACACCTAAAATTTTTGATGTAAAGTAAGTATGAACATCTACAAGTTTCTATAAAAAAAAAAAAAATTGAGAATGTTTAGACGTGTAGGGGTACATTTACGTGATTGAGAAAGAGCTAGTTGATTCTTACACGTTGAGCTCGGAGATAGACAGTCACGAGTAGGGAATCCAATCCCGGGATCCCGGATCCCGGGATGCCGGACAGTTTTAGGTACTTAAGAATCCCGGGATTAGAAAACGTAATCCCGAAAATCCCGGGATTGAAATTTTTATCTAACAGAAATCGTACACCTCACCAACACGACGAAGGCTACTAAATCGAGACATTCCCGACGAAATCTGGACGCTTGGAAACAGTGGCGTAATTACTAATTGGCGAACTTAGGCGACGCATAGGAGCAGTGACTGTCTAATCTATATATACATACATAGCATACATGTATGTTTTTCAAATTGTTATAGTAACCTTTCCCTACCGGTGATGTATTTACTACACCTCGACGAATAATGGGAATATCGATATGAAATATAATAGATACGGGCTTCAGATTTTTTGTATTCCTCCGTAATATAATTACAAATCACATCAAAGTATTATAGTATATAAGTATTCATCTGCAGCGACGGAAATAAATAATTTGTCGGGAAATCGGGAATTTTGCGATTTTTAGTCCGTGTCTCAGCAGAAAAGAATTTTATCAGTCACATTGATGGTGTTATACGAAAATAAGGGCTCACATGATCATCAACTCGAACTAGCATTTAAATATCTGATGACGATATCTCCAACGAGTGTGGAGGCTGAGCGTGCATTTTCAGCAGCAAGTTGTCTGACTTCCAAAATCAGATCCAGACTAAATGACGGAACACTAATGTTTAATGTTAATGTTACTTCGGGCATATTTTCAAAATAATATTTGAATTTTTTAGTGTTTTATTTATCTATTTTTGAATCGTATTTTTATCTTTTCTTAAATAAATAAAATTCTTTGGCCTTGAAGAGATTTTTTATATTGAACAAATGGACTTATTAGTAATTTTTGATCAAATTCATCAAGGTAATTTCTTAAAATATTGAAAATCCCAATCCCGGGATCCCGTGACTGGTCCCGGGATTGTCTAATGGAATCCCGAAATCCCGGGATCGAAATTTTGGCTCGGGATTGGATTCCCTAGTCACGAGGAGTGTCTTGCACGTTGGATTTGGGGAGAAAGAGAGACAGCGAGAGTATCTTGCGTACAACTTACGATTGTATAGATCAGGGGTGGCCAACCCGCGGCCCGCGGGTCGCATGCCTTGAATATTTTTCCAGCCCGCAAGATTTATTACACTTTTACAAAATATATTTTTTCACTTCAAAAAAATGTCTATAGTGTATCTAAATGTCTATAGTGTATCTAAAAAAATGGGGATATATAATTTTATATGCGGCCCGCGGATCTATGATACATTTCCAAAGTGGCCCGCAAGATCATTTGGGTTGGTCACCCCTGGTATAGATCGTCAACCCAAATTTATCGACTACTAATAATGATGCGCGAATGATATAATGGATCGATTTCAAGTGTTGTTTTTGTTTACGCAAATAATTTAGCGAATATTGTGTGCTATCGACAGTGTTTATTTATTTATGTACAAGCTTCATACACGCTGCGCGGTCCTGACAGATGAGCGGATTTATTCGGATGAAAAGTGACGGATTGCTCCCAATACAGTTATAGAAACAACTGGATTCCGTTTAGTATCCGATTTAGATCACACCGAATATACAAAAGATTTTTTAAAAGAATATTCAATAAGATCAATAACTTATGTGCCATTACAATTCATCGTAATGTGCATTACATCTAGATAATAGACAAATCAATCTCGATAATTCTTTGTTTTCTTTTTTTCAGATCTGGGATTCTGGCTCAACGAGCCATGGGATCATCAGCGAGAAATAAAATCCAGATCAGACATTTCTAAAAATGAATACATTTTTTTGCATTAAAGTTCTTAACTTCGGCCAGATAATGTACATTGTGAGTACACTACATATTTATTATTTAACTTATAGCAGTTTCCTTCTGAGCAGACGTGGATAAGTTACGAGGATAGAAAGGTCGCGGTCGCAACAAAATCTTATTTCCAGTGGGTGGGAAGTCCTGTGGGGGGAAAGTTAGAGGCGACGACTTTAAAAACGATGAATGACCATTGAACCTTAGTCAAAGGAAGACCGTCTTATATTTGCTGTCCTCGAACTGATTTAAGACATGTACAGCATTGTAAATTGGAGTGCAGCCTGATTTTCCCAAAGAACAAAGAAAACACATATCTCTTAATCACAATATTTTAACAATGTCGCCAAGATCTCGTTTAAAGTTGATATAACGCGGTCTGCTCGAAGACTGCATAAAACACTATTTATTTATATGTTGTAATCATCGACAATATTGTGCAAGAAAAATGAATGATCAGGATCAGTGATTCATATCAAATTTTAAGGCATACTATCTTTTCATCGCACATATCAACAACTTGTTGATAAAACAGACAGCGAAGATGAAGAATAAATTGTGCAATATTGGAAAAAATATAACATCATAGACGTCATGAACTATGCATGTACATCAAACTCGCTCGACAAGATTCAACTGATACATCCATGAACGGAGTATAGAAGAAGCTATGGCCGGAGTTATGTGAGGGCACCCAATAAGAATATCGATAGATGAGCAAAATATTAAGGTATAACTGCAGGTTTCCGGTGAGAGTCTTCCTAATGAACTTCAAGAACTGGCAGAACGAGGAGTTCATGTAGAAAATTTCCACCGAGATGTCGCTGGACTTCCATCATCAAAAAAATTAGAAGAACCAGGATCTGCATTACAAAACTGAACGCTGTATTGCCATGTGCGATTGTTTATGTATCATGTAACATAAATAGTTATGCAACTTAATATAAAAATAACTAAAAACTACAGAAAAAATGACGAATATGCGTAATACTACGCATCTATTTGGCCAAAGATAATACAAATTCGTTCGATGGCCAGAAAAGCAAATCGTTACGTGAGTAAAATGACCAAAAACGCCATGTAACATTTGAGAAAATCACGCTGAATAGCATACGAAGCTTACTTGATTATTCAGACACATAAGGTTTCTTATCCATCACAACATCTTGGACGAACTCCAAGTAATATATATGATTTTCTTCCGCCTGTCTTCGGCGTGACGCTAAAACGCTTCGGTCATATACCCCGAAGATTATCTGAACGAACATTTGGAAAAACCGATGACAGGAAGAAGTCCATCAGGCAAAAGAAGATGAATGCGTCCAACAAGAAGACGACGACCAGACAAGAGTAGTCCTCGGCGGCTAATAAATCCATATTTCGCTGCTTAACGGATTTTTTTTTAATTGACTTCTTAGGCCAGATCCACACTATGGTGCCGGTAACGGTTCTATCTCGCTCCGATCCCGGTCCGATCAAATATTCTTACACAAGAAACAATCAAAGTATTCACACTATCGGATCGTTCCAATTCCGTTTCTTGTATGAGAATATTTGACCGGACTGAGACCGAGAGCGAGATCGAACCGTTACCGGCACCATAGTGTGGATTGGGCCTTACAGTCCTTTTTATTGGATCATTGCCTATTATTTGACATAGTTTCCATAACGCATTTCATAGCACTCATATGGAGCATTTTCCAGCATTCCTATGAAAGCATAAATTTAGCTCGTATTTAATATAATTGTCAGCTTTATTTTATTCCCAGGATCCTCTGATACTCTATTTCCCAATTTTATATCAAGGACCAAAACACTGACTCTTATTTATATCAACATTTTCGAGGAACGAGTCAAAATGAATCATCTTGTAACTATAAAGCGAAGAAAATTTGAACATATTACAATAAATACATAATTTTTGATTTGTTCAATATTACCAATCCACACTTTTGGCGAAAATTTCTCGCAAATATATAACGTTGCTTTGCATTCAAACAGGGATTTTTATACGATCCTTCACAATATTTAGTCTATCCTTTAGTAATAACAATTGAGATGAGTAGGGAATCCCGGGATCCCGGACAGTTTTAGGTGCTCATGAATCCCGAGATCAGTAAGCGTAATCCCAAAAAATTCGGGATTGAAATTTTTATCTAACAGAAATCGAACACCTCACCAGCACGTTGAAGGCTACTAAATCGAGACATTAACTAAGGCAATAACTGTCTAATCTATGTATACATATATAATGTACATATATGTTTTTCAAATTGTTATATTAACCTTTCCCTACCGGTGATGTATTTACTACACCTCGACTCTAATAATGGGAATATCGATACGAAATATAATCGATACGGACTTTAGATTTTTTTGTATTCCTCCGTAATATAATTACGAATCATCATCTGCAGCGACGGAAATAAATAATTTGTCGGGAAATCGGGAATTTTGCGAGTTTTAGTCCGTGTCTCAGCAGAAAGTAATTTTATCACCCTAAGTTGGGTCGTATAGTCAAATTTGATCCAATTTTTGGAATGATATAATAGATATCGCTAGTCAAAATAACTGGCATATTTTATCTATACAACATGAAGTGATTTATGCAGCGATCTTGTGTACTGATAAAGATGTCAAATACTGGATTGATACAAAAGATCCGATGGATGATAATTTAACACAAAAAAAATGCTTTGATAAATGAATTAATTGATTGACAATTATCCAAGCATGAAATCCTATTTTTCGTGCAACTCTCCGTTCCAAATTAAAATATTCATGGATTTTTGAGCGATTTTTTGTTGTTGTTGAAAATAAATGCTGGATCGACAAATTTGGGGAGAACAGAACGCTTTAATTCCTTCAAGCCGTATTTTCGTATGCTTATTCTTGTAGGGCTTCAGGCGATATGCGTTTTTTAGTATAACAATCTTAGATCATTACTATATTACTCGAATTTCGAATGCTATTTTATCAATAAGCTTGAAATTGAAGCAACCAATGATCGAGACAATATCGAGGTAGTCGTGAATCCGCGAAGAAATTGAAGCGGACGATTGAGATGATGAGGCCAGATTAAGTGTTATAATGCGCCTTGTCCGGTCAGCCTTATTATATGAGTTTCAGGCATGGACTTTGGAAATTAGTACAGTAGAATCTCGATTATCCGGATTGTTTAAGATAAAACAAAAAATATGAAAGACGCTATATGGGCTATGTATTATCACTACAGCTCTACAGACAATAAGGCCTGATCCACACTATGGTGCCAGTAACGGTTCGATCTCGCTCCGGTCTCGGTCCGATCAAATATTCTTACACAAGAAACAATCAGAGTATTCACACTATCGGATCGTTCCAATCCCGTTTTTTGTATGAGAATATTTGACCGGACCGAGACCGAGATCGAACCGTTACCGGCACCATAGTGTGGATCAGGCCTAAATCCTCGTCATAGACAAGAGCAAAAGGATGCCCTGGACATTGCAGCTGCTGCAGGTTCTTTATTTTATGGCCCAGGAATCGACGATTCAATGTAAGTTACAAAAAAAAAAACATCGTTTTTATTGTTACTCAAAACTTTAAACGCGTTTTTTTCGAAATTGTATTTTCAAAGTCGGTTGTCAAAAGTTCTCAAAAACTACTCAACCGATCTTCATGAAATTTTACACAGATCTTTGAGATATAGTTCACGAGGACTTCAATCACAACTATTAAATATATATATATATATATATATGATTTTTTAAAAAAGGTCTACCAAAAATCCAATTTTCACTTTTTTTTTCTTTTCCTTCGTCCAAATTTTAGTTTATAGTCTTAACTAAGACATTTTTTTTTTTTTTACTTCAAATGATCATGTCATGAGTTGTACTGTCAACGCAGACGCACCTTTTATCGGAGGGGTCACGGGAAATAAGTTACAATGGCGAAGTTTTGAATATTTTCCTTTAAAAATTTCAGAAATTCTTTTTTAAATGTAAATCTTTACGACTATAAAAAGTTTGAATAAAATATTTTAGTTTTTATATTAAAAAAAAAATTGTTGAAAGTAACCCCTTGAGTGGGCATGACGTATATATACGTCCAACGTATGTATTCGTCATGCCCATGATAGGACTTCGGAAAAAAATAAATCTTTGGAAAAATCGAATAATAGAAAAAGAATAGACATGTTTCCATCACTTAACTTAAATTTTCATACGCCCAAGAAGAAGAATTAGCTTCATTGTCGACTGATCGTACTTTAAAAATTAAATTTTTCGAAATAACCATGGAGGACTTTTGGATTTCTATCCAAGAGGAATATCCAACTCTTCACACGAAGGCACTGAAAATTTTGTTACAGTTTTCGACATCATATTTGTGTAAGCTCGGTTTCTCAACAATAACTAACATGAAAAACGAGAAAGACTTACGAATTTAGACGAAGAATTGATGGTAGCTATATCAAATATTCGACCTAATATTTCTGATATCTGCAAAAACCAACAAGCTCAGGTATCACATTAACAGCTTAACGACCGCATGTTTTTTCATTTTTTTTTTGATTTTGGCGATTTTGCAGAAAGAAAAGCAAAAAAACTACCATTTCACTAAATTCACTATATTTTGTAAACCACTTGAGGTATTTTAGTAACCCAATAGTTTTTCAATAGAATGGAATGTATGACGTAGACGTATATAAGAGTCCACGGACAGCAACCAAAGTTTTTCAAAGACTCAAATACGAGTCCGCGGCCGTTAAGCTGTTAATTGATTTTTGATTGATCATATAAATTCTACTATTTTAAGCAGGGACATCATTTTGGGCGGACAAAGGGGGAAAAATGCCCCCCCCCCTCCATCCTAAATTAGCCACCTAAAGAGAGCTTTCAAATATTTTTAATAAAACGCGTATAAATATAGAATTCTTTCTAAGGTAAAATTAACTAACTAGATTTATTTTCAATATTAAATATTGTTATATAATATAACTTAAAAAATCCACATGTCCACATATTTTTTTCGACTTCTTAATTCTGGTGCAACGCCACTTTTTCCAGTGATCAAAAGTGCAACGTGACTAAGCGTTTGTCCTAACACCTAAAGGAGTACTATCGCAGGGCCTGCGATCCCCCTTATTCAGAAAGAGCACTCTTGTACATTGAGCTCGGAGACAGACAGAGACAGAACGTAGCGCAGTTCGGGAGACAGAGACGGAGAGCTTCCCCGCATACATCGCACGATTGTATAGATATATGTTTGTCGCTGCTTGTTGAATGAGTCTTTTTCCAAGTATCATTAAGTTCTAAAGCAGGAGCAAATGAATCGATTTCTTGTGTGTTGTTGATGGGATTAAACTGAAGTTTTTATGAAATCTTTAAAATTGAATCTTCCCACAAAAACTACAAAGACCAATGGATCATATCAACGGATCCGAAGCTCAAAATATTAAATGTACATTTATAATGTGAAGAACGAAAGGAAAAAAGGTTATCTTGTTTGATGAAAAAAATAAGAAATATAGTATGTAGTGGACGTGTTATCGAACACGTGATATGCTTTTGGAGATGTTGGAACGTATATTTTATCGACGATTTTTTACTATTAGTTTCATTCGATGATAATCGAAGAACCCAAGATACTATGTTAACTGATGGAATATACGATATAGATTATGTGTGTCAAAAGTCGTCGACCAAAATACATGAATGAGACGAATGAAATCCCTTCAGCTGAAATGTAGATCAGACGTTCCCAATGCGGAGCTCGCCGTCGAAACTCATCCATTGTCGAGTTTCTTGGCCAATTTCGACAATCGAATGCATTTCTTCCCACCGAACCGAGGAAGCTGTATCTAATTCTGAGATCGTCGATTCATTTTCATTCTGTTGGTCGAGTGGATCGCAGTTAGGAATATGACATAGTGGCCTACTCGGCACAAAGGAGAGGACTTCAGCATTTCTCGATACAATTTATTTTTACTTCTGGCCCCTTGGCGGGAAATTTCAGGGAAATTACTTGGCAGCGAGGTGTTTCACTTTCGAAATGTTCAACAGCTGAGATTTTAGGAAGAAATGTGCCAAAAAGAGCTCAGAAAGTGTCGAGTAGAAAACCAGAAAAGCAACGTCCATGAACAACTGCAAAATAGGAATGGCTTGAAAAAAAAAACGCTCATACGTAGTTAAAGGGTAAAAAAAAAGTCAACAAACTGTTAACGACGTTGTTCAACAAACGGAAACTATTATAACTGTTGAGTGGCTGAATGATAACATAATGTCTTTTTATAAACAATTTAAAATTTATCATCAGTGCAGAACTGTACTTGAGCAACGGACACACGGACAGAATTCCTAGAGGCAAACAGAGTAAAGAACATTGAGAAACACCCACCAAATTCTACCCGAATTGATCGCATATCCAACCATTGATTGGGTTCAAACAATTGAAAAATCTGCTAGCTGTGTGGTCTTGAAATAACACGGTCCCAGAAATCACACCAATTCTATTCGTGTGCTGTTTTAACACGGTTAAAAGACGCGTGGAAGACAATGCTCCATGATGAAACGTGCTGCTGTAAGCTTTATCTGAATTCACTCGAGTTCAATTCGAAAGAAATCGAGTTCAAGGCGAATGAATGAAGTCGAAACTGAAATTGGTTAATCGAAATCCGGAGATCCCATGGAGGAAAAGAGCTGATCGATTTGAATTGTAGCACCATCGAACAGGATGGAAAGCTTTGTCTGACTTGACACATTGCTTGCGGGATTGGATAATCGCCATCGATTGCTGCCATTCATTGATTTGATCTGTAGGTAGTCTCGCGATTAAGCGGTCGAAATAGTAACTCAATCACCTTGGACGTGTGTGGGGGGGAAGAAACTAGCTAAGATAGCAGCATAAATTATTAGTAATTGGGGGGGAAGTCTAGACTATGTAAGTTAGCTTCTGAAGCAGTCTTCATGATCGTGCAGATCATAGAAGGCTCCGAGTACGCATTTATCCCTACAAATATCGCAAAAAGTCCTAAAAGACGACAGAGTGGCCACAAGATCTCCGTGTCCAATCGGTCCGCTTTTCGGACTGCTGATACGATGAAAGAACGCCTCGCGATCGGACGTCATATCCGAGAACATGTCTACAGAACGATTACGAACTCTACGAAACGAGTTAATTTTATAATTGGTCGAAAATATTGTTGTCTTTATTTTATTGCGGGCTTATGCCGGCTCAATGTTTAAGCAATGATGACGAGAAGTGGGATTAGACAACTCGAGTAAAATTTTAAATCTCTCTGCGACATGGAAAATGGAATTAAGCTTATATCTCCTATGCTTTTGGAATAGTGTACCAAATACACATCATAGGAGCGCGCAGGTGTTTTTTTACCACGGCAAGGGAATTCTGAATGGCGATGACGTATAACGTCTGGGTCTGCGCTATTTGAGAGAGGAACCTCAGGACAGACGAAAATGGGAGAAAGAACATTGGTGGGCATGCATTTGAATTCGAATCGAATGCATCAAACACCGTCCCATTGAAAAATTGCTTGCAACAGTTCGGACGGCATCCACTTCTTACACCGTGCAGATTCAATCCCAGCGAGCCATTCGCTCGTGTAATTGAAGGTCGAATCTTGGACTATCTAATCTGAACCTTGTACTGAACGAGCAACTTTCTTGGCCAAAATAAGCGAAACAGATCCACCCACAAAGAGGTCTATAATCGATATTAAATTGAGATTTGAATTCGTTTGAAATATCGAAATCTGACTGGGGAATACGATAGTTTTCTCGATTGCAAAATCTATTATATATAGTCTTGCGTTGGATCATTAAAAACAGTATTTGAGGAAAAACAAACGTTTCCTTTTATCTGAAGTCGAGGCTTGATCAAAGTTGACAGTAATCACCGTCAAGATTTTTTGGCTCCCAATTTATTGAAATTACTCAACATTTATTTTGAGAAAAGTTATAAGATTATCGAACGTTCATTCATTGGCAAAATTTGTAACGTGTCAAATCATTGATGGCTTATTTATATTTATACATTTAATGCATTGAGATTAAAGTGTCTATATGGATTATGGATTGCATTGTACTGTAAACATTATCATATTTATTCCCCTGTCGAAGCTTTCACTTATCAATGTCAGCTTTTTCAAATAAGTTTTACAATCGTGTATTAATAATTTACTAGATACTAGATTCAGATACATACAAACGTTATTATCTTGAAGATGAAAAACATGTTTCTAAAATGATATTGAAAAGTTTTGCCTTCGTCTTTGTTTTGTGCTAACATTTGATTAGTTTAAATCAATAATAAATGATTTTTTAAATTAATCACGAGATTAAGAATCAAGATACAGATATAGGGCATGAAAAATATATTTTAAAAGTTCTATTGGATCATCATTTCAAATAATAATTTCATACTCTAAGAAATCATTTGATTGCAAGAATTAATTAAACGGATGGATTCCGACGTTACTATAAGCGACAAATAATGCAAATTCAAAGATTGTATTCAAATTATGACAATGGCGGTGATAACACGATGATTAATTCATCCCATTGATTGTGCAATCTATAAATATATACATATCGGCAATTCATTCTCTGTGATGGGTCGCTCCAATTTAACAGCATCGGATCGGATATAAATCTTATTGTAGTATTATTCACACAGTCTCATTGTATTACTCTAAAACAACAATATAATTAATTTCAACATCAGTAAATCGATTAGATCATTGTGAATCTTTTGATTGGTTGTAGATTCGAACAATTTCTACAAATAACAACGTACCATTTCATCAAGCATCTTCTAAAATTTCAAATAAATTAATTAAACGGCTAAAGATCATAATTAGTTTCTGTGCATTTCGTGAAAAACTTGAACGTCATGAATTATAAACATTTCAATGCAGCTGTTAGGAAAATATATAGAACAATTAGCATTGTAAATTGTTTCGACGAGCTGAGCAAATAAAATGCACATTTGTTTCATCGCTCGGTAATTCGATCGATCGACAATTTACTTTTTAAATGACAAATTCTTTCGCTATTTAAACGCATACAGGTGAACTTACCCTTGAATTCATATATCGTAGAAAAAAATCCAACAAGAATGATTTTCCTTTACGAAAAGCACCGGCCACAGACACAATAACAACACTACGATCTTTTATCTCTTCCTGTAACATTAACTCGGTGAGGGCATCTTCGTTGAGACTGAACGAATGATCGCCGTCCGTGTGGACTATCTCCACGGCGTGGGCCATTTTGCTCGCTTGATTGTGTACCTGCCCCAACAAAAAAAATTGACGTAAAATTCGAAATGGTAACTGCCATAGATTAATACTTTTACACTAGTACAATACTTGTGATATTGAATTTAAATATAAATATTATCATTTTTTTTTTTATATAAAAACATATGTTTATTATCATGCATTGTAATCGTGTCAAAACGTGTTGAAATCATAAAAAATAACAAATAATTGCTACTTTGCGAAACAACAGCAAACTGATAAAAATTAAGCATTTTATTGCGCGGGATTAAATTGTTGTAAATGCTATAAGATATATTGTATTAAACACATCGAAATTATAATTGACAATTAGGTAATAGCGCATATTTAAAAAAATCATATAATTGTGTTTTGATTATTTTCAAGTATGTTTTAAATTAATTATTCAAATTAATGCAATGTGAAACAATCTTTGACGTATAAATGTCAAAACCATTTTTTTACATGAATGATTGTGAATTGATAGTGCATTGGATTAGTCAGAATATAGGGAATATCAAATGCTGACATGTGTTTATGTTGCATGCTAATGGTGAGAAGGTAAGATTTATTTCATCCACTGCGTGTCTAAGTATTTTATATGACTCCAAGCGAAGAAAAGGATCTTACAATTGATTTTAAGCCATGTGAGTGTCAAAGATGGGATATTAAAGTCATAATCGAAATTTTCATCGCAACAAGAGCATTATTGGGAATATTCGATGACAATTAAAACGCGTGTCGGCTGAATAATGGAATAAAGAAAGGTAACGAAATCTGTGGGATAAATAACAGAGCATGGCAAC
The DNA here is from genome assembly GCA_008973525.1 of Stenopsyche tienmushanensis. Lineage (NCBI taxonomy): Eukaryota > Metazoa > Arthropoda > Insecta > Trichoptera > Stenopsychidae > Stenopsyche > Stenopsyche tienmushanensis. The sequence continues at coordinate 331,187 of WACJ01000192.1, forward strand.
ACTCAAACTATACGTCAACAAAATATATAACGACAAGTAAAAAAAGTCGAGGTGACGGAACCGTCGCCTGCGAATGACGTGAACAGGTGGTTCAAATGTCAAGCACAGCTGACGTCACAATTAGCGCAAGTCTCAGTGTCCCTCATGGTACCGAGAAATGATTAGCTCACCTAGGCGCGATGGGAATCGGGCTCGGGCCTAGTCTGCACTCGCCAGTTGCACGACGCGAGGCAGGGCTGCCTCCGAGTGCGCCGCCGCCAGTGACACGGTAGCCACCACCACGCAACAGTCACCTCCCCCCACCCCACCAAAAATTACTTACGTAATACACATCCGTACCTTTTTTATCCCCCGCTGAAAATAATCTATTTTATTTCAATATTTCGTATTATTCTTCAACGAAAAATTTAATCAATAATTCGATTATCAATAAAATAAAATGGAAGCAATTTTGAGTACAAAATTACAATAATATTATTTTAGAACTGAATAAATAAATTTAATGATTTACAAATTTAAATTTAAAAACAGGTACTATCCTGTTAACGGGGGGGGGGCGAACATATTCTTATTAAATAAAATAATTATTAATTTATAGCGGGATCAAAATGTTCTGTCGTTCACAGTTTGTCCCGCTTTTCGAAATTATCATAAGAGCGCTAATGCGTGCTAACAGTCACCCCCACCAAGTCTTCGATGACGTCATAGTTTTTGCTCACAGTGTTCACAGTATCGATAGAAGCAGTATGTGCGCAGCGGCTTTTTTTGTGATTACCGATTATAACAATAAACTAACAATTTGAAATATTATTAAACGATACAATGAGTTTTCAAAGTGTTAATGAAAATAAATATTTGATTATAACAACAATTCATGCATTTGTTCCGCGCGCAAATGCCGTCCATGTGCGCGGGTTACCTAAGAAGAATTTCGAATACTTGCAAAATTTTATCGGCCATATGGAAAAAAGTTCTTGAAAAGTTGTGTTTACAATCGTATTAAGATGTAAAAGCAAAGCAACGGTGTTTCATTCAAAAACCGTCGATGCTAAAAATGCAGTTGGTGTTTTGAGTGATTCAAAATTCATCAGTAAATCCATCCAAGTTCGATATAAAAATGGATCCTTTTTTGTGGAAGTCCTTTTATCGTCATCCATTCATAATAAAGTCGTTCAAAATTTGCTCACTCAAATCCATGGTGTGATACACCTTGAATACTGTTGCTATGAATCTGATCGCGCTTGATTGCATTTCAGATCTCTGAAGGCAGTCGAACAATGTCTAAGTGGTTCAAAAAAAAGGTTTTAAATTTGAAATATTATCAGAAGATGAACTGGTAAGCATATTTAGTAAATAAATCGGATCTTCGATCATTTTTTAAGCATCGATGCTAAAAATGCAGTTGTTTTTTGAATGATTCAAAATTCATCAATACATTTATTCAAGTTCACATGAACGCAAATGCCGTCCATGTGCCCGGCCACCTAAGAAGAATTTCGAATACATACTTGCAAAATTTTATCGGCCAAATGGAAAAAAAGTTCTGAAAAAGTTGTGTTTACGATAATATTAAAATGTAAAAGCTAAGCAACGGTGTTTCATCCAAAAACCATCGATGTTAAGAGTGCAGTTGATTTTTTGAATGATTCAAAATTCATCAATAAATCCATCCAAGTTCGACATAAAAATGGATCCTTTTTTGTGGAAGTCCTCTAATCGTCAACCATTCATAATAAAGTCGTTTAAAATTTGCTCACTCAAATCCATGGTGTGATACACCTTGAATACTGTTGCTATGAATCTGATCGCGCTAGATTGCATTTCAGATCTCTGAAGGCAGTCGAACAATGTCTAAGCGGTTAAAAAAAAAGGTTTTTAATTTGAAATATTATCAGAAGATGAACTGGTAATATATTTAGTAAATAAATCGGATCTTCGATCATTTTTTAAGCATCGATGCTAAAAATGCAGTTGTTTTTTGAATGATTCAAAATTAATCAATAAATCCATTCAATTTCACATGAACGCAAATGCCGTCCATGTGCGCGGGCCACCTAAGAAGAATTTCGAATACATACTTGCAAAATTTTATCGGCCATATGGAAAAAAGTTCTTGAAAAGTTGTGTTTACGATAATATTAAAATGTAAAAGCAAAGCAACGGTGTTTCATCCAAAAACCACCGATGTTAAGAGTGCAGTTGATTTTTTGAACCGCGGTCCTGCTCCCCGCGAGCCTTTCCGTCCTTTGAGTTAGTTTGAGTGAAGCTTGAAACGCATTATCTTTGATCAATCTCCCTCGGTTTCTTACGTACACGAATTCTTGAAAAGATATTAAATCTTGTTTCAAAATACAAATATTGTGCAACATGGAAGTAGCTAACAACACGAGCGTATGAAACGCAAGACATCCGTCTCTCTCTCTCACGATTTCTGGTTCGATAGGGTTAACTTTAAAATTTGTATCATTACCTGTGTCTGTATCGACAGTAGAAGCAATGACATTCTTCAAAATAACGAGAGGCGATTGATCCATCATGTTCGGTTGATTTTTACAATTTTTGTCATCGGTAAAGAGTCTAGAATTCGTCGCCAACGTCCCTTCCATAATCCAAATGCTCTCTCTATTGACATTCTTACTGATGACAGGCAAAAGTTGAAAATTTTCCGTCTCGCTGTTAGATGTCCGCCCGCACTGTTCTGTCGAAACAGTGAACAACGGTATGACATCACAAGGATTTGGCGCTGTGAGCATTATTCGGAACGCGGGCAGAGCCGAGTCGTAGCTTTTGAACGGTGAGACAGACGTTGTGGTCCTGTAGCAGATCTCCGCCTCGAATGGAGGCCGCGTGCTTCGTGATCGTTGGCGAAGCTATGAGCGGCGAAGGCAACAAACCGGGGGCTCGGAAAGTCAACAGCGCCCTCGAAATGTTACAGTACCAAAAATATATATGCGAAAGCATACAAGCCAATTTTTTATAAGAATCTCATAAGATTAAAAATAATAATTATGTATATACGAAATAAATGCATCAAATGCTTATATCATTGAGGTAAAAATAATAAAGAAAATCGTTTTAACGTTAAAAAATAGCCAAAATAATATTTTTCGTCGTGAGTCGACGTCAACGGTTTGATATAAAAATAATTTTATAATCCTATTTACACATTTGTAAAAAGTCCTCAATATCATAATTTATATTTGATACACTAAAAATAGCTTATTTAAATTATATTTTTTAGCGAAGCGATTTTTTCCTGGCCGGAAAGGGAGTGATGTAGTGTGACCCGCGAAGTGTCAAACTTACCTCGTGCAGTTAGTCACTCCTTATAAGGTTCGGGTGTGGTTATCTCTCTGTAGTTTTATAAATTCACATCGTACAATCATGCAGGTTTGTTGATCTGAAAATTATATTCGAAGCATCATGTACTTTTCGCATCATTTTTGTATCATGTATTCCGTCAGAATCCCAACGAAGACACTGAATGGAACGATATATTGCGGGCGAAGGGTATTATCCCGCCGAAAGAGAAAGAAATAACCGAGGATACGATAGTGTCTATGCTCGAAGAGACCATTCAGCAAAAGCAAGAAACCAGTATGTCTTTCAATAATAACATCTTCAAATAGCGGTATTTATAATTTTCACGGTTCGTAAATTTTACACGAATCGCGAAATGATTTTTGTACATTTTTAATGATTCCGTATTTTTATGCGATCAGAAGAGAAGCATATATCGGCGTTGAATCTGGACGAATTGGATGAATTGGAAGATGATGAAGATGAACAAGTATTTTTAGAGTATAGAAGGAAGCGCTTGGCCGAGATTCAAAGATTGGCCTCGAAACCTAGATTTGGAACAGTCATGGAGATTTCTGGACAGGACTATATACAAGAAGTCAACAACGCAGGAAAAGAAATTTGGGTTGTTATACATCTTTACAAGCAAGGGTAATATTACTTCAACGTTGAATTCATAACTTATTTTATAGTAGGGTTATAAATCAACATGAATAACATTTCGATATTAATTTACAGAATACCTTTATGCTCTTTGTTGAACCATCATCTCAATGAATTGGCCGCCAAATTCCCATATACTAAATTTTTGAAGTCCATAGCACAGACTTGTATACCAAATTTTCCTGAGAAAAATTTGCCAAGCGTGTTTATATATCATGAAGGTGAATTGAAAACTCAACTAGTGGGGCCAATGGAATTCAGAGGACCGAGTATAACATGCAATGGTATAAATTATCCTGATTTTTGTAGGAAGTTTATCAATTAATTTCAGTATCTCGTGGACACATGTCAATTTATATCATTTACTGATAACTTTAAATGTCTCAAAAACATTTAAAAAGTGCGACATTTTTTAAGGTCTCATCATTCATTGTTTGTTTTAATCTTTTTATAATGAAAACTACCTGTTCAATGCTTCTTGTACGCATTATGAAGACTGGTATTCATATTCTATTAGATTGAACCAAGTTTTCCCTGACTTTATAGCTTTAAAAAATTAAATACTGTCATAATTAACGAAATTGGGCATGTTTATCTGTGAGTAATTAATTTGTAACAATAATTAAAATATTTAAAAATAGTTATAATTCTATAAGTGAATTGAAGACTTAAAAGTTCAATATTCAAAGTAAATTATAAGAATTCTTAAATTCAGGTTCATAATAGTATAGACATGGAATAACGTCATTGTTTTTTTTTTCTCTTCCAGAGCTAGAATTTTTACTCGGTCAAACTGGTGCAATTGATACGGAGATCAAAAACGACCCAAAGAAGGCCATTAAAGACAAAATGTTTTCGGATTTAGAAGGTTCAATGGACTGGTGATAAAGGCTAATTGAATAATAGTTTACTTATTTATATTTATTTCTTTAAATCGTACATTGTTGACAAAAACTATGAAACAGTATTTTTATTTCTCAAATAATATATTTTTATTTCTCAAAAATAACAATTTAAAATGCATATTGAATCATGAAAGATCAAATAAAGTTATTGTTATATGAATTGTTTATATTATTTTAATGCCCGTTTAATTCATGGAAGCGAAGCACGTGTTTTTCATATCGGTGGATGTATATATTATGGATTTTTTTTTTGAAATGTTCAAAATTTGCATATTAGCAACCTCTATATGCATTTAGAGTGGTGACACATTTGGTTATGTATGTTTCGGTATTAATTTTTGAACGCATTCCTAATTCAAAAACCTTAGCTAAAATTTGAGATGCGTGTTCTTGCATGCAGACGACTAGTTCTGGAAGTTTTTCAAGAGCAGATATTGCGACTTCTGGATTTGATGCATCCAAGCATCTCATTAATGCTGCCAACCCTGCAATTAAAATATGTTTTATTTCCGTTTTAGAAATGCTCGCGGTTACCGTACAAATACTTCAGTATACTTCTGAAGGAGTAAATTTTGCAAAGGAGTGGTGATACTCGGCTAATGACGCCACTCCAGAACAGTCAAGGGGGAATAACAAAATTGATCAACGATAAGAATGATGCGAGTATCTTAATTATCAAAACAAACGCCTGCTCTCAAGACAACATGAATGAGAGTCGTCTTATCTTTGTTGAAAGATCTTAATAGCTTATCCGACTAATTTTATGACGGTTAAAAGATTCTTTAGAATAGGATTTTTGTTGAATAGTAAGTATGAATATTTACGAGTTTATAAAAATATATTGAGAATGTTTAGACGGCACGATTTCGATGTACAAGTGTATGATACGCAAGACGTCCGTCTCTATCTCACGATTTCCGGTTCGATAGGGTCAACTTTAAAATTTGTATCATTACCTGTATCTGTATCGACAGTAGAAGCGATAACATTCTTCAAAATAACGAGAGGCGATTGATCCATCATGTTCGGTTGATTTTTATCGCCCCAGTCATTTTTACTGACTTGTTGTTCGTTTTGTTGCGAAGTTCCACCAACGTTCAACACAGCGAGAGCTGGTTGGGAACTATAAATTTGAACAAAGATAAAGATTTTGTTACGAGAATTTTAACAACAGGATGAAATAATAAAATCGTTATTTACCAAATGGTATGGTGATGATCTCTGAGATAATCGCTTGCCGCTGCAATGTCGTAAGCCATATAACCCTGTACTAATGTTGCGAATCTTTGAACAAGAGACGATAAATCCTTCATGTGACCGTGCATATTAATGACTGAAAAATAGTTATCCAGTGCGACATGTAATCTTTTTCTATATGGTGGTGCAAAAAGGGACGGCTGCAACATTTCCAAAATACGCAACGTATGGGAGAAGTAAACAAAGTGACCGCCGTTGTAAAACGGACCCCATGCCAAATGAGATCGACCTTTAAGTAATGTGCCAAGTAGGCCCAACTGTCGAAGAGCCAAACGCGGATGTTGTCTACACATCGATTTACAGCTGGCTTCTAATCCAGGTTGTATTCTATAAAAAAATAATATATATTAATAACATGACTTCTTGTATTCAGATATAAATACAAAATAAAAACAAAATTTTCGTTACATCGAGGTTTTACTGTATTAGAATTTTATTAAGAAAAAACAAATACCTTTGTCTCCAATCTTTGGAATGTGGCGTCGAAGCAAGAGCAGTAAACATACAGTGAGAAATCTTATCTACAATACTGGTGGATGATTCTAAAAATTATAAAAATTAAAATAACAATTCATAATGAAAACTAATTGAATTTAATGCTATGTATGAAAATGTCTACGAAATATTCACCAGTGCAATCTGTTTCATTTGCGTCCAGAACCATAATATGTGGAGAGTTTCCTTTGGTGGACAAAATATTCCAGATCTTTGGTATTCGCATGTATAGCAAAATTATAAATGTTTGTACAGTTTGATTTGAATCTATTGCTTTTCTTTCAAGACTGGCCAATGCACTTAATATCGAGTGCTCATCTTGTAGGCATTCGAGTAAAAGAGGAAGTCTTGATTCTATTTTAAGACACGATTGATCATTATTTGAACATTGTTCTGCTTCTTCAAGGATGTATGATATCAATACACCTAACTGTAATTTTTTCAAAGATTAATACATCATATACAGTTTTATATTTATACGGAAACATTTTAATTAAATATATTTTACTTGTTCGTGAGTAAGACGTAAGATATTTTCAGGCGTGTGATGTTTTGGAGTTGTTTTATCACGACCTTGCCATATTCGTGGACTTCTAGTCAATGCCCAAATCAATTCAAGAACAGTCGTAGCTTCCCATTTCCTATGTTCAATATTAATACGTTTATAAGATGAATGAAAAATATAATGTAAAAAAATAATCGAGCAACTGACTTGTCGGAAGAAAGAAGCGCAGTGAGACATCCGTGCAATGTTCGCCATGATGCTCTATGGGCTAAAAGAGCGACAAGAAGCTCTTGCCAAGGAGCACCACCAGGCTTGAACATTAGGTGCATCTGATAAATAAAAAATACGATATAGCAATCAAATGGATAACATCAAATCAATAAAATACACGTTTTATTCTTAAACCTGTGCTTTTGGATCGTCTCCTAAAAGTTCAGGTTGGAGATCGGCAAGCCAATCAATTATTAAACCGGCCGCTTCTCCTCCACTTTCCAACGAGAGAAAACTCGTCTGTGTTTCTGCGTCACCGTCTCGTTTGAATTTTTTAAAATATCCATCTTGCTGCCTATCCAAAATTGTCACCATTACTTCGATAAGCGTTTTTGTATCGTGCTGATCGATGAGGCATCTTCCCATTTGTTCAAGCATATTAATAGGACAAGATTCCAAAGCTAAAAAACGATAATAATTTCAATTATACATTTTTTTTGAGTAATTTCACGAAGCCTCAGTATGCTAAATACCTTTTACTAAAAAGTCTGTAGGGTTTTGATTGCCTATTTGATTATTGAACTCTTCTATTTTTTGTGAAACCTTTTTCACAACGTCATTCGTTGTTGTGCCGATCTCGCCCTTTTTGCCGTTACCCTCGCAGAACATTTTAAGAAGCGAGATGAGCGGACCTTTTGTATCACCATAGTGCGTTAAAAGAGTTTCAGCAACGTTCGTTAATGGTTCATCAAAAGGTGAATTGCGACAGTTTGAAAGAAGTCTCATGAGGGGACACGAGTACTTCAAGTGTTTCAGAAAGCCGACTTCGAATTGTTGACATTTTGGACTTTTTAAAATCAGTCCCAAATAAATGACGATACACTGAATGAACGGGCAATCAGTTACGGCAAATGACTGATTTTTTATTTTCTTTATTTCGCAAGCTATTATCTGAAATATTATATTTTTAAATAAAATGTCACGTTCAAAATGAAAACATTTAAATTACACGCTAAAAACGTACCTTTTGCAATGATGTAAATCCAGTGTTAACATTTCCTTCGTACGTGGTGGCATTTAAGAATGCAGTGGCAAATAACGGTCCTACTTGTTCTAATAGAATTTCTTTGGTATTTAATGACTTTTGGTTCAAATTCTTCCATTGTTCGTCATTATTTAAGCCAAAAATAGGAAGACTCGGCAATGGGTCGTCCACCAAAACTGGTTCTTTAAATCAAGCAGTGTTAAAATATTAGAGAATGTTGTACTTTAACTCTTTCACACCGGAGAACATACACGCTACGCTCTAATGTAAATCCACTTTTCTGTCAGATCCGCTACAGCGTATAACTAGCTTGATGATGAACCAGGCTCAATAAATGAACCTTAACACTGTTGATAGCACACAATATTCGTTCATTTCATCGGAATATTTTTTGGTGTTCAACTTGCATGGCATCTGCTTTCTGTTGTTCAGATATTTATGTCTAATAATGTGTTGCGAAAATAAAAGGACAGGATTACCGTGCAAACCTGCCAGTTTACTTTTAAAGGAGTAGATTTTGCAAAGGAGTGGATATACTCGGCTAATGACACTACTCCTGAATATTCAAGGGGGAATAACAAAATTGGGCAATGATAAAAATGATGCGAGTATCTTAATTATCAAAACAAACGCCTGTTCTCAAGACAACACAAACGAAAGTCGTCCTATCTTTGTTGAAAGTCTTATCCGACTATAGCGATTTTGTATCACTACCTAATCTTCTGGTGCATACAATATATTAGGACCAATCTTTGATTGTATTTAGTTAAAAAAATCTTAATAACAATATAATATTGATATTATCTATTAGTCAGAAAAATATAATATGATAAATTTTTATTATTCTTACCATCTGGATAAACGGGTTCTTGTAAGCCTAATGAGTTATAAAAAATTTGACCACCTCGAGCTCCGCGTCGCCATTGTACACCTACTAATTGAGCCATATATCCTCTTTCTACGACTAAACCAGATAGTTTTTCAGCAGGACAAGCATCTAATGCACTCAACAAGGCACTGTAAAAAATATATGAAATGCATTTTAAATTATAAATAATAGAAACTACAGTTATCAACATTGGAATGAAAAAAAAAACATGAAGTAAAGTGTGAAATTATATACCTCATTGAATCGATTGGTATTCCAAAGCTTTGAATAAACAAGACAAGTTGTTGTGCGTCAAGATCTTTTAAGCCGGCGTGTATTAAAACCGGTTGATTTGATCGAACCATTTTCAATTTCAACCAATCTGGAAACAGCAAGGCTTCCTCTGAAGTGTCGACAAGGTAAGCTTTGGGGGAATTGGGTCCAAACCACACCGATAAAAACCACTTGAAGATTTCTTCATTTTTATCCACTAACAAAAAATATTTTAATTAAAACAAGTTCGAGAAAAATGTATATATGTATATAAAAAAAACTTACATTTGCTGGGTCCATAAGTAAGAAGGATAATAATTGCATGCGCAATAAGGATATGCATTGTACATTCTTCCCCGGATGGCCAATTTAAAAGTATTTGATCTTGACTAGAGCACCAGTCGTATTGTGGTTTACGAGGTTCACGAGCCTGATAAGGATTAAGAATATTTTATTGCAATAATTACATATATATGAAAATTATATGGTCATTTGTAAATAATAAAAACCTTGTTCATGTATTGATGAAAAATGGTATTCAGGCAATGTAGTGTTTGATGCGGATTTGTATCGTCCAAATCGTCTTGAGCATCCTTAGGATCATTTGATAGTGCGGATAACGGTATAATAGCACTCATTATACACATACGCTCCACAATCAACTGTCCCAAGTCCTAGTGTAAAAGATACGTTTATAAATACAGCGCATTATTTAGTACAATTGCAGTGATCACAAGAATAATACTGACTAAAACGATTTCTTGTAGTTGATTTGATGTAGAGCAATGTAATTGAGCGTGTTCTGCAAGAAAACTGATGTAGCAGGTAACGTAAGACGGCTCAGTCTCAACCAGGCAAGCGCTTCGAAGTGCTGCAACGACTTCTTCTCGAATTATATTCCAATGTCTATTACTCGGTATAATTGATAACCATTCTCTAAAAATGTTAAAAAAGTGTTGCAAATATGTTTAAATCATTTCCATGCTTGAAAACGAGTATGATTTTAATACTGTTAATAAAATATGCATTAAAATAATTACTCTGGTGTGACGTTGGTGCTCCATTCGGCTTCTGTTGGTTCTTCTGAATTCAATGGACTAAGTACTAATTTAAGACCCTAAAACAAAAATTAACTTATAATTTTGAGTCATACATTTACTTTTTTTTCACTTAAAGTGTATAAAAACAAACCCGATTTGCTTGATATCGAACTGGGGGATGCGTATGAGTAAGACGCTGTAAAAAGTACGTAATAACATCACGCACTGTTGTTTCACCGTCTACTAATAGTCTTAAATGATGAATGAGTTCATGCGTTTTACCACCAAGTCCAGGGCTTCCTCCCACCGCTAAAAATTCGCATACGCACTGAACAGGGAGCACACTGTAAAAATGTTAAATATTCCTGAATAAAATGATCGTAAATAGTTTTTCAATTACACGTTTAAAAAAATGAATAAACGGACCTTAACATATTATCCGAATTATGTAAAAGATCTTGAAGCCACGGCATTGCGCGTTGAATGCTCTGTCTGGTAATAATGTCGGACATAAGAGCAGACTGACGGCATAAAATATGACCAAGCCTGAGATTTTTGTTTAAAGCTTGTAAGCATTCCAATACAGTTGGAGGAGGTCGTCTTGCTGGACCCAAAGGATCCATTAGCATGAGCTAAAATGGGAACAAAGATATTATTTTTTTATATTTAATCGTATACACTCGATGATGATTAATACATAAATAAATATTTAAAAAAAACCTGTGATAATAATCGACTGGTATGTTCAGTTATGGGAACTTTGGTACTCGCAGCAGCTAGATGTCCTTCAAATTGAAGTACAGCAGTTCTCTCGCCTTCTATTTCGCCAAAATATTCTGTACAAGTCCATTTACTAAAATAAAAAGGATAATTTACTTTGACGGCTCAAACAAACAATAAAATTGCATCTCTTGTGAGTCTCTTACTTGGTAATGCACATTTCAATGAGTGCTTTGAGAGTTGGATATTTATTGTAGACTTGAAGAGAAAATGTATGCGGGTTGTGTGCCGCTATCATAACGAGGACCATCCAGGCTCTCCAATACAAAGATGTAATTGCTAACGATGGAGCTACATACCTTAAAATTACAAATATTTAAATATTAATGTATAAAAACGTAGATGTAACTACAATATAATTCCAAATAAATACCCTTGGGGTAGTGAAATATTTTCAGGATGGTGATATTGACATAGCTGAAATATGTAGTCAGCTACTTCTATTTTATCAATAGGTAATGGATTATCTTCAGTTGGAAGAGCACTCGCTCTTCGTACTAGCTGTTCACATAGTTCCAATGCTTCGCCAGGAGTGACAGGGAGCTCCTAATAGAAGTTATTTAAAGCGTTAATAATTTAAAATTGAATGGTAATTAATTACTATTTATTGGTTTTTCTTAGTATCACCTTTGCAAGTCCTATACAAAGAATTCTAATCAATGTATTTTGTAATAGCGGAACTTCACAACTTGTGCGATAAGCAAGACTTCTTTCAGATTCTTGAGGCCAATTATCAAGTTTGGAATACGTATCAACGTTCTCTAAAAACATGATCTGTAAAACATTTAAAACTTTTAATAAGAACTAATTTTGATAGATATTATTAGCGTTTTTTAAATTGTTGATACCTTATGAAGTGCCAAGACGTATTCTTGTTGTTGTGGTCTGTATAAAGACACTGCAGTTTCATGAAGCCACCATACACCATCACATTGGATCGAAGCAATCTGTCGATTTATTATAAATAAACATTCAGCTAAATTTTTAGATTATTGAATAAAAATATGTTTGCGTACAAAAATAATTACCTGTATTTTATAATCGAGATGATGTTTGGAATGTGTGGCTGTTAGCATAATGCATAATGAAAGCAAATCGGCAATGGCGTGAAACATTCGTTCTCTACATTCTGGTGGTGGTTCTTTAATTGGAGCCGATACTAAAGCACGGCAAAGAGATAAAAGGGATTGCGTTCCTTCTGTGCGTCCAGCACGAACCGCTTCACGTATTAACGCTCTTAATGGTCTAAGATATTCTTCAGGTCGCATTAAAAGTTCCTATGTAAATCAATAAAGCTTTCATATTAATACCATGCTATTTATTTCATTTGATCAATAAAAACAAATTTAACCTGGAAAGTTTCAGCCATGGCCTGCGAAACTGCTTGGGGTTGCGCCTGTATTAACGATGCAATAGCGGGCATGTTATTGGGATTACGAACATTTGAAAGCTCATTATAGATTGTATGCTTGACGACGCTTTGTAAAATCGTAGGTGACATAGTGATCAATTCTCTATATTAAAAAAATATATATTTAAGAGTTATAAAATTGAATTTATATTCCAGTCGGCCAAATTATTTGAAATACAAACCTGAGACAACTGAGGTAAGAGTTGACGAGTGGCTTGGTTTTAAGTCTCATTTTTACTAATTGAGCTAGAACTTCCTGATCACGAGCTGCACTCGATATATTCGTGGTCAAATATGCTAGAAGTTCGAGTGCAGGTCGCCATAATTTACCTGAATGTAACCAAGATTCTAGACGACATGCTGCTATATAACGAATCTAAAAATAAATTAATTTTAGATATTTGACTTGTATATCGATTTGTCACATTGGTTTTATCTTTCAATTACCTCCGGAGATCCCGATGTAGCCGCTAACAGCTTGAGGAAACCTTTTCCGATTGCATCAGGAGCTGATCGCCTTCCAAGTTGTTCTTTGATAGCTTCTAAAACCATGGCTTCTACCGATTCATAATTGTTTGTATATCTACACATTTAAAAAAGAATAATGATAACCTCTCGGGTATAAAAAAAATAAAAAATTCGAAGGGGGAACACAGGGTCTGTGCTAGTACTCCCGTATGGGTTAATACTTGGTAGATGAAGTTAAAGGCACATTTAATTTCATAAATAACACTTTTTTACCTATGAAAGGTTATGAATTCCAGGTCGGTAGAATCACTGTCTTCTTCGGATGGGATTAATAAAGGTGATCCTGAAGGAGATAATGTACCTACAAAAACAAACATCACAAATATAGACATATGAGTATTTGAAGAGCAACAAGCATTTCATTTGTGTTATGACAAAGTTTTTGATGCGTACACAAAAACATTATTTATTTATAAGTAGCAAGGATTACATTTTTGGTATAGAAAAATATGTTAAAAACTGCAATCTGATATGACTACAAATAGTCCCGCAGTGGACTATTTGTAGTCTTCTTCTTCTCAATTAGCTTGAATAACTCAGGATTTTAAGGTATATATATATTTAAATTTATGTTTTCTTACCTAATGTATTATTATCATTTGGCATTAAATGACTCGGTGGAACAGAGGTCAAAAACGCTGTCGCTATATTTTCTACAAAGCATTTACACCACGCACAATCAACCCACCAGCGCTCATTTAGAGCATCATCAATATAAACCTATAAAAGAATAAACCAATAAGTTTTAACTGTTATAAGTCTAAAAAAAATTGCAATTGAGTAGTATAACAAAATGAATATAACCTTTATAAAAATATCTGGCCATGTTTTACTATCTTTGAAGCCGGCATACAATAAATTGCAGGCCAAAACGAAAACAAGTGGATTTCCTTTACTTTTGAACGCTGTTCCTTGTTCTCTTTTGAGTAATCCACACAGCGCTTGCATCACGGCTTCGCTACCAAATATAGAAGGCCTCAACTTTGCCAGATAGATTAAGCTGTGACAAAGTACTAAATCTGGTTTCCATCGTTGATTTTTAAGCAGTCTAACAGCTCCAACCAAAAGCGTACTCTGAAATTTAAAAATAGCCATGAAGCAACAATCATATGAAATTTGCTAAATTTCATATGTTTAAATATATACCAATTTATCAGAATTGTGGCTATCATAAGCATTGAGCACAAGTGGCACCAAATCGGCGGGATCTATATCTAAAGCAGTGCTGGATTCGCTGGAACTTCCGCCGAAGCTTGCCAATTTTGGCTTTTTAGCTGGAGGAACTGAGGTACTCGAACCTTCTCTTTTGCGCTCTGAGGTAGCTAAAATATATATTTCAAACCATGGAATAAATTAAGTCAATCTTACGAATAAAAACAATAACAATAAGTAAAATTTCCATCTTACACGGGGCAGCTTTATTATGAATTCTTTTGGCATCTTCTCGGTTTATAGCCGGTGTATTTTTTGACCCCAAAGCAAATAAGTCTGTCGGATATTGGACAATTTTATTTTTACCCCCCCTCCCCATTTGAGATTTACCTCTTTCCATTATATATTCTCCTAAATATTACATTTAAGTATTTGAATTGTTATGAGTTCTAGAAAAAAAAAAAAATCAATTACATTAAAATACAGATAAATGAGTATAGAAATATGATAAATAAAACGGTAATATTTAAATCAATATGATTTTCATTAAAATAGAGTGTATTCATATGTATATAGTGTAACTAAAGGTTATGATCTATGCTACTCGTCACAGTTTGTACTATATTATTAAACTTGTATTAAACAGCATTCAAATTTTGTAATAATCTACATAAGAAGGGAGATAATAAAAATGTAAATTAATTACTTGCATGCAGCTCATATAAACAGCAAACAAAACGACTACTAACACTGCTGAACGTCAACAACGAAATCGCAGTGTTGCCAGAAGTCAAATTATGTTAAAAAAAATTTTTCGCCGCCAACTAGAATACAAATAACTATATTCATTTGGAAATAAATAATGCTTTATTTAATATATATATATATTTTAAGTTGTCTTGTTTTGTTATATATAAAATAAATATATTTCTAGCTCATAAATTAAATATATTATAAATACGCACTAGGACGATATTACGATTCTTTGGCCAAGTCAAAAAAAAAACATATAGTGGATTGACGTTTGCACGTTGCGCCGGTTTGCGTCAGCTCAGATCAATCAGCACAAGGATGGAAGTACGATGCGATTCGACAAATCCGCCCACTGGTAATATTTAACAACGCAAAGTTTTAAATGTTCTAGTTTCATTCAAATGTATCACATTATGTTAATAAAATTAAGGTTATATCTATTTTTATCAAGATATACTTGTACATGCTAAAGTGCTCTTTCTATTTGTAGGTGGCATTATAGCCTGCGAATTGGTCAACAATCAAAAATTCCCCATCAAAATTATCTGGGGATCTGAATCGAGCGTCAAATTTTCAAATGGCACAGTCAAAACTTATGAAACTCAGAATGATCTCTTACGAATTCTCGCGCGTGAAGCTAAAGATGCCCAAATCGATGGAACATCATCGATAGATCGCATAATTACGGATCACTGGCTGTCATATTCTCAAGTGGTCCATAACGATTTACAAGACTTGGTGAAATATTTGGATAAAGTTCTTACCACTTTAACTTATCTCGTCGCGAATAAATTGACGATTGCAGATTTGGCTGTTTTCAGCATTTTAAATGGTATTGCAATGAGAATTTACTTTGATTTTTATTTGAATTATATTGAATTGTTAATTATTGTTTTTAAATCCTTAGATTCGTCTTCATATGCAACTTTGAGTAAAAAAGTGGAGTTTAAAAATGTTACGAGATGGATGAAACTTATTGCCGCTCAACCTTCAGTTTTAAAAGGTCTGGAAATCGTGAAAAAGAATGTCAAAATAATATCCGTGAAAGAAAAAAGGTATGTCTTTTTTTCCCATATTTTCAACAGAAATACTATCATAATCATTTTGCAATTATAAACCGTTTTGCATTAAGATAATTAAATATGACTTTTATTAAAATTGTGGTAGTCAATCTGGTCTCTTGCTCAATAATGGGCTCAATTTCATAATGGGCGGTACGTATTTTGTCATAATACTTTTACGCACTGTATCGATGGAAATACGGAAATACAACATCAAATGAGACTTTCTGCCTACCAATAAACATATTTTTACTAAACCGTCCACCATATGTTTATGGATCAAATTGATCTAACTCAAATGCCATTTCACTGCGACTATCCTAACAAACGGAAAAGAAATAAGTCTGGTAGTAGACTTCAAACCTCAATTTATTGTCATACATGCCCTCATACAAAGCGAGGGTGCATCACAGGGATTATTTTGCAAACTATCACACAAAAACCGATTGCAGAGTGTAATATTTAATAGATTTTGTTTTGTAAAACAGTGCCGATAGATCTTCTCCTGGTCAGAATACCGAAACAGGTGGACGTCTTCAAGAAGGAAAATTTGTGGATCTGCCTGGAGCTGAGATGGGAAAAGTCGTAGTTAGATTTCCACCTGAAGCATCTGGGTAAAACTATTCAACAATTTTTTTGGTTGCACACATCACTGAAAAACATATTTATTTACTTCTTTTAAATTATAGATATCTTCATATAGGACACGCTAAGGCAGCTCTTTTGAATCAATATTATCAACAAGCATTCAAAGGGAAATTAATTATGAGATTCGACGATACAAATCCGGCCAAAGAAAATGTTCACTTTGAAAAGGTATTATTTATTTAACTCGATTTATTAATCCGATTGAAAAACGTATAAACACTATTTTTTAAATTCAGGTTATTTTGGAAGACGTAGCTATGTTAGACATAAAGCCGGATATTTTTACGCACACATCTGAATATTTCGATTTGATGTTGGGAATGTGCGAACAGCTCATTAAGGAACAAAAAGCATTCGTTGACGATACGCCCGGTGAAGAAATGAAAAATGAACGCGAACAAAAAGTGGAGAGTGCAAATAGAAACAATTGTAAATAGATTTTATATATTTTGTTACGTTAAATCATATCAAATGGTTTATTATTTTCGATTTATTTTAACTTATAGCCGTTGAAAAAAATTTGAAAATGTGGGAAGAGATGAAAGCGGGCTCTGATATCGGAATTAAATGCTGTGTTCGTGCCAAAATAGATATGCAATCTCTTAACGGCTGTATGAGGGATCCGACCATATATCGCTGCAAACCAGAGCCACATCCAAGAACTGGAACAAAATATAAGTGAGAACTACTAATGCCTTTATTTTAAGCAAAAATATAAACATTTCTACAAGTCTATTATTAAAATGGAGATTATTTTTATAGGGTCTACCCAACTTATGATTTTGCCTGTCCAATTGTCGACTGCAATAGAAAATGTTACACACGTCTTAAGAACAATGGAATATCACGATAGGGATCCTCAGTTTTATTGGTTCATCGAAGCTTTGGGTTTAAGGAAACCTTACATATGGGAATATAGCAGGTAATTTGAAATACATTTTAAATGTTAATACATTTTTGCAATAAATTTACTATTCAATTATTATTCATTTCAGATTAAGCATGACAAATACGGTGCTCTCCAAAAGAAAGTTAACATGGTTTGTTGAAGAAGGCTTAGTTGATGGCTGGTAAGTATTTTTTTTGTAAAATATTTATAAAGAATGGTCCGATGGTGAGTAGGATTTGCAAAAAAGTGATGATACTCGGCGAATGACGCTATTCCAGAACAGTCAAGGGGGAATAACAAAATTGATCAACGATAAGAATGATGCGAGTATCTTAATTATCAAAACATACGCCTGTTCTCAAGACAACACGAACGAAAGTTGTCTTATCTTTGTTGAAAAAGCTTAATAGCTTACATAATTAATTATAAATTTTCTTTAATCCTAATCTAAAGTTATTTTATTGTTTTATAACTCTGATGCTGATAAACGTTTATGGTTTTTACGATTTTAATAACTTAAATAGCTGTTTATATTATGTGTGAGAAATATTTTTATTACTGATATTCCTTTAAGTTGCTTTTATTGAGTTTTTTTCCATAAAAAATAAAACAATAAACAGCTATTTATAAATATATACAAGAAGAAGTTTCCGTATATAAACATTTTTAATTCAATCAATAATTTTATTTTAGGGATGATCCCACGATTTCCTACTGTTCGTGGAGTTTTGCGACGTGGAATGACCGTGGAGGGATTAAAACAGTTTATTATCGCTCAAGGATCATCTCGATCTGTCGTGTTCATGGAATGGGATAAGATTTGGGCATTCAATAAAAAAGTATGCAAATAAATTTGATATATAATTTAATATTTTGACTTCTTAAATATGTTTATACTATCATATATTTTTATAGGTGATAGATCCGATTGCACCCCGTTACACTGCACTTGAATTGAATCCTGTCACGGTTAATATAAAGAATATTAAGACAAATGAAATGTTGAACTGTCCCTCTTCATCCGAAAAATCCCGATGTAGGTACAAAAACATTTTGGACTGGATCTAAAGTATTAATAGATCAAGCCGATGCCAAAACACTCAAAGAGGGAGAAAATGCAACTTTCATAAACTGGGGAAACATACAAATCGAAAAAATACACAGGTTAAATTAAATCCGAATTATGTATGGTTGTGCAATTTAAGATCATAGAAAATAAATATTTTTAATATTGTTATTAGATCCCCCAACGGAGATGTCACCTCGGTAGATGCAAACACCAATCTAGAAAACAAGGATTATAAGAAAACGCTTAAGCTTACATGGTTGGCTGATACGCCAGCAGCTCCCTTCACTCCCACGTTCTGCGTATTCTTTGATCATATCATCTCAAAATCGGTATTGGGGAAGGACGAAGACTTTAAGCAGTATATTGGCCACAACACCCGAGTAAATATATATTTAAAATATAATTTTGAATTGAATTATCATTTTAAAATGTTTTCTAATGTGTATTTTTATTTAGACTGAGGTGCCAATGCTCGGTGATCCAGAGCTCGCCAATTTGAAAAAAGGTGATATTATTCAACTGCAACGGAGAGGTTACTTCAAGGTTGACGTGCCGTATAAAGCAGCATCTGAAATAAGTGGATGTGTTCAACCTTGCATTTTGTTCCATATACCCGATGGTCATACGAAAGAAAATCCCACTCAGGTATGTGCATATTTTTAGTTTTTGTATATTTATCATATTTAAAAAATAATTAAATGATCCCAATCAAAATAAAACTTATACGATAATAAAAATATATATGTAAATACTTTTCAAAAAGCACTTCTTTCTGTTCATAATTCACTGTCACTTTATTATGAACAAAGTTTAAGAACAGAATGAGTGTTTAAAAGTCGAAGCTCGATTGTTCGTGTTGTCTCGAGAACAGGCATTTGTTTTGATAATTAAGATACTCGCATCATTCTTATCGTTGATCAATTTTGTTATTCCCCCTTGACTGTTCTGGAGTGGCGTCATAATGAACGAATATTGTGTGTTTTCAACAGTGTTAAGGTTCATTATCAAATCCGAAAGGGTTAAGTTTAGAACATATTTCTTTTGTGAAAACTATTTATTTAGATGATATTCTTGGTCATTTCATTTTAATCCAATGATGCAAATATAGAAAAATACATTGTAGTATTAATAAAATTCATTAAATTGATATATTTTGCCTATGTAGCTTCAAATTTCAATAGAATTGCATACACATTCAAAATGTTGCATACGTTTCCTAAAAATTCGTTTCGAAATCGATCTATCGATATATAGAACAAAAGTTCAACGTTTTGATATTGAAATTCCATGTTGATTTGTTTTAATATTTGATTATAAACATCATTTAATACAAGTAAAAATCTGGTCATTAAGTTAACCAGGCTCCCAGGCTAGCCCGTAAATATGCTTGGATTGTTTATTCATGCATTTGAAGTGATTTTGCATTCCTCCATTATCAAAAATTGTCGTTATATTGATATTTTGTTTATTAAATTTGTATTGTAGTTAAGTTGTGGTTTGCACAGATAAATGTTTCCAAATATTATTGTTTAAATGAAGACCGAGAAATATAATAAACGTATAGAATTGACGAAGATATAGTTCATACGAAGGATATGTTTTATTTACTGTCAATCTCGCTCGTCAGTGTGTTTAATCCAATACCATTTTATGGGGTGGTTATCACATTCGGTCGACCACTGCGCTGTTTGCCGTCATTATACAGTCAGTATCTGTTTTTGGAAATAGAATTTGTAGTATCCTAGTTTAAACATTGGGTTCCGCTCCTCATTTATGAATAATTCGATAAATCATTTCTGTATTCGTGTGGATTCATCCGAGTTTGTAGTCCTACTTGCAAAAAGGTCTATCTAGATTTTTAAACAAATGCTTATCGTTAATATTATTATATCGCCTTGTGTAATTAAATACGACCATTGCGTCATTCTTGTTTATATTTTATATATATTCTATATTTTATTGCATTTAAATGTATTTAAAATAATTTTAAAAGTCAATTTAATATGGAAAGAATGGATGAAAATCGTATTTCCTAATGACTTTATATATGCAACTAAGACATTTAATGATTTTGACATCTTTTTTTAATATTGTTCTTGAATTGCAACGATGTCAAAATATAAAAATGCGAATATTTCTGTTCAAAAAATATTAAACTGCTTTTATTTATGGTAAATAAATAATTGATTTAAAAAAATAATCATTAGCCGTTCTCGCGTACATCGATTACTTTCACCTGATCAAACAGAAAACGCAAACATTTTGTCAATTCACTACTTAAATGTCAAGTTATAATTTTATTTTGTGTCTTGTATGAATGACGGTAGATATTTTTATTATCGGAATCATTTCATAATATAATATATTGAAGTATTAAAACACTGTTAAATCACTAGTCAAAAATATCATATGAAATGTCATTGTTTATTATGTCAATTGTTGTTGACCCCTGAGCGAACTCGCCACGCGGATCTTTACGTCAATTGGCATGTGCTACGTTGACATGTAAGTTCTACTTGTTGAGCTTCAGAAACTCATTCAAGTAAATATATTGAATATTTTACTTCTGTTCAATGAATTATTAATTAGTTCATTGATAAAATTGTTTAGGTTAAGGTTTATCATATGAATATCAGAATAAAAAGGGTTTAAGTGCCATTTTGTATCATATTTATTGGCACTTAGGCCCTTTTTTATTTTCGGTATTCATATAGTGTTATTTTGTATTGATATTTAAATTTTCGATTTTAGGTTCAGAATTTGAACTTGCAAAAGTCTGACAAGAAACCCAAAGTAGCTGCGGCTGATGTACAACCCCCAGTAACAGCTATTGCTGCCACAAATATAGAAGATTTATATGAATCGGTGGCTCGTCAAGGTGATAAGGTCCGACAGTTAAAGCAGGATAAAGCAGATAAAGGCATTATAGATACTGAAGTAAGATATATGATTATTCATAGGTAATTTATACACTATTTAAAGATTAAATAACTTTATTTTTAATTGTCTACACAGGTAAAAGCCTTGTTAAGTCTTAAAGCCGACTATAAAAAAGCTTCCGGTTCCGATTGGAATCCAAACTGTAAACCAGCTGCACCGAAAGCTGCCGCTTCACCACCTGCCAATAATGTTAATTTGATATTAGGAAATATTACCGAACAGGGCGACAAAATCAGAAAATTGAAACAGGAAAAAGCCGATAAAAAAGTGATCGAAGTAGAAGTAAAAGCACTTTTAGCATTAAAGGCTGAATATAAAAATATAACTGGTTCTGATTGGACCCCTGATGCCAAACCAACTTCGCCTGCTCCGAGTGCTCCTCTCAAGAGCAATAATGTCGATTCAGTGCTCGAAAAAATAGCAGAACAGGGTGATAAAATTAGAAAACTCAAACAGGAGAAGGCCGATAAAAAGACCATCGAAGAAGAAGTACGTCATATTAAAAACGTCATTTAAAAAAAAATACAATGCATTTACAAATAATATATTTTTCCTTCATAGGTAAAATCTTTATTGAGCCTAAAATCGGAATACAAGACATTGACAGGATCCGACTGGACTGTCAATGCAAAACCGTCCACGCCCAAAGCCGATACAACGCCAGCGCCTGTCGCGTCGCAGAGTAGCGGCGACGCTGATGCGGTCCTCGATAAAATAGCACAACAAGGAGACAAAATACGAAAAATCAAACAAGAAAAGGCCGATAAAAAAGTCATAGACGAGGAGGTATTAATGATTTTACATTCGTAATCTGTGGACTTTCCGCTATCTTCCGACTAGATTATTTGCGGTCTATATTTTGTTTGTATTCATTTGATAAAAAAATATTACGAATTGATAACATTAAGGTCCTCATCGCACACATTTTATTAAAATACATGTTTTGAATTCAATCTTTGAAAATTAAGACAATTATGCAATGTATGCATATTTTAGAAATATTGATATACAGTACACTTTCAATTGTCCGGGTTGATGCCGGGAAGGAAGGGTACGGATAACTGAAAAACATGGATAATCCGAATCATCAAATGTTTACTTAGTTTCATAATTTTAATACCCATTGACCTCATTTTAAGACTCAATCGACTACTCCTATACAACCATTTGATCTTATAACATACGGTCTTGAGGAGAGGCATATTAAGAACTTCATTTTGCAACGTTAACAGCATTGTCTTCCGTTAACTTCTATATCGTTTTGAAATCGCCGAACTGAGAGGGTCGACCTGAAATAGGAAAGTCTCGAATTCGATAGCAAATTTGAGATGCACTTAAGCGTCACGTATGTCTTCACCCTAGCCCGGCAACGCCTTAACGAGGAACTGGAGTCTGGACTCCAGAAAGCTCTTTCCAGTAGAATCAAAAAGGTCGTCTAGAGTAGTTTTCCACTGTCTTCAGAAGAAAACAACTCAATCTTTACAAAACCTCCCACACTCCCTATCGAGATGGTCGTTTTTTGTCTGGTCGATCTTGTTTACGTTTTAAAATATCGTATTTATCATCATTGTCTCGATTAAAATATTTGTGTAAATGCTTAATTTATTTCTTTTAAGGTAAAAGTATTATTGAATCTTAAGGCAGAATACAAAAAGCTGACTGGTTCTGATTGGACTGTTAATACTAAACCTTCTGTACCCAAAGTAGAAACAAAACCCTTGCCCGCTGCACCACAGACAAATAACAAAGTCGATGAAATACTTGAAAAAATTGCACAACAAGGAGACAAAATAAGAAAAATCAAACAAGAAAAGGCAGACAAAAAACAGATTGACGACGAGGTATATAATTTGTATATAATATACAATTTCATTTACATCATATTTTGGCATGTTTTTTTAATCTTAAATCTTTAACTACAGCAAAACTATGTTGTTTATTTTCAAGGTAAAAGTGCTTTTAGGATTAAAAGCAGAATATAAAACATTAACAGGATCTGATTGGACAGTTAATACCAAACCAAAAACAGACACAAAACCAAAAGAGAACGCACCCGTCTTACCAGAAAAAAAATCACCAACAATGGTAGATACAAGTGACAATTCAGCCTCGGCTGAACTGACCAATAAAATAAATGAACAGGGGAATATTGTGAGGGATCTTAAATCCAAAAAGGCAAAGAAGGTGATAATCATAACGTTTCTGCTTTAGAATCTGCCGTTTTATGTGTGCGTATAATTAACCAACATTTAATTTATAGGAAGATATAGATGCGGCCGTGAAAACATTGCTCGATCTTAAAGCCGAATACAAAAAAGCGACCGGTACAGATTTTCCCGTAGCGGGAAAAGCGCCAAGATCGCAACAAGAAAAAGCTCCAAAAAAAGAGAAATCTCCTCCAGTCAGCGCACCCGCTAACAAAGCAAAAAAACCGGTATCATACGATTTTAATTCATTAGTATCAGCAATATTTATTACGGTTTATAAATGTATTGTTTTATATTCAGGAACCTGTCAAGGATGAAGCCGCCGGTACTACTAAGAAGCAGACCAGACTTGGACTGGAGGCTCGCAAAGAGAATGATTTATCCGATTGGTATTCTCAAGTTATAACGAAAGGCGAAATGATTGAATACTATGATGTTTCCGGATGTTACATTTTAAGACCGTGGTCTCACAGTATCTGGGAAACTATACGGGATTTCTTAAGCGCCGAATTCAAAAAGCTCGGAGTCAAAGATTGCTATTTCCCCATATTCGTATCGAGGGTATAATTAGTTTTACATATAACGCGTTTGAATGTACATTTTATAATATGATATAAATCATTAATTTTATTTTATTTAGGGTGCTTTGGAGCGTGAAAAGACGCATATAGCCGATTTCGCTCCTGAGGTTGCATGGGTGACAAAGAGCGGAGAAAGCGATTTGGCCGAACCGATTGCAGTTCGTCCTACTTCTGAAACTGTGATGTATCCTGCATATGCGAAATGGATCCAATCATACAGAGATTTGCCGCTTAAACTCAATCAATGGAACAATGTTGTGGTGAATATATGATTTTCATTTTTGTTTGTTCTTAAATCAGAATTACATTATCTATCATTTCAATGTGCCATTATTACAGAGGTGGGAATTTCAACATCCTCAACCATTCATACGTAGTAGAGAATTTTTATGGCAAGAAGGACACACGGCATTTGCATCGAAGGAAAGTGCGGACGTTGAAGTTCTACAAATTTTAGGTGAGCATATTTGCATAAATACTGTAATATTTGTTTTCCGCAACAGCAACGATAATAATTTAAAAAATATATTTTAGACTTGTATGCACGAGTTTATCAAGATTTCTTAGCAGTGCCCGTTGTGAAAGGACGAAAAACCGAAAAAGAAAAATTTGCCGGTGGAGATTATACGACCACCGTTGAAGCGTTTGTCTCTGCTAGTGGTCGTGGTATACAGGTAACTTATAAGCTTAATTCAACCCTTTGAGCTCGCAAGATTTTTTCATAAAAATTCCATAGGACTTGGTGGGAAAAAATCTTCGGCCACAACATGTGGCCATAGGAGTTATAAGGGTTAACTATATTATTTATTGTTGTTACGTCATATTGAACATGCGGAATATCATTATAGAGTGCCACTAGTCACCACCTCGGACAGAACTTTGCAAAGATGTTTGAAATTGTATACGATGATCCTGAAACTCAAGAAAAGAAATATATTTATCAAAACTCATGGGGCATCAGTACCAGATCGATAGGTAGATATGGTTATTATTGAATTTCACTTACAAAACACATTTATAAAACAAATATCTATTTAAATAGGTGTCATGATCATGGTTCATGGAGATAATCAAGGATTAGTGCTTCCACCGCGAGTGGCGTCAATCCAAGTCGTTATTGTACCGTGCGGTATAACAGTGTCTACTTCTCAAGACGATCGAAAGGCGTTATTAGATAATTGCACCAAATTAGAAGACGAAATATCTGCTGCTGCGGTTCGAGTGCAGGGTGATTACAGAGACAATTATTCACCCGGCTGGAAATTCAATCACTGGGAACTTAAGGTTTTCATTTAATTTTTTAAAACATTTCCACTATGAATCCTTTATTCCAAATTTTTAACGACGTAATTGTCTTTTAGGGAGTTCCAATACGTATTGAATTAGGACCGAAAGATATGGCACAAGAACAATTGGTAGCCGTTCGAAGAGATACCGGAGTTAAAATGACGATAAAAAGAAACGTCGCCGTTGATACAATTACTAAGCTATTAGAAACAATCCATAAAGACATGTTAAAAAAGTAATATTCTAAAATATATCGTGTTTTATAAAATTTGTCGTTATAGTATGCGAATAATCTTTTTTTTTTTTTTTGACAGAGCTACCGATGATCGTGATTCCCACATGAAAATAGTGAGCACTTGGGAAGAATTCATCGAAGTATTAGACGGCAAAAATATTATTTTAGCTCCGTTCTGCGGCAAAATTTCCTGCGAAGAAACTATAAAGAAAAATAGTGCAAGGTACGGATCAAACATTATTTAATTACATAATTATTTTTATTCGTCGATTATATTTTTTGTCATTGCAATTTCATTTTATAGATTGGAAGTTGAAGGAGAAGCAGCCGACGGAAAAACTCCAGCGATGGGAGCTAAAGGTCTTTGCATACCGTTCGACCAGCCGAAGTGTGCATTACCAAACAAATGCATATATCCTTCTTGCACTGACAAACCCCAATATTTTACGCTCTTTGGAAGAAGTTATTAAACCTCCTTTTTATTTTTTATAATGCTCATTTTTGCTATATTAAAATATTTATTTATATACTTTTCAAGATCATCCATTGAATAAAACGAGAAGTATTAGTAAACGATATTTCAATTTGGCCATATTTCATTGTAATATTTATTTAAATTCTAGCGAATACCCGGCTTGCGAAGTGCTTATGGCATGCGTTGCAATGCTCTCGTCTCCTCCGAAGATCGACTTAAACAATGTATTGCGCACACGTCCTTTCTCTCCCCGTCCCTAAACTTCATTTCACCAGACCAATATGCGCCAACATCCATCCATACAATATGTTTACTATGCCTATGTTATTCTCGTAATTGTTAACAATAAGCGGACGAAGTTGTATCGCAATTATGATGAACGGTACGGCAGCGCATTAAATACGGACAAACATTGATTTTTATATATTAGATTGACAATGACAGAGAGGACATTAAAAATAGACAGCTAAAAGTAGCATTGCCATATTAAAATTGCAAGATCCGTGGGCACTTATTTGGGATAAAGGTAAAAAAGTAGGAATCAAGGAGGCGTTAATTTCAAACATTCAAATAAATAAAATCCAATTGTGATTATGGGGCAGAAATTTTAATTTATGATACAAACAATGTATAAAAAAGACACATGCACTCAAATCGGTTCACTGTTATACGATAATAACAGTTAGTTACGTCAAACATAATTTGTTATTTATATAAAAATCAATCAACCATCAAAATGCATTTTTTAAAATTGGAATGCATACTTCGAAAAACTAATTGAGCAATATATAGTTTAAAATATCGTTAAGGAAAGTTAACAAGAAAACTTTTTCAAATTTCATAGAATCGCGAAATTAACCTAATAACCATTATATTATGGAACACTTTGATGTGCCGACTTAAAACCGAAAACACAATATTAAATTCGATCAATATGGACTGCCATTTCAATTCGTATATTTCATAATAAATTAATGTAAAATATCTTAAGTAATCCAAATTTGTACAGGTGTTCATGCAAGTTTATATATGAATCTCAATTCAAACGAGTGAGCGCGTCAATTTGATGCGTAAATAAATTCCAGGTGCCGTTTAATAATGAATTTCCACGCGTATAGTTTTCGAGGCAAATGTACATCTGTAATGTGAATTATTAAATCCAAGCGTTGCAGATTTACGCAATTCTGAAATGGAAACATGAAAATTAACGAATGCAAGTACATTTTCAATGAAATCGGTTCTTGGACGATGAATAAAATGGATGAGAAATCGAGTTTTAGGAATATTTAAAAACACATACATAGTATAAACTTATTTTGCGATTACACAAAAATACATTTTGGTATTTTTCATTTGATAAAATTGAAAAAATACACTTTTTTGCTACTAATTTAATTATGCAAAAGTATCACCCAATTCTTTACATTGTAGAATATTAATTTATGCTTATTGTTGAAAAAAAAAATCAATTATCTTCAATTGTATACTAGTTTTAATATCATTCGAGGGAATGACGTTAATAAATTGGGTGACGCTCTTCGATTATTACTAACTACCTACTTGTGTATAAAAATATATCACTAGAATAATAGAACTATAAAATTACATCTCCTTTAAAATTTTAATCAACAATCATTGAAGGCACATGTACAATTGAATTTAGAAAAACTTCTTTTAATTTTAAATTCATTACCAATAAATCGGTGCAAAACATTTGTTGTTGCGAAATGCATTCGTTCAATGCCGATCAACAAATTTCCTACGACAAAGTTATACTAAAAATAAATACAAAAATGTAGCAAATAAAAAACAGAAATGAATTTGTACTGTTAAAGCTACAGTAAAACTATTAAAATATGGCTTTGTAACAGTCTATATAGTGAAAAATACAATTCTATATTAAAAAAAATAAAACCAATAGCGTCATATCGGTATAAACAATTTAATTGTCAAATGTTTTCAATCTCGCCAAAATTTTCAAATCGGCTTCCTTAATACTTTACCGGAATCGTTTAAAAAAAAGATTGCTAATACTTTACGGCCAATAAAAGGCCATGTTGTTAGTTGTGGATGTTAACCACACTCCAGCAGTAGATATGAATTTATCGGCGCACTTTTACCACAACTAAAAAAAAGCTATTTGTATAAAACCACATAAAATGTCTCAATCGTACGTAACACAAAACTGACAACACTCAAAGCCTCACTAAAACAGTTTATAAAATCATGTATAACTTCATTTCAATTTCTATTCTCTGAACTAACACTATTTTGAACAGTTGATGCAATATCATGATACATCGATTTTGGTCTGATGTGAGCGACTCCCTCGTATCTGAAATTATAACGAAATTAAGATTTATTCACATCGCCGATCTTTACACGCTACGAACTATATCAATTACTAACTTTGAATTTCTATATTTTTCAACAATAGCTTGATGAGGTTGCTCCGTGGCGCCGGCGTGAGTCCTCGCCAGTTCCCGCATGCACCTGTCTAAATTCGCAAGCTCGTAGCCTGAACTGCGCTGCAGAGCACTGGGCCAAGCCGCTTGATTACAAGCAGCCGTCGGTCTGATTGACGTCTCCGAATCGGCACACGACTCCTGGCTGCAATGACAGCACAACAAAGTGTGTCGA
Source organism: Stenopsyche tienmushanensis (assembly GCA_008973525.1). Classification (NCBI taxonomy): domain Eukaryota; kingdom Metazoa; phylum Arthropoda; class Insecta; order Trichoptera; family Stenopsychidae; genus Stenopsyche; species Stenopsyche tienmushanensis. Next base: position 360,404 of record WACJ01000192.1, read on the forward strand.
GCCACCGCCAATGCCGAAGCGCCCAATATCGAAGCCGGATATTGGAGATACGGTTCGGCTTCTAATAACGCCAGTTCAGAGATGTACTGCGAAACAATGTTATTATTAATACAAAAAATACACAAAATAAACAAAAGCGTGACCTCTTAGCATAACAAAATTACCATAGATAAAAACAGCGTACGTTGAGATAGTCCATTACTGATACAGAACAACGATATAAAAGCGAGCGGCGTGGGCGTAGACAAATCAAACGATAAAACTTTGAGAATCAGATGTTCCATCCTCAACACTTGTTGTTTGGTATACGTTTCATCAGTTATATAAACAAATTCTCCGAGTTCGGGCGGATAAATTTCTTCATATTTTCTATTAAAAACAAAAAATTTGCTCAACACACGCACAAATATAAAATTCAATTCGCAGAATTTTTAACACTTACGATGCAATAAACATGGCCGTGGTGCCGACTAATTGCAGCTTGGCGCGCACCACCGACATATAACTCAGGAATCGATCGATATACGATACGGCAAGATATAACGTCTCCGTTTGCAATCGGTACTCTTCGCTCACTTCCACTAGCCAATCGACGAGTATGGCGCGCATCGAATGCGTAATGTCGGCTTGCTTTCGCATATAATCGGAGCGAGAACGATATTTTATCTGCAAATGTTAAGACACAATCAAATAAAAATGTTCGTATGTAATACGCAGCCATACCGTTCATCGGATAGCGATAAAAATTCGTCCATTTATTGCTAAAGATTGCGCGATGAACATAGGCATGGTCTAATATACGAAAATGAATATTTGTTTGTTCGTATTTTATGCGCTGCCATACCGTTCATCCGATTGCGATAAAACTTTGTCAATTTATTGTTTGTACTTTTTCAAATAATATAGATATAATACAAATAGCTTACAGTAGATCTTATATATAAAAATCAACGGTCCAATATTACAATTTAAATAATGTATGATAGATACAAAGTTATGCAAACCTCAATCTCTCTCATATAATTATAAATTTCTTCTCTGTATTGAACGACGTGAAAGAATTGTTCGCGGAGAGTTTTGGCCGTTGCCTTTTTTTCTTCAAATCGTTTGACCTCAGATTTCTCTTCGGTTGTAACCGGGCGTTGATTGCCCTTTGAATTAGAAGGCGTTACGTCTTCTTCGATGTCTTTATCCGCTTTTTTTGGCGAACAAATTCTGAAATGAAATATATGCGATTAAATAAGCAAACGACACTTTTGATATTTCACGTATGATATGATTGATTATTTAAACTTAATCTTTTACCTTTGAGAATGCAACTTTAAAACTCCCGGAGGGATGTATTTTTCTTTAGGTTTGACGTTGTTTTTGGATGTGCCTTTTGATGGATTTTCCTTTTCTTCAAACACATTTTCGTAGACACTGAATGCCTCGAATTGAGCGACGGGTGGTTGAACTGGTTTTTTATTTTTGGCACCGAGAACTGGTCTATTCTCATTATTAGTAGGTATGGCATTGTTTTCGACTTGCAATTTCTGAAAATATAAGTTTCAATATTGATATTAAAATTAAAGAAAAGGAACGCATAATATTCTATTGATTCGTGAAAAAAATTTAGAATAGCTTCAGAGTGAAATCTGCATTTAACTACGTTACCACTGGAAACAAAAAATGCATAATAAGTATATTTTTTGCTACGGTATGAGCATTATTGACCTTTGTGTTAGGATTTGCTGACATTTTGTATTTGCTTTTGAGAAAGTTATATGGTTAATTTTGCCTGTTGAAATCTGCAGTAATACAAAATGCATTTCATAGTCTATGAGTCACTTTCATGTTTATTGTAGTAAATCACAGGTCTGTTGCGAAACATTTTAAAGGATATCTCAGCTCTGAGATTAACCAGCTACCAGATATAAAATCAATACAAATTTAAGTGAGATATGTTAAAAATGCCAAGATAATGATGATTTTAAAATAATGCAACTTGTTATTTAAAAATGAAATATCTTAGCTTAGGAAGCCTCGAATTTATGCCAAACGTATAAAATAAATGATGTAAGTACAACTAAATGACGGTGAGATCAAATTCCATATTTGCTAATTTCTACATCTGATTATATTGCACATTCTTATAAGAATTTATGCGCGCTTTTTTTTTGTTTCCGTGTAAATATACAATGTCATTTATACATGTGTTTAATGCAGAAGGCAAACAAAACTGTTTAAATGTCAGAGTTGCATATGAACAGAAGACATATTTAATTGTTTAAATTTATAATATATAATTATTCACAGTTATTTAAGATATTTTTAATTTGAAGGTTTATCACATAATGAAACAAAAGGATAGAATTGATTATCATGACTTGTTGGTCATTTTAATTTTTGCGATGACAATTATGAATAGGCATAGGAAAGTTTCGATACAAAACGATTTATATGGTCTGAATTATGCATGCCTCTGAGGGACTATTTTAAGAAAATCGGTTAAAGCTAGTTATCGGTAATTTGATATAAAAATCGTTGGAGCGAGTCATTAAATACGTTAGAGGTGTCTTCTCGAGGAATTTAGGCAGTACCGGGAGTCTGACGGGCCGCTCTCGGACTGCGTTCTGGTCGAGGGCGACAAGAGCGTGTCTACGCTGGGGGGCGGCTGTTGCTGCTGCTGCTACCGAGGAGCACGGAAGTGACGGCTCCTCTCGCTCCTCGTGCACCCTGAAGGCGGCCATGGAGCCCGGAACCGCAGCACCGGCTCCGACACCCGTCAACCGCCAACGGCCGTAACGGCTGTCGCTCTCCGCGCTCTCGGTCACCCGCTACCCGCTGCTCGTTGCTCGCTGCCCGCCACCAATTGTCTATGCCCGTTCAAAATCGCTCTGCCGCGCGACGCCGACGCGACGCACCCAACAACGAACAAACGCCCTAAAGTATCCCTGACACATTTATTTCACAATTAAACTACACACATTGAATTTATAATTCAATAAAAACGTTCATATACAAAAATAATAAAATTTTATTAAAAATAATTTACACTTCAAATAAATTTAATTTTACATTGAGTGATAGCACTAAAACTAATTGAATTCATATTACCAGCCAATTTAGATTAAATCTAAATATGATTAAACCCGTTTCAATACATTAGATTTTAAATAAATCATTTATCTGTTTGGGAATAAATGTTTTAAATACATTTTTTTGATTTTATTAATTTATAAATATGATTGAGATTGACTCTCAGAACAATTTAACAACAAAATAATTTAGTTTTTATTTATTATATCAATTAAATAAAAATGTTTGTATAATATAATCAACAAGTTTATTCATAGGTAGTAATCTGCAGCCTTAAGGCCACATAAATCATGTATTGGCCGTAATTAAATAAATTTAATCGAGGATTTTTATCAATGACACAAACATTTACCTCCGCATCTAAATTAAATAATAATATGTGAGGAACAATGTCGCATCGAGTCGTAAAACTTATGAGACGGATATAAAATTATTCACAAATACGTTGAAATGAGTAAATAAACATATATTTGCAGTATGAAAATTAATTTGAAGTTTATAACATTAATAGAAAAAAATATTTCCGTTAAATCCGTTACAAACGCATAAAGAGCATATTCTTTTGTTTATTTTTTTTTTAAATCATAAAAACATGGGCTAAAACTTTAAGCATCGATTCAAAGCGATTGGTTCTATATTCAAATTTAATTGTCATTTATCTTCGACTATCTGATGCAAGATATGAAAGTGTGCCATTTCATACCAAAACTATGAGAGAGCTATGTCACAATGTTTTTATTTGAGGCTACAGATTTTGAATGTTTTCTGTTCTTTTGTCATTTGCTTTGTTGATGTTTATTGTGAGCAAGTTCCCACGATAAATCCCATTGTACCATTGTATTTTTTACAATAACAATGTAAAAATCTGGTTTAGTCTGCGTTATTCTGAAACAGTCTTACCAGTGAGAATAATTCTTGATGCTCAAGGGTACTATATGTTTGCAGATAGATACTATAATAGTTACATCTTGGTTCAAGAATTATCCAAACTCAAATGCTATTTCAATTAGCTCATATGCTTGGATATGTATTTGAAATATCTGAAATTTTGTTTATAATGCAGATAGTATATCGTTCATTATCATTTTTATAGCGTCGAAACTAAAAAAATAAAATAAATGCTCATGTCTAAATATAAATTGCTTTATTGTATATGAAACGTATCCATTTTAAGTTGTAATACAGTGGCGATAAAAAAGTACACCGAAACCAATAGGCTACCTATTTAATACGCTATAAATACTTCTTAACAAGCGGACACTTTTCATATTGTTCATCGGTGGAAGGAAAGTATATCCGATTATAATGTAATTTGAATTGCATATATTTCCTTTAAGAATGTACAATTTAAATTACTTATGATAAATAATGCTTATTGTCCAGTTTTATTCTTATCGACACACCAGTAAATTGCTCAAAACTGTAGAATTTAAAAAATAATATACAATAAATGGGCATATTTTGAGTGTTTATTGATTTTACATTGTATGAAATATTTACCGCTAGAATCCATCACATATAAATTGCTTTGTTATGGAAGTAAAAAGTTATAGTCTCAATATACATATATTAAGGGTACCAGAGAAGAAAATTATATCTGCTGAAATTGAGATAAATACAAATTAGGATGGATTATATTCAATGAGGAAAATAACATAAAAATTAATATTTGGTAAATGTTTTATTGCTTCATTTGAGAACAATCGTATCTGGTACCCTATGTACTGGAACCCTGATTTGAGATTTAAAGAATTCAGAAGAAACGCATAGTTTTAAATTAATCATTCATGGATTTATTCGTGTAATTCTTTAATCTCATTGAACATTTTGGAGCGAGTTATACGTATATAATTTTCAATATGATCAAAAAAATATATTAAAACTGTTAATTGACGTTAACAGGAATTGGACTTTTGAACATTGCCAATATGAATTTTTCACAATTTTCATTTAAAATTTAAAAGCAGTAGAGAATCAATTATTATTTACACACTTATTGATTTATTTGAAAATCTCAGTGTTGAAAACAAGAAGAATGTGTACACGTTAAGAAGACATTTTGATTGCTATATAAAAAAAATAAAAATTAAAGTTAAAATTTGTACTCAATTTGAAATCAGTTATAAAATATTTAAAACTATGAAAATAAATTAATTAGACATAAGGAATAAAATATTACAAAATTATATTGCTTCAATGAAACTAATCTTATATTTGTTAAGTACAATATTTCAATTGAAAAGATATGACAATTATATTAACGTTATGACAATTATATAGATCATAATAATTGACACTCACCTCTGTGAGTGTCAATAACAAGAAGAGAAGACAGATCAAAATTGCGAAATGTCTTGTCGGTGACCGGGGCTCTCATTTAGAGGTATGCAAGCCACATAAAGCAAAACAAGCATTATATAATAATCCATTCGGCGGAATAATTAACGAGTGGTTTGAATTTGAACATTAAAAATCAATACTATTAAATAATAATGTAAGAACACAAGTAGAATAATCGTATAAGAAAACAATGTTTTATAACTTTACGTTCCTTTTCACATCCTAATTGTTTAGAAATATATATTCATTTTTCATTCATAAATTAATAATTTTGATTGAATGATTTATAAAAAGAACTGCGCTTTTATTCAGTTCTTGCGAAAGCGGAGATATATTTAATATAAAATTATCAAAATTAAAAAAAGCCACCTCCTAAGCACGTTAACATACTGATTTTTCTGTTCTAGATATTAACAATATAATATAGTACATTGGTACAATCGTATAATTTATTCGCACGAATAAAAAATTAACAAGCCAAGAAAAAAATATTTCATATTTTTAAATGCGTTAAAAAACATACACGTTATTATAATGTAGATATTATTAATGGCGAATATATGTTATATTATTTTAAAGCTGTATAGAATGCCTCAATTCAATTAAATGGGAAATTTTCAACGATGGTTCCCAATCGTTTACACGTTGGCAAACTTCAATTAAATAAAGCTGCATCGTGACTCAATGGAAGTATATTCATCTTATTTCCTAAATAAATTATTATTAATACGAAAATACTATTTATATTTACATGAAATTTAATACATATATATTTGTTTAATCATATAAAACAAAAATGGAGGTAGCTATATTGAAAAAGATTGACATTGCACGAGATGAAAAGAAAGATCCAAATATTTAAATTCAAGAAATAATAATAAAACATTAATCAAACCATAACATTTCATAAAATTACTATCACCGAAATTATAAACCGTATGATTCTTAATCATCTTTTAAAAGCTTCCAATCGAAGCGCTTGTTAGACGTATTCATTACGGGCGGACAAGGAGGAGGAGCTAGCTGCCACGGAGGACCTTTGAACGCAGCAAGACTGCAATATGGCACACCTCGCATTAATCGACCTAGACTTGTACAATCGCGCGCTCCTAAGCCTGCCACCCCGCGCCATGCAGTATCTAATGTACTTGCATGACCTACGAGCATTATCGTACCACCTGAAAGTTTCGATTGTTTAAATTAAATTTATTAATAATAAATTATTTATAAAAAATACAATTTATATATATATATATATATATATTTATAATTACCAACTGCTTCGGTACTCTTGAGTGCATGATTGACAAATTTTGCATTGCGTTCATAGAATTGATTACAATCTTCAAGATACTCGGAATCTTCAGGAATCTGTATAAAAGGTGATTCTCCAATTTTCATATATGGTTCATAGCTAAAATTAATCAATTGTTTTAATGACGAAAATAAAATAATGAAATCATTTTTAATATGATAAATGTTTAATAATATTAGATTGTCCCGTTAGGAATGCCGTTTTTTTCAAATTGTGTTTTAAGATGGTGGATTTTGTGCCGAACAAATAATTTATGTGAAATTGCATACTGTACGAAAATCTTCAAAAAAAGCATCCACCTTATTCTCTTGACCTTGCTCTTTCCGACTAAATTTATTTAGATTCGTTCAGAATTAAAAAATATATAAAACAGATGGGAAAAGGTTGTGTTTACTGAAACAGAATACATTGTATCAATGAAATTAATTGACAATGTTTTTGTTTGAATTTAAATCTTCCATTTAAAAAACGACATTCCCAACGGGGCAATCTATTACTTACTCAGTATCAACATTGAAGTCAGCTGCCTTTAATTCCTCCAACGTCATCCATGTCGGAGGACCTTTTGAATACCAGGCCAACCATTCAAAAAGGGCAGGTTCCACTTTGATTTTGAGAGACGATGGTGAATTTAATCCTGTAAATAGCGAATTGTGCTATAAAAAACACGGTATTAAATAATAAAATGAATGAAAATGTCATAATAAGACACCTTCAAGCATTGCTTGGGCAGTTTGTATACAGCGATATGAAGGAGATGCAAAAACGTGCGATAGAGTTACACCGGCTAATTTCAGTCCTTCTCCAACTAATCGCGCTTGAAGTAACCCGACCATAGTCAGAGGGCAGTCCGCTGTGTAAGCTATACTACCACCAAACCTGAAATAAATGCACATTTATAAGAAATCATTTTAGCATAAACATTCCGTATTCTTTATAATTTGTTGAAATATTCACCTTTTTGGTAGAGAGGGTGGCATATTCATATCTTTTCTAATATAATTATCATGCTCATCAAAACAATACGGAACCCAAGAGCCGTATGTGAAATCTACCCGTTCACCGTGCCTCATTACTAACATATCTCTAGTCATTTCTCCTTGATCACTTTCATTCTGTGATTATAAAAAGATAAAATCTGAATTAAAATCGAATTTATATAATATAAAGAACTATTACAATCAGGGCTTCGAACCGGAACTGAACTGTAATCGAACCGATATAAATGTTTAGTTAAGTACAAAATAAATACTTACTTTATTCGAGCCATTCGATAACGTTTCTTCATTTTGATTTGGTTGTGATTGACTAGCACTTTTTCTTCTATCAGTTTCTAAAAAATAACTATGATATGAGACTAGGCTGCTTTATGTTAAAAATGAATATAAGCAATTGAGATAATTAAGATTAAAGTCAAAGATATCAAAATACCTTTTTCTGGACTCAAGCTGGATTTAGAGAGAACACTTTCTGTTCCTAAAGTCGAATATGATGCTTTCATATCCCATTCGTTCATATTTAATTCTGTTGAATTTTTAGATGCAATAGGACTTCCTACGTCTAAAACAACACTATCAATATCTGTTCCGCTAACCAAATTGCATAAAGATTCATCAGACGACGCTCCTTTTGATGAATGCTTATTCTCTGATATTGAAGCTTGTAATAAAAAATATCTAAATTACTAAAGGATATAAAAATTATATCTGGTAATTCATTATGAAAGCACTAGTCGTCTATTTGCTGCAGCTTTTTTTGTTGTTGTTAAATTCAGTGCTATATAGGAAGTACTAAAGCTAACTGTGTCAAACAAAAAACAAATACTACGGTAATTTATAAATGAAATGTTTATAAAGAGGAAGAAACAGAATGTTCAAAGAATCGTAAAAGTACTTGATTGAAGAAAGTCTGCTGCAAAAAGACAAAAGTTGAGATCAATCTAAGTTTAAATTTAGAAAATCATAGTGTTTATTCTGAGAGTTAGATTTAATGTAAGATTTAAAGTAAATTATAAATTAAATATCAGTTCCCGACTAACCGGTTTGATTTCCTAATGGTAAGGCTTTGTGTAGCGTCCAAGCATCAGATTCGGCTGTTCTTTCTGTATATATGATTGGCAAATATCCAGTCATACCTTAAAAAAAAAAAAACAAAATTATACGCACATTGTACAATAGGATGGTTTTAAATACTGTAAATTTAAAAGCGCACCAGTCAGCCACGAAATGCCCTGAACCCATCCATCTGGCGATTTATTGATAACGTTTTCTTCTATATAAATATAATCTCCTAAACGGAGCTCAAGCTCGTCAGTTTCTCTAGAATTATATAGATGTTTCACTTTATGCACCTAAAATAACGGAATATTTATGAGATTTTACTCAAGCAATTTAATAAGTACGCATATAATCATAAATTTACTTGATGCGTAGATAGACGAGGATCTCTCGAATACAGTCTGAGTTCCCAAGTGGCCTTTTCTAACGGCTGTAAACTTTCCGCTAAGCTTTTCAACGTCGAATAAACATTTGACGAGAATTGATACGCTAATGTAATATGTAGGGATTTTACGTGCGGTTCTAAACAAATGGCTGTGAATTAAAAAAACGTATAAATCAATAAATAGCTACAATATTTTGTTATTTATAGTTAAATTCAGGCAGACGTTTGGTAAAATTTCTATGGAACAAATCTTTTTTTGAAATAATAAACAAATGAAGTTGAATAATTCTAATATTATTACAGTGGTAATGCGTATTCATCTAGATCAGGAACGGGCAACATTCGGTTCATGATAACGTCAAATCTGGCCTGTTTCATAAATGCAAAAATATAAAAACATCCACAAAAAACAATCAACTTTGAGTAGTGAGCTAATTTAAAATCATCATAATCTTAGATGCTATATGGACAAAAACAGACTTTTATGTCTCGTCATGATATGAAAACTTCATTTGACTTGTTGCGTAAAAAGTCGCCTACCTCTGATCTATATTATAGAATCGGAAAAACATTTCAATACATTATTATGATGTTATAATCACAAGCATTCCAAGACAAGAGTTTTATGGTATTTGTTCTCAATATATGTATATTTAATGAGACTGAAAGAATATAATCTAAAAGATGTTAAGCCTGAGTGTATCTTGGAATGATAAGTATGTCTTCAATTGTCACTCAAAACTGTTGATTCAAAATGCGGTTTTTTTTATTAAAAAATAATCTATTACATAGAAATTACATTTATTCTTTCATTCTGTTATTTATCATCTGTGCATCTAAGATGTATAGTAAAGAGATAAAACATGAATTGAAAATATGTGATCCTATTTATCATGCAAACAAGTAGAAAACAAAGAAAAAAATTACTTGATATAACAAATATTGATCAAAGTCAAGCAAAATTTAAAAAATCATTATTGTCATTCAATAATCAGCAAAAAAAATAAATTAAAAATACTCTTTTCAACATAAATCTGATATGTTTGTATTGAAATAAATACGTAATTTAAGTAAAGAATTTACTTACAATGGTGGATAAGATTTGCATTAGACGTGTAAGTTTATAATTTAGATAACAAATACAACAAAAATATCAGATAAATGTTGCAATATATTTTTTTATAATATTTAAACACAGCAAAAAAAACCTGCTAAAATAATTTGCACAATCAAGCAAATTAAACACATGAAACATTCATATAATTATTAACAATCTTACAAGGTTGTGGTGGCTCTTGAGGCACTGCACACCATGGAAAGCAAGTTGCGAGAGCATCCAATTGCTCATAAGTGTCCACAGTGAGACCGACTGATTAATGGAAATCAAATATTTACCAATGCAACATTTGATACGTTTATCAGATAACAATACATCATAATAAAGTAATATAGATAAACATATGAGTACCTGGATACAGTAAAAAAATATATACCAAGCACTAAATTGATTTTACCTTTTTATGTGCAAATCTTAGTTCGGTTTTAAATTTTTATTTATCCAGTCATTGAATCCAGGAACTCAATTGAGATGAGATTTTTTTTTTAATTATGTGCAATAGAAATACTTACTGGATGATGAAACTTGTTTTACATATTGAACAGCTATATTTTTTAGATATTCCGCATGCTCTTCAGAAACAAATAATCCCATAAAATTTGGACTGATGTATGGCTCGAGAGTTAAAAAATCTTGAGACGGCTGTCCAACCGTTTCAATGACGTGCTTTAAAACTTTGGACAGTTGAAGTGAACATTCGTCCGGTGCCTGAAATATAAATTGCATAAAATCACAAGAATTTTATCTTTTTGGTGAGCCGTTCAATATGCATATTTTGACGTACTTTGAAAAAGGAAACGAGGGTGACGTGTGGTGTGAAATTATGAGCGCCATTCCAACCACATATTTCTTTAGATTTCACCCAAAAATCTTGAAGCTGTTCAAGCAGCGGACCAGTAGGACATGCGTACAGTATGTATTCTCGTGGGATGTCTTCGTCCAAGGATGTATCGTTTACGTGTGTTAACAGCCAATCGGACGCTAATTGTACGCTTCTATTTCCTGTTGCAGCTAAGGCTTTCACACTGTAGTAGAAAATAGATTATTAAAACAGATATACAGCAGACTCGCGGTAATCTGGCTTCGGTCTAATCCGGCGCCCCCAATACAAGTATAGAACATATGTACGGTAAAGCTACAGTCAATATAAAAAATGCAACTGTGATTCTGGACGGCCTAAATTGTAATGAATCTTTTTGTAAGTTGGCAAGTGTCAGCAATCATTATCCTTGAAAAAGGTCCTCCTTTGTGTTTGGTGGGATTTTTTTGACCTAATTCACTGCGAATTATTAAAATCTGGCCTAACTGTCACAGCAGAGCTATACTGTGCACAATTAGATAGGTTAAAAGCGGAAATGCTCAAAAAGCGATCAGTGTTAGCTAGTAAACAAAGAATAATATTACAGCATGATAATGCAAAACCACATGCAGCAAGGATTCCGCAGAACAAAATAAGAGAGCTGGATTTGGAAGTGCTGCAGCATCCATAATATTCTCCTGATATTGCACTTTTAAACTATCATCTTTTCAAGTCATTAGAACATACGCTTCGTGATAAAAAAATCACTTCTGTGGAACAAGTGAAAAATCGTTTGGATTCTTACTTTAATGGAACATCGGCTGAATTTTACGAAAGAGGCATTAAAAAGCTACCTAATCTGTGGAGGGCGATTATAAATAATAGTGGAAATTATTTAATTGAGTAATATTCTTCAGCTTTTATTAAAATAAAAAAAATTGACATTTCTTTTTGCTTTAACTAATAATTTATTTATTTATTTTTACTTATTTTAGTAATTGACTTATTTTATTTATTTATTTACTTATTTTAGCTATTTACTTATTTGATTTATTTACTTATTTGTTTTTAAAAAAAATGTTAGTTCACTTTACAAATCACAATTAATTTTCAGTATATACAATCAATGAAGATTCAAAATAAGCTGAGAAAAATTAGACAACAAAAATAGTCATTAAAAACATGTGTTTATTTTCTGGTATATCTAATAAATTCATTAGCCGCACTGAATAATTCAAAATTTATTATTGTTACAACATTCATTTTAATTGGTAGATAAGAATAATTTAAATGTATGAGAAATATTTATATATTCATTTATTTTAATTATGATTTCATATGCTGAGTGTAAATACCGAACTATTAACTACAGTATTGTTGCATATTGTGGGTCAATAAATGAAAACTTTTCGCGTGGCAAAATTCTTATTAGAAAATATTTTCATCTCGGGAAATCGAGGTATTTATAAAAATATAAGTGTTTTGCTAGAACGCAAAAGATACATACGCGCGGTGGCGTGGAAAGCCCATCTGCAAGAGCACAGAGAGAGGTGCACGAGGGGCGGCATTAGCACCGCCAGTGGCACTCCCGACGCCTGCGCCCCCAGCGCCCCCTGCGGCTCCCGTACCGGCGCCCGTCCCGGAGCGCCGCGGTGGTGCCCACATTCTGTTTACTAGTCGCTGTCAATTGGAATTAAATGTTGCCATACTCTAAAACAGCTGCTCTTTTATCTCACTCTTTTGATTAAATAAGTTTAAAAAATTTTGATGGATAATATTTTAATTTTTGTTGTTATATTTTAAAATTTAATTTAAACGTTAATGAAATTTCTATGTGTCCAAAAATATGATAATTTAATTTATATGTTAATTTTATTTTTATATTTTATGTATTTTTATTTTGCGCTCGCTAAATAAAAAACGCGACAACTCTGACTAATTTAAAATCGTTAAAGAACTCCATAATTGTAATACTATATGTATATATCACATAAAATAATTATTTTTGTAATAACCATTACGTGTAAAAGGTTTGTGTGTAAATTCGCATGCCAATGTTTGACAATCACAGAACTGTCAAGTCTGCGTCAAACAGTTGCCGCCGTATCGGTTAACCGGCAAAGTGACATTTCGCGGAGATAATATTTGTTTATCACATTAAATGTGTAAATTACATATATAATTTGCAAATAAAATATACTATTACACTTAAATCGAATGTATTAAAATGGATAATCGTGAGTTATGGCAAAAGATTTGCTGCGCTTTTCCCATTCTCGTAGATTCCTTGGAGTCAGAATGTACTCCGGAAGATTTCGATATAATTACTCGACATTTGCTAGAAACGCGGTCAGTATCGAAGATAATTGATATTGTTCTGGCCAGCATAGAGACTCATCTGCGCAAATCGGTAGCGCCGAGCTTCTGGAGTAGATTTGTAGAAACTTGTGAGGAATCGGAAGGATTTGATCTGTTTAAAATCGCCGTGAACGATCTGTATATTGCATTATGTCAATTCGGACCGATTCTTGAGAGATTGGAGAAGCTACATGCGCTCAACCCTGAGAGAAAGTCCATCTACGGCGAGAGTAACGCGATGTCCGGATTCAAGCAAATCGTTCGAGCAACTCTCCTCTCCCAGTTGCCCCTTGAATTTCAGCGCATAGTCTATAGTTTTTATAAAATATCTTTTAACGTTTTCTGCATGTCGAGCGGAGAGACAGAGCAGTGCGACATAACTGATGATCTCCTCCGCTGTGCAGCCTGCGGATACGAAAGAGAGAATGATTGCCAGTGCGAATACATCGTGACGGTATTCCATGATACGAATCATAAGCTCGTCGATCTACAATTGCTGGAAAGGTTGACCGGACAGGTACTAACAAATTTGATCCAGACAAGGATAGAAAATCATGTTCAAGAATCATGTAAAGGAAAATTTGAAGATTCGCACATTGCAGATTTGGAAAAATGGTTAGATACTACTGTCATGACGTGGTTGACGAGGATCTATTGTGCGGGCTGGATAAAACCACCGTCAGATGACATCTACATTATAACTGCTATTGAAAAATTTAGACAAAAATTGAGTTATTATTTATATGAAACATACACAAGAATCAGAATAGATCAACTGTTCAACATTATTATTGAATATCCTGACTCTCAACCGGCCATTGAAGATATAAAGATCTGTCTTGGAAAAACAGACTTGAGAAGCACCCTCAGTCGGAAACTGCAAGCGGCTCTGGAGACCAGACTGCTGCATCCAGGTGTGAATACGGCCGATATTCTCACCGCTTATATCGCAGCCATAAAAGTGTTACGACATCTTGATCCTTCGGGAGTGCTTTTGGTGACGGTGACTCAGCCAGTGAGAAATTATCTACGCACCAGAGATGATACCATTCGTAGCGTAGTAAGCAGTCTCACGGAAGAGGGTCCTGAAAGCGAATTGGCAGATGAATTGGCCCGCGTCGGCGGAGAAACAACGGCACAAAATATCCCCGGAAATGAAGAAGACATACCTTGGGATCAGTGGAATCCAGATCCAGTAGATGCAGATCCAAATACGTCATCTAAATATCATAGAACGAGTGATATTATTTCCATGTTGGTCAATGTGTATGGCAGTAAAGAATTATTCGTTAATGAATATAGAACTCTCTTAGCGGACAGGCTATTGGTTCAAGGTATTTATAACACCGATAAAGAATTGCGATATTTGGAGTTGTTGAAAATACGTTTTGGGGAATCGCAACTCAATTTTTGTGATGTAATGTTGAAAGATATTTTGGATTCGAAGAGAATAAACGCTGCAGTGCACGATCCCAAATTTGAAAGAACCGGTGAAACTTTTCCATTGAACGGTATGATACTGTCTGCACAATTTTGGCCGCCCTTTAAGGAAGAAACGCTTGAGCTCCCTTCTGCAATTAAAGAACAATTTAATTTGTATAAAAACGCGTTTGAAAAATTAAAAGGTAATCGTAGTTTAAGCTGGAAGTATCATTTGGGCACGGTCAATATAGAAGTTGAAATCGGTAATAAAAAGCTTGATATGTCCGTCTCTCCGATGCAAGCTACTCTTATAATGCATTTTCAAACTCAATCTGAATGGGATCTGGATGATTTGAGTCAAATGATGAAAGTGCCAGCTACTGTTTTGAGACGAAAGATGACGTATTGGCAATCGAAGGGTTTAATCACTGAAATCAGTACCGATAAATACATTCTAATCGAAGAAGATGAAACCGGATCGAGACCTCAAATGTCATCACCGTTGAAGAAATCGCAAGAAATGATATGCGAAGAAGAAGATGAAAGCCCCATGGCTTCAGCCCTTGATCAGAGGGAAGGAGAATTGCAGAGATTTTGGTCTTACATTACTGGAATGCTTACAAATCTGGATCCAATGCCTTTAGAACGTATTCATCAAATGTTAAAACTGTTTGCATCAGAAGGTCCACACACAGAATGCAGCCTGCAAGAATTGCGGCATTTCCTAGAAACGAAAGTTCGAAATCATCAGTTAATTTTGCAAGGCGGTTTTTATAAACTGCCTAAATCTTAAGTGTTTTAATGATAAATGGACATGTAAGCTGTGTAAAATTATATAATGATTTTTCAAATTCAGATAAATGTGTTTTTATTTTAATTTTCATCAGATTTTTGTATTTGGTGTGGTTGATAGCATATAATATTCCTTAATTTGTGTTTTCAGTTTTAGTAACAAAATAATGCATTTGTTGAAGCTTAAAATCGATTAATTTGGGTTATCTTGCAAAAATGCACTTTATGTATATCACTTGAATTTGAACGCTAATACGCGACGTTACTCATCGAAGAGTCGAGGGAAGAAGGAAATAGTACATGTTTGTATTTTTTCAAAAAGTTTTTTTATTGTTCATTTATTGAATATATACATAATTAAAGTTGTAGTATTATCTGACGGCCGTTCCTAGAAACATTGAAAGATCTATACTAGTTTTAAGTAAATATATATATATATATATTTGGAAATAAACATGGACAAAATTACTCATGCCATTATTTTCAACTAACATAGCTTTCTTGTCAGTCTATACGATTAAATACTGAAAATAAATTATTAAATATATCTAATATTTCTTCTGTTGCATTACAATTAAAAATTTAAATTAATAAATAACATATTTTTTCAATTAACATATGCATACGTAGACATACCTAGAGAAATTAATAACATAATCACTCGCAATATGAAATAGCTTATTTTTACAAAAATAAACTAAAGCATAAGATACATACAAGCACACATAGATAACATACACACATGTTTATTTGAAAATGATCTGTACTAATAACAAAGACTAGTATAAAATGCAATAATTAGTTTTATATATTTTGTCAAAGATTCATCAAATCAGGAATGGGTTAATACTGGAAAGATTAATTTTATGACTAATCGTATTTTTTAAAATATAGAAAAATGCAGGAATATAACTAAATAGAGTTAGTGTTAACGCCTTTCAATTAAGAATGATTCTCGCGAAAGGTGTTCAAATTTAACGGTTTCTCACAGATGCAATCATTTTATTTTTCCGATAGAAGAGAATTTTGATTGTTATAACCATTTCTTACATTCTACTTAATTAATACAAGCAGAATTTCTCACTGCTATTCATGTGAATGCTTGAATTTATTATCTCTTATTATTAATAAAAGAAAACTTAATACCTGAATTTTACGTTAAAATTCTGCCATTTAAAAAAAAAACAACATAAGTTCATTTTAAATAATATTGGAATAGTTTTTTAAAAATATGAATGAATAGCCTTATAAACAAATATGTTGCAAAAATAAAGAAAAATCAGTATAATGCGGAACAATTGAAAAAATAATTAGTATCCATGGGCGGATACAGTGAAACTTCCTTTTCGCATTATTTACGAGAATTTAAACCGAAGTAAGATATTGGTTTTCGGTGCCAATAAGAGGGGAAAAAGTGATATTGAAGTTCCACAATATGAAGGCGTTATAAAAACGGCATAGTATCTATTCTACATACAACTTAACAAAAAGAAATGGAAGTACACTTATAATTTCAAAACTAAGTATTATTAATGCACAACATTGTTCCCTTTGGTCCCATCATTGATAAATTCGCAAATCGTGTGAAATGCCATTCTATTTACAAATAGATCTCGTTACATTTCATTCTCAAACGTCTTTTCAATTTTCAAACACATCGACAATAGATAAGTAAATAATCTAAATGGAATTATCATTTTTCAAGTGATTTTTGTTATTCTTGATATGTAAAAAGCGAGTCAAGTTCAACATGAATTTTTAAACAGTTTGCCAGTTCATTGGTATAAAAATGTCGCGCAATTTAATAAATCGTTATTATTTACGTTTAATCGGTACATTATTTTATATAACGATAGTCTTCGGGTAAGGCCAAATATGTTCATCGATCAATATTTAAAGCAGAGAACTTGACTTCACCGATTGAATTGGGTATTTGTTATTCAGGGCCGTAACGAGGGTATGAAGCGCCAGTGGCAAGTACGCTCTAACTTACGTTCCCCCCACCCCCGGAAATACAAAAACCACGATATGTATTTGGTACACCGCATGAAATTCTGAATCTCGTATCCATTATATTTCATATCAATATTCCCATTATACAAATAAATACATCATAGTGAAGATGAGCGACGAGCTAGTCAAGACGAACAGCGCAGTGGTCGACCGAATGAGGCGACCACCCCAGAAATGGCGAAGAAAATCCACAAAATGTTGTTGGATGACCATCGACTGTAATTGCGCGAGCTAGCAGACATGTTAAGCCTTTCAAAAAATGCTGTACATCGCATATTGACTTTGAAAATTTGGACATGAGAAAGCTTTGCACAAGATGGGTGCCGCATTTGCTCACAATGGAAAAAAAAACAGAATTGTGATTATGTTTCAATCACGATGGGAACTCCCTACTGACCCGAACTGTTTATTGAACTCTGTCAATAAAACCTGAATCCATGTGCCCAAGGACATGCTTATTCTCAACTTATCTAGAGCGTGGGGAAGAAACTAGCTAGATTTTTTGAACTTAAAACTAAAAAAAAATAACTAGCTAAGATAGCAACATAAATTAGTAAGATAGATAAATATATAGTTTTTATGGGTGGGGGAAAGTCTAGATACATTTGTGACCTAGTTAGCCTCTGAGGGGGCTTCTGTAATCGTACAGATGACCCCGGGTACGCATTTATCCGTAAAAGAGGCCACAAAGTCTGTGTCCAACCGGTCCGTTTTACAGACCACTGATACGACGAATGAATGCCTCACGATACGCCATACTCGGACATGTCTACAGAACTATTACGAACTCTCATTACAAAACGAAGTTGTCCAAAGACTGATCGGGTGGGTTATTTAAATTTTACAATCGGTCGAAAATATGGTTGTCTTTATTGCGGGCTTATGTCGGCTCAATGTTTAAGCGATGACGAATAAAAGAGGGATCAGACAACTTAGTATATATTATAAAATGGCTGGCGCGTGCTTTGCTTACCCCTTGTTACGGCCCTGTTGTTACACCCTCGACTGATTGTTGTAGTAAAGCCAAAAAAAGAATTATTAAATTGATTGCCGGATTTAGTAAGAATTAAACATTTTAGGTGTTAGTTTTATTTTATATCTAAAAAACCCACACACATTTTTGAAGTTATTAATATTGTAAACAAAAATGACAATTAATTGGGTTAGGTAACAATTATTAATTTTATATTAAAGAATGGAAATATTATAATTGTTCGATTGTCAATTTTTTTTACAAATTAAATTATTAATAATATAAAAAGCATGATATTACTTTTATATTTAATCCATTGGTAAATATATATATATATCCATCTATATTTTTCCCCATCACTATCGACTATATATAGTTTAAGAGTAATATTATAATTAGTATATACACTATTTAATAATTAAGTACTTTTATTATAACACATAAGTTTAACTATTGAAATGGTTAATTTGCTATCGTAAAATAATCAAATAGCAAAGCTCTGTCAAATATATTAGAATCAGTAAGGCATAATATACACGTATAAATATTGTCTGCTAGTATATATGGAAATCTATGTACTAAAACGTCCGTCGTGCACTTAGCATATTAATTGCTTTACATTGGATTTAATAACTCTCATGGATGGCAGACAGATCTAATAGTTTTGATTTTCATTTAAGAAATCACAACCGAAATTCAAATAAGAATAGTCAAATTC
Organism: Stenopsyche tienmushanensis; assembly: GCA_008973525.1. Taxonomy (NCBI): domain Eukaryota; kingdom Metazoa; phylum Arthropoda; class Insecta; order Trichoptera; family Stenopsychidae; genus Stenopsyche; species Stenopsyche tienmushanensis. Next base: position 379,774 of record WACJ01000192.1, read on the forward strand.
GTGCAATTCAAATAATCTCACTTCGTAAATAGAATTTTAAGTACAGAATGTTAATAATTGCCGATACAATTTTTACAATTGTGCGAAAGCATTATTATTGGTGTTCAATGGTTGTATAATATTTACATTAATGTATAACTATTTAAAAATAATAATTTCAAACAAAAATATACTTATAATACATTTATATCAGCAGTATAAAAATATTTATCAAACCATTTTACACATAAATATATAAAATATCTGAGCTGGCAACAAATTTTATAAATCTTCATATCCTATATGCAAATTTGCATACAAACATACCGCAGTTGTTCTTAGTCATTCGTTACGCATACTTCACCATATAAACCTATCTTTCATTAAATGCTTTACAATTGATATTACAGGTACATCACATTTTGCATTCTCACAGTCTGTTAAAATAATTAACATTGTACCATTACAGATAATCACTGTTTATACAAAATGCGTAATTAAATATAAAATTTTGTAAATATATACAATTTAGTCTATTAACGATGTTTTCTCGACGAGGGTAAAGTTGGACTGTGAGGAGGGGTAGTACTGGTATTGCTTTGGCTAGACGTTTGATTCTGTGAAGATTGAGATGATTGTTGAGAGTGCTGCGGTCTTTTAAATGGACCGAGTCTTTTTAACGGCCTCGGTGAGAAACCGTGAGCTGCAGTCTGTTGAGAAACTTCTTGATGGCTAGCGATTACAGTCGTATGCGTGATCCAATTGGTTACGTTCCGACCTTGTCCAGTTCCTCCATGATCTAAGAGAGCAGCAGCTAAATTTGAACCACTATTTTCTGCAAAATAAGAATATTTATATTTATATATATTTATCTATATATAATTTTTAAATTATACAGTTATGTTAATACCTTGTTTGAGTAATTTATGAGTTGATAAAGGGAGCGGTGAATAAACTTTTGCAATAAATTGCTCAAAAGTGGTTGATTCTTTATGTTGTGAAACGACACCCTCTAAACAACGGGCGCGCTCCGAATACGCATGCTGATAGAGAGGCATTGTGGCTCTTATAGCTCGACTGGCATTAAATGCAGTAGCCCTAACAAGCCCAGCTGCTATTGATACTGGTAAAATGCATTCATCAAACAGTGGTCCAAACATCGGTACCTGTAAATGATTTATATTTTATTTTAAATACTTGTATAAACCTACCATTTAAATGTATACATATTGATGATACTTACGTCTGTTTTTCTGTTGAGAGTGCAACGCACTAGTTGACCGGGTAGAGGATATAAAACTATTAAAACATCGCAAAATTGCGTAGGTAAAGTATCGCGTCTATAAGGTTTCCAATGTTCACTCCATACTATGTGAACTTCATCATTTCCAAGATGTCTTGTCTGCAATATTAAAAAAACCCCGATGAAATTACTATTTTAAAATACAAAATGATATACTTGAGTTAAATATATTTTGTGCGTATTTATTTAACGCTTTCGAACCGGAGAGCAAACATGCTACGTTCTAATGTAAATCCACTTTTCTGTCAGCTCTGCCGCAGCATGTAAAAAGCTTGATAAGACTCAATAAATGAACCTTAACACTATTGATAGCACACAATATTCGTTAATTACATGATGTTCAACTTGCATGGTATTTGCTTTCTGTTATTCGGCTATTTATAATCAAAATTTTACCTTATTTAATATTGCTTCTTGAGTATTGGACGGGATGCGTGTAGCCACATGAAACAGGGCCTCTAAAGTTAAAGTAGCTATATAAGGCGCACTAACTCCGCCAGTCCCACCTCTTTGAAGTCCCCCAAGAAATCCGTTGTGAGATTCGAGTTCAACCTAAATTTTTATGTTATTCAAAAATATAAAAGTATAATAAAAAGACTTAAAAATATAAATAGATTTTTTAAAATATGAAAATTATACATTACCTCCCATGCGAGAGCAGCTAAGAAGGCTTCATATCCTGGACTACCACTACGATTGGAAAGAATTGAGTTTCTATCTTCTTGTCCGCGGGCAACATATATCACAGCTACTTTATGTGTTTCGCGGCATCTATTAATAAAATCATAAAAATATTAAATAGTTGACTAAAAGTATTTTTATAATATGAACTAAGCAAATTATGGATTCAAATAATACCTTTGAGCATCAAGATTTCTCAATTCTCTAAGAAGCCTATCAGATCTCTTGAGAAGGTGAACAGCGCCTCGTCCTCCCCAACCCACAAAGCCTAAATGACTCATTAAGAGTCGACATTGCCTGAACATTGGATTGTATTCTATGGAATCGATCGAATCCGTAGCTAAAGATGACTCTTCTTCCGGATTTTCTGAACTATAAAACAATCATTATTTATGATAATATGCATACACTGATGAGATAATGTGAACAAAAAATAACTGCACATGTAGAATTACCTTAAAATACTGTTATTTTTAGCCAAATATTCGCTTTCATTGTTTCGATGAGATAAAATGACTGAAATTGTGTCATCTTCCATGCTGCCCGGTAGCGGTGTTGGTGCCGGTTGATTGAGACATAATCCATTGTGTTGAAGGAGTTCAGGACTTGTATGACTGATATATTGCAATAGCTAAAATGTAAAATAGCATGGGTTTAAATTAAAAGTATTTTTTTTCTCCTCGGGTATCACAGTGCTCTGCAAAGCACCCATCAAAAATTACTGTGATAGTGTGGGAACTTTTTAACGCTCCGATCCCGGTCCGATCAAATATTCTTACGCATTTATTATTACGCAGTACACTTCTTTTGTTAACTTTCCTTTTGCCATTTTGGAGTATTATTTTGAAAAATCTTAACAAGCGAGAATGCCTAATTAAATAGTATTAAGATTTGTACGGTTCCTTGTTCTAGTGGCTGAGAGCATACATACGACCGGAACGGTAAAAAAGCTTTGGTGGCTGAGAGTAGACAAACGACCACAAAAAAGTTAAATACATGAATATACTTACATGGTCTAACTGATGTTGATCAGGTGGCGCAGATCGATAATCGGGTAATTGATTAGGTGGAAACGGAGGCGGCAAAGACGATAATGGAATGCTGCTGGTTGTTGTAGTGAGATTACTAAAAAAAATTAAAAAAAGAGGTACTATATACGTTCTGAAATACATCCCGTGTATGAAATAGCAGTTATATATGCAGTTGAATTTTGCGTAAGACAAAATAATATATTTACATAACATTGGGCGGTAAATGTGGTAGAGGCTGAGGTGCACATTTTGCTTGCGGATCACAATATAAGGCAGAAGCGTCCCAACAAGATTTTCCTGTTAGATCGCGTAATATCACTCGAACTTGCTTATCCGCAATAACTAATCCTAAAAATAAATAATTGATATAAATTCAATAAGGATATGATTTATAATAAAATATGCACGGTTGCATTTTTTATTAACCTGGAGCAACACCCCCTCCGGGCATTTCTAATGCTGGCAGTTCAACAAGTGACGCCAAGACCGTTTCACTTAAACGAAACATTTGAATGTGGGGAGCAGTCAAAACTGGTGTACTAAGTTCTGATCCCAATCCTGGAGAATCGTCATTTTCACTAACCATCGACGAGAGCTGACAACTGCTATTCAGTGGAAAGTGCCCGAGGAATAGTACTAGTTGCGTGCATATCTAATGATAAATAGTAAATTAATTTGTTTACATTTGTAAATGATAATTAAAATATAGTATTATATATTTATAAGAAGTTATGGTTGTAAACATGTTAAGACTTCCGAGTGATTTCATATATTAGATTGTTCCGTTAGGAATGCCGTTTTTTGAAGCTGCATTTCAAGATGGTGGAATTTGTGCCGAACAAACAATTTATGCGAAATTGCATACTGCACGAATATCTTAAAAAAAATGCAATAACTGCAACTAAAAATATTTGTGATACACTTGGAGAATCTAAATATAAAAACTAGTTAAAACTATTTTTTTTTAAATTGCCGAGTTACGATATAAATATCAATATAAAATCATCAGCGTATTCTATTTCATCAAAATAAAATAATACCATTCTAGCCCATAATTTAACATCAGTGGTAGAAGTGACAGCACTTTTTAGTCCCATATTGTCAAGCTGTATGTTTGGATCAAAATCTTCATCAACGATTGATGTCATTTCAGTAATATCAGTTCGTTTTCCCTCCATAACTGCGTATAAAACCTGTTAAAATCATGATTTAAATGTATAAAGTGGAAATATCTATATTATTTGAGGTAAATAATACTAATCTTACCTTAAAAACTACCAACAACAACGGTTCATTTGCCGAGTTACACGGACGCATTAAGCATGTTACACCCATTCTAATGCAGTATTCGGCAAGCGATAAAAGTAATGAACCGACGAGTGTTTTAATAGATTCCCTGTTTAAAGACGATGCCAGCTGATTTAGGCATACACAAATTGAAATAACAATTTTTTCTGCAAAATATAAACATAATTAGAATGCAAAAAATCAATGAAAAATTAAACTGATTAAAATAAACTATACCAGATAATCCAGGATAGTATTCCATCATGCATTCGGTGTAATCTGCTAATAATAACAATATGTCGCTTGCAACTTTTGCAATGATTTTATTTTTCATCTAAAATAAATTTAACGGATAAGAAATATGCGATAATAATAGTTAACACGTATAACGAAAATAATATTTAATATTTACTGTAAGGGCTTGTAGAATATTAACTACACAATCGGTTAGACGGGGGCAATTTTTTTTTGCAGACAAACATTGATGACAATGTGTTCCGAGTGCTGCAATAGCTTCACATCTTGCAAAAGCTTGTGGTTCTCTACGGCACGCTCGCACTAGTATATTTAAAACATGTTCCTTGAAAAAATTAAATATACATATTAGTTTTTGAGATTAATGATCATGACAATGCTAGTTGTATTAAATTGCACTAAATTTACACTTGTTTTTTGATGTATTAGACATGTTTCTAAAATTAAAATTATAACTTTTTACCATAAATATCGACACAATTGTAACGTAATTTATTTTTGTTATCGATGAATTAAAAAAATACCTTTAAATCAGGACACTGCACAGTAGTATATTGTTGTGGATATGGCTGAAGCATAGGAGCATTCAGAAGAGTTTCAGGGAGACTTAATAGAGAAGCAAGAAAAGTAACTGCTTCAGTACGGGGACACTGCAAAATATTATTCATCATTATAATATCATTAACTCATAATGTATCTTGATACTATCATAATATATCTCTATCGAAAATTGAGCTCGAACTAATGTCGAAGGCAGAGTCCGACTCGCGGTCGCGAGTGTTTTTAAGATAAAACATCTTTGTAGCCATATAATACATTGTGTCACTCGACACCTCATAACATAATCCAAAAAAGGGCAGGAGTAGACTCATGAAGTGATATTCGTTAGACCAAACCTAAATAAACACCGTTATCGCTCAATTTACTGCATCGATCCGAGTGGTGCCCGAGAGTCACCGTTTGAGTTGTCGCATCACACGCAGTGGTGCCTGAGAGGCACCGCTCGAGCGCAAAGGGTTAAAACACAAATGACTTAATTACACATCAATATTAGATTATTTTAAATTCACTTACATTAGGCCCAATATCAGTTGAATTTAGAACGATTGTAGATGCATGTACAAAATCTAGTAATAATAAAGAATATCCATCTAATGCCAGGGATAAATATCTTGGCGCTCCGTTCTTTATTAAAACATCTACAATGCTTCGATCTTCGCCAGTTAGCCCTGTAAAGTAAAAGAAAACGTAATATAAAAATCGTTATTAAATATATACGAATAAAGATAAATAATCATTGGCATACATTTAGAAATATGAAAATTACATAAAGGTTTCAAAAATCACTAACCATGATGTAAAGCTCGATGATATAATGGTAAATGTGGACGCGGCGGAGTAGGTACATATGGAGCTCTGCATGTGAGGGAACACAGTAATCGTAAAGCTAATAATTTTCCAGGCCGATATGAAGAAGGCAAGCTTTCAGCTCCTATACACCAACCGGCGACAAGTCCCAAAGGTACATGCGTTTCAGTATTACCTCCTGCTGATTGATTAGCCGCAATCTAAGAGTACATATATATAAGTATGAGAATGTATAGTGATTTTTAAATGCATTTTAATGCCAAATGCGTATAATCTATATACCTTCAGTAGCGTTTCGTTGAGATGTAATAGATATTGGAAAACTTGGATGTGAAGTGATGGATCTGGTAGAGTGTTAGGGTCACCCAAGGCTGCAAGCATTCGACGCCACAGTACAGCTGCTACGTCTGGAAGCCATCCTCGTGCAGTACCTCCACAGACTACTCCACGGCCAGCTTCTCCACCGAAGCACCATTCTATAATTAAAATATACAGATTTCGTAATTCGACTGCACAAAATCTATAATAGAACAACAACAATAAGCAAAATTCGACTGACCAACATTGGACGTTTCAGCAGCAAGATCAATTTGTAAAGGCGAATCTTTTATTGAACTGCTTTCAACTCCGCTAGACGGTGCCGGAGACGGTGAACGAGTACCTTAAAAAAATAATATTTAAAAATGCAGGAAAACAAAAAGGTCATTCATATATAAAATATAAATTATGTATAAATTACCACTTTCAGAATCTCTATCTTCATTTCCATGACTATTTCGTAGAGAGTCTAAAGAGTGACATCGTCTAGGTTTTGAACTAACATCTTTTGGAACATCTGAAATAAATACGCATATTTGATTTTGGTTTTTAATATAAGATTACATATATAGATTATGAATGCAAATAAAAACCTTCAATTTGCACTGGTGGTAAAGCCAACGCTCTAGCAGTAAGATGCGGATCACTTCTGCAGCGGGTCAGAGTTCCTTGCAATGGACCGTCTCGTCTTATTTCAGCTTCATTAGTTTTAGGACACTTTCCTTTAAAATAAATATATGCTCAAACATTTTTACTATATAATAGCGTTTAATATTATAGAGAAAATGAATTATTAACTTGCCAGGATGTGCTATAGTGGGAACGTTTGTAGCAATGGTTGTTTTTGTTGAATTGTTACTGCGGCGGCCGCCTCTTTTACCTTGTTGTTCGACAGTTCTGTCTAGGGGTAAATCCGTCAAATCAAGGTTATAAACGTGTCTGGCCAATACACGAGTAAGAGTTTCCATAGTTTTCTATAATATACATGTCAAATAGTTATTGCGGTTCAAGAAGTAACAAATTTATAAGCAAATGCTAATTATATAAACTCATACCGCCCATTCTTTAATAAGGTCTTCCCAGTGAGTAAGTCTAGCCAAAACATCCATAAAACTTTGCCAGAGCTCTGGTTTAACAGCTACGTTTAAATTGGCTTTTATCCATGTTACTATTAACGTTTGGAATATTGCTGGTGCTAATAATCCACCTAATTGAAATAATTGAATAGTAGTAATGAATATACAGATGTGATACATTTTTAGTAAAACGAAATACTAACCGAGGGTTTCATGTTTTCTTTTGGGAGGAATTTTATTTAAAACAAGTGATGTTATTTGGAGCAACACAAGAAGTAATTGTTCCCTAAAAACATAGAAAAATATTTTTTTTAAATTTATAAACAGCACTTAAATGCAAATGAAATGTAATCTGTTAAGTACAATTTTAATTTACATTTAATTTGATAAAATAATTTAGCTTAAAAAATGCCCAAACCATGTATGAGTATCCATTGTTATATGCATCACCATGTATCTATAAATATTAAGAACTCGTTTGCAAGTATCTGTTTGTTCTTCCAGAATATGTTGTTGGGACATACCTGCAGCATTATTAATATTTTGACTAGGTAAAGTTAGAAAAACATTTGCGGCTTGCGTCATAAAAACTTGGAGAACATTCTACAAAGAATACAAGCGAATTATATTGGTGGTGGATAAACATTAATAAATTTTGATAATCAATTATTTAAAAAATTACCTGTAAGCCTGCACGAACTAAAATATTATCTTTATGTATTGCTCCTAGATATGAATCATTTCGTAACCTTCTTGGTGGGACGACTACTTCATGTAGTGTGTTAGAACTATTGTGTGGATTTTCAAGTAAAAATGGTGGTATTTCCGCAACCTAAATTGAATTTTTTTTTTAGGAACAACTTTGTAGTTAATAAATATTAAAATTGTAATTTGAAATAATACAAACATTCATCTGTATCCAATCTTTATATACGGCTATAACTCTTCTAATGGCTGCTGAATGATAGAAAGGTAAAAGAAAAGCTTGTCTTAAAACTTCATGAGTAAAGTTTACGTGATCACGGGACGAGTTAAGAACATCACGAACCACACCAACACAATTAATTTCTTCCGTACTTGACTCTATAAAAATAAAAATTCATTGAATTAATAATGAGTTTTGAGAGCAAATAAATATGTATAAAATTATTTAAATATACCTGAATCAATGCTAGGGTGCGTGATATTATGATCTAACGATGAGCTCCCTCTGTAAATATCACCAGTAGTACTGACGGTAAACGATTGTTCGGATTCTTCACACTGACTACTAAGCGAATTGAGGGTTTGTTGATTATTTATAGACGCTGTCGGCGTCGGACCGCTACTATGCGACTGAACTGATGAGATAGAAGTCGGCTGGATAGATCCATCTGTCGCTTGCTTTTTACTTACATGGGCGTAATTAGTAAGCCATTTAATCAAAGCGACGCGGCATTGAACATAATCATCTTCTAATATAGTATGCTGTACGGGTAAATCTACAAAAAATACAATAATAAATTAAAAATGGAAACATAATTTATTAAAATGTATATAAGAAATGTTAAAATTACCCAAATTTGGATTATATAATGAACTGCTATAGTCAAATTGAGGACATATATGATGCAAGTAATATAATTTGAATTTTTCTATGAGAAATATAAAGTTTTTCATAGCTTTAGCTGTGCGATTTTTCTTTCCAATGAATTTTCGTTACGGTCGTGGCCATTCCTTCCAGCAATATATCAAGAAAGTATTTGGATTCATTTTCGATAACTTTTTCGTGACCACCGGCGGGTAGCAGAGGATAAATGTCGACCGTTTGAATGGGATTTAGTACATTTGTGTCGTGAAATATTGACGCTGAAACGTTAGCAATTTTGTTCATTAAGCGTTCAGACGTTGAATGCTGCTCTTGCGAAGTCAAAATCTTTTTGCTGGGTGTTGAATCTGTGGATGAAAAATTCGGGTGTTGACTGATATTTGAAATTGTATATTCCGCCGTCTCTTGAGGGACATCTCTATTTCCAGGACATAACAAACTTCCGGGGGAGCTGCAGGTTGTAATTTGAGGTTCTGGAAAACCAGGAACAAGCGTAGCAAACATATAATGAGCTTCTGATGGAGCATTTTCTCCCAGTGCTTGGTACCACAAGAGGAAATATCTGGAAAAATAAATGTAAAATGTGATATGGAATCTGTATATGTTTATTTAAGGGACGTTTCTACCTTGTTGGGCCTAAAAGTGATCGATTTTTAAACATTTTTTTTGCGAAAAGTATTAAATATAGATTGTTGATATTTAGTATGTTCACTAGGCGATGTTTATTGAACATAAAAATATTTTTTAAAGTTTGACAAAGTATGATAGTGTGAGTGGGGGGAGCCACGTATGTCAGTGGGCGAGCCATGACATTCTACACCATGGAAGTCCTGAGTCCTGGACAGATAATTTGCAACAAAAAAATTAAATATATATTGACTTTTTATAATAAGGAGTTTTTGAAGTTCAGTTGCATGTGGTTATTTATGCTTGAAACCATGTGATTTGAGGGTTTTTGTATCTCCGTCGCCTATGTATTTGGCATATTTTACATTGTGAAGCTTCTCGGATCATGTAAACATTTCGATAATACCATTGACTTTCAATTTTCCAGGCTTCCATGCGTGCTTTCCTGTTATAAAATAAAACATAAATTATTTGATGTACCTTACTGACTCCGCTCTTAGTCTCTGGGTATTTCCTTTGTGGAGAAGTTTAGAAAATATTCTTGTAAGTGAGTGTAATTGCCATCGTCTTCCAATAAGTTCAGGTAAAAGGCATAGTACTTTTTCTAGGAGTGCAAGAACAGTTTCGAGTTCCTCTCGTCCGGCTTTATGAACTAAAAACGAACACTTATAAAATGAATATCGGCAGATAAAATTTAATTGATTAATAAAGAATAACAATTGCAACAATTCCATAGAAGACTTATAAATAGACAAAACATGCAAAAAACAGCACATTACATTTTAAAATAATTAAGATAATAAATATTACATATTAGATTTAAAAACAGCATGCAAAAATTATCATGCTCTGATAAGGTGTGATGAAATTATAAAAATATCTGAAAAAGGACTTTGTGATAAACAATTTTAAAACATTGGTTATGATTATTGACCCTTTTGATTCAAAAATTAATAAAATATTTAAATATGTATAAGCTTTAATCTTGAATTAGACTTTTCCTTTCTCATTAAATTAATACAGATTGAAACATAAATGAAGATGAAAATGTACCAATACCAAAGTAGAATCGATAAATATAAAAGTTAGAAATAAAATATTAAACATGAATAAAATTGGGTGAAATAAGTTGATTGAAAATATATTTACATTTTTTTTTTTTAAATAAATTAATATACCGAATGTTGGCAGCATAAATTGAGGGTCATCTAACATATGTGAATAATTTAATAGTTGTTTTCTGGGGTGTTTCTGGGCTATCACTATGACAATCTGGCGACTCCCAAACCCAACGGTTCTCAGTCGCCAGACTGTCATAATGATAATCCAGAAAAACGCCAGAACATAATTATTAAATTATTCACACATATTAGATGACCCTCAATTTATGTTGCCAGCTCTCAGTCTATAAGGAAGTGACTAAGCAATGATTTTTTAAAAGTAAAATAGGATGATGGAGTAAAATAAAAAGTTATTTTACAGAAAAAAATAAATCTTACTGAATACCTCTCAATATTTTTAATTTAAAGCCATAAGAACAATCTTTGCTTATAGATATAACTAGCTTTTCGTTAAAAAAGTGTTGGGTGTGTTAGTTAACCTTTTTCATGCCAAGCGATTTAAAAGTTATCTATTATTGCGAATCATATATTTCAAATAATATTGTAAGTTTATAGTTTTATCAGCAAAATATCTATTATAGATAATTATTATAGATTAATATATTATCGATAGTTCCAAAAATGTAAATTTGTAATTTTTTTGTGTCCAAAAACTTTTAACATCTGCAACGCAATGCGCCTAAAGAGGTTCGAAAGAAAAATATCCAGAAGCGTCCCGGACGAGACCTCTAACTCCGAAGTCATGATATCAAATTGTGAGGTCATGGACATGTACGGCGAAGCATCGATAACAAGCTTCGTCTGAATTCGCCGTCTCCGGTGGGTAGGTCATGTGGATACCGATTAATAGCGTGAGGGAGGAGGCTCAGGCACATACGAAGACGGCAGCAAGCGTTGTCGGTGGCCGGGGCTCTCTTACAGGGCTGAAAGAGCCACCCAAAAGAAGAATTCAAAATGAACAATCCCTTTGAAATTCTACTAAATACAAAGAAAAACCCTTTTTTTTTTTTTTGGATGCAACCCACTTTGAGCCTGTCTTTGTGCTTTTTGTCTTTTGTCGACCCATTGCCTTTTACGGTCATTGGTCTCCAAAATTATCCACTTCTCGTCCTCGGTAACAATGTGTTTCAAGAAAGGTTGCCGACAAATGTCTCTTAGCTAATCCATCAATGAAGACCTGAATTTATGAGTGAAAATTGTTTGTTTCCATTTTGAGGGGGTGTTTTCTGCGAATATGTACATGTCCAGACCGCCAAAATAAATTGAACAATGACTATTTCAAAGCGTATAGCAACAAAAAAACATTAAAGAACTTGCGCTCCTAATTTTTTAAAATAAATTTTCTAAATAGAAATATGAAAATGGTGCGTGTTTTTAGAACTATCGATATGCGACGAAGATTACAGAAAATCATAATTTAAAAAATCACTATAAGAGATTGATTGAGATTAATTTAAAGATGTGGCATCATTAAAAGAGCCATTTTTTAATTTATAAGAGATTTCTTTAAAAAAATTTAAAGCGGATTCCCATTGCGATAATTTTATATGATTCTAGTGCATTTTGCGGCTCATGCCTGTGAGTTTTGCTAGCTCGGAACAAACAATGTGGCTCTGACACGATTCAGGTAATAAAAATAAATAGAACATGCAAGTTTCAAGACAAAGAATGTGTTAAATTATTAATTAAAACACTCAAAACAATGTTAATTGTTAAATAGAACTTTGAAAGTAGAAAAACCACTCACCCAAGTGAAAAGAGAGTTCTGCGTTTGAAAATCAAAGAAAAAAAATTAACAACAGTGAAATAAAATCATATAAAACAGAAATAAAAGTTCAAATTTATTTTTTTTATAATCAGGTAAAGAATTTTTCAATGGTTTTATATTCAAATAAAGTGAGTTACAGTAAAATTTATTTTCCATAACGCATAGAATGTACAATTTTACGCTCAAAAAATGAAATAAAATAAACATAAAATGTATCAAATTGTTCTAGCCTGTACAAAATATAACAGGAAGACATTGAGATTTAAAAAAAATATGGTATTATGTATAACATTGCTTGTTGAAGATAAAATAAACTTGAATTTCAGCATCCATAAGCAGAGGCATTTATGATAATGATGTTTTGAAAGTATCATGAGAGGAATTGAATGGCTATTTGGCCGTGCATTAAATCTAACGTCAAAATATATGATGACCAACCCAAAGCGTTTGTTTGTATGTATAGACTTGTTTGAAACAAACATGTACTCTGGAGCTTCACTATAAAACCGAGAGAACCTTTAAAAATTGGAATATTTTACTTGTTATACATAAGAAGAATATTTCGTACTTCGATTGGTTTGCTATAAATTTTGAATAAAAAATGTTATAATCCATCCAGATACATATATTTATATTAGAGCCTTTATCAATTTTATGGCAATAACAATAAATTAAATGCTCATAAAAGCAATTGTGATTTGATAAATATATATATGAAAGATTATAGTGAAACGCTAAAATATTAAGCTGTAAAAATGTAATAAATTCTTCAAAGTGTCATATTTACGCCATAAATTCATATATTTATGTAAAAACAAGAGAATAGTCAATTTGCAAGAGCATATTAAACTATATCTATGGTGCTTGCAGTACTTGGAGGGCTAATTCCATCCTCACAGTAGTAGCATTTCATAAAACATAGGATTTTTAAAGGTTTAACTACGTAAATCAACGAATATTAGCACTGCCATATATTGATATTTTAAAAATATTGTGTTTTTATTTTACCTCGTTGGCGTAAATTGTTCTCGGCTTGAATAAAATTATCATACAGTATGAAATATATATGACTGTAATTCCCTTCGAAATATGTTTTCGCTTCATCTGGATCATAGTGTTCTGAAAATACAACATACATTTATTAGATTTGGATCTGGTTATCAGTGTTGCATGGTTCATAGATAGCCGTGGATCCGGTGCATTCCTTAACACTTCGACCGATAATACTTGCATTATGCATTCCACATCCACTATATTATATTCAATTCGCATATGAGTAAAACGATTCCGAGTACAATATATTCTTATGTAATGTCAGGTATATTCCAAAAAATATTGAGATGTTTGAACTGTAAAACGACCAATAATGACATGATGTCAATAACAAGATCACTCGTTGACATCATCGTTTCGAATTTTCAAAATATGTATTCTCTATCGGAAGAAATTTCTTTGGATGAATGTCTTCTTATTCGTCGAGGGCGATTGTAGTTATGGCAATACACAAAAGGGAAGAAAACTAAATATGGCATCAAATTGAATGAATTGTGTTCCCCAAATGAATACAACCATAATCTAGAGATATATATAGGATAGTTATTTGATAACAGTGTAGTAAGATTGATGAATCCATTTCTCTACAAAGGTCATCAGGTCTTTTTAGACAATTTTTATAATCAAATTTCATTATGTACTAAATGATTAGAAAAAATGATGCACACAATAGGGCGTAAAGTCTTTTTGTGTAATTTTGTAAATGTGCACTTTTTTTGTAAATTATTGTTAAATATTTGTCTAATTTTTGCAAATTTGTAAACCTCAAAATCACCTCACATACACAAGTTGAATATAATACAATAAGAATTGAATAAGATCCTCTGCAACAGTAAAAAGTTTGAGAATGAGGGCTTTTTACTCTCATTACGCTTAGAATTGACATAAGGTAGATAACGTTATTGACAACAATCAATGTCATTGATTTAAAATAAAATATGAAGCAATAATAATTGTGTGTTTTAGCGAGGGTTTAACATCAATTTTATATTCATAAATTCCGAAAATCGTTGTTTCAGACGTGTATGCTCCAAAAATGTATCTAAAATCATCGGTTTTTTGTAGACAGTGTCCTTTGATTGAAAAGTTACCGCATGTCGCTGCTAGTTATGGTATTGGATACGGTCTGCACTTTTGTATTTAAATTTTGTTCAGCTGGTAAGAATTTAAGTAAAATCGCATACTGAATGCGGTCTATTTTAGCTTTCAACGGGTAAAAAGTCAATTTTATCGCATTATTATATCAAATAGTAAATTTTAAGCAATGTCAACTCATAAAATACATGATTGTATCATATATTTTCCTTTTGGCATGGTTTTAAAATATTTTACTAAAATGCAAAACAATCATATGTAGTCTGTTTAATTTGGAACATATATTAAAGCGCAGATTAACGGAACATCGTCCAAATATTATAATATGTTTACTCTATATTTTGGAATATAGAGTAAACATATATTCATCAGATTTTGAATGAAATAAACGTAAATATAAGAAGTTAAAAACGATTTTATTTCAAAAAGGTTATACCATTTGAAATTAATAGTTTAATTAAAATTAGCAGTTAACATTACTACATTACTTAAGGTATTGAGAAGATAATATAACAATTAATTTACAGTTAATTCTGTTCAAAATATTGAATGTTCTTCCTAGCATAACAGAGGTCATAAAAGTGATAATGTAGCGATCTAGTGATATTTTTTAAATAAAAAAAACATTTTGATCTATAAACTGATTTGTTTCCAATTGAAAATAGAATTTAATGTTATTTTTTGATAATGTGTGTTATTGATGTTTTTCAATTTTGCAATACGATTTGTTGGAAATATATGTATTATTATAGGTTTTGTAACATATATTTGGACGGGATGAATAGTCATTGCGCGAAATATTCAACGTAGTATTCGATGTGGACGTAAATATGCTAATGAATTTGGTCGATGCATGTGAAAGAACAGTTATAAGGCGACAAGTTACGCGAAGAATTAACAACATGCCAATTAGGCCGATTTATAACAGATGGAACTATAAATCCAAGCTCAAAACACTGCTTGAGAGATGTGTCAAAAAGGAGCAATAACCCAAAACAATTTTCAAATGCTTCAATCTCGTAGCGGAGTCCTTCTTGGAATCTTGTATTTTGACGGAGGACTTTTTGACATCCTGGTGCGACTTTTTAGTGAACATGACAGGAGCTGCGGGCAGCGGGGCCCTGCCCCAGCCGCCGCCCCCGACCCACACACAACACCTTCAGCTGAGGCTGCAAACTACGGACTCAACGCTCGTATTTAGCGACCATGCTCCAAGTACTTGATACCTGCCATACGTCATCCTCTTTTTAATACATTTAAAAATATTTTATATAATCCAATAAAATAAATCTAATTGATAAATAGCGCCATGCTTGCGTTTTGAAAAAAATTCATCGATTAAATTAATTAGGATATTTTTAAATTAAAAAAGGGCAAATGTTATTTTTTAAAACTATAATTAAATAGGAATTTCAAAATTCCATTTAAGCCAAGCCAATTATCAAACAACTGCTCTCAGTCAATAAAGTCTTAATAATTAAAATAATTCAGCTTTATTAACTCAATAAATACTCCTAAAATTAGAGAATTTGAACAAAAAGCTTAATTTTTTTAAAATACCACAAATCTTTAACAAGTCAACGTATTAAAAACAAATTTGGATTGTAATTTTGTATATTATGTTTTAAAATGGTGAAAATAGTGAAAAAAAATATATTTAAAAATAAATCAAATAATTTACATACACAAATGTATTCATATAATATATGATTCGTGATCCTAACTGTAAATAATTCCACTTTTTTGCTTGCGTATTTTATACAAATTATCTCCAAAAATTCTGAATATGTATGCAAAAGTCAATTGATGGCAATAAATAAGAATAATACCAAACTATTTCAGTTTTTTCTAAATTTTAAGCTGTCATATAGAGTCTTAAATGTATTTTATTTGTGCAAGTTATGATCCGTTAAAACTAGTGATAATTTTGTTTTAATCATATTTTCGTTAAATATAATATTGGTGACATTTGTATACAACATATTAAAAAAATGCGTTTTAGTAAAAATAAAGTTTAACGTGGTTTATGTGTGTATATAAATTTGAAGTGATGTAACGCACAGTTTTGTGCGCGCGGTATTCATATCTTCTCGTATGATTTTTTTTTACTTTGCTAATAGCAATTATAAAATTACCTTTTCGATTTTAATACTTTGGTTTCTCATTATCAAACAATTTCAATTGAACCGTAGCATCGTATTTACTGGTTTGATGTCATATTCATGCTTACCATTTATCGTTCAATAATCTATGCATTTTCTATCTTTATTTTTTTTTAAATTTGAAGTCATTCATACTACCTATTATAATTTGAAGAGATTTCTTCCTGTGTCCAATGTGCATATTGTCTATATTTATGCCGGAGGCTCCTAATGTTGTCGAAACGAGTCGAGAAGACTGATTCAGTGTGTGAACAAGCATCACAAGAGTATGTCGCATCTGAAGCTGGTTATTTTGCACTTTGTGTTTGTGGTTTGGTCATGTCCATGGAATGTTTATGGACAAGGGCTCGCATTTCCAGGCAGTATTCAAGATTTAGTCGACCTGCCTTTAGACGTGAGCCATTTATTATTATATTGATAAATACGATTAAAATATATTATGAGATTCGAACGATGAATCGTTACTTATGTTAAGATATCGATTATGAGCTTGGAATTAAAAAAATAACGACGACTAATAAACGACGAAAAATTCAACAATAAACGCATATTAAAATGAAATTAATAAAAATAACTTATGGAATTTCAAAAATATCAAATCACAATAACAGTTTTGACATATAATTTCGGTCGATTTAATTGATCACTAAATTATTCCAGCTGTGGTATTTAATAAACGCATTAAACGCTAATAAAACATTATTTGTATCAAATGACGATAGAAAAAAGGACATGGACGTCCTAAAATTTGTTATGAGCGACCTTGGATTCAAATTTCGAAAATCTGACATTTGTTTACGCCAACGTAAATGAGGTTAAGTTTCTTATTTTATTTGTCAATTGATTACATCTATGAAATTTTGGAATGTCGATTAAAAATTGAAGATTTATACGATTTTGTTTATGCTATCGTGTTTACAATACAAAAGTAAAAATAAAACTTATCGAATAAATTCTAACATTTGCCTCCTATTGTTTTTATCTCAATTTATTCCAGGAATAATAAATGACAAGTAGTTTTTAAACGGTTATATATCAGTATTTTTTATCTAAATTCATGTACATTAATCTTTTTAACCTCTGAGAACTAAGCAAATGACGAAAATTGAGAGTACATAGATCATTACAGCGTATTTGTTACGAAATTAAATCCATTGGGGAATTAACATTAAAATTTTGTAGTTTTAGTATTTTTAGCTTGAAAATACTGTCGATTAGATTGTTAGATTTGAGGCTACGGATCTAGATAATGAAAGCCTTTCTAGGGTATCAAGTTCTACAGTTAAGTGAACATCATTTAAATATCAACTGCAAATCTGACCTGATTTAATATACGCCTAGCCTTGACGTCTAGACGTTTGGATTTTAGCTTTAATCTTTCTTACCTTATGTATTGTATATAATTGTATTTTTACAGTTTTTATAATTTTTCTCTGAACAAAAAGATTTAAAAAACCAAGTTTTAAAAACGGCGGCCCAAGTCAATATTAGAACGTGTTAACATATTAACAGTGAGAAGAATATAAATATGTTTTATGTTGGCTGATGGTTTTAAATATATTTTTATGAATTAATTATTAAAACTACGTTTACAAAATTGAGCACAGTCCCAATACATAGTGTCACCATAAATCATATTAAATAGCAAAAAATCATACAAAACCCAAAAACCATGTGAAATATCAGAATGTTACAAATCACTCAATAAGTTCGTAGGATGACATTAAGTTGGCGTCGCTATTGACAAATCGATATGATTTTTGGGAAATATCAACCTTCAAATAATTTGTGTCAAAAATTCAAAACAATCTGATGTTTAGTTCACAAGTTACAGTGGCCTTCGTGACGCTACTTTTGTAAATTTCAAAACAATGTAAAAATCTGAATTTTGTGTCTCGATAAAGCATTGCTTTTTAATGAGAAAAAATACCGCTCAAGCAAAGCAATGGCTTAATGAGTATTATTTGGACTCTGCTCCATTGAGACAAATGATAGAGAAGTTTTGCTGATTTCAAACGCGATTGTACAAACACTGATGATGCTAAACGCTTTGGTCGTCTAAATTTGGCACTTTTTCTAGAAAACACCAATTTTCCACAAAATAGTTTTGGCCGATCTTTAACTAAAGTTGTTTGATATAGCTGATTCTGTTAAAGATATCAGAAGGCAGTGTATTCACTATTTTGCATCAATCTTTATCCATGAGAAAGCTTTGTTCGAAGTGGGTACCGCATTTGCTTCACAATCGATCAAAAACATTGAGAGATTACCCGCGTCAGAGCGTCCCCGCAGTGAATGTGTTAAATATCGGCATTTTACAAATTTATGAAGCATTTTGATAAATAATTTATCTTATTAAGGAAATTTTCTTTTTAGAAATATATGGAATGCGGCTGAACTCGTTTATAACGAGGTCGGTTATGTCCAGATTATGGTTAAAACGAAAAATTATACAGGAAAAGTGGAAGCGTTTCATTTATCGTGACGTTCAAGCTAATTGTTCCAAAATAGAGACGTTATTAAACCTATGTATATTTTTAAAGACACATGACTAAGAATATTTAAGCATAAAAATGGGATATGTGCGTTTTTAAGGGCACGGTTTGACATGTCGATATTATGTTGGAATATCGTATGTCCAGCTTAATAAAGCAGTAATAAATTATTGATCATCTGTACTTTTATATTCCGAGCGTTTTGCATCTATATCTTGGTGCTCGCTATAGCCGTGTTTGTCCGTCAAATTGACGTGTCCCGTAAACCCAGTGCCAAATATCCAGGATCGAATTTTTCGCAGAGCTTTTGGAGTGCTTAAAGTTGCCCTTGACCTGAAAATAATTGGACATCACTTCGGTATTGTCTTCATTGCAGAGCCACACGACTTGATTAAGTATGCAAGTTTATATCGTGTACGGGTCATATGAATTTTTATGGGCGAGCTTTTTATTTTATCGCACTCAGATTTACGCAAAAACGCGAACATTAACGATTTAATTATTTTGGGCCACAACTGACCTATAAAATAACAGCTCACCTGCGAGATTTGACCTAGAAGTTTTATTTTCGGTCTGGTTTTAATTTTCCGGTGTAGCAGAGAACTATCAATTATAGATTATAAAAATGCGTTTGATTTAATCGGACATGGCCGTAATAATGTGTTGTAAATGTCAAAAAGTAAAAAGAGTGAAAAGAATTATTTCTTATTGTTATTGCCACTGATATTTTTATTTTTTGTGTTTTAGAATAGACTTCCATTGGAGATGCCAAGCATTTGCGACGAGAATGAATTGTATTATCCCGGAGATCAAAAAGACGATTGGATTTGTGATTGCATTAAAGGTAAATAAAAAGTCTTTTAAAATTGACCAATTTTATCTGGTATAATAAGTGTACCTATGGTATACCAAGAGCTGACAGCATAAATTGAAGGCCATCTAATACATGATATCATTATGACAGTCTGGCAACTGAGTGATGTTGGGTTTGGGAGGGAAGGGAGTTGAAACTTAACCATGGGACTACTTAGTCTGTAAGTAGTCCCATGGTTAAGCGGTTGAACTCGTAACTCAATCATCTTGAGTTCGAATCCTACAGGAGGTGTGGCTGGCGACTACACTTTTAAAAACATATATACGCCACGAAAAATGATGTCAAAATGGTTGCCTGTGAAGTGAAACTTTGCGAATAAGCGCTGCAAATTGACTTTTTTCCATTTTAAACTTTTTTCTTCGTCATTTGGGGTCATTTATTTTTGCAATTCCTTAAAAATAAACACTACGAACTTTTTGAGCGATGTGTTACGTTTTGTTTGCTCTTTGCAGGATACATCTTCTATGCACCACGCAATAAGTGCTTCCGAGCATACGAGCGAGGACCATGCGATACAAGATACATGTTGGTTTTGTCTGACGATGGTTACACACCTCGGTGCAAGATGAACGTGTGCCAAGACAATCAAGTCCTGTTCGAAGGCAATTGTCGTGTCGTAGGCAGCCCTTGCGACATCGACACGCGAAAAGTCTACGGTGTCAACGAAACGACATTAAAATTCGAATGTTTAAGTCCGTATATAAGCTTTCGTGGATCTGATTTCCCAACTCCGACAGAAAATACCACTCCGATAGTAGAAAAAGTAGTTAAATCGCAAGAATTAAGACGGCCAGATATTTTAGACATTCTACCTTCTAAGGTGGTCAATCCTGCTGCTTTCTGCAACTTGGGCTGTAAACGATCTCAGAATCGTGCATGTCCAGTCGGAGAGATCAGCAAATAAATTAATTTATTACATTTTACATATTTTTTCAAAGCATGTATTTGAACCGCTTCGGGTCTTTACAAGGCGAAACATACTGTTATGTCGTTAAACTGACCAAATATGCGCATCGATATTCAAGACAATGAATCATTTAAACAAAACATTTATTGCAGTAAAATTATATGCATTTTGAAAAGAACATTTTAGTTTAATAGCATAAAACGCAAAGATAAGGAGCTATAATTATTGAAAATCATATGATCATTTATCGAAATATGGTTATATCTTCGACTAGTATATATTAATACATTTAATAATTGTAACAATAAAAAAATGTAGGTAATTTTGTTTTTTTATTCCTCCACTTAACTTTAAATTGTTTCCACCAAACCCGCATGGCATCTTATGTCTCATTTCTGATGATAAATATAAGGGCAACCAAAATGTCGAAAGATTTTTTAAAGTGAAACTCCAAGCGGCAGTTGACTGAAAAGAAAAGCAGAATCGTTTGTAGTCTCTCCATTTCTGTCGCACACATCATAGACGTTCTACGCGCATGCGCTGCGTCTACTGTGTGTATATTTAGCATAAAGCAACCAGTAGCACTTTTTATATATCACACAAATACAACTTCATCTTCTAGCTAAAAATGACCATTGTGTGAAAAATACACGTACGGACAGTGTGAGCATTTAGGGAACTAAAGAAAGTTAATAGCCGCCAAGAAAAATTCCGAATCCATGAGGTCATGGACATGCACGGAGAAGCGTCATTAATATACTATGCTGGAATAGACAGGTAGAAAAATACGCCACCCGTCTGGACCTGGGCAATTGGAGGGAGAAGGCTCGGGCCAAATGAAAATGCTGATGGTGACTCTTCTCCGTGGCTAGGTAATACAAATGACCGAACCAATACGAGTACTATGGAGAAGGGAGGGTCCCTGCAGTACGTCATTTGGTGCAAGAGCCCTTCAAAATGAGGTTGGACTCGTGGTGGCAGTGACCTTGTGTAGTAGTTCTTCTGTTTCTTCCCCTTCCAACGCACCTTCGGGTGCACATAGTCTGAAACTGATATTGCAAAGTGAAAGGGCGCTTTGAAACTCTGCGCGTAGTGTTTCTCGGTGATGAGTGTAGAATGGTCGGTTGGACTGCAGCTTGCGACTCACAAGATCGAAGCCATCTTCTTCACGAGGAAGAGACGACTGTGCTCGCCGCCGCTGATCACTGAGATGCCTTGGAGTCTGGCTGAACCGCAACCTCGGTTCGCGGTCCACATCGAGGAGGTGGCGGCAAAAGCAGACAAAAATTCGAAGTAACTCGTCAGGCTGATGCCAAACGTTGTCAGACAAACGTTGTCAGACGTTGTCGTTGTCAACTCCTGTTGTCAGACGTGCACTTCATAATGTTGTACGCTACACTCATTTGGGCGGACGCGCTAAGCGCGATGACGTTGGCAAGGCTCGAGGCGAAGAAATAGGTAGCGAGGAAGACGACCATGGCGAAATGGCAAAAACGATGAGATGCTTCAGAGAAGGGCAGATGGACTTATGTGGTACTGCCCGACGCAAACAAGTGGAGTGAAAGAAAGCACTGAAATGGATAAACAAAGAGGCAACCACCGAGTGTCACCACTGTGGGGCTGAGGTGGATGATGTGAAACACATGATATTCGGATGCGAAGCATGGGAGGAAGAGAGGATAATTCTTCGCGCCTCCATAGGCGATGAACGACTGTCGAAGGACGGAATGATGGAATTAATGCTAGAGAACGAGGAAGAATGGATGGCCTGGGGGCACTTCGCCTCCAAGGTGATCGCGTCTAAGGAGGATGCCGAGAGGATAAGGCATCGAGCATCCCTGGTTGCCTAAAGAGAAGAGAGCCGAATAAGGTTAGAAGGGAGGCCTCGTGTCTGGCAAATGCCTAAGGGTTGGGCCAGGCACAACATGGGGAGGACAAGGAGGGTTTTTAGTAGGTAAACGATTAAATTCGGAATCCTACACTACTGCTGGGTACGAGCCTGGCAGTGTTTATAAAAAAAATAAAAATGAAAAAAGTCCGAAGGTACTCGGAACAGTTTGCACAGCAGCGCAGGGCATGGACTCTGTCTAAAAGAAATCAAATACTACACGTTGTCGACAAACACCAAAGATGAAGAAGATTTATAAAAAAATGATTTACAAAAAAAATGATTTATAAAAAAATGCTGGACTCCTTTCAAACATGAACGCACAATACTATAGTTTATTTGGTTTGAATTTAAATCATTACAATACGTTTTCTGTTTATCAGCCCCAAACTGATCAGAATCTTTTCTATGACGCCCGAGCTGGAAATTGGGGTAAGCCCAAGAAGGTTTTGTGTCACCCAGATTTTTGCTTATCCGAGAAATCTTTCACCTTGAAAGCTAGCCCCTGTCAAAGTTTTTCGGTTTAACTAAGGCATCTTTTCGTGCAGCCCGCCTAATGGTAGCCATGGTGATGGCCAAGTGCTCACAATAGAGCCTCTATATTGGACGCCGACCACGCCGACATTTCAGTCACCTAGAAATACCCGCGGGATACGCAACAACCTGCGCCCCACGAAAACTCTCTAAAAATCGCAATGCGTACATAATTTGATCAAAAAATAAATCACACTATGTCGACAATGTAGTTTTTGATGGATCCGCACGACTTGAGCAATTTCAACACGCCCGTTTTCTCCGTATTGTTTGGGCCTTTTGTATAAACCGCGCAATTCTGCCTTCTTGTTTACTGTTTTGAATGTCAATGTTGGAACTGTCACTGGTTGGTGATATCGATTCACAGCACCTTAGTGACAGTAACTTGGTATGTTTCATACGGACCGGTCACTTTTTGTGTAAACAAACCTTCGTTTTACGGCGATAGTTTTACGCCGACCCTTCTCTGGACGGCTTCACGGCAATCCGTCAAATTATCAATCGAAACGATGTCCAATTTCGACGAAGCAGACGAAAGGTAAGTGCCGAATGAATAAGCGACTCCCTCGGGTACTTCTTCAAAATGCATACAATTAGAAAATGGGGACAACTTAAAAAAAAAACGACACAAAACCGCACGATAAAATAATGCAAAAATCACCCTGCATTAATGACGTTCAAAACCACAATAAAACATAATAAATACGAAAACAAATTTATTGAAACCCTTGTGAATCCAGCGCATCTTATTTTTAGGTTATATCGACATAAATGCATTCTGCATTTATATATACATACAAGCAGATTATATTTAATACATTAAAAGCATCCTTATTTATTGTTCTGATTGCAACATGTAATCTTTTGTGCAATCTATAAATCATATTTTTTATTGATTAATGGAGTATTTATTAAAATCATTTCATTGAATTAATTCCTCCCCCTCCCCTTAGGATTGAGTAAAAAAGTAATTTAAAAAAAAATAAGAATAATATTGTATAATGCATGCAAATAATATTGGCTACCTGCTACAAAACAAGTGATTC
This sequence comes from Stenopsyche tienmushanensis, assembly GCA_008973525.1. Taxonomy (NCBI): domain Eukaryota; kingdom Metazoa; phylum Arthropoda; class Insecta; order Trichoptera; family Stenopsychidae; genus Stenopsyche; species Stenopsyche tienmushanensis. The sequence continues at coordinate 404,230 of WACJ01000192.1, forward strand.
GTGTAGTTAGTATGACGTTAACATTCTTGTATTATTATAATTATGAAATATTATTATTATGAATCATTGCATATGATATTACTTATCTATTAGATAAGAGTTTCATATAACGTTTTATTAAGTTATTTTGTGTGAGAATTTTCTTGGGATGCGAATAGTTAAGCACTATTACGCATACAACTACATATCGGCGTAGGCACTTTTCGCAAGTGTTGGCAACAACGATGTACCGAAATTCAGCATTAAAAGGGTTAAACATGATTTATATATTTTCTAGATTCAAATCCATGCTTAAATTTCTTATTTTATATTTTACACTGTAATCAAATATCAGATAAATTGACAAATCAGATTAACTACATTTTAAAGAAAGAAGGCACCTTTTTTTGTAAGAATATATAATATTGTAGAAAATCATCTTTCTGAAATAAATTTACTTCTTCTTCTTCTTCTTTGATCTATTTTTATATAAGAACAGACATTTATCTTGTTGGATTTTCTTTTTTGATACATTCTTACAAAAGGGACCTGTTAAGAAGTACGATACTAAATCAGGGTTGCCACATCATATTAATAACAACAATAAGTATGATAAAAAAATATATACTTTGTTAACAAAATACACTTAAACCTTTTTTGTGCGGTGGATGTGTTTCGAGGAAAAGCACACAAAAAGAAATCGCACAAAAAAACCTATGACTTACATATAAAAAGTGAAGATGCGTTTCATGGATTTTAAAAACCGCATAACTTTGAAACAGTTATATAAAATATATCAAAAATCGCACAAAAAAAGTTAATTAAAAAAAATCATCATCACTGTATGATAATTTTTGTTGCGATTTTCGATATGACTCAAAATCGCTAAAAAATCACAAAATGGCGATTGTTTAAAAAAAATCAGTCAAGTCATTTTTTGGCCTTATTTTGTCAGTTTTTTTTTTAATTGTTAAAAAATAAATTTTGACATAAATCTGGTAGGAATAATAGAGGGTTATATATAAAAGATTAAAATTTGAGATATGGAAAGGGCGTGGTGGTATATTTTTATAATATATGATTTACACAGTGCCAAATTATAATTTTTTCCAAATTTCGGTTAGTGTTGATGATCTATTTCGTATTTTATCCAAAATATCTTCGTATGTATTCTTTATGAAATTAAAAAAAATGCTTCAAAAAAAGCGCATAACTTCGAAATCGCACAAAAAAGTCTCACAAAAAGAGGTTTGAGTGTATATATATTTTTTTTAAATTTCAAAAATTATTCCTATATAAGATAAAGTAAATTATTAGACGTAAAAAGTTATAATTTGCCATAACATTACATACATGCATACTTACCATATACCTATTTTTTTTACAAGTATTACAAATGGTGGTAGTCATATTATGATCTATCTATCTATATAGCATCATCTTTGTAAAAAAAGTGAGCTATTTGTATTATCTTCTCGCGATTCTATCCTTGGTTTTATATTTTCAAGTTCAAATGCTAATTGAAACATTAAATCTTATCTGAATATATTTTCTGCTGTATACGGTTCGTTAAGTTTGAGTGCTATAAATTCACTTAGGGGTTATGATGTCATTCCTTTTTTAAAAAGGAACAGCATTAATAAAATACTTAGTTTGAACCATGAGATACCAGTCAAGGTTTAATATCAATTTTTTGGGTTTATTTAGTGAATATCGAATAAATCTATTAATATATCTGGATTCAGATGAAAGGAGTTGTTTGTCCTGTTTTTCGTCTTGTTCGTCTTTTTTTTTCATATAAAAGCAATGAAATTTCAATACTTTTTACACTATGAGAAGTTTTTTTAACTTTTAGCCATGTGAGTCACAGTCTTAAAAAAATAGTCATACGCGATAATAGCAAATATGGCCCGCGTCAGGTGAAAGATAATCTTTTGTGCAACCCGACGGGAATGTGTTAAGTTATTCAGACATCATTGGATGACTAGAATACTAATTTTACAAATGAGGGACTAGAATTTTAGAAAATTAGCCAAAGAAAAATTGACTTGAAAATAAGGTAATTCTGATTTTTAAGCTAAATATTAAATTCGCCATTAAAATATTCAGATAATTGTTTGTCCATGTTCACGATATTCAATTATATAAAACCTATTTCAAATTCTATTATTTTATATTTTTAAAAAAATCACAAAAAGTAGATTTAATCTAAGTTTACTTGTGTTTTAGCGTCATAGCTAACTTCTAATTCAAGCGTATAGCATTTTTAATGGGGGAAGAAAACGCACCCTTTCTACTTGAATCCTCGAACCTTTTATGACTGACCGACCCATACATTTTGTTCATTAGTCACTCCTAACCACTGATCGATTAACCTTTCTGAAATTTAATAAACCAGTGACGGTATTTCTATTTTGGTAATATTATATGTTGTAAACTATAAGTCACGCCTAATTGCGTGACGTTTCGCACCGTCCATTTCAGCCGTGCTCTCGCCAATCTGTAGAATTAATTAAGTTTCCTTTTCTTGGCGGAGTGAAGTTATGCAAGTTTCCGTGTTTCCAAGGAATGTTTTCGATTATTTTGCTTTGTTATCACCGTTAGCGCCGCAAGTGTCGTGTCGTCGACCCGCAAAGGTTAAACTCTTGAAGATATATCATTACGTGGATAGCGGCTTATGATATTGGCGCTCGTTCTACAAAATACCAAAGCTATAATCAAATTTCATTAATTTGAATTTAAATTAACACAATAGATGCCGGTTAATTGGTCCAATTAAGCGGCTGCCCTATTTAAGCGAAATATTAGGCAATCATGAGCACATGATGCATACATCATCCTTTGGTAAACGAGATTAGACCTATTTTCATAAATTTTAAAACAAATATAAACACCAATGTCAAAATTCAACTCAGACAACCATCCAAATTCTTGTCATTTTGTAATAAGTGCAAGAATTTAGCTCATAAGTAGAACATTTTATTGTTTTATGTTTGATCCACATATTCTATTTTTTGAGTCATTCTTTCATCGAATTATCTAATATTTTTACAGAAGTCTATAATTGCCCAAACTCCCTTATTCCCTGCAAATACTTGCAGCAGCCACGGTGGAACAGGAGAACGCTCCCAGCAACACCCCCTCTGTGGAAGGTATTATCCTGCCGCAAATATTGTAAGAGGAAGAAATTAAAGCATAAGCTGTATACTGTGTATTTTTAAAACATAATAAAATATGCTTATGTAATAGCATAGCTATACCCCGCCTCTATCGTTTACGCTTGCAAACGGACGACCTCCGTGGGTCCGTTCAGTATCGGTTCGTAGAAGAGGTTCGCATAGGAGGGAGACGGGCCGAAGGAAATACGACTTCTTGATCCAGGTCTTTATTCGTAAACTGAACTAACTCTATGTAGCTATCCAAACCTATTTTGATTCCGATCTATCTTAATAATTTCCCCATTGTTCTCGAAGTTTCAAATTCGTCACAACTTTAGGATTGTTATTGTCAATTGACTTGGTACATGTGTCACGCTTTCATAAAACCCTATTTTCCACTTTTGTTTTGAGATCAGGCGTTTGTTTTGCAGACGTGTATGCTTTGACGGACACGTCTGTATTATGCAGTCATTTTTAATACTAAAAATGTCGTATAATGCAGACATGTCCACCATGTAAACCCAATTTTTTGTCAGCTCTGCCGCAACGTGTAACAAGCTTGATAATGAACCAAGCTCAATAAATGAACCTTAACACTGTTGATATCACACAATATTCGTTAATTTCTTCGAAATAACTCTTAATGTTCAACTTGCATAGCATCTGCTTTCTGTTATTGCAATTTTTGCCTATTAATGTGTTGCTAAAATAAAAGGACAGGTCCACTGTGCAAGCCTGCCAGTTTACTTCTGAAGAAGTAGATTTTGCAACAGAGTTAAGATTGAGATTAAAGAGAATTGGAGGTTGAGATTAAAAGACTCGTTTAACCCTTTGAGTAGTGAGCTTATATAAAATCATCATAATATTAGATGCTATATTTGCTTGTCCGCACTTATCGTCATACAAATCCACTTATCTATCAGGACCGTTGCAGCGTGTATGAAGCTTGTATTTAAATAAATAAGCACTGTCGATAGCACATAATATTCGGTCATTTCTTCAAGTAAACATAAACAATAAACTTGAAAAATCGATTCATTATATCATTCACATATCATTATTAGTCGATAAATTTGGGTAACAAAATACTCTCTCTCAACATGCAAGACACTCTCCGTCTCTGTCTATCTTCAAGCTCAAGTGTAAGAATGCTCTTTTTGAGTCACTGGAATTCGGACACAACGCAGCGTCTTACCTCTTTAAGGGGTTAATTATCAAAACAAATGTCTGCTCTCAAAAAAACACGAACAATCAAGCTTTGATCCATTTTGTTCTTACATCATATATAGTGTGATATAGTGAATTGTGAGCTGTTTGTGTGTGTTTCCACAATTATTGTCGATAGTGTTTTTTTCTCTCTTATGCTCTTCTTCTTCTTCTAAGTAATTTCTCTTATGCGTGTTATCAGTGAAAAGAGGAAGTATTTGGGGAATGAAGTTAAAACATTATTTTAATATTAATAATGCAACACGAATTTAATAATAGTGATTTTCATTAATCAGATTTTGTGTAATTATATTCTAAATTTTACTCAAGTAGGTTGCGAGTCCAAACACGAAACCTGCAGCCCACGAGTGTGTGAAGAATGCAAAACAATAGCGATTAATCTGTATAATTTATTCAAAAAAATATTTTGAGAATCTGATGGCCTAGTTATGAGCCAAGAAATGAGATCAGTAGTCCAAAAAGATATCGCGCTTTTAGTTGACCGATTAAGCGCAGGGCTGAGCTTAGCCACCAGCAACAGTGTTGGGATTTGCGCGCCATTTTATGCACGCAACGTCCGGTCCTCAAGTGGGTCACCCAGCAGCACTTGCCTGGGTCAGTGTTGGGTCACTCCTGCTACCATGGATAGACCTCATTTTCAGACGAGCTTTTCCAGCTCTCAAGCTGCATCGTGCAAACAAAAATAAACCACAGGGTCAATAAAAGCAAGCGCTCTCTTTTCAACACGGCAATTCCGATTGATAGGAATTCTTGACTGGCAATCTATTTTTTTAAATCAAGAACTTAGATTCCGGTCAACGAAGGCTTCGGTCAATCGAAACATATTTGGAGCCTCGTAGAATGGGGCTAATTTAGGCCACTATGTCGCTTATTTGGATAAACCGCTTAGCGTATGTGGTACTAATAGACCTTGCAGTAGGATGTAATATCACAATAGAGAAGAAAACTGTACGGATCCAATTGTTAAGAATAAATAGATGAATTATTTATGGGTAGCACAGGACCAACCCTATTGGTGCTGACCGAGTCTCGCACAGTAGAAGTGAAACTTCTTAACTGGTGAAAAGTGGATTTTATGCATTGTTTTTTTCCATTTGTCATCGATTTTTATTATTTTTTTGCCCTTAATTTGACTCAGTTGTTGAAACTTTTCTTGGCTGTTTATTTGCTCTTCCACACGATAGAAATGGTCAGCTAATATATGAAACTGCGTGTTGTGTAATTTTTAATAAAATAGGTTTTCTATTTGTGTAATGGCTGATTTATTCTACGTATAGACACAAACACAGACACACATTTTAGAAGCGACGCGGCGCATGCGCGTTGTGATGTGTTTGGAACCGAGACGGAGAAACAAAAGACGATTCTCCCCCTCTTTCCGTCCAACTGTCGCTTGGAGTTTCATTTTCCGTGACGGCCAAGTAAATTTACCCCACCACACTTAAAGAAATTTCACATCAATTAAAACATAAATAAGAAAGATATTAACAAAACTACAAAAGGCACTTACTACGATACAAAAGAAAATCAATTTTCTTTTTTCAGCCATATTTGCAAGTAAGAAAATTAACCGTTTGGTGATAATTTTGTAGAATTTGCAACAAAATTCCATAAAGCCTTACCCTCTATAAAACAACCGTTTGGTGTGGTTCAAATTCCTAATATTGCTATATTTATATACTACCAGCGAATACCCAGCATACGTTGCAATGACATTTGCGCCTAGTGATTATTTGATAAGAAACGCAGTACGTGATTTATTGCTTCAAGCCACGTGTAGCGCCAAGGGCAGGGCCCAAGCTTCTCATCGCCAGACGGATATGCGCCAATATGATGCATCCGCTAAACGTCTTGCGTAACAAATTGCGTACAAAAACAATACTTGTACTAATTTTATAATATTCACAAAAGTGCACGCAGCAATTCCCCAAAGTTTCATTGCAATCGGATGAACGGTATGGCAGCGCATAAAATACGAACAAACAAACAATGATTTTTATATTCATGAAAATTATCATTCTAAACCGTACAATTTTATTATATTTATAACCGATTGTTATGGCCATCCTATTCATATATACATTCATCCAGGACGTTCAAATCCTTATTTTCTCTATTGGGGCGACAATTAGACTTGTGACAATTGTGCATTTAATTACTTCTTTAAAATACACTTATTCTATTATTATGATTTAAGAAGTCAGAAAGGCTTTCTTTCAATAAAATTGCTTTATTTTTCTTGCACACATTTTATAAGTGGCCATATTATGCTAAAAGAATTCGTCATATTGATGAAAAACGTTTATTTTTGTAATTGGAACACATCCCAAAATTATGAATAATCATACCATAATTCTGTTGGTGATAACCCTATTTTTTTCCAATCAAGTGTAAAAAACGAGGGCAACGAAGCAATCAATTAAATTGAATATTTTTATGACTTTCAAAGTTTATTTTTTCTGAGTCTCGCATTTGAACGAACATTTGCTTAGATTGCTGCTTTAACCGGCACGTCCACTGTGTCTACATTTCTTCACCCTCAGTAATTGCGCCCTGAATGCTCAATCGCAGTATTTAGTACTCCTTGCATTGGCTGACCTAGATTTGCTGATTTTCTTCTTTCTTTGGCAAAGAGTACCTCCACCTTTCTTTTCGCCACCTTTGACCGACTTTTTTTTATTCGGGTGTCATATTTTACGCCACTATGAACATTGTATAAATAGATCGATACCATAATGCACCTCTTTGTCAACCCACATTTGTGACAATCTTGATCATTTTCGCACTTACGTCGTCGTAGACGATTCGCAAAAACGTCATTTATGTCTGCACGCCAACTCTTTGGTTGTATTCGAATTGATTTTTGATAACACAGTCCAATGATAAATAACCTTTTGTCGACATTATGAAGTGCGTGCTGGTCGACTTTCGGTAATGTCCTGAAACGACCGTGAAACTTTAAGGCCATGTGTTTTCATCAGTCTTCGACAGAAAATGTAAGATCCAATTTATGATAAAATGGGTTCTGTGACATTAAACTGTTATTGATAAACCAATTTATTTTCGGCATCCATATCTACATATGGACAAAATGACGCAATCCCTATTCGGAACATCAGTAACAATGTGATGTTATGTTGATTGATGATATTCAAACTTCAATAAAAATTATATACAATTTTTCTATCACAACTTTTACTTTATAATCACATCAAGGATGGCTTTTTTTTAATAGCGAATCATTCAATCAATAAACCGTCTATGGAAATACACTATGATATTCATTCGAAAGAATACCCCCAAACAAATTGTTCTCTTCTACGTACAGCCTTATAAATAATAGATTGTAGAGCATCGAGCAGTCTTCACAAGTTCATAAATATTTATACAGTAAATTGTATAAGCTAACTTTGTTTAATTCATCCAAGTACAAAAGAAAAGTAAACCCAAGCGATATAATAAAATTTATTACGACATTAAAAATATACAATTTTGGCCATATTTCGTTTGAAGCCGACCGAAAAAACTAAACTCAAACGAAGAATGCCATGCCAATTTGATGTAATTTGATAAAGCCTAAGAAAAAATCATTTAAAGATAAGTAAAAATGATATTAATCGAATTCAAAAAATAATATGCTAGGAAATAAAGAGGGAATAAATTAACATCCAAGGCATTCCAAAATTTGTTGAAAATCCGGCCCCAGTCTAATCCGGCGCCCCCTGTAGTCCGACATCTCAATATAATTGTGATACATATGTACGGTGAAGTTTCGTCAATGTATAAAATGCAAAAGTGTGATTCTGGACTGCCTAAAGAAACATTAAAAAATAAAAAAATAGTAAGCGATTGAAAAAAAAAATATATTTACCAACTTTTTTGTAGTTTTTTGTTCATTAAAAAAAAATTGGTTGAATATCTTTAGATAATTGTAGTCTATACGATGAAGACGTTTATTATACACTTGCCTACCAAATTTCATAGCGAATTCTTATCTAGGACGTGTGGGAGCACTTCCATGAGCTTGGAAAAAGTAGTTTCGAGAAAAACGCGTTTAAAGATTCTCTTCTCCTCAGCTTCGCGAAGCACAGCTTCTCGTCGTTGGCTTATAACTTTGCGAATTTCATTTATATCGACTTGAAATTTACTGAATGTATTCTTGAACATTGGTTCTTTCCGATACACGAAGAAAAAAATATTTTTTAACAAGGTAGAAACGCCCTTAAGATATTTTATTAAATGTCAAATGTAAAAAAGACAAACGGGTAATAGTCGCTGGGAGCCAAATCTGGAGAATAAGGTGGATGGGGAAGCAATTCAAAGTGCAATTTCTTCTTCTTTATTTAGGATCGTTTTATCGCAATTATTTCCGTTAAATGCATTAATAACGACATATAATATTCGCTATTGATGGTTCTTCCTTTCTCAAGGTAATCGATAAATAAAGAACTGTTAAGGAGTATACTGATGGATCCAAGTTTCATCTATTGTCAAATAGCGCATAAAAAATCCTTTGTATTGAGTTGTAACAGCTTCAAACAGTGCTATGAATTGTCGACATAAAGTTGTTTTTGATCGACTGTGTGCAAATGCGGTACTCACTTCGAACAAAGCTTTCTCATGGACAAACGTTAATGCAAAATCTCGAACACGCTGCCTTCTTATATCCTTAACAGGTTAGCTATCTCATGCAACTTCAATTTGCGATCGGCCAAATTGACAAGTGCCAAATTTGGGCGACCAGAGCGTTCATCATCATCGGTGTTTATACGGTCGCGTTTAAAATCAGTAAACCACTTATCTACCAATTTGTCTCTATGGAGTAGAGTCCGAATTAGACAAGTTATTGCTATGCTTCGGTGATATTTTTTCCCATTATAAAGCGATGCTTTATCAGCACACATTTTGAAAATCACACATATAGCGTCATTAAAACCATTGTAACTTGTGAAATATACATTAGATTGTTATGAGATTTTGACAAGTATTATTTGAAGGTCGGTATTTTTTATACGTCATCCTAAGAACTGTAGTATTTGTCGTTCAGTAGGAGAGATTGGCTTGAACACCAAGAAAAATGAAGCTCTAAGCCGGTGGATCGTTTGTGGACTCTCCATCTCTTTCACACACATTACAGGCATATTTCGCGCATGCGCAGCGTATACTGTTTGTATACGTAACATAAAGCAACCTTTAGCACTTTTTTATATATTACACAAACGCAGCTTCATTTGCTAGCTAATTTCCATTGTATGATCAAAAAAATGATGAAAAGACATAGAAAGAAGAATGCGAATAAATCGCCAAAAAAGTGCCAAAAAGTATATTGAAAAGAAGTAGATAGTTTTGAGTCAGCCAAAGGGAAAAAATAATAAAAACCGTTAACAAACAGGAAAAAAGCAACGTAAATTTACTTCGTGTGTATGCATGGGAGCGAGTTGGATAGTCATTGTTCTGCATTGGACGCAATTATGTAATTTTATATGATTGTTATATAAAAATGCAGTGTAATAGGAAGTGATACTACAAATTTAAAAAAAATGCATACAATAGTGAGCACATTAACGTGAACACGATTTTGATGTTTGCTCACAAAGGTCAATGCATCGAAAGCAGTTTATGTGTTAAATATGTCGATATTGATGAGCCGGGTGTACTTTGAATGTTTGACCTTGTGATAAATATATTGTGTGAATAATTAAACAAATGATATCCATCAATGTCAATAAAGCGTGTGAAGGTTATTGGGACATGCCATAAATAATGTCGCTAATATTTTATGAGCGTTTTTGGCGATTTGATAACAGCAATGTGGGTTGCTACAAAATGAGGTCGAGAGTATTTACAATTTTTGTCGATGTTGCCCGAATAGTGTTTTGTTCCAATAGTTGTTTTCAATAGCTCAAGAAATTACGTTGATAAATTTGATCAAAAATTACTAATAAGTCCATTTCCGAGGCAACTTGCTGCTGGAAATGCACGCTCAGCTTCCACACACGTTGAAGGTATCGTCATCAGATATTTAAATGCTAGTTCGAGTTGATGATCGCATGAGCCCCCATTTCCATATAACACCATCAATGTAACTGATAAAATTTCTTTCTGCTGAGACACGGACTAAAACTCGCAAAAATCCCGATTTCCCGACAAATTATTTATTTCCGTCGCTGCAGATGAGTGCAGAGATACACCATAATACTTTGATGTGATTCGTAATTATATTACGGAGGAATAAAAAAAATTTGAACCCCGTATCTATTATATTTCATATCGATATTCCCATTATTAGAGTCGAGGTGTAGTAAATACATCACCGGTAGGGAAAGGTTAATATAACAATTTGAAAAACATATATGTACTGTATATATGTATACATAGATTAGACAGTTACTGCCCCTAGGCGTAGTCTAAGCTCACCACAATTAGTAGTTATGCCACTGTTTCCAAGCGTCCAGATTTCGGCAGGAATGTCTCGATTTAATAGCCTTTATCGTGTTGGTGAGGTGTACGATTTCTGTTAGATAAAAATTTCATTTCCGAATTTTTTGGGATTACGTTTATTAATTCTGGGATTCATGAACACCTAAAACTGTCCGAGATTGGATTCCCTAGAACTATGTATTTTGTTACATGAACTGATAAATGAAGTTTCAATATGTTTTCAATCCGACAAACGCTTTGCAAGTCAGTGTCAGATTGTCCATTTGTCGGACTATGGGGAACTGCCTTCGACCCCTTATAATCCGGAACTTTTTGGAAAGGAGTACTAGTAATCCGAAAAAATATTAAAATGGCAAATATCGCCCGATGGCTACCAAATCTTCTTTTTTTATCTTCTTGTAATACAACTTTGATTTCATGGTTAATATGGGCTCAGAAATAGGTGTACTTACAAAATGATGCATTATGATTTAAGCAGTCCAGAATCACACTTTTGCATTTTTTACATTAATAAAGCCTTACCGTACTTACGTACTATACTTGTATTAATATAGAATTATAAAATAGTTTAAAGAAAGTGCTCAATGAGCAACTAAAAACATTTTTAGGTACGAGGCATATCCTGAAAGTAAGTGTACTAACAAAATGTAAATTTGATATAAATTTTTCAACGTAATCGCCATCCGGAGGGGGGGGGGGTTCAAAATATCCTCCTCTCGTCAGCATATCCCTCATTTTATTTTGAGTTATTTTAGGGCCTCACAATAAAGTTATACATTGACGGTCTCTCCCTAAGGCATAAATTTCCTTTTCGATACCAAAATACTGAGGCCATGATTTCTTTAACAGACAGAAAATCGGTATGACGACTGTCTTTTAGACTCAAACGTATAATGAGCCACCCATTTTTTATCTCCAGTTACAATAGAGCTCAGAAAATCCTCACTCTCCAATTCAAATCACACAAGAAACTTGCAGGCGATATTGACCCGCTCACACTTCGTGAAATTTATTATCGACATCTTTCACGCAGTTGGATAGTACAACGTGAATTTACGTACTACCGTATTCCTACTATGTTCGCTTTGTCAAGAGATCTCCTTCTACCACTCAGTATGATCAGCCCTTAAAAAACAAAAAAACCACAGCCCGTTATTGTCACAGTACACTTAGTTTCGGGATATGTCTCATACTATACTTATATTGGAATGCCGGATTACAGGGGGCGCCGGATTAGATCGGAGCTAGATCTGTTGTATATTTATCTATGAAGTTATATCTGATTATTAAAACATTTTACAATGCATTTTCATTTAAACTAAACCAAAAAAGGCAGTTACAACTAAGAAAAAACGTAATAAACGAAAATATAAAACGATAATTTTCAAGACAACATCAATGTATTTATATTACAAAAACTATATACAATCTATTAGATGCACTAAAGCATAAGTTTAATAGATATTTGGTTATCTGTCTTATGCTATTATATGCGAGTTCTATTTGTAACATCCTGATAGACTTCATCGTCTTTCGTAACAGTCGAGCTACGTTGAGGTATTTAAATTTTCTACTCATTTCAAGTACAATGCAGTGTCTATTTATGCAGCAGAAATTTTCCACAACTCCTAAGACACAGAACTACTTTAAAAAACAATGATTGAATACATAAATTAATTTGTTTTACAAATTTCATCATATCAAATATGATTTGTTTAAAAAGTAACATTTTTATATGATTATCGTCGCTATCTGATTAGTATTCGTCATTGTTAGCAATCTGAGGTGAAATCAATTTCGCACATTGTTGATAGATATGTATATCAATCTGTGAAAATGATATCTATCGACAGATTTTCAGATGAGAATTAAAAAGCTATCGTAAATAAGAAATCGCTATATATTATTGCGAAGATCCTTCACTGAATTACAGGTATCTTGTAGCCTTTTCGGTAAAAAAAACTTTGACAATCGATCCATCGTAGCGCGAGGCTCTGCAATCGACACAGCTCCGGCTGATTATCGAAGACGATGAGCTCTTTTTGTCCATTATCTCTCATCATTGTATCCTCGTAGGTTTTCATTTATATTTACAAGTAATTACACCTTGTCTTCATGGAAAAAATAGTAATTCCACGAAGCACTTCTCATCAAGAGAGCAATCTAAGACGGCGTTGTCGTGCCACGCGTTTGGCTGCCTCGAAGCAGCAATCAACGTCAAGTGGGAAGAAAAACTTTGCGAACTTCATTTCATTTAACTTGAAACTGCAGTTGTGAAAAGTTTCAAAACGAATTCCGTATCGCTTCTTGTCGTCTACGTTTTCGTTTATAGTCCGTGCCTTCCCAGCTAAAATTCACACATGGAAACGCGTAAGTGCGTTATTTAGCCCCGCAGTGTGCGTGTTAAATTTAAGTGTGTGCGTTTGACCTGATTACGGAGGAAAACAGTGAAATTATAAACATTGATATTTGGGTTAAACTCGAGTTTTTCCTGCATTCTCATGCAATGAAAATATTGACCAGCTTACGTGATTGAAGTGGGCCAACGACGGTATTCGTATATATTAATTTCATGCAAAACTAATCGTTCGCATATCGAGACGACAGTTTATTTTTCTTCCTCTAGGGGATTACAAGTTTTTGGTTAATTAGGTCGTGGATAATTGAGGCTTATTCAAGTACCCACATCAGTAAGTCTTTATTTATTATTCTGCATTCATTAGAAGGAAATTCGTACCCATAATCACCCCAATTCAATGAAACAGCGATTGCGTATTAATAATGTTGACATACTTTTCTGGTATACATATATTATTTGAAATCGTTAATAAAATATTTATTTAGTCTAGACCAGTATTTGCTATTTAAATCAACCTTGAAAACAGTTATATTAAAAAAAAAAACATTTTTGACTTGACGATGATGATGAAATTATTAAACCTTTTAAGCCTTAACCTCTTTTAAGTCAGAGACAGAGAGTGTCTTGCGTACATCGTACGATTGTATAGATCGTTAACCCAAATTTATCGACTAATAATGATATGTGAATGATACAATGAATCGATTTCAAGTGTATTTTTATGTTTACTTGAAGAAATGACCGAATATTGTGTGCTATCGATAGTGTTTATTTGTTTATGTACAAGCTTCATACACGCTACGACGGTCCTGACAGATAAGTGGATTTGCACGACGATAAGCGGTGAACAAGCAAATATAGCATCTATGTTTATGATGATAAGAGGCTAAAAAAAATGCAGTTCGAAAGAATAAATATACTGAAATATTTGCATGCAAGCGAGTTCTTCCCAAATAATATCTTTTTGGATTAGAAAATATCTAAAATCCAGATGTTTGATATTGAAATAAGACAATCATATTTTTGAAGGGAAATACATCAATATTTTTGCAAGGTACAAATGGTTATGAGAAAGCAAGACCCTGTTCAGGTCAATATTTGACCAACAATACACGCTAAATATTTGTGTACAATTTACAGCCAAAATATGTTAAAAAACAGCACTCATTGTTTGGCATGTATATTATATTTGATCATAACAGTTACAACTTTTTTTAAAGCCTTAAACCTGCACTTACCATATGCATTATGCTTCAAATTACACATTGAAGTTTAAAACCCATTGCAATTGAAGCTCATGCAAGTCTTCGTATTGAGCTTCAAGTTCTATTGTTAGCATATTGAAAAGATGCATTAGCATAGCCTTTCATATTCTGCAGTGCAGAATGAATACATATTTATAAAATCCAATGTTTACATTTGTATTTTACAGCGATAACGGAATAAATATGGAAATCGTTCTCACAAAGTAAAATAGAGCCGCTATATATTTTCATAACAAGAATATAAATACATATATGAATTGATAAATCTTTGTAGTCGCATATCGGTCCCTGTTTTAGGTAATAATTGATGTAAACAATGTTATCAACCACTGCCCTGGCGCAAAGAAAGTATGACGCCATCGTCGACGTCGATAGCAGTCCTCGATCGGATCGCAATCTACGATATATCGTATCTTAGCAGTCTATGGGTTAACATACTATATTTAGATACTTAAAAATTTATAATTCTTTGAATAAATTTAATATTACCAAGTGCCATCATCAAAGGCACCCTTACAATTTTTTACGTGTTTAATCTGTTAACAATTGCAAGTGATTAACACGCGCGAGGAGGCATTGATTTGACGTATTTTACCCGTTGCTTATATAAAAGATGCCGCAAACGCAGTGAACGCTATAGGAGAGATGACTGTACTAAAAAATTGGAACAGAACTTACGGGCTACGATATGATGCAAATGAAATGCTAAATTTTCCACTTAAACATAATCACGAACACATCTATTTGAAGTTTATTACTATCAAAACGTTAACGTACATTTTTGATTAATCTATTTGTAACTGTTTCATACAACAATATATCATTATCAGAGTCTAATTTCGGAACTAAGGCTTATTATAACTTGAAAATACCTCAAATAAAATAATTATAACTCTGCTATTTACAACTTTTTATTGTGATCATTTTAAAATGAATAGTATAGAATCTATACCAGAGGAGTCAAACTCAAAAGCTAATATGGGCCAAAAATAAAGTATAGGTGGGCCGTAAAAAAACTTAATCCTTGAAAATAAACCTGTTGGTTTGAAATATCGGATAAAGGTAAAAGTTTAAATATAATTTTGATTCTTAAAAACCGAAAACCTGTTTTTCTAACGTTTTAAATAATTAAAATCATGTAAACCTATTTTTAAGTTATGAGTTTGAGGCCCCCTGAACCCATTTCGGCCCTCGATAAGCGCGGTTTCCAATTACGATTTTACTATCACGCGGTATCAGGTCAGAGAAAGACCCGAATTTTTCGATTGAATTATGGTATTTCAACCACGATTTAGGATGAACATATTCTTTGGGTAATTTCTTAGATCCATTGAAATCACTTTTTGAAGTAAATATGTAGCTGTTAACACAAAATGTTTTTTCTTGAACATTAAATTGCCAGAAAATCTAAGCCAAGTCTAGGGCTTCGAACCGTTATTTTTTTAAATTTCGGTTTTGATTTCGGTTAGGTTCCTAACATTTATATCGTTTCGATTATGGTTTTCGTTTTGGCAAAAATATCAGCTTTACCGGCTGTCGGTTTTCATTCCAGTTCGAAGCCCTGTGTGTATTGCTCTTATCACCCCTGGTCTTTTTTCATAATCTTATACTCGTTGTGATAACTGTCCCATGTAACAAACTTTCTTATAATCCATTGTCGGGTTGTTTTGAGAATCAAGGTACTTAAGAAATGAGATCAGGCGTTTGTTTTGGTAGTTAAAGCACAAGCATCATCCTTATTGCTCCTGAAGAGTTTTTTCGAGTTTCAGCACAATTTTTTAAATATTATGGGCCGCAAAAATATTCGTTGTGGGTCGCGAGTAGGGAATCCAATCCCGGGATCCCGGACAGTTTTAGGTGCTCATGAGTCCCGGGATTAGTTTACATAGTCCCGAAAAATTCGGGATTGAAATTTGTAACTAACAAAAATTGTTCACTTCACCAGCACGATGAAGGCTACTAAATCGAGATATTCCCGTCGAAATCTGGACGCTTGGGAACAGTGACGTAACTACTAATTGACGAGCTTAGGCGACGCCTAGGGGCAGTAACTGTCTAATCTATGTATACATATATAGAGTACATATATGTTTTTCAAATTGTTATATTAATATTTCCCTACCGGTGATGTATTTACTACACCTCGACTCTAATAATGGGAATATTGATATGAAATATAATAGATACGGGGCTCAGAATTTTTGTATTCCTCCGTAATATAATTACGAATCACATCAAAGTATTATAGTATATAAGTATTCATTTGCAGCGACGGAAATAAATAATTTATCGGGAAATCGGGTTTTAGTTCGTGTCTCAGCAGAAAGGAATTTTATCAGTCACAGTCACACATGGTGTTATATGAAAATGGGGGCTCACGCGATCATCAACTCGAACTAGCACTTAAATATCTGATGATGTCTGAGTGTGGAGGCTGAGCATGCATATTCAGCAGCAAGTTGCCTGGCTTCCAAAATCAGATTCAGATTAAATGACTTAACACTCGACGCTTTAATGTTACTTCGGACATATTTTCAAATTTAACTTTTGATCAAATTTATTAATATAATTTCTTAAATTACTGAAAATACCAGTCCTGGGATCCCGGAACTGATCCCGGGATAGTCTAATGCAATCCCGAAATCCCGGATCTATACTAGCGGTTTTTAAACTTATGTAGTCCATGGACCCCATTCAATTATTTTTAGCGGACCCCATTCCAACCCTTGTGGCTTAATTTTTCAAACAAACTAAAATTTCTTGGTCAATTATTGATCAAAATAGATCTTCTTATAATGTTTTCTGTAAATACTTCCTCGAAAATATCTTGTTCAAGTATAGATAAATCCTTTTTTATATATTCGCGGACCCCCAGTGGTCTCCGAACCCATGATTAAGAGTCGCTGGTTTATACTATAGATGCTTCTAGAATCTAGATTAAAAAAATCTGTCTGAATATCTGTATGAAATCTGTACTCTGGTGCTACTCCCAAGTATTTGCTAATTAATACAATAACAGGGATCGTTACAACATTGATCGTTGTTGAATATATGACGATAAAAAGGAAAGCTTTTAATAGGATGTGTATTGAAAAATATGTATTATTTTGTCGTCCATTTAATAGCCATCATTGTGGTTGTTTAAGCTTTATAAATAATAAATATTTTTTCAAAAGTCGTTATACTCTCATTTTTCTACTTTACATTTTAAAAGATGGGTTGTGTGTTTAAAAGTGTGTTGTGTAACATATAATAAAATAGGCTTGCTACTGGTGTAGTAGTTGTTTTATACTACGTATACATGCACACATACACATAGTAGACACACTATAAACGATTCTCTTTCTCTTTCCGATCAACTACCGTTTGGAGTTTCACTTTTCGTGATGTTCAAGTCAATTTACCAACATACAGAATTGTCGCATTGTTTTCAAATAGTAATACTTATTGGCACATATTCTATAATATTGATTCAAAATAAGGAGAAAACAGCGTTGTTGAAATTGTTTGTGCTCTTTTCGCTTCAATTAGTATTTTTTATGTCCATGGCAGATTGTGAATATGGTTTATTCAGCATATTTTAAAAATAGTGTTGTGATTAAAAACGGGTGTTTAAATAGATAAATTCGATATATATTTTTTAATGGGATGGCATAGCCATGAAGCTGGGTGGTATGGAGAAAAAGCCCAAAGTAATCGAAAGAAAAACCAAAGTAGCCAACGGCATACTGAGGAAGCAGACGTTGTTGAACAACAACAACATAGTGAAAAATCTAAATGAGAAAGTAAAGAAGGGTAGTGTGGGGAAAGCCACCCCAAAGAGGAAGGTTAGTCCGGTGGGGGCCGCGGAGGTGACGGCGCCCTCCCTGCCGCAGGGGTGTACCCCTCTCATGTACGCCTGCCAACAGGCTGACGAGAGACTGGTCGCTGAAATACTGAAGAAAGAGGTTAGTCCCACTTCAACTTACACTCTAAAAGGTACTTCTAATTTCCTTTGTGCTTATCGCCCCCGTACATTTAACTCAATTGCCATGTCTCATATTTAACCAACGCTTCAGAGCATTCACAAATTGACCCTGACCGTGAACAATCGCGAAAGTGGTGATTAACACATTGTCGTTAAGTATGATATAAATGCATGTATTTATATAAAAGTTTTGTAAGTAATAGGCATAAAATTCATAAATCTTGATTAGATCTAATATGTTTTAAAACAACGTGGAAAATTAGCACCAAGCAAAATCTATTTTTGGTCTCTCTTTGAGTGTGGGTAAAAATAAAATTATTTATACAAATACGAGTATTAGTGGAAATAGGGACAATGCCACGTTTTTCGTGCGGCAATTAAGCGATTTGTTTGCGCAGATATATTTTGACATTTTCATGACTAGTCGCCTTAAAGTTGGATCAGTCGACCATTAACGGTCGGAGCGAATAGAAATATTCCCCGACGGGTCTCTTATAATAATGAACAACGACTATTCGGAGCAAATAATAAATATTAAATTTTGTGTACTGTTGGGAAAATCGGAAAATGACACGTACGAAATGTTGGAGGAAGCTCACGGTGACGAAGTGATGATAAAGGAAAACGTTTTCTATTGGTACAGCATGTTTCAACATTTCGATATTCATTTTTATTTTAGCGAACAGCTGAGGGGATTAGAAACGTATGAAAATGCTGAAAAGGTCAGAAATCATTTTTCTACAAAAAAAAAAAATTAAATGTCAAATACTATGCTATTTAAGACTTATTCCATAACTAAATAAATTTCGTCAAATCATTCTATTTTCTATTTAATTCATTGAACAACAACCTTAATTTAATCAGCAGTGTGCGTTGAATAATGATTTAATGTTTGTTTGAACAGCCTGGATCGGTTTTAAAAAGGGATCGTACCCTGAAGACGGCTCTGCACTACTGCTTCGACAACCCAACAGCAGCAACGGCAGATCGGATTGTGATGGCAGCTCCAGCTTTGCTGGAAGCTCGTGATCAAGATGGATTTACTTCGCTTCATCTCGCTGTCATCCAAGGCAACATGCCTTTGGTCACCTTCTTGCTGGCTAACAACGCCGATGTCATGGCTATGGACAACGAAAAGCACTCGGTCGTTCATTGGGCAACAGGTAACTCTTTGTAATTATCTTTTATTGCGGAACTAAATTCACAATCTGCATGTCCGAAATATCAGAATAAAATAATTCAATATTTGGTGGTTTCAAAGCAGAAAAATTAAGAATTCTAAAATGTTCTCCAAATGTAAAAAAATCTATGATAGAATGTAGCTTATGTTGGAAAGTTTGAATATTTATATATTAGAATAACTAAGATTTTTAAAGTGAAATTTTTATAAACGCATATAAACGTATGGAAAATTGGCCTGAGCGTCACGAAAAGTCCAAAAGGGAATCCAATCCCGAGCCAAAATTTCGATCCCGGGATTTCGGGATTTCTTTCTGCTGAGACACGGACTAAAACTCGCAAAATTCCCGATTCCCCGACAGATTATTTATTTCCGTTGCTGCAGATGATTACTTATATACTATAATACTTTGATGTAATTCGTAATTATATTACGGAGGAATAAAAAAATTCTGAAGCCCGTATCTATTATATTTCATATCGATATTCCCATTATTAGAGTCGAGGTGTAGTAAATACATCACCGGTAGGGAAAGCTTAATATAACAATTTGAAAAATATATATGTACTGTATATATGTATACATAGAATAGACAGTTACTGCCCCTAGGCGTCGCCTAAGCTCTTCAATTAGTAGTTACGCCATTGTTTCCAAGCGTCTAGATTTCGGCGGGAATGTCTCGATTTAGTAGCATTCGTCGTGCTGCTGATGTGTACGATTTCTCTTAGATACAAATTTCAATCCCGAATTTTTCAGGATTACGTTTAATAATCTCGGGATTCTTAAGTACCTAAAACTGTCCGGGATTGGATTCCCTAGTTATTGATGAAAATAGTAAGGTATTCAGATCAAATATCAGGTTGACTGTAGGAAAACACATTGATTATAATCCTTTTTGTTTGCTTAGATTACTTCTTGAAATATGATTTTCGAGTATAGTTTGAAGAATTTATGAAATAGAACAAATTTTGGTTTATTTTTTGTTATGTTTATACACAGCTTATTTTGCTTTGCGCTTGATCATCTGGCGTTTTTATTTTTTTTTATAAGATAAATATGCCTTACTTCATCAAATGCTTTTTCAATGTCTATAAAACAGATGTAGACAGGTTTGCAACATATTTAGAGCAGTGTTTCTCTCAGTTTGGAAGGCGTTTTTTACTGGGTGATCAAATTAAATTGCTCAAATAATGGATGTTGTTTCTTTTGCGATCACACCATGAACTTTTGACTGTTGTCATGTGTTCAAATTGTGTTTAAAAAGTACATGTCA
Source organism: Stenopsyche tienmushanensis (assembly GCA_008973525.1). Classification (NCBI taxonomy): domain Eukaryota; kingdom Metazoa; phylum Arthropoda; class Insecta; order Trichoptera; family Stenopsychidae; genus Stenopsyche; species Stenopsyche tienmushanensis. The sequence goes on from WACJ01000192.1 coordinate 425,079, forward strand.
TTTGGTGCTTGTTATAAATGTATATAGTCGGCATTATATTGTTATTGGAAGCGATAAACCCACCACATCTCAGCTTCGAGAGCCACAGTTTAGGCGTCGCCGATCCAAATATTACAAACATAGCGTGATTACTCGAAATAGCTATTATTCCACAACAAAGCGAGTAAAAGTTCATAAAGCACGTAAGTTTTGTTGAATATTTGCGTTTAATGAATTTGTTATGTCGTAGACGAAATTGAAGTTCTAAAGACAGCGGCGGCAGCATTGGCTGTTAAGAGCCGTAGCTTTATTTATGGTTTGTCAAGGTTTCACCGGCGGTTGCGATTCTAATCCACCGACATGCATTGCCAACAATCAGACCTCTGCTGGCATGATGGATTTGCTAATCGCGCATATCATCGCGATAAACGCTTGTAGTGGCATTCGCGAAACCTCGCAATCCATTAGGGCGGTTACGAGCTTTCTACTATTTGTGTACACAACCTGGTTAGCTTGGATGACAGTGATTTCCACACACCGCCACAGCGGGATGAGCCTCCATTGCCCATTCGTGTGGAGCAAGAATACAAAATATACGGCCCGCGGGCCGCATGCGGCCCGTTATTAATATTTTTGCGGCCCGACCAACAAAACGTACACAAGAGTGCCTAATTAAAGCTGCAGAAATTGTTTATCCAGAAATGCAGAAAGAGTTATAGATTTGGTCACCAATTTAAAGTGATCAGATCGAAAATGCGTTGTCAAATATCAAAAGATTATCAATTTCATGAGATCTCGATGCTCAAATCAGCGACGATTCTTAGCTTCTTTAGATGAATTAGAATGCAAATATTATGATTTGTCTTAATATACCGAGGTATTTATGCTAGTTCTCCCACCCCGAGAAGTAGGAAAGATAGTAACATATATGAAAAGCCAAGTGGTAGGATGAAAGCATTACATAATCCTTATCCTTGTTTTATTTCTGCACGTTTTGGAATGAACCTGCGTTTATTCCTATGCGGGCCGCAAGTTTGACACCCTTGGTGTAAAACCCACTGCGAATCGATGATAACTTCATGGACTTCATCGGGAATGGCATTGACAGCTGCGAGTGTAACCTCAGCAAGAAATGTCTATCAATTTCATTGAATTTCGCTCAATATTCTTGTGGATTGTCTAATAGGCATATGAATATGGATAGTGTATGGGCACCCTTTAATTAATGACTTTATAATCATCTTCACTATCGTGTGACAATCGTGTGTTCGAGCTGCAACATACCATGCATGACGCAATATCATAAACAATGCATACGTATTTATATTATTTTAATGTCTAGCGCGGTAGAAGTGAACATTTGCCGCTCCTAGTAAATGGTGATTTTAAATGGAAATTGTTAGATGTGTGTTGTGTAATATACAATAAAATAGGCTTGCTACTGGTGTAGTGGTTACTTTATGCGACGTATAGACACACACATAGTCAGAGGCGCAACGAGGGTATGACTTGCCCCTTCTCCTTTACACCGTTAAATAACACTATTACAAATGTATTAAATGTAAATAATATTTATAATATACATAATATTGTAAATCAGCCTTATGAGGGAGCGTCCGTGATCGTACATATCAAAGAAGGCCGCATGAGGATACGCATTTATTCCCAAAAAGGCCCTAAAAGAGAACGGAGTGGCCACAAGGTCTGTATGTTCAACCGGTCCATTTTTCGGACCGCTGATATGATGAATGAACGCCTCGCGATCGGACGCCATACCCGGAAATGTCTATAGAACGATTACGAACTTTCTTTACAAAACGAAGTTGTCCGTCTTGTGTCCATTTTGTGTTGACTAACAAATTATATCCACATTCCTGATTAACTAGTAAATCTTTTATTTCCACTATACTAATGGTTTTAAAATCGACACATCATTAATACTATGAGTTAAAAACAACAACTTTTTTATCCATTCGAATAAAAAAAATGTGTTATTCAATATTTATATAAAGGCTTTTTAACTTTGTTTAAGAATTCATATTGTCATTGATCCTTAATTAAATCCTTAATAACTCATCATGAGCCGTGCTCGCGTTTTCGCGTGATAGCCGAAATAACATTTCAACGTCATTTTTAACACGCATAACGCGTGAGCTGACTTTCACGATTGTAATGTTGATTTAACCATCTGAAATTGTTCTCTAACTATGTCTTATTTAGAATTTAACCAATTTTGCTGCTTATATGATACCTGCAAAAACGAAGTCACATTCTTTAAAATGTTTAACATCAGTTTGATTTATTTACCTTGTTAATATTGTTCATTTCTTGCTAAAAGCTCGTTTTTTTGCCTGATTTAATTTAAAAAATATTTGTTTAATTTATTAGTATGCGATACGTGATTGAAAGTTGACGTTTGAAGAGTAATAATACGTGGTTGTATTATTTGGCTACTCGCCCACCCTTGTCCCTTTCAGGAATCGAGGCTGAAAATGTATTGATTAATAATTACGAAGTCTAGGAATGTGTACAGCGATTTCTATGATACTACAACAAACTTTAAGCTGCATTTCTGTACGCTGAAGTATGAAAATAATTGCAGTCATCGTCAAAAATCTCTTTTATGCGCAAGAAATAAAAGACCAATTCAAATAACTATGCATAGAGTATAGTTTTATTATGCTCATTTATGATCAATAAAATATTGCAAAAACATAGAAATTGCTTAATAAAAATAGATGTATTATTCATAATGGCAATTTAACATAGACGTTGGCGACTGCAGAACGCCCTTAAATTTTCATCATTTTCAAGCATGAGGTGCCTCTGCGGTATCGACTGGTGAGGTCACCGACTCTATGTATTTGATATGGTCTGATTGATAGTATATTTTTAACCTGTTCGTTATTATTATACAATCAAACAAATTGTAATCGAGTGTAAAATTGATACGATAAATTGTTCATTAAGAAAAGCTCATGCTGAAAAATTTTATGTTGTGTGATATATAATAAAATAGGCATCTACTGGTGTAGTGGTTGCTTTATGCTACGTTTACATACACAGTAAAGGCGACGCAGCGCATGCGCATAGCATCTCTATAACAATTATCCCTCTCTTTCTGATGCTTTCCGTCGATTTTTGGAGTTTCACATTTTGTGATGTTCAGGCAAATTTGCCATACCGCGTTTATGCAAGTTCAACATGATTATGAATGTTTGCAATTCTTCGATATGCATATAAACCATAAAATGCAAATTAGGTTAATGCTCCATCACATTTGGAAACCAGTTTCGATTAACAGCATTACATTAAAACATATAATAGCAGATTAAATATTTCATTTTTGTTGAAAATTTGATATATTTTAATTTAATGCAAAATGTAACATATAATTTTAACACTAATTAATATACTCTAGTATTTTTGTTGATATGCTTTTTAATTTTAGCATATGTCATAAAAATATTTCATAGATACGTCATCCCTACTTGAATTTATAACGGTACAGTTTTGGCATGTATTACAAATACTATATTGCGGAATAGTCTTTCAACATGAAACATTAACATGTATTTTTGGAATTTTCAGAAACGTATTTAAATTCTTACAATAAATCTAAAAATTCATAGCCACTAATTTCCGAAACAAACATCTGAGTGTACTCGCAAAATAGAATAATGTCGCTCAAAACGAATAGCAATTTCATAGAATAATTTCATAAATACGGATTAAAAGAGTAAAATTGATGAAATATTTCCATGCAGATAAGAATAATAGATTTAACAACTATGCTTGGTTGAAAAGAAATCTGATTATTGTTTGGAGCAGCGAGTGGATATGAAAAAGCTATGACATGATAAGGTCTTGATTTGAGCCATATTTTGCTACGTTTTACAGCTCTGTTCTAAGTGTCAGGGTTGTCGAAATAGAATTTTTTTTCAACCTTTTAAAAAATATTCAAAATTTCAACTTTAAAAGTTCTCTAGGTTATACGCTTTCCAACGATATGCTACATGTCATACGAATCATTCAATAAGTCATTAAACCTGAAGAGCTACAAATTTTCCAGAGTTAGGGTTAAGAAAATACTTTTTATGCTTAAAATTTATTTACAAAATTTGTTCAAATTGATCATCTCTGCTTCGTATGCATGCATACCACATTTTCCTTATTTCAATTGTAGTTGTCTGAAGTAGCATTTCCCCTTTCATTTTTGCAAAGGCGGCGCTTATTCCTTCAATTAGAATTTATTTTGTGGGCACTTCTGTCATGTAAATTAATTATTTTGGTGGCCCTATTCCGTGGCTCGCACAGTCTCCAGACCTGACACCACTGGATTTCTTTGTCTGGGAATGTGCCCTATTCCGTGTCTCGCACGGTCTCCAGACCTGACACCACTGGATTTCTTTGTCTAGGGACTTACACCCTGTGAAAAGATCTTAGAAATCATGAATGTATGGCATTAATTTGCATGGCAAAGCAGGCGACCGCCACGGGCGCAAATGGGCTTAGGGCGCAAAACGCAGAATACCTGGTCGGGAGTTGCACATGGTTTTTGTTTTACTCGATCATTCTACTTCACATTAACCAACACTAAATGACTCTAAATGCCCGCGATAAAATAAAGACAACGATATTTTTGACCGATTGTAAAATGTAAGCGACCCATTCGATCAGTCTTCTTCAGACAATTTCGTTGTATAATGAGAGTTTGTAATCGTTCTGTAGACATGTTCAGGTATGGCGCTGATTTGCGCGATCCGAAAAGCGGACCGATTGGACATACAAACCTTGTGGCCACTCCGTTCTCTTTTAGAGCTTTTTGCGTGGCATTTTCTATGATCTGTACGATCACGGAAGCAACGTAGCGTCTAGACACTTTCTATTATAGTATTTTTTTTTAAAACGATAGCCGCAATCTATATCTTAAGTCGGGCACATATATGATACATACATACACATGATACATGCAGATTAGAATAATCGAATGATGATTTTTAAGGATATCAAAGCGGATGACAAACGACGATTGCGAATACCTTACAAATCGTCTACAAGTAGATATGAAATCAAATGATACAAAAAAAAAGCAATAAAAAACAGATTTCGGCGTTAAGTTATCGCAATTCGCGCATGGTCATTTGTTACCCCAGATACGACCAGAACTGTTTATTGCCAAGTTTATCTGACCGGAAATTTTGACTCGCACCACTCGCTTCGATGTGCCCCAATTTTCGTGGTTATTATTTTCCTGGGCCTTGGATCTGATGATAAGCTTTATTAGAGGGTTCAAGGTCTCAAGCGCGAAACGCCAAACATTATAACGTGCTTATTGACTGTCGGGACTGGCTAATTTCGGGTCGAAACTAAATTCTAATGTAATGTCGATTTACAGCATTTCAATGCTCAACGAGGAGAGGAGGAAAATACATCTGCGAAATACAAGGAAAACTGCGAATGTGACGGTAAAACCCCTGATTGTTAGATAACACCATTGGGAGATTCCATTCCAGCAAGCTTGTTTGAGTGAGTCATCACGTTTGATAGTCGTACAACTTCGAAGGAGCAAAAACTACCTTGTGGAATTTTGTGGTTGCTTTTTTCGTGTTTGCATCGAGTCTCTTATCTGATCATATTTTGTGCGAAAAATGAACAGCTTTGAAATACATACAAAATTATAAAATATCAAACGTAAATTATGGGCATTTGGCAAAAATAAATGCATAGGAGTTTCCAATCGTATTCTACCATAGACCCTTTAAAATAGTTAATTATACTGATAAATGCACATATAAAAATATTAAAAAAAGCATTAAGATTTATTTTTGTACTGTTTTATTTTACACGTATTAGGAGTAGCCAAAAGTAACGCCGTTTTTTTGAAGCCATTGCCAACCATTTGGATATAGTTTTTCATAGAGTAAATATGTTTTTAAAAATGTGATCGATAGCCAAACTTTCTGTAGATTTGAACCTAAGATGATTAAGTTACCAGCCTAACCGCTTAGTCGTGGGACTACCTACAGTTTTATTGAACTTTTCTCATACAAAATAATTTCCTACATTATCTATCACCTTCATTTCAAACCACCTATGCTCTTCTCCAGATCCGATGCCGCGTTTGCTAGCTAAGACAGCGAAATAAATTGGTAATATAAATATCGTTCACGACCTCATATGGCACGAGTCACCTATGTAATAGACTCTGAGGGAGCTTCGGTGATCGTATAGATCAAAGAAAATGCCGAAAAAGGCTTTAAAAGAGAACGTAGTTGGCACAAAGTCAACGTGTTCAACCGGTCTACTTTTCGGACCACTGACATGATGAATGAGCGCCTCGCGACTTAAGTATGTCTATAGAACGATTACGAGCTCTCATTACGAAATGAAATGGTCCGAAGAAGACTGATCGGGTGGGTTGTTTAATTGTTGTCTTTGTTATGTTTAAGCGATAGCGAAGAAAAGAGGGATTAGATAACTTAGTATATATTATAAAAATGGACAGAATCAATCAATGTCGATTCATGTAAAGTAGAATGTGCGATATGTGTAACTCTAGACCGGGTTGGAATTCCGAGTTTTGCGCCCCAAGCCCAGTTGCGCCCTTAGTAGGCGCCTGCTTTGTCACCCCCTTGTAACGATCATACTCTTTTCGTAAAATCCAGCGGATTTTAACTGAAAATAATTTAAAAGGGTGGTTTTTAACTCTTTCTTAGGACTAACATCACTTGAATATTCCATAGAACGAAATATGTGAGTCGAGGGACAAATAAAAATCTTTAGAGGGCTATAGACCTTTTTCATTGAATTGGGAGCCCATGGACTGCATTGGGGCCCATGGTGCCCATGCATACACTTATTATTGAATGGATATATTATATATACTGTCATCACTTAATCAATAAGGACTATTGCCATTTCATCTTGATTGTTTGTAATCAATAGGTTTCTATCAGCGAATCTCAAAATGCTATTTCTATGGGCATTTAAATAATTTGATATTCACACGATTGCCCACCTCAACTAGACGTACGTCAACAAACCCCATTGAACCGGTCTTAAGTAATTTAATAAAGAAAAAAAAATGAAATACGTGATAATACACGTTAAATCATGAGCTCAAAATGAATAATTTGCAGGCAATAGCGTGATGTTTGGATTCTCAGAAGCCTTCTGCGAAGGGTGGGTATGGGTGGGTGGTGATGAAGTTAAAGTTTCTCTCGAAGCCCTCGACCACCTTCTGACCCACGTTATTTCCATAACAAAGCAAAGTGGTCGTGGAAGGCTTTATCGCGATACCATCTTTGAATAATTTCCATGTCTGACCTTGGCTTGAGTGACCATGCTGACCGCAGTGGCTATCGACCACGCCACGCGATGTATCCGAAAGGTCACCATTATTTATTAACATTATTACGGGCTATGGTGGTTTTAAAATTGCAAAAGGGCAAGAAGCCAGGACGTTAGTCACCGTGGCCTATCGAAAATCAGCAACCATCAATCATTTTTGGTTTTCCCAAGATGGTATAGAAGGAAAAGCATGGCGCTCGCTATTAACGTACATTACAGCGAATTATTTATATGTAACCGAAACGAAAGTAAAATCTTATTCATCGGAAACACGAAACAATTCATAGGGCGTTTAATACATTTTCGAAAACATTAAAGGTCACGTACAAAGAAATGGACGATGGTGATTTAACATCTCGACGTGAAAATGAAATTAATCTTACTTACAATGTTTTATCGGTCACTAATTTGGATTTTTTTCTCTCCAGACACTGTTGTAAAATTGGAAGGAATATGGAAAATACGAATGTTGTGACCACCTTAATATTTTTGCTAATGAACTTGAACTGCTCATTGTAAGTTGTAATATCGACAATAAGTTTGGAAACGCTTAATACATCGCGAAAAAACCTTATTGAGCATAAATCATCATTTATTGATATTTAAAATATATAAATACACATTGATGATCATATCCTTCTTAACATCCAGGACCTTATTGGATTCAGGCGAGTGATACCACGTAATCTTGCGAATTTCTGGCGATTTTCTATTCCGCGTGGTTTTCACCAAAACGCTCATAACTTTTTTCATATTGATACCAATTTGATAAAATAAGCAGGTTATAAAGCTTATATACAGGGAATAGTACAGAGGTTTACATCCTATGATTTGCAGGCTAGAATCGGCATAGTTTATTTTGATTACATTGTAAATCATAGAATTTTACGAATGGAATGTTATTGAATTTTACACAATGCCATGTGCTTATCATATTGAGCAACTTTGTACAAATTTGTACGAAATACTTGCGAAAATTCGTTGCGTACTACACAATTAAATATTAAAAATAAAATAAACAAAGCATTTATTACTTCCTATATTTCTGAGAATTAGCATGATTCATAGAAAATCCACTTTATCTGATTATACAGGCTGTTATGCATATGGATTGACAAAAGTTTTTTGGAGGTTAGGGGGGTCTTTTGCTATGTTTCACATATAGACCTTATGTCCTAAGTTTCAGGGCTCTCGAAATATATATTTTTTCAAAATTTTAATCCAGTGGTGTCAGGTCTGGATACCGTGCGTGCCGCGCAAAATAATTAATTATTTTTTCATTATTTATTCAATTAGGATTTATTTTGTGGGCATCTTTGTCGTGTAAATTATTTATTTTGGCAGCCCTATTCCGTGGCTTCTGACTTGACCAGACCTGACACCACTGGTTTTATTTGCCTAGAGACGTGCCCTATTACATGGCTCGCACGGTCTTCAGACCTGACACCGCTGGATTTCTTTGTCTAGGGACATGCAAAAGATCAATAATTAATTTATTAATTAACAAACTGGTAGTTTTTCAAATTTAACGACTTATTGAATGATTTGTATGACATGTAGAATATCGTTGGAATGGGCATAATCTAGATAAATTTTTAAAACTAAACTAAACCTGCATAAGCCAAAAAAAAATAATCGTTTAATGTGTCAAGCATCCTGTATATTTGACTTTTTAAGACTGAAGTAGACTTATAAGGCTTGTATTGTTACATTCATAAATAATAAGCAGAATTTGGAGTAGTTTTAGTGTAATTAATAAAAAGTTTACGACCCAACAAAAAAATATTTAAGGACCATTTTTAGCCAATAGTATTGTACTTTTGCCAAAAACACGTAGGGTCATAAATAATACCATATTGAGTCATAAAGGTAAAGAGAATATATATTCGCATTGTGTAGATTTGTTAATAGTTATCAATAGAAAAAGTAGGGTTCGTTTCCAGGGTTTTTCTCAAAGCATTGAGATTTAACTTTTTAAAATTAAAATGATAATTTCTGCTCGTTCATTTTGAACACATAGCAGACCTGGTGGTGGATTCAGACGTTCAGACACGCAAAAACAACAGACACGAATTAATGAATCGATCGATATAATTATCTATAATACACTGATGATTATACGTCTTTAATTTATATTAAGTGAAAAGGTAGACCTTCGCTGAACGACTCCAATAAAAAATATAAGCAATTAAGATACGGATCTAAACTCTAAAGATGTTTGTTTTCAAACGCTGCATTGAAGATTGTTATGGCATTCATAAACAACTGTAATATATATAATACGAGGATCATTTGTAAAGTTCGCAAACCTACAATTGTTATATTAAGCTTTCCCTACCGGTGATGTATTTACTACACCTCGACTCTAATAATGATAATATCGATATGAAATATAATAGTTACGGGGTTCAGAATATTTGTATTTGTCCGTAATATAATTACGAATCACATTCTTTGTAATACCTGTAGCCTGTCCAGTTATAGATAATACAGCTTCTTCTTAATGGTTCAATTGGCTGCTAATGGCTTCTAATGAACGATGCCATCCATGTCACTACATATTATAACTACCAAACTGCTGATAAGAGCGAATTCATTTTTGATTATGCATTCGTTTTTGATATTATTTGCAAGTGATATAAAGTATCTTTCTACCTTAAAAATAAAACATTCGAAATGTTTTTGTGCGATTTCGAAGTTATGCGGTTTTTTATTTCATAAAAAATACGTATCGAGATATTTTGGGCAAAATTAGTATTTCTCTAGTGGATGTCTGGCATTTGAGATGCCAGATGTCAGACATTCTTAAAATTTTACCAATGATGCAAGACGTCCTTTAAATGTTATTTTTTTATTGTTTTCCTGTTTTTTTATTAACTTTTTTGTGCGATTTTGGATATATTTTATATAGCGGTTTCAAAGTTATGCGGTTTTTAAAATCCATGGAACGTATTTTCATTTTTTCTATGTAAGTCATAGCCTTTTTTATGCGATTTTCCGCGGAACACATCTACCGCACAAAAAAATGTTTAAGTGTACATAACTTTATTATTGTGTTCATAATTATCATTTTGTACGATGAAAACATTTGCTAAATGGCTGTTTGTCAAACTAAATTTTTATGCAGTATATAATCACTATAACGTCACTTCTATTGTGTTAAATTTACCGTTTTAAGACCAGTTCGTCGTCTTCCTCTTTATAAATTCACATTCGTTTACATAACTTTCTTGTGGCGAGCCGTTAAAAGAACAATCGGTCGGTGATGTTAACGTCGCTCGTAAACTCATTCTTAATAGTGAATAATGAGTTCATCAGGAAGTCACTCCAAGAAGGCCGAATGGAATGTAAAAATTTGTAAGAATTTGTAATATAAGAGATGATAAACCCTCACACGCATCACGCAACCCTAGAATCGGGGAATACAAATGACTGTTATATTCTTGTGAGGACGAAGGTCGAATTCGATTGGAAGGTTCTGTGGGGGCGGATATAAGTTGGCAACCTTTTATGGCGAAGTCCAATGAAGCCTTTTATTTTTGCCATTTAAGTGTGGTGATTAAAAGCATACCCAATTCATTGGCTTAACATTTCACGATTAGATCTTTTATAAGTTTCGCGAGAAAGAATCCAAACTTTGACATTTAATGTCAGTGGATTGTAACTTATATTCTTTGTTTTTGTCCTGATTTATTTTGCATGCGATTATTTTTGCACCAGAGAAGTTCAAATTTCAAATGAATAAATACATTTTTTATCGATAGATGAAACCCAACTTTTAGATGTCCTTTAAAGCAATATAACTATTCCAAGCAACTTCCCACCCAACAGTACCCAACATTACAATATTGAAGTTTGTGCAACGTTTAAATCATTTTTCATTTCGGCTTTCGTACCGGTTCAGTTCTGGTTTTCGTTTTCGAAAAATTATATTAATATAGATACAACGTATCATTAGCTCGAACATTCTGTATATGAGTTTTAATATTGTCAATTAGTAGGGCGAAAAAATGTTGGTTAAACCTGATACGAAAATTCTTTGCATGTTTGCTGGTGCCAACAAGATAAGTGTGCACTTTGCTGAAACTGTCACGGAGGACTAGGCAAAATGTCAATTTAGGATTAAGTCAACAATCGGTTTGAGTAGGATTGGATTGAATGGCGTGCATTATAATGGATTTTTTCCAGAACTTCCTGGGGATTTTTTGCTCATTTACAAACATCGTGTTTAATTAAATCTTCGAAACTTCGATGCCTTTTTCTGAACGAAGAAAATTAAGCATTAATGTAGCTTACAAAAGCTACAGGACAATAGAAAATGCCGCAAAAAGCCCTAAAAGAGGACATAGTAGCCACAAGGTTTGTATGTCCAATCGGTCCGCTTTTCGAATCGCTGATATGAAGAATGAGCGCCTCGTGATCGGATGTCATATCTGAATATGTCTACAGAACGATTTCAAACTCTCATTATGAAACGAAGTAAAAAATAATGTCTTTATTTTATTGCGGGAAAACTTAATATTTGATATAAAAAATTTGTTTGTATGTAATGCGCTGCCATACCGTTCATTCGATTGAGATAAAACTTTGCCAACTTATTGTTTGCACTTTCTCAAATAATATAGGTATAGTACAATTAATTTACAGTAGATGTATTCATTATCGGAAAGAAAATACATTTCATTCTTTCTATCATTCTTAATTAAACAAGATAACTCCTTCAAATTTCAAACGATATTTTTAGAACTATTACTTCTGTGACAGCAACGCACCGGCTACTATATTATAAAAATGGACACAGTCAATCAGTGTTGGTTCATGTAAAGCAAAATGGTCGAGTAAAATAAAAAGCTGCTCATGCTTTGCCACGCCCTTGTTACAGCCCTGAGATTTGCAAGCATGTCACGTGATCAAACCGCAGTACAATCGAATCTAGTTTGGTTGGAGCGAGCGAGATACAATGTTGCATCGACAGGGTGATGCGATTTCCACAATGTTTATTTTGTTAATTATTAAAATGTTAAAAGAAATTAGATTGTGGGGCTAATTGTGCGCCTCCGCGTGAGATGATCAAGCAGTCTTGAACAGGAATAATCTCATCCAGCTTCCGGGAACTAATACTGTCGTGTAATCTAATACAAAACTATATGCGTTTCATGGCTAATATGACATAACTAATAATTTTTTTGGGAGGTTTGAGGGTCCCCAAAAAATTTTGTCGGTCCATATGCAAAACACCCTATATATTAAAACTAAGTAAAAGACATAAAAAGGGAATAATTCATGATCTGTAATGATATATGTATGATCTGTAATCGAATTTACGTCTTTGGTTTTGAAGTCGATTAACGTGACGCAAGTATTAGGTCCTCCCGAAAGAAATCCATTATTTTTGCGTTCAAGACCAAAAACACAATCAATTAAATTTATGTATTAGTATTAGACACTTAAAATTGGACGATAAAAAATCTCCTAAATTATGACGACCAATTGCATAAAGCCAATGACGTTCAGGACAATTTACCATATCGCATCTTTAAAAGTTTCACTTCTCAAAAAATCAAAAACGTAGTTGAAGTCAATAATCATTTAGATTTATATTTTTAGTCAAAATCATCTAGTTTCTATAAGAAAAAAATAGAAAACTTACACGAGGTGAGATTTTTAGTAATCAGGGTGATAATATATTTTTTTTAAATTTATTTTTATGACATGGGTAAACTCGATCTTTTATTATATGGAGGTTAGAGTCAATGCCTCCTTGAATCAGGTTTGCTTTGTCAGTCTTGGGTAAGAATATAGCACCTTCCAAACACATGTTTTTATTACATAGATTACGTATTATTATCTGAATTCCATAATTTTAAAAAATAAATTTAAAAAACTCTATTGTAATTTCTTTAAATTTTTATTCTTATAATGTTTAAAACTTTTATAATTTTATTTCTTCCATCTTTACATTTTTTTCTATTTGTATATAGTTTTTCTTTTATCTCTTTTTTGATGACTATCTCTAGTTTTAAGATGTTATATTATTATATATAGCTTGTAAATAATCTAAAAAATGTAAATAAAAATCAACTAAGACCATTGATGGTCAATCCTTGTATATTCAGGGAGGTATTGGCCCTAAGGTCACAACCTCCATTAATAAAAAGAAAAAAAATATTATGCATAGGGTGTTTCTTATGAAAAAAATACTAATATTATTAACTAGTTTAAAATATTGTACAGCAATCTTGAAGGAATAATAATAAACTATTATATGATACAGAGCCAGCTTGGGCTTACTAACATACATTAAAGTGCTAAAAGTTTATTTCTAAGGTTATAAACAAAAGGTGTTTAATAGTTTAAGTTACTAGTTCGTGTTTGTGTACAAATATAATTTACATTATGATAAACTATCATTATATGGAATGTTAATTAGTAATTATATTCTGAAAATGTCTACTTCTCAAGTCAGAGGTTATCATAAAGAGGAGTTACGATAAGAAAATAGTTGTAAGCTTGTGGTTAGATGTCTGTTAAAAATTTAAGACTCTTTCTATATCAAATCAAGAATTAAGAATACAATATGTTAGTTGACATTTTAATGATTTTCAGACGAATTAGTCTATTTTGTATGGTTTCTTAGTATTGTTTGCATGGATTATTTGTAGAATCAATCGTACAAATCATGGGATTCTCGTATATACGTCGCAATTGAGTTTTCTGAGTTGTACTGCATTCTAAGGATTGTAGCTAGGGGTTTTCCAAATATTCAACTTGTTAAAAATCGAGTTTTGTTACGATCAGATCGACGCAATATTGACGTGATCGCTGAAAATCACTCAAGCTGACACGCGATGAGATTCAAGTAATCTTACGGTGATTCCCAAACGAAATAAAAAAATAACAGCTACTATTTTCCCACATACTACAATTCTTTTTGTTCGTTTCCACGATACAGTATTGCGACACGAACGCCATTTTTTATCAAATTGCGGTAATGGCAACCTTGAATATAGAACCGTAAAAAATGTCGGCAAAAAGCGTACGTAGATCCATTTTTTCATTTTTATCCAAAAGTCAAGATGAATACGAGCTGGGAAATTTTGATCATCGCATCATATACGTTTTGTGATTGCATCTACTCATTTGCGTTTGCCCAGTCCAGTTGGAATTGATAAATTCTTCGAGTCCCTGAACTGCCTCTCGTCCAGGTTTCGGAACTTATCAATCCTGTAACTGTCTAATCTATGTATACATATATAGAGTACATATATGTTTTTCAAATTGTTATATTAGCCTTTTCCTACCGGTGATGTATTTAATACACCTCGACTCTAATAGTGGGAATATCGATATGAAATATAATAGGTATAATGATAATATTTTAATGATAATACAGCTTTTCGTCGCTGTGACTATTGAAGGTCGCGTTGTTCGCACGCGAACCCGCGATTGACAGATCGAGATCAATCGCGGTGCAATCCGTAACAATGGTCCCGACCCACGAGTCGGCTGCGATGAACGACGGAACACGTTTATAATTTCATTCGCTCGATGATAGATGTCAATCTTCGAATAATTAAAATTTCATTCATCACTACTTAATATAAACGATAGTATATAATAATGATAGTGTTAAATATTTGATATTTTTAGTTTGCGGAGAACTAGAAGCATTGCGAGCTGTACTGTCGGCGGGAGCTGATCCTTCGACGGCTGACATCCATGGTGGTTACCCTTTGCATTATGCAGCTCAGATGTGCGGCGGGGCTGGAAGTAGCGGCGCCGGTGGTGCAGGGGGTACGGGAGGAACCGGAGGGGTTGGAGGAGCCCGGCTGTCGTTGGAGGTGTTGGGGGCATTACTGCGCGCTGCGACCCGCGTGGACGCCACCGATGTCCAAGGTCGCCAACCGCTCCTGTGGGCATCTTCTGCCGGATCTGCACCAGCCATCCTCGCTCTCGTAAAAGCGGGAGCTGCGGTCGAAGCCGCTGATAAGTAACTCCCTCTTTATCTAAACACGTATACTAATTTAAAATTTACCAATTTAAGCATTATATTTCTAATTTTATAGGGATGGCTTAACTGCTCTACATTGTGCTGCTTCGCGTGGACATACCGAATGCATAGAAACACTCCTAACATTGTGTGGAGCTCGTCCCGATGTCATAGATTCCAATGGATGTACTGCTCTTCATTATGCTGTGACTTTGGGACATGCTGATGCCACCGCCTTGTTATTAGATCATGGTTCTGATCCAAACCGTCAAGATAGAAAAGGAAGAAGCCCCGCACATTGTGGTTGTGCCAAAGGGCAGCTGGAAACTGTCCGCATGCTAGGTATCGCAATATTTTATATGTGCTGTGGATTATTTCATCTTTGCTCATGTACACTCATTCCTATTTTGTTCTTCAGGAGCTCGAGGTGCCAATGTATGGTTGAGAAACGCAAAAGGCGATCTACCGCTTCATGAAGCCGTAGCGTCGGGAAGACGGGAGTTAGTCAAATGGCTTTTAGAAATAAGACCGTCCCAAATAAACGCAACGAACAACGACGGCAGAACTCTGCTTCATATAGCCGCCAATACTGACAATACGGACTTGTGCAAGATTCTTCTAGATTTTGGTGCTCAAGTTAATGCTGTATTGAGAACTTCCAAAAATATTCTTATGACTCCGCTAGATTGCGCATTACACAAAGGATTCAGATCCACTGCCAAGTATCTTCAAATGCATGGCGGTCTGCCCGCATCCAGACTTACTTCTAGACATGTTTTAGTCAATCAAGAGACTGTGCCTCAGTTACCAGTGAGACACATAAAAAGCACGAAAATAAATTTGAAAGATAATATTGCAATTGAAAAAAGGGAAATATTCGAAATGAGTCCCTGCTCTACTCCCAAACACAAGTATTCCAGCAAGGCCGGGTCGTTGGTTAACTCTTCCGAATGCAGTTCGGAAGATTACGAAATGGAAAATAAGAGACTGAGGGAAGAACGCAGGCGACAGAAAAAATCTAGTCAGCGCCATAAAAAAGAACATTTGAAAAGTAGTCAAAGCAGCATAAGCGATGATTACGAAAGCGACGAATTGAAAAAGGACCGATCGTCTCGACAGGACAAAGCCTCGTCGGACTCCGAGAGCAGCGGTTACAGGCACAAAAAAAAGAACAAGCGGTCCAAAAGTGAACCATCGGAAAAGAAAACTGAGAAGAAGCTGCTCAAATCGCAGAGCAAAAGTCGATCCAAAGAAAAGATCGCAGTAGCGAAAAGTTCCGACAGTGATGCGGACAAAAAGTATAAAAAGAGACGCAAAACAATAGCCGCCAAAAAATCCTCGGGATCTGGGAGTCCTTCGAGCGAGGGCAACAAAAAAAGCAAATCTGTCGATGCCTCGTCGATTGCGAAAGTTGACAAGACTGAAAAGACGCAGAAGAGTTTGGACAAGTCTGAAAGAGACAACGAAACCACTATCAAAGTCAACGATATTATAGACAAAATTGAAAGTAACTTAGAAAAATTAGACAACGTTATAGAATCTCGAATTAGCGAGAGCGAAGCAAACACTGTGTCGTTCGTTCAGACCACGCTGATAACCGAGGCACAAGTGCACTTCGAAAGTCAGGCTAGCTTCGAGCAAGACGCCAAAGAAGAAACTATAATTCCGATCGAACGAGCTGAAATGACACCCAAGGAAAGCGATGCTGAAACGCAAAAGATCGATCAGTCGGAAATAAAGATCGAATACGAAGCAGAAGCTGAGCGAGACAACGAAGAAGCGATGCAAAACGAACAAAGCGATGCCATCGTCCTAGTCGAACACCACGCGGAGATAAAAGAAGAGAACGTCGAAACGGAGATCATCGAAAACGAATTGGAAATTCCACGACACGATAGTATCATTGCAATCATTCCAGACATCGATACAACCGACGTGGATGCCGCTGGCGAAGCTGAAGTCGATCATTCATTTCAAGAAGTTCCAAAAACACCACCGGATGAAGAACCGCACAAGGAAGATGGAATACCGTCGAACGATGAAAAACCAAGCGAAGATTTTATACAAGCGATAATAGGAATCTTGCCAGATGACGAATCGAAAGTCTTGACGAGCGCTCCCAGTCAAGAAACTGAGGAATCCCCCGATAGTTTAATGGGCGAGGCGATAAAAGTCGAAGGAGGCTTTCAGGAAAATATCCAAAGAAGCATTACGCTGATCGATGGCGAGAATCTAGAAGAATTGGGGGCGCTTCCGAAACAAGAATCTGAAGAAACTGGAATAAGCGAAACCTCACAAAAGAGTAACACTTCAAAGCATGACGATGCTAATGCAAACGACGCCTTTTTAGAAAGTGATGATGTATACGATTCAAACGTGCAGGATAGTAAATTACAAAGAGCCAAATCGAGCGATAGAGGTATTCAAAAAATATACTCTGACGGTGTTCCAGGACAAAAATTGAGCAGACGGAGCTCTATACAACTATCGGATGACGCTCTACAAAATCGAAGTTTTAGATCCAAAGGAAAAGAATTGTATGAAACGCAAAGCTATAGAGTATTACCAGAAGGGCTGGATCAAGAATCAAACGATGAAATTGATGACGCAAATAGACAAAACAATGTTTTAATTCAAGACGGCAATGCCGATATGGATGAACCGGATAGATTTGTAAAGCAAGCTAGTTATACAAGAAGAAGAATGCCAAGCTTGAGTGATAACGAAATGTACAGCATTGTCGATTCGTCGGGAGCAGTCCGCAGAAGAAGACTGAAGAAAAGATACAGAGATAAGAACAGAAGTAGCGGGATAAGATCCAAAAGTCAGAACTCAGACAGGGAGTACGAATCGAGTTTCTTTGTAGATTCTGGATTTGAACCCAGTCCTCGAGTGTATCATCAGAACAGAATGATGAGTCCTCGTTTGGCAGCCTATTATGAGGATCGAAATGCCGGCGGTGTTGGGGATAACGCGGAAAGTAAGATTCCCAAAAGGAAACCGGGTGATAAAAATGCTGTTGACATGGCATCCGTTACACAGATTGTGCAGACGAATATGCGAAGGTATAATATTAAAATCCTGCATTTATTTATTTTTTATAAAATAATTGATTGATGGTGTATTTTTTTTTTCATTTTTGTGTATTTCAGATATTTTCTAGAAAGGAAGATATTCCAGCATTTGATGGATTTAAAGCGCATCCAGATCAGATCGAGCAAAGCTCATGAGGCTGTTTTGGTAAAAAGAGCAATCGATGAGTATCATAGGTCGAGCTTGGCATATGTGGGTGCCGGTCGTTATACCAGTAATGAATTTACATATAAAAGTTTCGAGAAATTTTTGTATGATTCTCTACGAAAATTACAAAAAAGTGGGGTTCATCACTTGATGAATTTGCCCGAAAGAGCCTTCCCTGAGTTTGAAGGTAGAAACGAGAACACATATAGAATGGATGGTTTACCGGATAATCCGATTCTTTGCACAAGCAAAACGCATAGATGTTATCACGCTATTCATGCATACACTGGCATTCCTTGCTCGGCATATAGTAAGAAAGTATTTTAAGTCTAACCAAGTCAAATAAGTGAAATTACTCTTTACAAAATTTTCAAATATGCAAACAAAATCAAATTTATCAACGACACTAAAAAGCTTAAAATAAAAAAAATTGTTAAAGAGGAATTTCATTAATTGCTTTGAATTTATTTACAATCAAAATTTTTTAATATCACTTCAGAAAATCAAAATTCATTTTGCAAAAATTCATGGATCTATTTATAAGCACATCATAATTGGTGCATTTATTTAAATGATTACATTATGAAAGTTTTTGCAATTAATCTAAATTATTTACGTATTGCACAGGGCCGTAACAAGGGTGTGGCAAAGCAGTGCGCCCGTGGCGGGCGCAACTGGACTTGGGGCGCAAAACGTAGAATACCGACCCGGTCGAGAGTTTCATATGGTTTTCATTTTACTTGAAATTCTACTTTACATGCATCAACACTGATTAACTCTGTCCGTTTTTATCCGATGCCCACTCATAACACCCCGGGGGGGGGGGGGGGGAAGTCAACCCTATGTCTGTGGGCAACGGAGTAATGATGTGGAGTAGAGGTGTGCGAAAGTAGCCTCGTCGATTTGCTCATCAAACGCAGCTGGGATAGCCCAGCTAACATGAGTTGGGTACGCAGGTTACCTTGTGCTGCGTACTCATAAAAGGGTGTGTGGGCATCTTCGGGTGCACGTAGTCTGAAGCTGGCCTTCCTGAGGAAACAGCGGTGGGCGCCTGAACGCTCTGCGCGTAGTGTTTCTCGTGGGGCCAAAAGTTCAGTGAAAAACACTATCTGTGTGGCTAGTCCGAGGTAACCCGGAATAGACCATCAAATGGGATCGAATTATAATGATCCCCCAACTCAGTTAGTTGCTGTCTGTTGTCTGTCATCTGTCCGTTTTTATAATATATACTAAAGACAATAATATTTTCTTCATCAGTCTTCTTTGGACAACTTCGTTTTGTAATGAGAGTAATCGTTCTGTAGACATATTCAGGTATGGTGTTCGATCGCAAGATTCGTTAATTCGTCATGTCAGCGGTCCGAAAAGCGGACCGGTTGGACACAGACCTTGTGGCCACTCCGTCCTCTTTTAGGATTTTTTGCGGTATTTGCGGGGATAAATTGTGTAACCCAGGGGCCATCTGCATGATCACGGAAGCGGAGGGGAAATAGGAGGATCCCCATGTTCCTTTGTCTCAGATGTGAAGTGATGGACTCATTTGCATCCTCGATTGATGCAAAAACTCGGCCTTATTGCTGTGAAACATCGCCAAACACTTCGGTTGAAACATCATCACGACGCTGTTTTTGTTCCATTGTGAGCAAACGCGGCACGCATCTTGCGCACAGCTTTCTCATGTTCAAATTTTCAGTCAATATGCGATATACAGCATTTTTGAAAGGCCTACCATGTCTGCTAGCTCGCGCACTTACAGTCGACGTTCATTCAATACCATTTTGTGGATTTTCTTTGCC
Organism: Stenopsyche tienmushanensis; assembly: GCA_008973525.1. Classification (NCBI taxonomy): domain Eukaryota; kingdom Metazoa; phylum Arthropoda; class Insecta; order Trichoptera; family Stenopsychidae; genus Stenopsyche; species Stenopsyche tienmushanensis. The sequence continues at coordinate 445,437 of WACJ01000192.1, forward strand.
ATTTCTGGGGTGGTTACATCATTTGGCCTCGTCTAACCTTTCCTTTACTATGATGTATTTATTACAACTCGACTCTAATAATGGGAATATCAATATCAAATATAATAGATACGGGCTTCAGAATTTCATATGGTGTATCAAATACATATCATGGTGCCATCTATACGTTAGGTCGGGTACTTTAGATATTTGCCACAGGCGCTTCATACCCTCGTTACGGCTCCGGTATTGCATGTGAACCGACATACATTTATATATCGAGTCTTAAATTTATCTGAGTCATATTTGTTTATTTTGCACAAATTCATATTAAAATATCTCATTTCAGTCCCGGCAAAAATGAACCACCACACTATGCCCAAGCCCGGTATGAAGAAAGGAAGTTTTCTACCGCAAATAAATAACAAAACGGGAAGAAAACCAAATTCCCAAGTGACTTTGGAACTGTGTCACGGAAATGAAAAACAGATGATATCACTGCCGGCTGAAAAGCTAGATAAGAATAAAAGATATTATGTTACGTTTACTGTTAAAGGATCAAACAATAACTCTGACAATGAGAATAAACAACTCGATGATATTCAACGCAACGTTAAAAGTGTATAGCATTAAGAATGTATAAGAAAAAGTATGAAATTTTCTCTATTTTGTATCAGGAAATCCATTTAATTTATAAGGATGTGTTGATTGATATATATTTTGGATGATATTTTTATGACTCATGTTTTTTTGTTTATAGCTTTAATGGACGTTGTATAGATTGAACACTTGTTATTTAGTTATAAATTATTTATTGAGATAGCGTATTCAATGTTTAATTATATTTATTTACGTCTCAGTTAAAGTTTTTTATATTAGATTGACTGCTGTGAAAAAATTTCACAAAATGCTGACCCCGAGATACAAAATATGATTGATAACGAAGAGAAATAGCGTTACAAAACATTGATAAATTGCTATTTTTTCTACATCACATTTTTTAAAACACTATGAATGTTGATAATGTATTGTTGTTCACATTTAAAAAATATAATAAAAGCAAGATGACTTATAGCAAGGATGATGAAATGATCTGATAAACTGAAAGTGTTTACAATAGATGCAAAAATTGCGATCTATGCATGGTAATATTATTTGATTTGATTTATACATACACAGTTTAATATCCAAAGATGCAAATGTTTTTTTTTATTTAATGCTTATATAAATGTTGATAAAGATGTAATTATTGAACCGACACTAAAAAAATCTTATAATCCGCAAGTCGTCGTCTTTGAAATCGTATTAAATAATGCATATTGCCAATAAATTAAGAGTATGAAAATGGATAATATTTCAGAAATTAAATGTGCAGTGCAAGCTTAATATAATTTACTTTTTGAAAAAAAAATAATATCCTCACGAAACTTTAAAGAAACAACATTAAAAGCTGTTAAAACACTGTATGTTATATTTAGCGTTAGAATTTAAATATGCAGTTGAAAAATATTAGCAATTCATCCACTGCAGTCAACACTGGTATACAAAGAATCTAAGTAAACGATTTCATATAAATTGTATGTTTTTAGATTTTATTTTAGATCGATATTTTCTTACTAATCTCTCACATTGAGTTTGTGAATTTTGGTAAATAACAAAACACTGTGCATTTTATGTGAACATTGATATATAAATAATAAGACACAATGCATTTTAACATACTAATTGTTTTATTTAATCAATCCAAGTTCGAGAATCAACGAGACATTATAATTAATTAATACACTGCGTTTTTAAAATTCAAGACTAAACGTTTATGTCTAATTCCTATGCATATTTTTAGCTGATTTCAAAGCAACACTATACCGTTTCAATAGCAATTAAGAATACAGATTCTATTAAAATTTAAAAGGTACCTGAATTAATTTTAATATTAAAATCAGCCAGTCAACTAGTCTTACGTTTTAAAATAACCCATTATAACCCAAAGTTGGATTAAAAACACCTATGATGATAACAAATAGTATTTCAACATTTGGGAATAAATATTTTCAGATGATCTTATATAACAAAAATAATTTTCTATTATAAATATAATTGTTATATATTAATATTTGATTAAATTTCTACTCAAAGTTTCATAACGATACATAAAATATATAACACACTATAAAAACATATAACATTAAGAATGAACCCTTTGCGGACGTATTAAATTTGGACACGGATGTCTTACTGGACGGAATTAATTTCCATTGAAAGAGCAGTGATACACAACGATGACATTTTATATAAGATGTAGCTATTTATTGCACAGATCTCTAATCCCAGGAAAAAATCTTTCTCCGCCATTTGCAAGATTTTCCCATAGAACAAAAAGAACTCGCTAATTGATCAGCTTTGTCAACCCCTTCCATATTTATATTGTAATTTATAATAACGGTTTGCTAATGTTGATGGTGCCACTTTGTTTCACCCTTCTTTCTATAGTCGTCGTGCCAGAGGTATCGTAACTGCTTAGTATGATGACCATTCTCTTATCTTTCCAACGCTAATAATAAAATATCACCCGATCGATAGGCAGCAACAGTATTACTTTTTGTTACAGCTGTTATATATTTTCTGTTTGTATTAAGCGTACCAGTTAAAACGCAGCTTAGTTTTAGAAACTTCTGCGCCAATGATGCCATTCTATGTGCCAATATAAAACTGTTTATCGTTACTTTCAGACTTTGCAGTACACTTCTTTCGGTAATTTTCTTTTTGCCATTTTGGAGTATTATTTTGAAATATCTTAACAAGCGAGAATGCTTAGTTACAGTTAAACGCAATTTATAAAGCTTTATTTGAAATTCTGTGACGTATCTCCGAAGCTTGTCGATTTCTTTACTCTCAAAAAGCTTTAGTGGCTGAGAGTAGACAAACGACCGCAAAGGGTTAAAACTCATATATTTACTTGTACTCTATATGAAACACTAAAGTTCAATGTGCATCGTAGAAACTCCAGAAAAGTATATTTTATTAAAATGCATGCTTTGTTTTAAGAAATAATTGCAAATAATTTTAATAATTGAATCTTACGTGCGCATATTTTAAGAAACTAGTTTATGTTCTTCTATTTTATGAAATTATAGAATAATAAATAATAATTTTAGGCATAGATTTATATTCCCAAGAGTAGACACACTCCTGCTAAAGTCCACTTTGCAGGTTTCTCTTTCGTTTTCAAATTAAACGTCCATACATATGTTGGACCTCTCATTCTGTAAATTAGAAGTTCAATTCAATTATCGTACATATAAAATAAATTAATCAATGCAGAAACTCTATAAAAACATACCTAATTTTATAAATTGGACAATCATACATATTTCGGAGTTCTAGCTTATCTTGTGTAACAGCCTTCACATAAATCACGGGCATAATTGGAAATAATTCCTTTAGTCTGGATTCTGTAATGCAGCCTTGTTCTATATCCCATCTGGCACCTTCCATATACAATCCGTGGATGTATGCACCTTCTTGTGGCGCGGCTCTATGTAGTATAAATACGTCAGTTAAATATTTTATTTATAACTAGTGAATACCCGGCATGCGTTGCAATACTATAAGCGTTATACCCGCAAGTGTAAACAGTAAGTTGACAAAGTTTTATCGCAATTTGATGAACGATATGGCAGCGCATTACATACGAACGAGATTACTAATTAAAATTTATCACTCACGCAAAATCATCACGATGCTTCTTGGTGACATCGCAACTCAAACACATTTTGTCCAAAGGCCATTCATTTTTACGTGCAGTTTGTTGCATTATTGCAGTTAAAAATGATTGAGGATTAAAAAATCCTCCTAACCAAACGACGCACTGGCAACTGGAAATATTTTCAAATTATCTTTTAAATATTTCATTATCAAAAATATAACCAATTTTGAATAATTCTTACGGAAAAATCTCCAGTCCAGTTTTCAAGCTCAGTTAGACGCGAACATAAATCCGTGAACCAAGAAGCCAGACCCAATTGTGATGGATACGCTAAGTGCGTCCATCGCGGTGGAACTTGATCCATAAATAAACAATTCTCAAGATCTTCCATTTCTGATGTTATTGTTAATTCTCCCTAATCGATGTAATTAAGATATTGTTTATGAAGTTAATAAAAAATATTATGAAATTTAAACCAAATGACCTTAAAACCGAATTCCAATTCTTTAAGCGAGCGTTTCATTTCCCCCATTAGAATATTCATTCGTTCACATTCTTGAAAAGCGACGATAATAAACGGCGTGCGTTCTTCAATTTTCCCCATTAAATCGTGTATATTAAATTGCTCTGGGATTTTATCAAGAATATCTTCAAGTACAGCTTTCACCTAAATAATTTTTTTTGTTAAAATATGCATATAAACATTATTAATACATATAAATACTGAACTTTTTCATCTCTAGTTAAACCAGATCCGCATTGATTCTCCGTATCGTGCGGCTGCATTTCAAATATTGTTTTGAATAGTTGCTCCGATTGGGTGGTAAGAACACCAATTTCAGCATTCGGATGTAAGCCATACAAATACGGCGTTTCACTCGGCATATATTCATCGATATACGAGTGATAAGTAACAAAATCTGAATTTAGAGGTGCTATAAATCCGGGAGCTAAAGCCAGTTCACCGTCAATCTGTTAAAATAATAAATTTGTTTGCAATAAAAATGCTATTTTAATAATCGGCCGATGCTCGATTTCGACAAGAAAAATATCTACCAATTCTGGTTGCATGTATTCGCTTAGATAAGTGCGACAGAGTCGTCTATCCCAATCGTCTGTTATGTGCCCTCCGTACATTATTTCGCCAAATAAATATCGTAGATCTTCCCAAGGCACTCGAGAATTGTTTTCCAAATAATTATATAGCACATTAACGCTTATAATAAGATCACCTACGTTGAACGGATAAATTCTAAAAAATATTGCATTTTTTTAAAGTGAATGTTATTGAAAAAAAAAATGATTACATTTGTAAATATCAACAACGAACCTATTCCAACCTTGAGGTCCAAATTTCCTTCTTTCAGCAACAACGGCATGAAAATAGCACAATGCAAATAAAATTCCTTTAAACTCTGCTTCTTTTGAACACATTTCCAAAGTATCTTGAGAAAAGTTATCTAATGCCTAAAAGGGGGTTTTTTACCCAATTTTTTAAAGGGCTTCAGTTATGCTTCATAAAAAGTGACGTCAAAAACGAAATGGAATATTGTTTTAATACATTTACCTTATGAATATTAGCTTTCATTCCAGTGGGAGGCTCATTTGTAATTTTTATTGCCGATTCAAGAATTCCCTGTGGTATAATATGATATTCGGGTGCTGCTGCAGGCTCCGCACTTAGAAAAAGCCTAAAAATGCATTCAGAATGATAGTTTTCAAATTTTAAATCATTAAACATGTTTTATGATTTAAGGGGGGAAACCAGTTTAGACGACTGTACTGCAAGAAGAAGAGGGAGATGTTGACAGTCGTTTTTATTTGTAAATTCTAAGAATAAAGGTCTTAGGTAAGTAGAAGTGTTGGTATTGTTTCGATAGATTTTCTCCCTAGAATGTGTTGAAAGTTAGAAGTCAAAATATAATCTTATCCGGTAGAAAAACAGGATACCACAGACTGACGTAGTAAACCACGTAAAAGGTCCATCCACGGAAATCGACACAAGAGTCAATCAAGATTTAGTGAAGATGCAAGTGCTAAAACGCTTGGAATGCAACCTGAAGTACACTCTTTTCCATTGCACCCCGATCTTCAGAAAGAAATTCTTCCAATATATATAAATATTTGTCAAAAGATGAATTACTGAAGAGAGTTTTAGGTGGTCACACGTAGAATGCAAACGAAAGTTTCAACTCGGCGTTTGACGATTGGCTCCAAAGCACTTAGATTCTGTCTTAAAAGTAATCGAGGTTGCAGCATTTTTTGCTTTTGACTTATTCAATGAAGGGAATTCAGCATTTATAATGATTATGAACGAGCTGAAAGCGGCTGTTGACACGCAGAGTTTTATAGACGCAATAGACGCAGCGCAGCGAAGATGAAGGAAGTTCGGAAAGCTCGAAAAGAAGAGATGCAAGCTTAAAATTATGCATAAAAAGAAGAAGAAAGGTTGCTATATGGATCTGGAATAGCTGATCAACCGCTAGTTAGTTTATACTATTTTACAATTCTCGCCAGCATCAAACTCAGATGGCGACCTTCCATTGGCATCGGCCTTAAAAAATCTGCCTCCTAAACCGGTTTCCCCCCTTAAAAATACAGTACCTGTAATTATCATTACAATCAACACAGCAACATTCAATTTTCTTTTCTAACGTTACTAGCCATTTAGAAACAAGATGAATATTTTGCAACATGACCCAATGTCCTTCTGCAGACGCTAAATCCATAGCGTTTTCAGCTACGATTTCTTGTCCCTGACCCAAAGAAACTATATGAAAATTTTGATTATCGAAGGTAAAACCTAATTGTTGCCCGAGCTTTTCCACATCCTAAAAATGATTAATTGTTATCATTACATCAACAGATTTTTATTATGCAATGAATAACAAATAAACAAACCTTTAAGGGATCAACGCCTGGTGATAAAATAAAGAAAATAGGAGTGGACGGACTAGATTCTTCATACGATTTATTAAATTTCACAGTGGAAGCTTCTACAAATTTTGGCTCCGAGAGTCTCCATTATAAAATATCTAAAAAATAATAATATTAAATAAATATATATATTAATAGTTGCGTCCATTTAAAGCCAAAACTATGAAAACCTTGTGGCGTATGTCATTCTATCGAGACGCAATGCACGCATGATGCATAACTTTTGTAATGGCGTTTTATTTTTCCATTCTCCGGGATATTTATCCTTCTCCGGAGCTTCGCCTTCGATGAATTTGTGCCACCTATATGGAAGAAGTATATTCCAATTTTAATAACTGAATTATTTTTATAATTGCCTGTTGATTAATGCATTATTTTTACCGTTTACTTGCTCCTTCTATATCTTTATCGAGACCCAAAAAATCTTCCATTTTTGATAGCGTACAAATTCCACCCCAACTATTATCCGACATCCATAAAAATGGCGAAGGAATCGGCTTGACGGGGATATCGTAGAATAAAATCAACTTCTTCGAAAGATACGCTTTCATTCGATATTTGAATCTTGAATATAATCATAACTTATTATATAAATCTTTGTATAATTATAATAAAACGTATATTAAGTCCATTTTTTACCTGAAGAGCCATTTGACAAAGGAATATAAGTTTGTCACATTCAAATAAGCCTCTGCTTGTGTAAGTAAAAACGGAAAACGTAATACTGTCCAAGAGATTAAGCACCCGTTGAGATAACTTTTTATCGGGTTTCGTTTTAGAGAGTGCATCTTTGAAAACGACGCTATACGCTTTTAGTGAAAATTGATAAATGGGATTGATTTTACTTAAATCTGTTAATATAAAATAAAGAAGTGATGCTCGTTCCGCAGCCGGTCTACAAATTATAATTTTAACGCGATGTTTAAAACAACGTTATTTTCTATAGAATATATAAAATTTAGCTTAAATAAACCTGTAATGTTCTCTAGCTTCATCTATTTTTTGAGACGTAAGTTTGGCTTCTTTAACTTTAATTACGATTTTGGCTGCAGTTTTTTTAGTTGTTTCGAGATTGACGACAAGAGCTGAATCGCTTAATATATCCGGTCCGGCTGAAGACAATCTGCACAATAAATCATCTTCGAGTGTCTTTAAAGTGATTTTGAAATCATTTTGTTGTTTTGTTAGATCAGCCCTTAACGATTCTAAATCGGGTCGTTCTGCTTTTACAACGTCCCCCAAAAGTTGCTCTTCAAGTCTATTACATAGAATATAATTAATAAAGCGTAAATTAATTATTTTTTAATGGCTTAATACAAACATACAAAATATATATACCCATTTCGAGTAACGGTAAAATTTATAAGTGTACATTGAGCTTGCATTTCTGGTTGATAATGTGGATTTGCAAGTTTCGTCTGAAGGATTAGTTTGAAATTCAAATTGTAATCAATCTCTCTATCGCCAATCTGAAATTTTAAATATTGTTCTCATTCTCCAACAGGATAAAATGATATGAATATGAATGAAATCAGTAACCTTTATAACTTTTCCTTTTTTTATGAGCATTCTTCCTAAAAGCGGATCCAATACCGCATCAATGGTTTCGGAAATATTTTCAATCAGCAAAACATCTCCGTTGTATATAGCCCGCTCAATCGTTTCAAGATATGAATGCGACGTAAGACGAACTATTTTAAGTTGATCTCCGTAGTGGTTTTTTATCCACTTTATGCCCTGCCTATGAAAACGTTTCGTTGTAATTGTTTATAAATTATTTAAATACGCATACACGAGAATTAAATTACAATTGCGGATCAATCATGAGGGGCCATCTTGCGGAATAAGTCAATATTGTGGCGTTTTCCGTACTCATTCTATCCGAAGGAAGACCTTCATTATTCCATGCGGCAATTTGAGCATCGTCAGTCATTAGCATCAAAGGATCTATGTTATCTGTTATAGGTATTTTTGGCTGAAATTATTGCAAATATTTTATATTTTTACTACTTATCAATACATTTTTTTAAATATATTATTATGAGATGAGTTACATCAACTTTATACAGAAATGGTATCCACAGATTGTTAAGTAAATCTAATCTGTAACTATGAGTGAAACATCCAACATATGAAATAAATGCAGTCACTAAAAGAACGTCTCCTGGCAACATGATACCGCAGTCTCTTAAATTTGCAACGGACGATGTCCATCTAAAATAATATAATAATAAAAATATAAATTCATTAATTTTTTATTTCAACAATTCTTAACTCGTTTGTACCTTATTTTTTCAGATGAAAGTCCATTAACAAGTCTATTGGCAAGCTCAATTGTTGCATTTGTATTATCTGCTTCAGCTTGACATTTTAGCTTTTCAGCTGTGGCTTCTTGAAAATTCGCTAATAAAACGGCAAGACGTTGCTCTAATTCCTAAAATAATTATGTTTTATTTGTATAGTGAAAATCCAAACGAATTAAACAAGTCAAAAAAATTACAGCAATTTTTTCTTTCAATTGCGCTAATGTTGTTCTGGCAGCTGCCAGTTCCGCATTAGCAGCTATTAAAGCCCGGCGTTTTGGTTCAACTATTACGTAGACTTCGTAAAATTTCATTATGTTTAACACCCAAGCGCATAGTCCAGCGGCTGCACTCGATTTACTTAAAATGGTCTCCGGCAGAAATTCAGGATCGGTGATGAACGGTTGAATAGCCTATCGTTAATAAAACGCATTAATTTCATTAAAAAAATTATCTTAAATTTAATCATAACAATCATATATTATTGTATTTATTGTAGTATTAATAATTCTTTAATATTACTATAATACAGTGGTAGTCAACTTGATCCCTACTGCTTACAAATGGGCATTTTAGCTTTAACATTTATACGTAAATATCTATTTAATTATAAGTCAACTAACTTTAACGACATCCGGATGTATGTTCTCTTTATCATAATTTACAAGATCGTTCAAGAATTGATCTACCTTAGCCATCATAACCTGAGAAAATAATAAATGTGCATGATTACATATAAAATCATCAATAAGTCTTTAAGAATTGAGTAAAATTTACCTTGCAAGCTTTCCAAGAACGATCTTTGGGTATTTTTCCTTTTTTGGATAAAAGGACACTTACTGCAGCGGTTACGTTAACTACCGCATCAGGCGGTGTTCCAAAAGACTTCAATTCGGTAAGATTGTTTTTATTCAACGTATTTAAAGCTTCCTGCGCTGCAATTAGGGCTGGTTCAGCTTTTGCCAAATCGTCGGCGCAAATTTTTGCTTTTATCGTGACATCTTCTTCGATTACTTTCACTTTTTTCTCTTCCTCAGCCGCTGTTAAATTTATAAAATGCGTCAATACAAATGTAGGAAAATACACGTTAATAAAACGTATTCTTGTTACCGAATGCTTTTTCTTTGGATACTATGTCACTCTCTGCACCTACGACGGATATCAATTCTTCGGCTGCTTTGTTTTTTATCTTTAAAAGTATTTCTTGTTCGGCAAGAGTCACCTATGTACAAATATCATTTATTTTAAATCTAGACGAATAAATATTTTGATTAATTATATGCCATAAGTAATTTATATACTTTTAACATTTCAACGTCTTTAGCACAAGAGTCCAATTTTAAAAGTCCATTTTCTAGTCTCGTTATCATCACTTTCAAATCGGAGCTCTTCTTTTTGAGTAATTTTGAATAAAGCGATATTTGTTCCAAAAATGATTTCGGTGTTGTGTAATTATAGCGACGATCTTTTTGAAAATACGCGATCGACATGTTATTAACTGTTGTATGCACATAAGACATGAATAATGCAACGGGCTCGATTAAAGTTTTCTGAAATATGATAATCGCACATTTATATATTGTATTTAGATCAAATTTAAAATAACGCGATGATACTGACTGGTAGCTCATTTAATTCAGATAGGAATCGCTTCGAAACTGAGCGGAGAGCTTCTTGAGGCCATTCATGGAACCAGTTTATAGACGTGCAGTTTACGATGGCAGGGAATTTTCGTGATCTTACTCTTAAAGTTGTTCCAACGGGTGAAAAACATAATACCACCTACAATACAAAAATATTTATAAACATATTTATAAAGGAATATGACATTGAATACGTAAATTTAAATACTTTTAATTGTCTTCGGACTCTATCAATGAAAAATTTCCAACAGTTGTCTTTTGTGTCTTGCATTCCGGTTGCTTTAGTCTAAAAATAAAATGAATTTAATAAATAGAATATTTCTACGATGCAATATTAAAATTTATCATACCTCTGTGCGTACTCCATTTATAATATTCTCAATATCTTCGTCCGAAAATAAATCTGGAATTTCTCCAGAAGCCAAAAGATCATTGATGAGCACAAGAAATTTTTCATCGGCGACTTGAGCATCTGTCATTAAGAACACTGTTCCAATATTTTTTAAAGCCGGCTTTCAAATAAATTGCAGCTGATAAAAAAATGCATTAAAGTATGTGAATTTATTTTAATTGTACGTTGAATAATATCAGCATTTTATATACTATAAAGATGTACCGAGATCGTCTTTTAAGTCTGAAATTGCATATCCTTTCCGTAGTTGAATTTGAAAAACTTCTAATCCGGATAAAAATGAAGACAAACGAGATAACGATTGTTTTCCTGATCCTCCGACTCCGATCAATAAAGCATTGCCTCTAGGTAATTCTAATATTCGATTTATTCTGTAAGTATGTTATTAAATTTAATTGCATGGGTATTTTAATATCAAACTAATTATTGATTGAGATTTTTTTTAAAAAATATTTCACTTTGTTTTGTAAGATTAAAAAAAAACATTAATCATGGGAACCTCGGCATATGAGTGTTTCTGGTTACGAGCTGAGAGACCCATTGGACCATGTTACCAGGCCATAAACCGATGAAAGACCATCTGACACTCCTCTTTTATGTGAATGCGAGTGCAAAGTGCAAAAGGACAGGCTGCCTGTTATGTGGAGGTCAAACAGCATGGCATGGACTGACGAAGAGCTGTTTACCGAATGGATAGACTCTGCTGTTGGTCCTGAGATTAAAAAAATACCTGCTGGATAATAATCATTCTCTGAAAGTCATGCTAATTATGGATAATACTTCTGCCCACACCAAGAAAGTTCAGGATAATATTTTGGAGGAGTTTAGTTTAATAAAAATTGTCTTCCTTCCATCCAATACAACTCCTATCCTGCAGCCCATAGATCAGCAAGTTATCTCTAACTTCAAGAAATTGTATACGAAGGGATTTTTCAAACTCTGCTTCAACATCACCGAGAGCATGCAGCTTACAGAGCATGCGGGTGTCTCAAGAACAAGAATAACACTGAACTCTACGTGGAGAAAGTTGTGGCCTGAGGTGGTTTAAGAACAAGACTTCGAGGGGTTTGCAAATGAAAAGGAGCCTGTTGAAGAAATTGTGTCCCTGATCGAAAAAACTCGTTTCGGGTTATGAGTTTTTTGGCTTAACAGGTACCTTCCGAAACGAATTATACTTGTATCCCGAGGTTCCACTGTAATAATTTTTGCATACATTAAAACTATGTTCTTCATTGCAAAGAAAAAGTATAATATTTACCTACAAATATGGTTCATAGCGTCTTCAAATAAAACTAAATTCATCGTCGCAACCATGTCATTGTACGATAATAAACCTTCATTCAGTAATCTAGTTAGATGATCCCAATTTGAAATTGGCATATATTTGGGATCTCCAATGCCTTCAGCAAAATGGCAATAAATTAAGGGTTTTTCATAAATGATACCTTCATCGAGCTCCTAAAATATATTAATACGCTTTAACGCCTGCTAATTGATTATAAATAAATTCGCTAGCAGTAATATTTAACAAAACGTAACAGACCTCGAATCCTTTTTTTATAGTTTCTAAAAGGATTTTTTGGAATGTATCAATATCTTTTTCGTTTACTAATTTATCACAGTAGACCCTAGTTGATTCGTGCATCCACAAACGAACAAGTTCACTCGGACATTTTACTGTATCTCCAGTCGCATATAGAATACCCTGTGTATAAAAATATTTGACAGGATATTCGTTTATTATTTATGTATTAAATAGAAATATATTATTACCTGAAAAACATTTGCAAGATCCCTCATATTAAAAATATAATGAAATTTCAGAGCAGTCGGTAGAAATACGGATGTTATACGAGTGTGCAGCGCTAATACTGCTTGAACAATAGGCAATTCTATATTGCTTAACGTTGCCGGAAATTTTCCATGTTCCGAAGATAGGTGTGCAGATAGTATTTGATGATATATATGATGACAGGCCTCAGTCGAAGGAAAACTGTAAAGTTTTAATTAAAACGCAAGCTTAAAATTGCTTCGTTAAATGCCATTACCTAATCACCAAAATTTACCTCACAGCAAAGACACAAAAGTGTCGTTGAAGTCTTGAATCAATAACAAAAGAGCCAGCAGTTGGATTCATACACGATACAAACTGACAATTGTGTATATCTTTCAACGTTAATTTTGTTCTATCGTACCTAAAAATTAGAACATTTTAATAAGTTAAATGATTAAATATCATTAATATTTTTAATAAATTACTACCAGTGTCTATAATCCATAAATTGTCTAATTATCGTATGCGGTTGAACAGTTCCGTATTTATCCACTTCGGGCATGTTCATATCGTCAACGAAATATATAAGCGTTTTATTTCCTGGAGGACCAAAGTTGCGGCCGGATTTCTTCTCTAACGGTTTTTCCAAAACTCTTTGTAGCATATCTTAAAACATTTAGATATGCATTAGATAAGTACATTTTTACAACTTTGTTAATATATTGAAAATATTAACATTTTCTAATAAATACCTGAAGTGGTATAGAAGTTAAATGGAACATTTGTTACGGCATAATTTTCTGGAAGGTTGGCTAATTTATCAGTCACAATCACACTTTTACCACAACCAACACCACCGACCAACATGACTGGATGTTTTTTAGAAAGTAACAAATCCATAAAGAACCTGAGACGTGTAGTTTCAACTGTGCTCACCAAGCATTGCTAAAATAGAATTTTTATATACAAGGAAATACAGAAAACTATTGATAATCGCACGATAAACGACAAATACAAACTTGCAAAGGTGTTTCCGGATCAAAATAAAAATTTTCAATTCTATCCGCCCAAGGAACAAAACTTTTTGATACTGGATCTATGTAATAATCAAATATGTTGTCATTAGACGGAAATGAGATTGCTTTAAATTCAGTAGTGAACCATTTGTTAAACTCAGCACGCCAATCGGTCAATTGATCTTGAAATAGGGCAGAACCAAAGCTCCAAATACAGCAAAACACGAAATAAATTTCGTACCTATTCGAATAAAAAACATTTCAACGTTAAAAAGTGCAATTAGTTTTTATTAAACGTAAAAATATTTATATTACCATTCTTTTGGACTGTCGTGCGGCAAATTTTGCTTCGTTAAAAAACATTCAAGCAAGTATGTTACCATTTGAATTTGTTGTATTTCTGTTAACGGAGTTATTTTTTTGAACTTTTTAGAAGCTTCCAATAGCGGTGGTATGTATTTATCAAATAATACGGACAAAATCGACTTCTCTGCTGGATCTTCCCTTCTATCAACCCACGAAGTAACATATCTACAATTATTAGATACATTTGAAAGTTGTCTTAAATCGTTATTGTCTAAGTAAATAATCAAATCAAATCATACGGTGAGTGTCATCTCTCGAGTGCAAAGTATTAATGACATATCAGCTATATAATATATGATTATTTTATAAATAATACTAACGGATTCCATCCGAGATCTTGTGGATTAATATAAAGTATACCAGCTCTAGAAACCGTTGCTGGGGTAGCAGTTCGTAAATTACTTATTTCAAAGAGCAGTCTCATAGATTTAGTAAGCGATATCCGCTCATTGCTTGCCAAAGTCAAAATCTAAAATAAAAATAGTTTGGATATACGTTTGAATATATCTTATTTGCATATTGATATTAAATAGTGACCTTATTGTCGTCCATTAGAGTGTTTAAACTTTCGATCCACATGGGGATCAATATCGCCGTCTAGGACGATCCATTTTGCTCCATCGCCTGACATATTAGCCATGTCTCTCATAATAACAGAAAATAGACCATCCTTCCATTCTCGAGTGGCAGGGTTGATAACGCCGAAAAGTTCATCGTTTGTTACAGCTTTCGGGTCCAAATCATTATAATATGGCTTTAATTTGGCCATCTAAAATGATTGAAATTTCATTAGACAATGTATTTTTTATGTGTTTATTGCTATTTATTCGTACCTGATATGTTCTATATAAACATTTCCACACGCAAGTTTTTCCCGTTCCTGCTAATCCAATAATAAAAACGGAATGTCTTACGGCAAATAATTCAACGAGTTGAACAATCTGTTGAAAAGGTCTTCTTTCAGTAAAGATTATATATTGATATTGATGTTTGTATAATATTTGATATTTACTTTTAAAATAAATGCCGGTTCTGGTTGTAGTTTCATATCGATAGCAGCAGCTTGACACATCTTTTCAAAATCAATATCTCTTTTACGCGGGACGTCTAATGCCGGAAAAAGATCCCCAATGAGTCCCATAAATACTGGAACATCATCGGTTACAATTTTCGGAATGTTGAAATCTCTTAAAGCCCGCATTAATACTTGATCTTCCGGTCTTTGTCTATCACTTCTCTAAACACAAAACAAATATCTTACATATGCAATATTCTTCTACATTTTCTATAAATGAAGTATAATGTATATTATACTTTAAGGGATCCAGCAATGACTAAAACAGATTTTATAGCACGCAATCCCCAATCATAATGATCTTGTTTCGATAGTAACTCTCTACATAACGTGTAAAGTGTTATAAACTTTCTTGCTAATAAACGTGCTTCTTGAAATCCTTCAGCTATAAGCATGATTTCGCAAATTAATTCAAAATCTGGTACAACCATTGCACACGGTCTATAAAAAATAGTATTCAATATTAGTAAAGTTATCCATATTTTGCAAGTCCATTGCATTTACAAAAAATTACCTAAAGAGAGATTTAATATTTTCTGGAAGCTCTGTTCTTCCAGCATAGCCTGGATTCATCGTTATAAATATTCCTACTGTAGGCTTCAAAAATATACTCTCTCCCATAAAACTGAATTTTTTCCTTTTGTATTTGATTGCATCTTGAATGCTTTTTACTTGGACCGATACAACAGATAATACCTCCACTGAAATTCTATTAAATTCATCGAAACAACCCCAAGCACCTGTTTGTGCTAAACCTAAAAAACGCAATACAAAATAAAGAGTTGTTTAATTTTAATATTAATATTATTTTTATAATCCAACCTTTATAAATATTTCCGCAAGATTTGTAATCCATTTGTTCCGAGCAATTGAATACATATACCATAACGCCCAAAGCTCGTCCAAGATCTTTCGTTGTTTCAGTTTTACCAGTACCAGCAGGTCCCGCCGGAGCACCGCCCATTATCAAATGAAGACTCTTTGTAAAAATATTAAACGATTAGAAAAAATATCATTTGTTATTGAAAAAACATATTGATTAATCAATTTACTTGTGTTAACGTTATATAGCAGCGATCAGTCAACGGTGTGATTACTAAACGGGGAGTATTACCGAGGTATTCGTATGCATATTGAAATTGAGCATCACAAATATTGCCGAAACAATCTTCCAATGAACTATCCCAACGGTGTCTGAAATTCATATGATTAAAATATGAAATCCGTTGATTTTATAGTGAAAATTTACATTTAAAAAATGATCACCTCAATTGACTTTGCCACATAAATGAATTAGATGATTCAACTTTGGCAGTTATCATTTTTGCCACGACGTCGCGAGAATGAACGTCAATTGTACATATTGTCATTATTTTTTGTCGGTCCCCTAATGATAAATCGCCCAATAGCCATCCAATCAACGCGTTCAATTGCACTATTTGTTTTTTCTGATACTCCTTAAGAGCGTTTTCATATCCTAAACGTGTGAGCGAATCAAATTAAAAATGATGAACGTCTCAACTATTTAAATATAATTATTTTAAACACTGTTAACCTTCTTCTAATTTAGAAAAGGCTTGATTTGTCTCAATGGTCCACCATATTTGGGTACCGACAAGCGCAATTTGAGCGGCCCAATCGAAAAGCCATAGATCTCTTCCTTTCTCCTCGTACGCGCTAACGGCACAATTTAATAGCTCGTGTAAGGTTTCTGTCATACACGTTGTTACTCTGTTCAGCCACACTTCTACCTATATAATGATACAATTTAATAAAAATACACTTTCGTAAATGGCTTTTTTAAACAAAATTTTACCTTTCCCGAACAACAACAAAGATTCTTGAACGGTACATGCTCGTCATTTTCTTTAGATATCATTTCTGACGCTATATTATTTATTCCTTTCTCAGTGTTATGCTCTTTTGAGAATACAAGTTTTGCTAGACTATCGTATAATTTTATGAGATGCTTGCAAACAAGCTCCGGTGCATTCCCATTGGATAAAATATCTAAAATTTAAAGTATATTCAAGTTTAACAAGTCCAAAATCTCGATCAATCGATAACTTAAGGGGGGAAACCAGTTTAGGAGACAGATTTTTTAGTGTTTTTCGTAATTTTTTTTTTAAGAGGGAAAGAATTATTAGAATTTGAACCTAATGAATTTTTTATTAATATTTTGAAGTACATCTGATTTTTCTTTGAAAGTAATTTCCGCCGGATATATCCGAGTTATAAGCCAATGCCAATGGAAAGTCGCTATCAGAGTTTGCTGCTGACGGGGACTTTCAATACATGCCAGGAAGGCCAAAGCTAAACTGATGCTAATCAACGCTCTGATGAAACGATACCAATGTTTCTAGTACCTTTTATCTAAGACTTCTATTCTGAGAATTTACGAATAAGAATGTCTGTCGACATCTCCTTCCTTCTTCTCGTAGTACAGTCGTCTAAGCTGGTTTCCCCCATTAAATAATGAATAATTGCTACTCACCAAGTAAATCAGCCGAAGAGATAAAGTAAAATCTAGGATAAGCAAGCCTCTTTGTTTCTAAATAATCGTTAAGTGCTTTTTCGCACACTATTAAACTTTGTAATAGAGTATCCAAGCTTTCATATAGACCAGGCATATTTGTTGCTTCTATAACATTTGATACGGATTGAATTTGCTCTACCATATTCTGTAACGAATTAATCATAGTTGAATAAATATTCAAGCGTCATAATTTTGCAGATTGAATATAAAATACCTTAAACTCTGTATCTATCGAATCGAATCTTATCGAGTCCTCTGGCAATTGATTTCTTATATCTTCAGATCCCACGAATATACTCTCTAAATACATCCATTTTCTTTGTACTTCAAACCAAACGTTTATCGCTTGATCGGCGTTAGATAGCTTCTTTTGCCAATCGGCCACTTCTTGCTCAAAGTGTCCGATAAATTTCGATGACATCATATTTTGAACTTGCGTCTAAGAATGTTCAAATGAGTTTTTGAACGATTATTAAAGTGTTTATTATATTGAAGCGGTTGTCTACGGTACCTGATTATCTTCTAACGTTTCAATCAGGTCTTCGTTTGCTTTGGGTACTCTTATTTTTGTACGCTCGTGTTCTTCATATTCAAACTCCATATTATGCCATGTTATACTCAATTCCCTAAATTAAACAGTCGATTAAAAACAAGATTAAATTTATTTTGATTACTGTGTATATTTATTTTATTTACTTTAACGTTCTTTCCATTGCTCCTTCTTTAACAGATTTATCAACAATATTTTTCACTTCGTCTTCATATTTATGCAAATTCAATGATAATAGAGTCGCCAATGTTGTGTCTTCTTCCATTTGTATTTTTACCTATAAATATATTTAAAATTGATCAACATATAATGCATATCTATAATTTAATGCATTCGAGATGTATATAAATAAGATTATCTGTTCTTCCAGGCATGATATATGTATTTTTAAAGCATTTTAGAGCTGTATACAAAATAATATTCTTATAGAAATAGCTTCACCTATATAGTGTCTTTTACAGGTTGATAATATTGTGTTAAATAATTCCTATGTGCCAATTCAGTAAAATAAATTATTGCAATAAAAATGTCTTAAAATGTAGAGATAATTGTTTAAAAATTTCTCTATTAATAATTTTTGAAAACTTACGGAGGATGAACTATGAAATAAATGAAGAATTCAAATAAAGCTATACATATAGATACATTATCACCTATATATTGATTTTATACTCTTAAAATGTATCCATTTACATTTACTTACCATTTCTTTGGCATCGACTTCATTTTTAGCTCTCTGTTAGGTAGATTATAAAAATAAGATAAGAAATTAGTTCTAATTATTTTATTTTTATATTGCGCGTACAAAATGTTAAACTTTACAAGCAGAATACATGTCTTAGTGTATTTATTTTCTATTTCAAAATATCTAAATCATTTATCACATATGTTTTACAAAGTTAATCAAAATAATTTAATTTAGTAAATTCACAAACACAACATACATTATACGAAAAACAGATGACGATGACGATGATTATGAAGACAATATGTTTCAAAAAAATATGTATATATTGAAAACATGACTGTGAAAATGAAATAGCTCAAAAAAGAGAATAGCTCAGATAGGGGTGTAACAAGCGTGATAATGAACGAGGCTCAATAAATGAACCTTAACACCATGTTCAACTTGCATGATATCTGTTTTCTGTTGTTCAACTATTTTTGTCTATTAATGTGTTGAGAAAATAAAAGGACAGGGTTATCGTGCAACCCTACCAGTTTACTTCTGAAGGAGTAGATTTTGCAAAGGATACTCGGCTAATGACGCCACTCCAGAGCAGTTAAGAAGGAATAACAAAATTAGTTAACGGTAAGAATGATGCGAGTATCTTAATTATCAAAACAAACACCTGCTCTCAAGACAACATGAACGAAAATCATATTATCTTTGTTGAAAAAGCTTAATAACTTATCCGACGATAGCGTTTTCAGTTAATTATACCTAAATTTTATGACGGTTATGGCACGAATTTGCTATCGATGTGCGAGTGTATGATGAGACGCAATACACCCGTCTCTGTCTCACGATTTCCGGTTCCGATAGGGTTAAATAATATGTTCACAGAATAAGTAGTGGCATATCTGTGTTTTTTTGCATTTTTTTATTTCTCTGGCTATTTTTTTGTGCGTTAACGGTGCTTTTGGTTTTAAAAGATGGAAGCTGTTTTTTCTTTTGATGCTTTTTGGACGCTTTCAATGAAGTTTTTTTCCAGTCATGTTTTTTAGAAGTACTGTTATTTATAGAATAACGGACGCTTAATCGATCATTTTTAAGATTTTGGCTGCGATGAAGCGTGTATGATGCTTTAGAATGAACTTTGGTGATGTTTTCATCTACGTGACGTGAGACGGATGGATGATCGAAGTTAGTTGATCCTTTTTTGTTTACAGCAAACAGGAAATCTCGTTCACACTGAATTAAATGAATGTGTATTAATGAATGATCAGATATTATTTTTCATCGATGAAACAATGAATGATATTTTTCAAAGAAGTACAGTTAGTTATATTACTGTATGCTTCTTGGCAAATTAACTGACTTAAGCTTTTTTATTAAATGCTATGCATTTTCAATACTCGCAATAGATGTTGAGAATTTATACATTATTTTATAATACTTTTCAAGCACATGTAAAACCAATTAATATGGATTTAATATAATATTGATGAGATGAATGAAAGAAAAGCATGATTTCTGCTTAAATAATTTTACATATAAACACAGATTCCTTGAAATATCACATATTACATTAATTTCTTTACGTAATTCAATAGGCTTTTATGAAATGAAACAACAGCGTCTACAAATACGAAAGTTATTTATTATTATTTTTATAAATACCTTTGTTGTTTGCATTAATTCAATCCAATGACGATCTCTGATTGCTGGATTCTGCAATTCTGTTACAGCTCGGAGGGATGTTAACAAATTTTTTATAACACATTCAATTGCAATATATGGTTCCCTAAATCATATGAATAATATTAGTAATCATGCATTTTAATTATTTTATATATACAAAAAACATATTAATGATGACAAGACGGAAATCTAAACTATAAAGAGTCTTCTAATACCAATTTCTAAAATATATTAAAATCTCACCAGTGTCTTATTTCTTTATCTAACGATTTTAAATCCTTTGTGAAGCGTTTACATTCCATATCCATACTTTCTGCGTCGATATTCTTCCACGGTGTTTTTTTCCAATCTTCAATTGTGAATTCGACAAGAAAGTAATAGTCCCAAAGTTGCTATAATTTTAATATAGAAATTTTAATAGAATATCTTTTGGTCAAAGAGATTTTGTCAAACAAAAACACATACCTTCGACATTTTCAATTCTTTACGTGCAGATATAATGGGTTTTATATCAGGTTGTGTGGCATCAAAAAGTTCACACGATTTGTTAAGAGACGCTATTGCTTCTTCATAATGAGTAAGTTCTAAATGTGTTTTATCAATTAGATCGTATACATTTTGGCAGTTTAAGGAAAAAAACTGAAAATACAAACATTAACGCATGATATCGTAAGAATATTTTTAAAAAAATAATTCAAACACATTATTCACCTTTTTATATTTAAAATCATTGCGATAATGCTGCATTCTTATATTGAACAATGTTATTTGTTTGGCGATTTGATGGGATTGATTGACTTGTAACGGACCAGCGTTGTGCTTAATAATGCCGGCTAGTTTTATCAAACTCTTCCACTTTTCCGGCAAAACTTCCAACTATAAATTGTGCATTCAATTTTAATTTAAAAATAACGTGCAGTCATGTATGTCTTGATGGAGCAAAAAAATGTTAACGGCAAAGTAATGAATGATGAAGACGAAGATCAAATATATAGTGAACGCTTACCAGGGTATAAACAGAATGCTTCTTTTTTCCGTCCTTTTGCAAGCAGTAATAAAAGCAAATAATAAAAAAAACATCTTAAATGCGTCTACGTCATAATGAATACAAAACCTGATCGTAGCATTCTTCCGGAAATTCAACTCCGTAAGTTTTCAATAGCTCTATTTGTTCACCGAGGGGCTCGAACATCTCTTCAGTGTTGGCTTCTTGACGCTCGCGCACTCGAATCAAACAATCCATTACGCAAAGTAAGCTTTCATAGTCATTTTCTTTCAATTCGACCGATAGATTGTTCATCGTGGTTTCAATAAAATCATCTAATGTATTGAGTCTAAAATTAAACGTCAACAGATTTATTATCGCGAACTGTTTATAAACTAAAATATAAATTTACATATAATTACCTATCCAAAACATAGTCTACGATATCTTTTTTAAAAACGTATCCCCATTTCCGCACCAAATTTAATAGGGTTTGTTTTAATCCCTTCATACTAAGAAGCAACCAACCATCAAAAAGCTGAGAATCGGGAAGTTTTTCACATTCCATATATAAATCTTCAAAAGTGTCTATCTAGAAATTTTTGGAATTAAATTTATAAATGCCGAAAAAATATTTATTGACGAAATAATATACATATGTATACTTGATTTTTAAACGTCTCTAATGTTGGTCTGGTTATTGGCAAGTTATCATCGATCTCTTCTATGTCAATTGTTTCGAGGGTATCTTTTGTGATAACTTTCCCAAGCTTCAAAAATATATGCAAATATTCCTGACGGTCGTCAAGCCAAATATAAGAATAGTTGTTATATACCTTAGAGAGGAGGAAAAAATACATTATATACCGTTTAGTCTGAAATAAATATATTTAATTAATATCAAAATACTTGCTTCGATATAATTCTTAATGTGTTCAATCGAGTCATTAACAATTCTATTTATTTTTTCCTTCATTATTCCTATTTGCTTATTATTATGTACTTCATCTATAATCAGTAGTGACATGTTAAAAATACTTTAGTATCAAGTATAATGTAACGTTATGAAAAATGAAAATTCCGTTACCTAAATAATTATCCCCCATATCATTTATTCGTTTAAATACTTCTGCTTGTCCATATATATCGTCCATCATTTGATTGACGATACCTTTGAGTCCATTTTCATTGTCATCCAAGGATGGTTTAAATAGTATTTCTAAAATATATTGATAAAATTAAAAGATTTAGCTCTGTGTGACATTTTGTGAGGCTATCTGAAATCCCTAGTTTACACTGATACGTCCAAGAATCCTGACTCAACTGAAGAACAATGTTCAAGCTGTTATCGACAACATACCAATCGATATGATGGAAAGAGTTGAGAGAAGCTTCAAAGCTTGACTATCTAAATGCATTGACCAGAACAGAGACCATTTAAAACATCTAATATATCAAAATTAATCTTTGTTTGTCCGTATTTAATGCGCTGCCATACCGTTCATCCGATTGCGATAAAACTTTGTCCAACTTATTGTTTGCACTCTTTCAAATAATATAGGTATAGTACAATTAACTTACAGTAGATTTTTTTAATATAAAAATCAATGTTTGTATGTTTGTTCAAATTTATAATAAAACCAACACAATAAAATAAATATCATTTATACTTTTCCCTTACATATCATTTAATTTCAATAAATGTCTTCATTATTGGAAAGAAAATAAATTTCAGAAAAAGATACCATGTTCTTGTAATTCAGCAGTAACTTCCATGAAAGGTAGATTTGAGCCTCTTTCAACGTCCATGTTTGTAAGTAATATTCTCAGACTGGTAGCAACAGCATCGTTTAGAGCAGAATTGACCTTTTACATAAAACATTTATGTTGATATATTGAAAAATTACGTTGTTAATTTTTGATCATATTTCATATATTACTTGATTGTCTATATATCTGATGTAATTTTTCCATTTTGTTAAGCCCCATGAATTGGTATTTTTGACGTTTCCATCTACAAGCAATCATTTTATGATCATTTAAAATGGTTTTTGTGCATAATTAGGATACAAATTTGAAATACTATTGATTAATTTATAGGCTTACATATTTCTTTTTCTTCTACTTTTTGTAGTTCCTTCATAAGAAATGCATTAATAAAACAAATTTGGATTAATTATAATTATTTTTCAATTCAAAATATGGATTTAGATGTTTAATATTTTAACATTAATATTAATAAAGATCAAAATGTGGATGCACGGAAAGATGCTGAAAATTCCGACTGCCTGGAGGTTCAACGCTGATGTGCTAGTTCTGATGGATAAATAGGTTGACGTATTCAACATCATAAAGAGATGCAATTTGGATTAATGTAAGTGTGAGAAACCAGAAATATGATATGACGTGTGCCTGATAATACAGGGAAAGATCATGGGTTATTGGAACCAGGGTCGGCAGAAGAACCTCCGGCAGTGGTGCAGTCTTAGCAACTAGCTCACAGACAGCGATTGATAAAATAAAAATGAGACTTTTAGTTGCCAATGCTATTGGAAGACAGGTCACATAAAGAAGAAAGATAAACTAATTGCTATTGAGAAATGATATAATAAATAGGACATTAAGAAGTTTATCTCCTTCCCTTTTCATAGAAATATGAATCGTTTAATTTAAAAAAAACTAATGATGAAGCAACAAGGCGAACTCGTCTTGTTATTTGAAAATATTGTATAGACAATTTCAATATATTTCTTAAAAAATAATTCGAATAACATATAAACATATCTCACGCCTATCTTAAAAGCTCTAAAATATATATATTAGGTATTTGAATTTTACCTTATCATGATCTTTATGGATATTGAAATACAAAAAATAATTTTTCTCCAAGATATCCATTATTTCCGAATGAGACGCTGAAATATCTTTATATCTATAATCATAAGAAAAATTATGCAGCTATAAAAATAATTGATTTAATATAATAATATGTAACGTAGAGGGCCGCTGACTATAAGCACCCCTGCATTTTCTGCATCCAGATCGTGGAACCATAACTCGTAACGTTAGTTTAAAATGCGAGGACGGTGCCAGTCAGGATTTGTATGGATGGGGTAGTTCTGATGATTAGGATAGTGGATGAAGACATCGACTCAATGCATTTATTCATTCAATAAGGCAGAGCGCAACAGTCGTGGATGGCAGTGCGGTGTAATGATAATCGTCGAGAACGAACTACTAAGTCAGTCATTCAACTCAAAAGGGTCTCGTTTTTACCTGGCGACCGACGCCAAGTACCCTTTTCTTATCTCCACGACCGATGTTAGCTGCGTTATCTATCTGAGCATTCAGCGTCAACTCCGCCCCTTTTTGTGCACTGTATTTAACAGTCTAATTATTTATTTAAGGCCTCTACGCTACAAATGAAAATAGAAATTACCTTTTAGATTTTCTCAGAGTAGTTTCATCTATTGTTAAAACAAAAAAGCTTTTCCCCTTAGTATGTGGACAACGATCATACAAGCCGATATTGCTCCATTCAGAAATGTTGTTAAAAACTTGTTTCATATTATTTTGAGCTAATATAACGCGCTTTTGTAGTTCATCAATTCTTAAAAATATATTATCCACATAATCATTAACTGGAATGTAAAAAAATCAAGCATAATTGTGTATGAAAAATAAATTGCGGTTTCAAATACTAATTAAATTTAATCCTCGCTTAATTTAATTTATATTTACTATCGGCAGTCCAATTAAGTTCTACAAATCCTTTTTCTAGTAAAATATCTATTTCTTTCAATTCGTCTTCAATGAGTTCGACTTCTGAAATATTGCTGTTGTTTTGAATATTATTATACCATATGATAGCAAGATTTAATTTTCTTATTGAGCTCTGAAAATCAAGAATAATTTTTAGTTGTAGAAAGGCGC
The DNA here is from genome assembly GCA_008973525.1 of Stenopsyche tienmushanensis. Taxonomy (NCBI): domain Eukaryota; kingdom Metazoa; phylum Arthropoda; class Insecta; order Trichoptera; family Stenopsychidae; genus Stenopsyche; species Stenopsyche tienmushanensis. The sequence goes on from WACJ01000192.1 coordinate 471,017, forward strand.
TACGTTTTAGATATGAATATCGATCAATACCTGCAGATTTTCATTTCGTTCAAACAAATCCATGCCTTCTTTTGGAACAGAAAACTTTTCCAAAAAGAGGATATAACGGATCTCACGTAATAAACATGTGAGCTAAAAAATTATATAAGTTTTTAAAAAAAAAGATGTTTAATAAAACACGGATTAATATTCTTAATATACATACTTCGTGAGAAAAGTTAAGTTTTAGATATGTTCTATCTTTAGTTAAAAGAGAATTCTTTAAGTAATTATCACAAATAGACGGAACTGTTATAACCCATTGGTTATAATATTCCATTTCTGTATCATTTAGTTTTTCAATAATTCCATTATATTTGTCTTGTAATCTCTGTACTTCTTCAGGATTAGATACTCTAAAATCAATGGAATATTTCCATCTTTCAACAAACATAATTTAAGTTTTCGTATTCACAAATGATAGAAGAAAAAAAACTAACAAATACTCAATTTGATTAAAATCCGTCATTGGAATACTAATTCTTTGTTGTAGTTTATAAATCCACCAAAGCAATCCCGCTACAGGGGGAAAGTGTAAGTCGATCATTGGTCTTTGATTTGAATTTTTATAAACCTGAAATATTTCATATAATCGAAAATCAATCAATCATAATTCTAGTGTATTTTATAAATCATATTTCTATTAAAAAAAAACTCACTTTAATGCCTTCGTCAAAAATATCATTCGCTTGCGTTAACTCTGAATCTAAAAGTGTTCCCAACTGCTCGTATCTAGGCTGCAGCTCTTTAATTATTCGCGGTCTATTAACCAAGTCACCGATTATCTGTAATAGCTGAAAATAGTTTATATACCATTAAAATGTATTCAAACGCGTATTATAAATAAGATACAATGCATGCTTGTACTTTGAATATATGATCCAGGCTGGAGCAATCATCGAAGGCTTCCCCGAACAATTTTGCCAAGCATCGATCGATGTCAATCACCTTCTTTTTAAAAATGTTGTAATCTTTTTGAAAATGTTCATCTTCCGTGTCCAGAGGATTATATTGAATATTGCATATGTCGTTATAAAGATTTGTATATTTTTCATAAATCTAATAAAAATATATAATCTTATTCAAATTGCAATATAAAAAGCTTAATTTTTACTATACAAACTGTAGTTAAGCATACCGATAATGTTTTTGAGCTATGAATTCGACCTCTTATTCCGGCGTACTCCACTTTTTCTAATTTTAGCATTTCAACAGTCGTTTGAAGGATATCTTTTACCATTTTCAACCTTTGAAAAAGTAAAAAGGTATCATTTAATTATAAGGTGCCTCTGTCGGTCATAATGGATTCATAACGCATGTATTTCATGTTATCTGAGGTTTAAAAGCTTCAAACTTCCTGTTAATGGTATACAATGCCTAGCAGGAGAGATCTTTTCAGCACTCTGGAAAAGACAGAAGGTGGTGCTTATCCCTAAATAGAACAAGGGACCTTTAAGCCCGTCTGCGTACAGACCGTTGCGTATGCTGGATGGGCTGGGGAAGCTGCTGGAAAGACTAATCCTTCAGCGACTACAGCAACACATTGAGACACGACTTTCTCCCATGAAGTTCGGCTTTCGTCCATGTCGTTCTACCGTCGATGCCTTCAACCTGGTAGTGGAAACAGTGAAGCAGGCGTGGCAAGGCAGTGTCAAGGCCAGTGGGCAAGACGGCCAGAGAAACTAACATGGCAGTGTGGCAGTCTCGATGGGATAGCTCCATAAAAGGTCGGTGGACACCTAACCTGGAATTGTGGGTGGCCAGGCAACATAGCCAAACAAGTTACCACCTGACCCAGATTCTCACCGGGCGAAAAGAGACAAGCCCGGAATGTCATCACTGTGGAGCTGGTAATGATGATGCTGCACACAGGGCATTCGTCTGCCCAGTTTGAAGCGTTGAAAGGGATACCCTATGCGAGGAGCAGGAAGGAGAGGAAATTTGCTCTCAATTCAAATAAATAGCTTCTATCAATACTTAATAGCTAATAAATAGCGTTTATCAATACTTGATTAAAGCAATTTTACCTTTGCATGAATTCAATCAGACGGGAGAACACCGCATTCTGATCAAAAGTCCAGTAAATTGGTACCATACCATCTGGAAAATATGCTCCTACTTTTTTCTTGCTAAATTCATAAACTTCTCTAAAAATGAATGAATTTCATATCATTATTAATTGCATTTTAGTTTCGCAGTCATTCTTACTTCATACATTGCCGACTCACATAAAATATTCTATAATCTGCAAGACGTCTTCAATTTTCAACACCTGTTCAAAAGGTTCTCCAAGCAATATATTTTGCTGATTGAATGTCGCAATGGATTGTTGAATTATCAAATTACACACATTTTTTAAAAGAACTGAAATATTAAAATAGCATAAGTGTCATATTTCATACAAACACAAATACTGTTGATAAATTCTTACCAATTATTCGTTCTGTTTTACGATAATATCTTGAAGTAGTCCACAAAAGCACAATACAATGCATCATTGGCTTAATGAATGGCTTGCATTCTGAAAAGGTAGCCTTCTCGACCAATTCAAAATGTTTTGTTAAAGGTTTTTGATGTATAACAATATCTCTAGCTTCAACGACTCCTAATATTGATAAATTATGTAATTGTACAAGTTTATAAAATTTCACATATTAAATCAATGATGATAATACCAACCTGCGACTAAATTAGTCAATAAGGATTTAAAAGAATGTATGTATACGCTTTTCGTCATTTCGAGATACTGCGCCATTGTTTTAACCCTCGGATGTCTCAACTGAGCATATATTCCTTCTAAATTTTTCAAACGCGTCATCCAAAAATTTATATCATCCATGGGAAGAGCAAAGTTTTTATTTTCCAGTACCGAGAGAGATTTTTCTTTTAGAACGTTGTTAATTTGACCCGCCCATTGAATAATGCTACCTTCGATGTTAGTCTTTAAATACATGTCAATCAAATCGCCGTTGCTAAAATGTTATCAAACAATGCTTTTCGATATTTCTACAGCTTAATATTTTATGTGCATATATATACCTAGTTATGAATGTTTCGACGGATTGATTGAGACGTTCAATACCATCAGGCATCGGAAGGATAACTTGGTTGTTCATATCGCCTTGGATCTAATATAAAATTGAGAGAACATTATAGATTCAAATAGGCATTAAAACTAATCAAATTAGACATGTACCTGATAGAGTTTGTTTTTAAAGTTGATAACATGCTTTTTGATATCGTCGACGATCATTTCTGGCCAGCCGATATGATTTTTCGGGTTGCAAAGCAGTGGTGAAAGAACTTCTTCAGTAAATACTGTCAGCTCGCTTACCATTTGATTTGATACCTCGCCTGCTATAAGAACCTGAAATAATCAAATAATACATACATTAACGTAGATATTTATGCAAAAAAATCCACAATGATTGACTTACGGATCTTGCATTTTCAATTGTTATCATTTCTGGCATTTGTCGAACAAAATACACAATTTTATTTTTAGGACATGATGGAAAGCCAATTGAAGCTTGAAGAAAACCACCGTAGCCGACACAGAATGTTATTAATGGTATGTTTCCATTTTCTACATATTTGCTTAAGAGAAGCTGAAATGTATCAATATAAAATGAGAATAAATAGTCCATAAAATTTTATTCATCAGTTTATTTAAAAATACATATATTTGAATTGATTGATACTTACACGCTCTTCCCCTTGCATCATTTTATGCCATTTTTCTGATTTTAATTTGAGTACTTTCAAAACAAAAGTGCTCATAAATTCAACTTTCAAATCTAACTCATCACTTGATGTTTTTCTCTGAAATATTCAGTATTTATTTTACTAAAAGTATAATTAGACTATAATACGTTTTTTAATGTCCATAATCATATTTTAAATTTCTGTTAAAAAACATTAATTACCTTCTTTTTATCATCATTTATGACCTCCGTTTTCTTCTAAAATTACATATTAAAAGAATTTATAATTTTTTATAAAATAATTTTAAAATAATTATTTATTATTAAAAATCGAAATATTTACGAATATATTTAAATATGTCACTAAAACAATGAATATATAACTTCTGTGAATTTCAAAAATTTTCGAGTTGTATTTTGAGTAATAGATGTTTTTAAATATATTTTTATCGAATTAAAAAAAAAATTAAAAGGGAATAAAACATATTTGTAAAATATTGATTTTTATAAAATCACGTAAAAACATACTGATGTCTTTAAATATGTGTATATATTGATTTTCTAATGATTGCGTTTACAATTATGCTACTAATAATAGTCTAAATGGCTTTAAAATAAATAGACAAAATTGATGTTCGACCTCCTCATCGCTCATATTATATGTGATGTCTATAAATTGTCACAGCGTGGGTATTCACTTTAAATAGTCGCATTCACAAAATGGCACGCAAACCATGAGACATCACGCGACTTAATAATATTTGCTGCTATAGAAACTATATTGATCTTGTATTGTTTGCACGGAAGATCAAATTGAAAATAGGATGCATTAATAGATTATTGATTAAACAAGCGTTCGCTATGTAAATTATACGAACAGTATTAATTATACGTATTAAAATAATATCACCGTTTACTTTTTTTTAATGTATGTAGCCTAATAAATTTGATTTAACATTAATAATTTTTAAAAAGTCATAGCATAATACTAATTTTGAAAACATTAAATATAAGAATTTCCGAATACCGATTTTTGAAATATTTAATGTAATGTACGGATTAATGATTTTATATTTTAATTTTTAGATGCAAGAAAAAAATCAGTTGTATTTTAAAAAATCATTTGGAACTATAATATATTTAAAGCTATTTTTAAATTTGCATTACTAATTTTATATTTGGCTATTATTTATCGTACACAAAGGGAGGCTGGGTTGTTGTTGTTTATGGTATACAAAAGAGCATAGAGCATAGAGCAGAGCGCGTGCGGGTGTTGTGTCGCGTGCGCGGCTGTCAGTGGGGCGACCGCTGTCAAAATGAGCGACGACGATCGAGATATAGACATCGAGAGTGACGTTAGTATTACAAACACTCTCTTTTGATAATCTTGACAAGCGACCGTCTCTTCGTGTCGATCCTTTCAACGCTTTTCCTCCCAAATGTTTACTTCCTTTAAGGCGTATTTCGTCCTCGCTTAATCTAAAGCGCGCCATTTCAACAACGTGTTCTTGACGTGTATCGACATTCGCTAGCAGTGTTTCAACTTTGTCGAGAAAGCAAACATCCTATTGTCATTGTATTTATTGTCTTATGAGTCACACTTGAAGATCTTGACCAAATGGATCACTCCTTAGTGACCAATAACGAGGTAAATGCTGTCACTAGCACTTTCACATATTTTCGTAGTCAAATTAATACATCTGAATGTGAAATTTGTATGTAAACATTGTATCGACTCTTTTCCCCCCAAAAATTGTTATCACTTAACTATCAATCATATTTTGCTTGCACAATAAGATTAAAAAAAAATTGGTTATATTAAAATGCTTTTCAAAATGACTTCAGACTAATATAGATTAAATGAAAACTAACTTATTGCACTTGTTTTTTATAAATTCGAATATCTCAAATACTACAGCATGTATTATATTTTATCTTATTACTACAAGATAATACGAGTAGATGTTAAGAATTATGGAAAGGTCCTATATATTTATATTGTTTTTTTCTTTTATTACCTACGGTAAGTACACTTTGATAATCAAAAAAAGACATTTCGCATGTATTTGTTATAAAAACAGTGCAATAATTACAAACAAAAAATGATGAAATTAAAATATTTTTGGTGTTTTTGCATATCAGATGTATTAATTAGGTCAGTTGGTAATTTGTGCATATTAACAATCGTGGTAAATAATATTGTAGATGCAGAGCCCGAACTAAAAATATATATATATTTTTCTCACTCATAGGAGTAGTATTTATGGTAAAAACAGTGCCAATTGAACTATTGCGAGCAAATTGTTAGCAATTATAATGAAGGATTTATTACTCCTATGCATATTATTCCTGAACATGGAACAATTTGAAGTTGTAATAATGAATTGTCTACTAATAGAGACAAATATATATATATATATATATATAATGACTACTTATAAAGTGGTATCGTAGTTTTTGAGGGTTTGTATCTGCAAGTGGGTGCTGGTGGCTGGTTAGAAAGTTAACTAACTGTTGTAATTAAGAATGGTACAAGAAAGTATAATACATATTCTGCAACATGTTTGTTTAGGCAAAATAGTTTGCCGTCAAATATTTACTCCTAGACTCTCAGATGATATATAGGACAGCGGTTCTTAAACTTATGTAGTCCGCAGACCCCTTCTTGAACAACATTTTCTGTTATGATTTCACTATTACGCAGTATCAGGACAGAACGTCCTAGTTTTTCAATTGAAGGTTGGTGTTTTAACCACGATTTCAACATGCCGTGGACTCCCGGTAATGGCTCAGAAAATGCCACAGGGATCTGCGGGACATCCATTTTAATAACCGCTTATATAGAGAACTAAACACCGTTATTAAGACTGACATCGATCATCATATTCCAATAGAGCATCTATTAATGAAGACTATCAGGTGGATTGATTTTTCAAATTTAAGTTGCAAAAAAATATGAGTTTATGCAGGCAAGCATAAGATTATTTATAAATCATAGTCACATAACCGAAAATAAATCAAAGCGACAATTAAATATTCTTAGTCTTAAAGTGAATTTTAGGGGATGCGGCAAATCCACAACATCCATGGACCGCACACCTTATATCAATTATTAGAATTGTCTTCCGTTGCCTTTTATATTGTTTTGAAATCACCGAACTGAGAGGGTCAACCTGAAATAGGAAGCACTCAGTCTCAAATTTGCTCGGGTAAGTTGCGCGTGGATAGAGAGACACTCTCAATTGGCGTAGGAGCGAAGCCGAGATGCACTTAAGCGTCACATATGTCTTCACCCTAGCCCGGCAATGTCCTAGTGAAGAAAGGAGGGACTGGGTACTCTGCATTCCAGAAAGCCCTTTCCGTTGTCTAGAGTAGTTTTCCACTGTCTCGCAAAGAAAACTGCTCAGTCTTTACAAACCTCCCACACTCCTATCAAGATGGTTGTGAAAGCATTCGTCGATACAATCTAATCCGTTCCTGTGAATGGATATTGAAAAGGTCTATAGTTCTGCAGTGGACTGTTTGTGGATGATGATGATGACATGCTATTTATATGTCATTCAACTCCAATATTTTTCCCACCGATATGAACCTTTTGCAGGTCGGAATTGACTCCTGCGAGTCAATATACTCTGGGAATGACTGATTTAAAGTATTAGATTGTCCCATTAGGAATATCGTTTTTTTCATACTTAATTTTTATCATCAGTTGTGTCTCAGCCAAAAAATATTTGTAATACACTTGGAGAATCTCTAACTGTTTGTCAATGTCGGAGATGGTTTAAACAATTTTAAAGTCAAAATATTAGTTTAGAAAATAAGGTCAGAAGTGAAAGAATGGTTAAAGTGGATGACGATATCCTGCGTGCTGAAATTGAATCAAATTCAACATAGACTATACGAGTATTAACAGATAAGCTCGGATACATCTGGAAAAGTATTCAAATATACTTTAAAAAAATAGGAAAGACCATAAAACAGGGGGCGTGGATATCGCATGACATTACTGATGAGATCAAGGTTGTGTGCATGAGTACGTGTCATGATTTAATCGATAAAGAGAAGAAACAACCGTTTTTACACTATTATGTGACTGAAGAAGAAAAGTGGGTGTTGTACCCAAATCAAAAAACTTAAAAGACAATGGTTTTCAAAGGGGCAGTTAAAGAAAACAACCCCTCGACCGGATCTAACAGTAAAAATGGCTCGTTTAAATGTATAGTGGGACTCCAAAGAAATAATCTACCATGAAGTCCTTCCGTATGGTCAAACTATAACGAGGGAGATTTATTGTTCAAAATTAGAAAGTTTAAAAGTGGCGTTAAGTACGAAGAGGTCAGGTATAGTCAACTGTTGCCAAATTCTTTTGCAACATGATTTATTGTTCAAAATTAGAAAGTTTAAAAGTGGCTTTAAGTACGAAGAGGCCAGGTATAGTCAACCGTCGCCAAATTATTTTGCAACATGATAATGCGCAACCCCATAAATCAAAGATGACCGAAAACAAATTAAAAGAACTCGGTTGACAAGCGATTCCACATTCACCTTATTCCCCTGAATTTGATCCTTACGACTATCATTTATTTAGATCAATGCAATATTATTTCATTGGGAAAAAAATTATAAACACAAGAGGTGAAAAAAGGAATTGAAACATATTTTATATCAAAACCCGTTGAATTTTATTCTTTCGGAATGAAAAAATATATAATTAATAATGATTTAGTTTGAATTTAACTCTTTCATTTAAAAAATGACATTCCTAATGAGACAATCCATTATGCTAATCATACTAACTGATTATCAAATTCTCAATATTCTAACGAAATTAATCCGTATATATATATATAAAATGTTACCCACCATGTTATGATTTTTACTATACTTAACTGATTATCAATTTTGGTAACAATTAAGATCATAATATAGATACTTTTAATGAAATATTTAATTAATATTCTTAACAATACTGAATGAAAAATGGAAATCAATGTTTATAAAATGCCCAAAGTTACATAATTTCTCACACACATTTAATTCTAAGATGATTTTATTATGGCCACCAATGTTTGTTCCATTACGGCACAATGGCCTACTTAATGAATTGAAAAATATTGAATACGATCCTAAATTTATATTCCTCTATTATTAAACAATCAGGTACTAATCACAGGTGAATATTTGGGTATCTCATATTTGATAAAATATTTGAAGATGCATCTAATACATTACAAATGTTTTATGATACAATTTAGTAACAAATTTATTAAAAGCATGCACTTAGTTTATGAATTAAAGTAAACATTTTAATTACGAACAATAAACTTAATGATGGTTGATACATTTTTAATTGAAAATATATAGTTTAAGTTATGATGAAAATGTGAGTGGTTGTGTATTACACGCTGATATTGAGAATTCTTCCATACTTATTGTTTATACTCGTAAATATTGATAAAATACTCCTTCGATATGCTATAAACTTCCGTTTGATTGTTGTAATAAAGTAGGATCAAATGAATCGATTTGTTATTGTTTACTTATTTTACAGGAATTAATACAAAGAGTATTTTAAACAATCAGATAGAATAATATTGTTTTTGTTGCTTATAATTACAATAATAATTTGTATCTTATTATTAAATCAACGGTCTATTTTGGTACTCCTAACAAATCCTTATCCAAAGATGGATCTATTTACTAGCGTTATATGATATACTTGTTGTAATTTTTAATACTCGCATAGTTGTCTTAAAATAGTGATACTCTGGGCCGTTTTTAGTTTCAGAAATTTTAGTTTTTATATGCCGTAAACGTTAATGTATTTTTTATATTTAGATAAAGTTTCGCTACTTAAATATCAAATTTTATTATTCAGGAAGGAGATGATTCCGATTCTCGATCTCATGCAAGACAATCTTCTAATTTGACCGGTTATTACTCACAGGTAATATTCAACAATTGTTAATTGTTAACAGACCAAAATATCTATGCGATAAATCAAAATAGATGCACACACATCCATAAAATCATGATGGCAACAAAATTCCAACAATCAAAGGAATAATAATACAGCTTAGTTTAGTATCATTAAAGTTTACGGTTACATAGAATAGACTCATTATGCTTGTTTCTTTATTTTTGTGTACTTATTTCGTGTGCACGCTTACGAACGTAATCCATTTGTTGTCAATTTTAAACAGGCTGAAAAGCGTGCACACCACAATGCACTCGAAAGGAAACGACGAGATCACATAAAGGACAGCTTCACATCACTACGAGATTCAGTACCTGCTTTACAAGGAGAAAAAGTGGTACGAAGTCAAAACAACTATATAAAAATGAGCTCATTTTGTGCCCTATGTATTAAACCGTTTTTATTTTAGGCGAGTAGAGCGCAGATTTTAAAAAAAGCTGCAGAATATATACAATTTATGCGGCGTAAAAATAGTTCTCACCAACAAGATATCGATGATCTCAGGCGACAAAATACAATGTTGGAAGCTCAAAGTTTGTTTAAATCATAATCATTTCAATATAAATTAATATTAATCATTAACGAATGATTTTAAATTTATACAAAATGCTTATATGTTTATTCGTTTTGTTTCAGTAAAGACATTAGAAAAAGCAAAGGCTACCGGAAATTACATAGTAGATGCAAATGATGTTTTAATGGCTGGTATAAAATCAGAAGGCAGTTCACATGACACCGATAGTTCAGACGGAGAAGGTCCAACTCGTCGCGTAAAAAAGCTAAAAATTAATGGGATTACTGTAAATGGATAATATATGGATTAATTATAGTATTCTAGCATTACGGTACTTTGGAGTATGTGTCGATATATATTTTTCTTATCTCTCATTGTTCTCAGTATATGTTAATTCTATATTTTCGTAATTTTCAAACTTTTTTTTTTTTTTGTTTAAAATTATTTCGAAATCAACTAATGAATTTGTAAATTCTATTTATTTTCATTTCTATTTCTTATATAATTTGTAATAATGTAATGTGAATAAGTAATACATTTGACAATTTATAATTATTTTTTTAATATTGATATATCTTTGTTTATCAAGAATCAATAGTTTATATTGTAATTTTGGTAAGGAGAATAAAAAAAAATTAAATACCAAAATGTATTTTTCTTGGAAAAGTTATATAATTTAGTTTCAAATTTTTATACCTAAATTCTATTACAAAAATCGTTCTTTGAAAATGAAATGATAATACATATTGAGTTGTCATAATTACATAGTGTATTCTATTTAAACATGTGTTCAATAATCTATGCATCGAGCCACGTATGTCAGTGGGCGAGTGATGATATTCTTCACCATGGAAGTCCTAAGTCCTGGACAGGTGATTTGCAGCAAAAAAATTAAACATATTTTTACTTTTTATAATATCGTGTCTAGCTTAGACTATAATTAGGAAGAAATATTAAAAAATAAAATTAATAGTGAGCATTCGGAAAAAAAAGTGTGTTTTTACCAACTTTTTTTGTAGTTTTATGTTCATTAAATAAAAACTTTTGGATATTTTTGGATGATTGTAGTCTAAATGATGAAGACATTTATTATAAACATGCCTGCCAAATTTCATAAAGAATGCTCATCCAGGGCGTGTGGGAGCACTTCCATGATCTTGAAAAATGTAGTTTCGAGAAAAACGCGTTTAAAATTGAACCGAAGTTTATGCACGAATAAAATGAAACGTTTGATAGTTACACCTAATCTGCTATGCCGGGAGCATAGAGGATACCTTCCGTTTCTTCAAAAAAGTCTTCTTCAGCTAATGCTTTCAGTCTGCGGGCCAATCTTGCCTCTTTTGATGCTGCGGAATGTGCAGCATCAGCTTTTTTCACGCACACCATATCCATTTTGTTGGCAATTTTTTTGCTTGCGGTCCAACTGTGATGCTCATCATTTCCATCATATGCAGCAGGAAGGTGATACCTTCGTTAAAAATACATGCGGCAATAAAAGTTGCCAGTTTGATAGTTTTTTCCCAGAGAAAAATATAATTTGGAGCGAAGCGCCAGAGGGCAGCGTTGAAACTTTAGTTGTGTAGTCGCCTATGTAGTTGGCATATTTTACAGTGTGAAGCTCCTCGGATTGTGTAAACATTTCGATAATACCATCGACTTTAATTTTTCCAGGGTCACTCATCATTTTCCACAATTAAATTTTCTTGTTTTGAACATTTTGCACATCGGTTTTAACTTTGAAAATCGTCCATTACTCTTCGAGCTTACAATCATTCTGAGGACGGTTCTTGAGACAGTTACTTCTGTAATAAATCTCTTACCGGGCAATGAATTAAGACAATAAAAATTTCTAAAATATTGTTAAAAAGGACGCAATCCTATCCCGCATTTGTTGCAGCTTATAGCATCATAGCTTTTCTTCGTCGGTCTATAACTTTACGAATTTTATCTATATCGACTTGAAATTTACTTAACGTATTCTTAAACGTTGACTCTTTCTAAAACACTAAAAAAAGAGTTTTTGAAGCAACAAGGTAGAAACGTGCCTTAAGATAAAAAATATATGTAAGACTCGCACGGTAGAAGCGAAACTTCTTAGCCCATAGTTGATTTTATGCATTGATTTTGTGTTTGTGTAATATATAAAAAGTGCTACTGATTGCGTTATGCTACGTATACACACAGTAGACGCAATGCATGAGCATAGTCTGTATGTAAATGTGTGTGCGACAGACTTTTCCGACCAATTGGAGTTTCACTTTTCATCTTGTTCAGTTCAATTTGCCCTACTATACAAGTTTCACTTTAAAAAATGAGTACCTTGGCATGATGTATATTTATAAAAACATTGTAAAATATTTATATAAAATCAAAATATTGAGTGGGAACATTTTTTACAAATGTTTTATTGTTAAGAAACTTTTGGTGCTTTTCTTCGATGCATAAGAATATAAAAAATAGTGTATTTTTAAAATAAGTTAAAGTTGAAGATAAGAGGAATGATTTATCATCATGTTTGATGACAACAAATTATGTAATTTGTTTGAAATATAATGGGAAATCATTAATTCTATCTTATTAGATTTATAATTTAATTTTGTGATTTTATATTAAATTTTAATAAAAATAATTCAACGTACAGTGATTATTTTTTAACTAAATTAACCTTATCACAAGTCTATTCATCATAGCAATGAGAGACAATTAGAAAGATTAAAATAAACAGAACAAGATAATGTACTTTTTACTTATTTACAGCCATTTCTGATATGGTATTAGAAAAGAGCTATATTAATGCGATATAAATCTGTAATCATTTTAGGTTTTTGAAAATGTATTTTATTAATTATCTTAGAAAGTCTTTTACAATAAAATCAAAAGGGTCATTTTTAGTAGTTTTTCACTGTCGTCCGAAGAAAACTGCCCAGTCTTTGCAAATCCCCTAGACTCCCTATACCTTCAACATTGATGAGGAGGTGAATGTATGATACAGACGAGATGGATGCAATCCCTTCCTATGAATGGATATTGAAGAGACTCTAGTTCTGCATTGAACTGTTTGTGGTTGCACGATGATGATGATGAATTATCTTAGTACAGAAATACCTGAGTGATATGTTGCAACTTTAAACAAAACATCATTAAACGAGATCATCTTAACATGTAAATAATGGGGGGATGCAGTAGTCTTTAACGACAAGCAAAAGTGTTCAGTAAATCAATTCTGGATTTTTTTTTACAATGATCCAAGATCCCAATACTATCGGATATTACTGAAACAGCGCCTTTGGTAATGAAAAATTTCTTATACGTCGATAGTGAAGTGGTTAAAATAAAAAAAGTCTATTTAAATATGTACAAACAGTATTTTATTAAAATCTAAATCAGTCGTTTTTTTTAATGCAACCCTTTTTATTAAAAATAAGGTCTTTTATGCTCATATCATCATTTCATAATGATAAAAAAGTCATTGCGTGAAGCAATTGATTCTAAATCCAAGTTTAAAACTTAATAAAACATAGCTGAGTGTAATACTTTAACAGATTTGAATCAACGTTAATGTAAATCTTATTTTTTTTTTACTACAAAAATCTTTCACTTCATTTCCTAGCGGATCATCATAAAACGTGCAATTTTTTCTACGATAAGAGTATTCAAATTTGTGTAATATCCCATACGCAGTCTTTGAAATATATTTACAGCGGGATGAATTCAATTTTTAATTCCATTTTGAAACTTTGGCTCGATCGGAACAACATTTAACAATGTACAGGTTTTATCATACAATATTTTTGCTCCTTCCGTGTCGAATATCCGCCCGGTGGTTTCTTCTTCTGCACAATCACTGCAATAGATTGCATACGTTATAATTTTTATTAATGCGGATATTATACATTTTATTAAAAATAATACATACTTGAAAAATTTTCCACTCGTTTCATTCAGCGACGGATCCGTCGATAGATAAATAGCTGTTTGCGCCCCTTGCATGGGCGATTTCATCAATAGCCACATCCACGGCGCTGAAGATATCTTGACGCTTAAATTTCTCATTATGATGGAATGTCTTAGGTGCTGCGTACCCCTTACCATTCCCGGATTCATAGCATTAATCGTCACATTTGTTCCTGAATCAGTTAAAACGGTATTGTAAAAAATATAGTATTTTAATTGCGTTAAACTATGTGTTAAATATACCTTTTAATAAGTTGGTCATGTGCTTTGTCATCAGAATAAGTGCTAATTTACTTTGACCGAACCATTCTTTCGATATGTAATTTTCAGCTTCAACGTCGCACGTCAATGGAAAATTTGTAGATTGATATGAACCCGCACTTACATTTATAATCCTTCCTTGTTTAGATTTAATTAAGTTATTCATTAGGAGATGCGCTAGCATAAAATGTCCTGAGGAATTATATACATATGATCAAATGCATTAAATAATTACGCGTTTATAAATGCAATATTTATATAAAAATTTAAGTGATATACTTATTTTGCTTTGTATTGCGTTTAATAATTGTATGATATTTGTATACTATCTATTGGCTATATATTTTATAGGATTATGCTATTTATAGTCGTATGTTCTAATGTATTGTGACTCTTTTAGATGATCAACGATTTGAATTTTTAATAATAAATATGATTCCTAAAAGCACCATCAATATATGGCATAACTCCTAATATCTTCATTTATTAAACCTTATATAGTTTGATAATATTCTTGCAAAGCAGAATAAGTTACATACTTAAATTTTATTCAAAATAGTAAATCAAATGTGCTTTATAGCTATATAATAAATAATAAGAAATACACATACCGAAATAGTTAGTCGCTAAATGAATTTCATGGCCTTCTGCTGTTTTAGTAAAAGGATTGAAAATAATTCCAGCATTATTAACCAGTATATCAACTACATTATCGCCTGTGGATTATACAATATATTAATATATATGTATTTTATTATGATCGGTTATAAATGTGATATATACCTATACAACTTGCAAAATTCCTGACGGATTTCATCGACGATAGATCAACCTGTTTTAATGTAAGATTAGCGTTTGGTTGTTTGGTCTTAATTAGCTTCATAGCTTCTGTGCCTTTCTTCACTGACCGACAACACATTATAACATGTCCACCTATATTAACAACAATATATCAGTGAGTTATTTCACAGAACACACAGAAATTCATCATATTGATCATTGAAATATTACATAAATATTATTATCTTTATAAAAACTCAATAATTGTAATATTTACCTCTTTTAGCAAGTTCTTTGGCTATTTCCAAGCCGATCCCACTGGATGCACCGGTCACTATTGCCAGCTTTCCATCGATTCGAGTAGACGTAGGACATTGTGTTCCACCCATATATCCTCTAATTATTATAGCAATGTATTTATTATGTGTGTGTGTGTGTGCAAATTTTAAATATAAGAAATTATAAATATTAATCACCTTATGCATGTTACAATTCCAACTATTAAGGATACTATATATGGCCACCAGCTTGATAGGGGATCCGAGGGATAATCCATATTCACTTATGTTTCTACAGAGATGCCGATAAATGTAGAAATCACATTGATTTGGTTGTAAAAGCAGCTATTTGAATTGTGATAGTTGTTCAATCTGTCGACTGTTCTGTGTGAAACAATTGCCACTTTGTAAAACAGGCGGATGTTTCAATTGAAATCCATCGCCATGCACTTTAATTCCCCAATGAAATTATTAATAAAAAGGATGTTAAAGCGCCGAGGCATAAGTATGTATAGTTTAATAAAAATCTACCGATTGATATGAAATTCAGACTGTTATCGAATGTCGAAAATAGATTAAAAAAAATATACAAAAAATGTGTACGTTTTATGCAAACAGTGCTATCTAATAATTGAGCATATCATGCCCTCGACAAGTGTCTAATATTAATTGAAAATTTACAAGCACACCTTTACATTTATGTAAGGACACGCATTGTCGAGACGAAGATCCTTTATAATTTAATCGTAAACTATCAATTCCTTATACGCAGGTCGCTAAAAAATCGTATGCATTCATCCGATGCACTTTCTAACCTGGGGGAATAGTTCATGCGGCATCCAAACGCTCATTCACTTCGCTTCGCCGATGCACTTATTAAAATGGCTCAATACTGCAGACCAGAGCTCCGTGACCTTTTATCTTCCACGGCAAACCACATGTAAATATAGATTTAAAGTTGCAAATATGCATAAATTACTTAAATGCAGAGGTTCTTAACCATTTTTTGAAGTGGCCCAAAACTTGCTTAGATAATGATTTGCACGGTTCGTGGATATTTATCGAAGTTAAACATGGATAGAAATTGCATTTTAATAGGGAGTCCTTATAACAATGCCGTAACAAGGGTATGAAGCGCCATAAAACTAAAACTAATATTATTATAAATGCAATATATTAAATACAATTATAACGTATTACTGTTTTTCAACAATACTGTGATAGAAATTATTTAGACGCTTCCGTGTTCGTATTGATCATAGAAAATGCCGCTAAACGCCCTAAATGAGGACGGAGTGGCCACAAAGATTGTATGTCCAATCGGTCCGCCTTTCGAACCGTTGATATGACGAATGAGCGCTACGCGTTCGTATGTCATACCTTAACATGTCTACAGAACGATTACAAATTAATAATTCCCTTCATTATTCAACACATCTTTCTATCGCTTTGGCAGTTCTTCAATTTAAAAATTTTGTAAACATTTTCCGACTTGGAAGCAAAAAATGATTTTAAATGACAACATTTTTGAATCGTTTTTATCTCAAGCTGTGCTTTGTGGACCTGAAAGCTTACAAAATTGTTTCCGTCACTATTTGTGAACAAAAACTGAACTTGAACATAGTTCCAAAATTTTCGAATACTTTCGGGTTCTCCTAATAACAGCATCCAAATCTTCTAACAACATTTTTTCTAAGGAGAAGGCAATTAAACAGTTTTAGCTGCGGATTAGCTTCTTCAGTTCTTGCACAAAAGCTCTAATGCGCTCCAAGCGCTGATCTGTTTGACCAAGACAAATCTTCTTCTTTTAAAAAATGTCCACCATTTTGTACCCAGCATGAGTTGAGCATCTTCAGTTGTTTCATTCAGTTGTAGACAAAACTGCCCACTAGCTTTGATTGTATGTGGTTTCTTCTGTTTAGCAATATGCCAAGTAACGTGATAAAAAGCAAGATTGACTTGTTGGATAGAATAAACGGCCTTATCGACGTTATCGCTTCAACTGCTGTTCTTTTCTTTTAAAGAAACTCCTTTCTTTCCAGGCTCATTTTATTGCTTCTTCACTTAAAGCTTCAAACAGCAGAAATTGTCATTTTTTCATAATTGTTTCTAAAATGGTCACTCGCTGTTTCAAATTTTTGGCAGACTTCTTCTTTAACTCAATCTCTTATTTGACAAAATGGATTGTAATTAAAAATGATCGGCAACTAGATGAGGGTAAAATAAATGATAATTGCTTGGCTGCGATTAACTGATAATTGATTTATTGTTACCCCACAATTAAGAATTGCATCAACTTTAGCATGATTAATCTATTTCGACTTCTCACATTGATTTGTTTTTATTAATTGGAAAACTCTGTATCGATTGTGAAGTCATTCATGATTGATTTGTGAGATATGAGCTAAATAGATATAAGCGACGCATGAAAAACATATACTAGTTTATCTAAGGTGTCTTCAAAATGAGGCTCGTTATAATTTTTGCTTTGCTTTGTTCTGCTTCGTTGGATGCACACGGTGAGTACTCACACTCGCCTCCTCATACGCTCGGTATTGAAGTGATCGTGCCTTTCAAACGAAATTTGTGAATGATCATTCAGGTGAACGTGTCTTTTTAAAGGGCCATATCTACTATGAAATGTAAGCAATCTTCATAGAAGATTTTTCTTGAGAATGATTTTTTCATAGGAGAGCATCTATGAGCAGCAAAATTATTATCGTTCTTATTAATTGCCTCCATATTCACTTTATCAAAACCTTTTTTAACCTGCAGACTCCTTTTTGAGAAAAAAAAAAACACTTGTCGCCCCCTTTTCAGAAAAGAAAACCCACCGACTTGTTCTTGAAATCAATAATTTAGCCCAGGAAACACATCCGGCCCGCGGGTCACATCCAGGTCGCCACGATGTATAATTAGAATGTATTGCTGAAAATGAAAATGTATAATTAATGGCATATTTATCATCAGCAATCTTAAATAGTCGCGTTTTAATATTAACAACCTGTTTCTTGTTTTATTGATAAATTGCTAAATCTCTTTTTAGATAAATGTGAAGATGGCAATACAATGATAAACTCATTTGATGCAGTTTGATGATATTTAGAATTAATTAAACTTTTCAGCGCATTATTGGGAGTATTATCTAGGGGGGCGACAGTTGAGCATTAACGCCCCCCAATTGGGAATCTGTAGGATATATTAATCTTCCAATTTGTTGGTACGATATCAGAATCCAGGCGTAATTGGACTTAGGGCGCAAAACGCAGAATACCGTACCAGTCGAGAGTTGCATGTGGTTTTTATTTTACTTGACCATTCTACTTTACATCACTGATTGACTCTGTCCGTTTTTATATACTAAGTTGTCTAATTCTTCTTTTCTTCGTTATTGCTTAAACATTGTAATATTTAAACAACTCACCCGATCAGTCCTGGGCCAATAAACAGCTCGGGTCAGTAGAGGGTCCCCTTGTTTCTTTGTCTCAGATGTGAAGTAATGGACCAATGTTTCATCCCGCATTGATGCAAAAACTCGGCTTTATTGCTGTGAAACATCGCCAAACACTCGATTGAAACATTATCACAACGCTGTTTTTGTTCCACTGTGAGCAAACGCGGTATCTATCTTGCGCACAGCTTTTTGGTGACCAAATTTTCCATTCAATATCGATGTACAGCATTTTTGAAAGGCTATAATAAAATCAACTATTAAGGTTATAATAAAATCTAATCCACTACGCCAACACTTAATGAACGAAAATACGGATGAAATACTTTGGATTGTGCTTATT
Source organism: Stenopsyche tienmushanensis (assembly GCA_008973525.1). Classification (NCBI taxonomy): domain Eukaryota; kingdom Metazoa; phylum Arthropoda; class Insecta; order Trichoptera; family Stenopsychidae; genus Stenopsyche; species Stenopsyche tienmushanensis. The sequence continues at coordinate 490,318 of WACJ01000192.1, forward strand.
TTCAGCAAAAAATAAGGGTTTCGGTCCGGGCGAGCAAGACTATGGATTTGCCAATGTGAGACCTGGTGTTCATATATTTTGGTGGCTTTATCATACCACAGCAGATGTTGCCGATTCAGCTGAAAAGCCTTTGATATTATGGCTCGATGGAGGACCTGGAGGTTCATCATGCGGCCATGGAAATTTTCTGCACGTCGGACCTTTGGATGCAAATCTGCAGCATCGAGAAGAAAATTGGGTTTGTTTTTAACATACAATTATTGTATTTACGTGTTATTTTTTCATGCAAATATTTGCTACGATAACAGGTGAAAGATTACAATATATTGTTTGTCGACACACCGGTCGGAGCAGGATTTAGCTTTGCTGAAGATTTGCAATTGCTAACAACCAACAACTCAATGATAGGTATGAAAATATTGTTTTATTTTTTATCATCATTATCATAAAATTACAAAATTTTACAGCTAGAGACCTTGTTGACACGGTGAAGCAAGTGTTTTTAAAATTGCCCAAATTCAAAACAAGTCCATTTTACGTATACGGAATATCATATGGCGGTAAAATGGTTACAGATTTTGCTCGACTGTTCTACGATGTAAGTCAATGTTGATCAATATATTTAATGTGTAAAACTATTAATTGGTATGCACATCAAATCATGATATGAATTTATCTTTTGATAAAATAAAGTTATGCTGCAGAGTTCGCCAGATCAATTGTTACCAATTTAAAATACCATTGCCAAAATTAAATAATATGTCTTATGAATCCGAGCTTATTTTTCAATATGTCATACTTTTAACCCGAATGATTGCACTAATCTTATAGGACAAGAATAAATACTCATTTTTTTACATTAGCTTCAAATTATTAAATGGATTCATTTTTAACTGTATGTTACTTGACAAACTAATAAATTTTGAATATATTATTAAATAGGAAATCCAGGCTGGAATTATAGATGCAAATATAAAAGGGGTGCTTATGGGAAATGCATGGATTTCTCCCATAGATGCAATTCTAGCATATGGGCCGTTCTTATACGAAGTTAGTCTGGTAGATGAAAATGGTGAACGATCCATTAACGAGCATGCAGAATTTGTTAAAGAATTGTTTGATGCTGGACTATATTACCAGGCGACTGTGGAATGGTTCAGGCTCAGGGATCAAATCTCGTATGTGACTGGAGGAATTGATATATATGATATTTTAACAAAAGTACGCATTGAATCTTCAATTTCTTATACAAGTTTCGACAGTACGTTAAAATATGTTACCCTCTATTGCAATAAACTATTGTATTGTTCAATGACAATAATAATATTAATCTTATAGGTCAGTTGAAGGAACGATTTTCAAATAACGGCAATTTCAATAGATCGACATTAAGTTTGACTGAATTGATGAATGGACCAGTCAAAGAGGCTTTGAATATTCCTAGTTACGTTATATGGGGATCACAAGCTGGAAGTGTATTGACTTATCTTTATCCAGATTTTATGTTACCGGTTACAAATACTGGTAAAATTTCAAATCACATATAAAAACATATATTAAAAAAGAGTTCATTATATATTTTCTATGTTGTTTTTAGTTGAAAGTATATTAAATGACACTGATATTGAATTTCACTGTATGCAACGGGAACACAGATGTTATTGTTAGTACAACAGGTATTATTGATATGAAAATATGCAGCATATATTTGATTATAAGAATATATAATCCGTTGATGATCTTTTATTAAGGCGTCGTCAAATGGATAAATAAATTAAAATGGAAAGACGCCGAAGAATACAAATCGGCTCCCAGAGAATCCATATGGGTAAATGATACATTGGAAGGTTACAAAAAACAAGGTGGACGATTCTCATTCTATTGGCTAAATGCAGCTGGACACGATGTATGCTTAAATTATTAATATTATACAAAATTCAAATTCATATCCATGTTTATAATTTGATAAATATGCAAAAATATATTTTAGGCCATCAACTGGAAGTCCTGCAGGAACAGTGGGCGTTCCTTAAATCAGCAATCGGTGAATGAATGCGAATAAAAACATATTCAATCTGTATTTGAACAATATATTGTTTTGTGTAATCATTTTTAATAAAAATTTCATATCGCTCTATGATACTTATTTATGGGTACACAATGAAAAACGCTATAATATATTAATATGAAGAGCTCATTATAATTTTCATCATCAATGTGATTTGTAAAGTTAAAACATACTTAAAATTAACATCATAATAGTATTTTGAAATTAACTAAATATTGATTTCGTATTAAAATTATTTAGATTTCACGTGTGATTCACGTTGATAACACACAAAAAGATATTAGACAACCGCATTTTTGATAATTATCAGATTTTTTACATTATCTTTTGGAAGTATCCCATCAATCAAAGTTTTCACTTGTATTCCATTCAATTTAATAATCTTTTCCAAATCCTAACATTTCGTCAGCGTTTTTTTTATGTTCATAACAATTCAAACCTTTTATTCAATAGTATTTACTATTGATTATCTTTAATCCTTTGGCTGCTATGGTGTTTTTTGATAAACGGAAGTTTTTTTGCTATCTATATCACAAAATTCTTACAGGCAGGGTCGTAACAAGGGTGTGACAAAACAGGCGCCCGCCACGAGCGCAACTGGGCTTGGCTTTTTTTATTTTACTCAACCATTCAACTTTACATGCATCAACACTGATTGACTTTGTTCGTTTTTATAATATACACTAAGTTGTCTTATCCTTCTTTTTTTCGTTATCGTTTTGTTCAAGCATGGCATCCGATCACGAAGTCGCTCATTCAGCGGTCCGAAAAGTGGACTGATTGAGCATACAAACTTTTTAGGGCGTTTTGCGACATTTTCGTTGATAAATGCGTACCTCATACGCTTTCTACGATCGCAGAAGGCTAATTTACATAGATGGCTTACGCCAAATGAAGTCGTGAGCGAGACTAGACTAGACTTCCCCTTACCCATAAAACTTACTTTATGCCACTCGAAGTTGAGAATGAGCGCATCCTCGCAGACATGGTTATTAGATTCTGGTTTTACACCTTGCTGTGCACTTTTGTTGAGTAGGCTGGCATTATCCTGATAAGCGAGACCAATAAACAGCTCGCGGCAGTGGAGGATCCCCATATTCCTTTGTCTCGTGTGTGAAATGATGGATCCGTGTTTCATTCATTGTTATGAATCCACTCAAAAACTTGGATTTATTGCTGTGAAACTTTGCCAAACGCTCAATTAAAACATCTTCACGACATTGTTTTTGTTTAATTGTGAGCAAACGCGGCACCCATCTTGCGCACAGCTTTATCATGTCCAAATTTTCAATCAATATGCGATGTACTTTTGAGCACTTTTGGTCGACGATCATCCAATACAATTTTGTGGATTTTTTCCACCATTTCTGGCGTGGTCGCCACGCCCGTTCGATTTTCTTTATTTATTCCAGAATTCACACTCAGACGGCTCTAAATATTTAAATTAAGTGAATACGATTGCACAAAAATAGATTAAAATAACTCTTTCTTGGATTGCGAGCCGCTCGTTCGTCATATCAGCGGTCCGAAAAGCGGACCGATTGAGCATACAAACCTTACAGCCACTCCGTCCCCTTTTAGAGCTTTTTGCGGTATTTTCTTTCTATGCTACTTTGAAACAAGATGGTGACATAAAAAATAACGCCAATAGATAGACTGAAAAATTAAGAACATATAGAACGATTAACTAGCATCCAGTAGCATGTTCAACAGTTTTAAAACATGTTTAACCTGTTACGTTCCTTTTCAATAACACACTTTCACATTTTCATTAGGACGTATATATACGTCCCACCCACCTGGCGTGAGTTCATATTTTTTAACTATAATAAAAAAAATCAATAAAACAGTTGTTGACAAGAAGTGCTACCTCACAATCCGGACACCAGCATGTATTATAGATTATTTCCCTTTTTTGTAATAAACTCGACATTTCTTGGTTTAGTTCCCTTTCATTTGTTCTTTGAAAATGCCTTTCATCTAAGCGTGAGGGCTTAGGTGTAATGCTGTTTATTTATGGCATAGGTTGGCTTTTTACTATGTTTTCTGAACTGAGCATCAATACGTCTTTTTTGTCCTTCCATTTAAAAACTATAAGTTTGCCTTTAAATCTTACCTTATGCTACTAGTCAGCGTTTACTAAGTATATGTCCACTCCAACACAATAGCAAAGTGCAACCAATTTGCTACCTATCTTAAATTTATGTCAAAACATGTATCGACAACTCACACATTCGTTAAACAATAAAAAAGTCCCGCCTGCTATAGGACTCAACATATATTTCGAGGACGTATATATACGTCCTAACCAATTTCGATGCAGTTTACGTTGGACATATATATACGTCCCGCCCACTTAACAGGTTAAGAACAGCAACATTAAATAAAAATAAAAATTCAATACTTTTAAAACAATTATTTTAAAAGTTAGATTGTAAATGTAAAAGATGAATAATGAAATATACACACGGTAATTATTATCAAGAGCTCCTGAAAACAATGACTATCAAAAATTTGATACCTTTAATTCCAAATCAATCAGCTGATAAGCATTGAGTATATATGAAATCAGAATAGAAAGTCATTGTATTGGACATTATAGTCATGGTTCTGTTTACAGTGTTCTTTTTTATATACCTATTGGCTTCCGCCAATGGTAAGTCTTAAATAATTAATAAAATTAATGACATAATAAACTCCATTTAAATAAAATTATTCTATGCGAAATATTTACTTAATTTATAATAAGCTAGTGGAAAAGGATTCGGTCCAGGCGAACAGGACTATGCTTATGTAACAGTACGACCAGGTGCCCACATGTTCTGGTGGCTTTATCATACGACAGCAAATGTGACTGACTCTGCAGAAAGACCGTTGCTGGTATGGCTTGCTGGAGGTCCTGGTGGTTCATCATGCGGCGTTGGAAACTTTTATGCAGTCGGTCCTTTGGATATAAATTTAGAACCAAGAGAATATACATGGGTTTGTATTTAATATAAAAATTCTTGTATATTATCCAAATCAAATTTTATATAATTAAAAAAATTGCAGGTGAAAGATTATAACGTGTTATTTATTGATAATCCTGTTGGTGCTGGATTTAGTTATGTCGAAAACTCACAACAATTTGTAAACAACAACACAGAAATCGGTAAGATATTTTACTATAAAAATTCAATTGATAACAGTGATTATGAACATATTGATTGTATTTTAGGCTTAGATCTCTTTGAGGTAATGAAAGCATTTTATGAAAGAAATCCAAAGTTTAAAACAACTCCTTTGTATATATACGGTATTTCTTATGGTGGTAAAATGGCCGTAGAAATTGCAAAGCTTCTTTTTGACGTAAGTAAATGTAAAATACCTTCATTCATTAATTAAATTGATAAATGGTATAGAATCTATAAGATATGATGGATTAAAATGAACAATGCTAGCAGTACATAATCAGATTGTTGAAATCCCTATATCGATATTTTTCAATTGCAGGAAAATAAAGCTGGCAATATCGAGTCAAATATCAAGGGTGTATTTTTGGGAAATGCATGGATATCTCCGGTAGACTCGACCGTTGGATATTCGCCATATCTGTATGAAGTAAGTTTGATTGATGATATTGGCGCACATCTTATAAACGAACATGGGAAATACATACAAGAATTGTATGATTCTGGCCATTACTTTCATGTGACTCTTGAATGGTTCAGGATACAAAATCTTATTTGGGCACTTACAGATGGATTGGATATGTACAATGTATTGACTAAAATGCCAAGATTTTTTGGACAGGAGGGTAGAAGTTTCAACGGTATGTATAATATGATAGCTTTTTGATATTATACACACTCTTTATATACTATTGAAAATGAAGACTCCTCTCTGTAAGATGAAAAAGAGATGATTTTGCATAAAAATCAATAGAAATAACATATCATGTTCTAACAAATATTTTCCAAATTGAGAGGTCAAAGTTTAATATTTTTATAGACTGGGATATTTTTGTATTTAAGCTACTATCTCTTGGGTTTATATAGTATATTTCAGCTATGGCAGACTAATTTATTTGTTTTTAATTTATTTTCTCCCTTGTCAAATTTACTTTATTCAATACCTGGCTATTTTAATATGTATCTTCTATCTTATAGATAAATAAATTTACTTTATTTTATTAATAATTTCAGAACAACTGGTAGATAAATTGACCTTTAATAAGTTTTACAGCAATGCAGCAAATGTTTTTGATGATTTAATGAATGGACCAGTAAAAGAAGCACTTGGTATCCCTAGTTATGTTGTGTGGGGAGGACAATCCCATCATATAATAGATAACCTTTTCCCTGATTTTATGATGCCAATAACTGATACAGGTAAATCTATAAAATATACTTATATAATACTTTATTTTTAGTGCAACATTCTTTAATATTTTTCAATAATATTGACACTCAAATGAGACTATTAAAATAATGTATTTATGTGAATTTTTATTAATTTTTCAATAGTTGAATATCTACTAGAAAATACTGACGTTGAAGTTCATGTGTGCAATGGAAACTTAGATGCTATTGTGAATACTCCAGGTATGTTATTATAATGAGTTACATATTAAATATTTTTGGTATAATATAAACAGCTAAATATGTATTGTAAGGCACATTAAATTGGATCAAAAATTTAAAGTGGAAAGACTCAGAAGAATATTTTAATGCGCCAAGGGAAACAATTTGGGTAAACAATACAATGGAAGGATATAAACGACAGGGAGGTCGCTTATCACTTTATTGGATAAATGTTGCAGGACATGATGTAAGTGAATATGAATTTAATCAAAATGCAACACTCATTGTTTAATTGCTAAATATATATATATATTATAATAAATTTACTTTTCAGCATATCAATGATAATCCTGTAGGAACGTGGGCTGTTCTAAAATATGTTATGGGAGAAGCTTGATATCGACGCCGTAACTATTTTTATATCGCTTAGCATATATTTGTGTATAATATGTAAACATCTTTTGTAATGTAATTCAATAAAATTAAATAAAATTTGTTCTATTGACATACATTTGTAATTTTTTTTTTTAAATATTCTTATATCAGTGTTATATAAGGCAGTGGCAGCGATGTGTCCCTCACGGGATCATGTATTTGTAGCACGCATTCCATGTCCTAGCATCCGTTAACATTGAAAGTATCATGTTGCTAGAGGAGAGCGAGCTGATTCCAAACTTCTTCCGTAGGATGTCCTTTACGGTGCTCCGTGCTGGCCAGAAAATGTCGAGTGTGCAGCATCATCATACTCCACTCCGCAGTGGTGGCACTCCAGGCCGGTCTCTTTGTGCATCGAAAAGAGCAATCATCGACAAACATTCATCTTTATTATGACCTACATCCACATTCTCATGGTCACTCGCTGTTTCAAATTTTTGGCGGACTTCTTCTTTAACTCAATCTATTATTTGACAAAATGGATTGTAATTAAAAATGATCGGCGACTAGATGAGGGTAAAATAATTGATAATAGCACTGCTACGATTAACGGATAATTGATTTGTTGTTACACCATAATTAAGAATTGCATCAACTTTAGCATGATTAATCAATTTCATGTTCGGTGTTGGAAAACTCTGTATCAATTGTTAAGTCATTCATGATTGATTTGTGAGATATGAGTTAAATAGATATAAACGACGCATGAAAAACATATACTAGTTTATCTAAGGTGTCTTCAAAATGAGGCTCGTTATAATTTTTGCTTTGCTTTGTTCTGCTTCGTTGGATGCACACGGTGAGTACTCACAGTCGATGTGTCTTATACTCGCCTCTTTATACGCTCGGTATTGAAGTGATCGGGCCTTTCAAACGAAATTTGTGAATGATCATTCGAGTGAACATGACTTCTTAAAAGGTCATATATATTATCGAATTTAGGTAATCTTCATAAAAGATTTTTCCCTAGAGAATGGTCTCTTATTTTCAGCAAAAACTAAGGGTTTCGGTCCGGGTGAGCAAGACTATGGATTTGCTAATGTCAGACCTGGTGTTCATATATTTTGGTGGCTGTATCATACTACAGCAGATGTTGCCGATTCAGCTGAAAAGCCTTTGATATTATGGCTCGAAGGAGGACCTGGAGGTTCATCATGCGGCCATGGAAATTTTCTGTACGTCGGACCATTGGATGCAAATCTGCAGCATCGAGAAGAAAATTGGGTTTGTTTTTAACACACAATTATTGTATTTACATGTTATTTTTTCATGCAAATATTTGCTACGATAACAGGTGAAAGATTACAATATATTATTTGTCGACACACCGGTTGGAGCAGGATTTAGCTTTGCTGAAAACTTGCGATTGCTAACAACCAACAACTCTATGATAGGTATGAAAATATTGTTTTATTTTTTATCATCACTATCATAAAATTACTAAATTTTACAGCTAGAGATCTTGTTGACACGGTGAAGCAAGTGTTTTTAAAATTGCCCAAATTCAAAACAAGTCCGTTTTACGTGTACGGAATATCTTATGGCGGTAAAATGGTTACAGACTTTGCTCGACTGTTCTACGATGTAAGTCAATGTTGATCAGTATATTTAATGTGTAAAACTATTAATTGATATGCACATCAAGTCATGATATGAATTTATCTTTTGATAAAATAAAGTTATGCTGCAGAGTTCGCCAGATCAATTGTTACCAATTTAAAATACCATTGCCAAAATTAAATAATATGTTTTATGAATCTGAGCTTATTTTTCAATATGTATACTTTCAACCTGAATGATTGCACTAATCTTATAGGACAAGAATAAATACTCATTTTTTTACATTAGCTTCAAATTATTAAATGGATTCATTTTAAATTGAATGCCACTCGATTAACTACTTGATTTTGAATATATTTTAATTCAAGAAGTTAATTATTATGAAAAATCGTTTATTAACTTGGTAACACTTGATTCGGTGTATTTTGAATAATTATAATTTATTTTGAATTTACTATTAAATAGGAAATTCAGGCTGGAATTATAGATGCAAATATCAAAGGGGTGCTTATGGGAAATGCATGGATTTCTCCCATAGATGCAACTCTAACATATGGCCCATTCTTATATGAAGTTGGTCTAGTAGATGAAAATGGTGAACGATCCATTAACGCCCATGCAGAGTTTGTTAGAGAATTGTTTGATGCTGGAAAATATTACCATACGACTCTGGAATGGTTCAGACTCATGGATCAAATCTGGTATTCAACTGGAGGAATTGATATATATAATATGTTAACAAAAATACGCATTGCATCTTCAATTTCTTATACAAATTTCGACAGTATGTTAAAACATATTACCCTCTATTGCAATAAACTATTTTATGGTTCAATGACAATAATAATATTAATCTTATAGGTCAGTTGAAAAGACGATTTTCAAATAACGACAATTTCAATAGATCAACATTAAGTTTGACTGAATTGATGAATGGACCAGTCAAAGAGGCTTTGAATATTCCTAGTTACGTTGTATGGGGATCACAAGCTGGAAGTGTATTGACTTATCTTTATCCAGATTTTATGTTACCGGTTACAAATACTGGTAAAATTTCAAATCACATTTAAAAACATATATTAAAAAAGAGTTCATTGTATATTTTCTATGTTGTTTTTAGTTGAAAGTATTTTAAATGACACTGATATTGAATTTCACGTATGCAATGGGAACACAGATGTTATTGTTAGTACAACAGGTATTATTAATATGAAAATATGCAGCATATATTTGATTATAAGAATATATAATCTGTTGATGCTCTTTTATTAAGGTGTTGTCAAATGGATAAATAAATTAAAATGGAAAGACGCCGAAGAATACAAATCGGCTCCCAGAGAATCCATATGGGTAAATGATACATTGGAAGGTTACAAAAAACAAGGTGGACGATTCTCATTCTATTGGCTAAATGCAGCTGGACACGATGTATGCTTAAATTATTAATATTATACGAAAATTCAAATTCATATCCATGTTTATAATTTGATAAATATGCAAAAATATATTTTAGGCCATCAACGGAAGTCCTGCAGGAACGTGGGCATTCCTTAAATCAGCAATCGGTGAATGAATGCGAATAAAAACATATTCGATCTGACCCATTGTCTCAGATTCACTTTACATTTGAATCCTTTTTTCTTTTGTGCAAGTGATCCGTATTAGATTGTGAATCATTACATCTGTTTTGAATTTCCTCCATTCAATTATCCAGACTCAGATAATCATCAATTATGCATATTGATAATCTTAAATATTGATTACATATTGATACACTTTGATTAAAAATGCATTTTCCACAGGAATATATTATTTGTGACTTCAGAGGCTATGTTGGATGTCAATAAAAATATTTTTCAAGTATAATTAATTTATTTTAATATTAAATCAGAAAATTATATTAACGCTTAAATGTAATGTTTTAAAAAAAATTAAAATTTAATTAAGTAAGATTACTAACGTCAATTTTAACAATTTAAAAAATGAGATGAATGTTTTATCACAAAAATATTATAGTCTTTCCTTCTATAAATTAAAAAAATCAATTCTTGCAGAGCGCTAAAAATATTGAGATTTATAGATTACAATTTATACGAACTTTAATACTGTACTGTTAACGACAATATAAAAATATATTTCATAATCTCAATAAGGAATGTCATGGGATATCGTTAATGTATTCATTGATAATATATATTTTCTAATTAGGAATAATTATTTGATTTTAATAAATTCAGCATATTATAATATTATATAAATGTCTGTTAGAATTGTCAACAAAATATTAGGATCAAACATGATTATGAATTAAAACGTATTTGGTCAATTAAAGGTAATATTAAATCAGAATAAACGTAAATAAATACTTTTATATTAAAAAATAATTTGTTAATACATTAAATATAAAATTTAGGAGTATAGGCCAATGTGGCAAAGTTATTGCTATAATACATAATTCGCTATATAAATATTTGCTCACTGGCTAACGCATCTGAGAAAGGTGCTACAATATCCCTCGTACCGAAATAGAAAATTAATCCAAACGTAATTGATATCGGCAACGCAGGCAAAGCTTTTTTCAGTAAAGCCAACAGTACAAGTGTTATGCATAGACCCTGAAATATAACAAAAAATTGATATAAATCACTTTAAATAAAAATACATAATGATCTTCATAATAGCTCAACACGTTACGCACTATTAGAATTGCTACAAAGCAAGCAAGAGTAGTGTTCCAATCTCCGTAAGATGATGCTTTGCCAACTAAAACACTGTAGAAAATGAAATCGCCAAGACCTAATTTTACTCCACCTGAAAAATTCAACATAATGAATTCATTAAATAACATACAATTTAGATTGATAAAAAAATATGAAGAAAAACTAACGTTCTTCTTCTTGAACCATCACTTGTTGAGGAGGTGGCTGTTGAACTCTCTGACGCACCGTCGTTGTGCGTGGCGCTCCCGATTCATCTTGCTCTACACGCATGTCTTGTCTTCTACGCTCGGCTCTATTCTCGGCTTCTTCCTCCCATCTGCTGTCGAAGCCGGCGTCAGATCCACCTGAACTTTCTATTTTGTTTAAAATCATCGACAGTGTAAATAAATCAACCACCGTCACAATCATAACACTATCGTTGAATTAATGATCCGTCTAATTTATGACATGCGCATGGGATCTCGTATACTCCCTAATACTAATGTTTATACTTCGCTGAAATCGCTATAGTCGAATAAGCTATTAAGCTCTTTTAACAAAGATAAGACGATTTTCGTTCGTGTTGTCTTGAGAGCAGGCGTTTGTTTTGATAATTAAGATACTCGCATCATTCTTATTGTTGATCCAATTTTGTTATTCCCCCTTGACTGTTTTGGAGTGGCGTCATTAGCTGAGTATCACTACTCCTTTGTAAAATCTACTCCTTCAAAAGTAAACTGGCAGGCTTGCGCGGTAACCCTGTCCATTTATTTTCGCAACACATTAATAGACAAAAATAGCTGAACAACAGAAAGCAGATACCATACAAATTGAACATTAAGAAATATCCCGAAGAAATGAACGAATATTGTGTGCTACCAACGGTGTTCAGGTTCATTTATTGAGCTTGACAGAAAAGTGGATTTACATTAGAGCGTGGCATGTCTGCTCTCCAGTTCGAAAGGGTTATTGTGCCAGTAACTGACAAATAAAATCCGAAAGTGCAACCATGGAAATTAATTCCGACCAGTAAGATGAAAGGGGTAAATCTGTCTATAATAATGGATTTTCTATTAGTGAAAAAATAAGAAGCTGAAGATATTTCAAATCAAAACAAACCTTCGGATTGTGGAGAGGATGGTGCAGCCATATAACTGTACATGAAAGTTGCTGAAACAATACAAATATATTATTTAAAATTGAAACATAATTAATTGTATTATAGTCATTATATATTTTCTTACATGAGTATATGAGAGCAGGAAATATTTGCTCGTTTCTGACTTGAGCAGTTTCAACAAGAATTCTCAGTGGGCCCTTTGGTGTTAACACAGCAACCAAATCTTTAACACAAAATTAATAATCATAATGCATAATTAATAAGCGAAATTTATAGACTATTGATATGTAGATATTCACCCCAAATTGATATAACCCCTAGGACAAACCATGTTGTCCATTCAGGTAAATATTTTATGAAAACTAAGGCCATGAGTGCAGCAACGAAAATTAGATACGCCTGCTGTAAACGCAAGGGCCCTTTCCAATGTATGCAAATCATACCCATCACTCCGAAATTCCACATCGCCAAGCACAATGTGATATAGTCCATTGGCACATTGTATGCTAAAAGAATTACTCTGTAAATTAAATATTAAAAGTATGAATTAAATATGTTATTATATGACATTACTCAAATTGATCTTATACTCACTCTAAATAGAGATACGAAAATATAAAAAGCAGCATAAGGGACGACATTATCAGCCAACCATGAATGATTTTGTAGCAATTATATTTATAGAGAAGGATAAGTACGATGGTCATCGCAATTATAACTACCATTAAGATCATTGAATTGGCTACAGCATTCCATACCTTGGTGCCTGCATAAGGGCTATCTTCGTGAAAAGGTGTATATACTCTGAAAAAGCAATGAAGTGAATCCTTATATTTAAAAGGATTAAAATATGATTGAATGAAAAGAATTTATTCCTAAAAATCTTACAAATATATATCTTTGGTTGTATAGAAAGTAACAGAGCTGATCGTTGCGACCACAACAAACATGCAGAGGGATACCGGAATGAATAATTTAATAACATGCTTTGCTCCATATTTTAACTCCTCTTCCTGTTCTTCGTATATGACATCTCGATCATTATTTCCAGAGTTTGGTCTGACGACCGAAACATTTGGCACTGAAGTATCATCGGTCTAAAAATATACAAAAAACAAATTATTTTATATTCTTAAGATTTTATTTTCTCTCAAGACAACACAAATGAAAATCGTATAATCTTTGTTGAAAGACCTTAAGCTGTCAGGGAGCATCGACATACATGTATGTCCGAATTCTCATGTCCCAAAAAGAGCACTCTTGCACATTGAAGCTCGGAGACAGACAGAGAAAGAGAGAACTTAGCGCAGTTCGGAGAGACTGAGACGGATAGCTTCCTCACATGCATCGCATGATTGTATAGATCGTTAAGCCCAAATTTATCCACTTATAATGATTTCGATTTCAAGTGTGTTATTTGTTTACGCAAAGAAACGACCGAATATTGTGTGTTATCGAGAGTGTTTGTTTATTTAACTGCTTGCTGTTTTTCGCTGCGTGTTGAATGAGTCTTTGTCCAATTATCATTTCCTTCTAAAGGAGGAGCACTTGAATTGATTTTTTGTGCATTGTTTATGTAAAGAAATGACTTGGTCTTGTGTGCACTATCAAGTGTTCATTTACAATTGACTCTGCCCCAAATTGAAGATTGTCTTACGCTGATTAGGGGCTGACAGAAAGTAATCAGCGTAAAGCGATTATGACATCAACGACTTCATCGATTTTAAATTTGCTCGCTCCTCAACAGGTTAATAGCTTTTCCGATGATAGCAATTTCGGTTAATTATGCCTAAACTTTACGACGGTTAAGATTCTTTAGAATACGATTTTTTATTGAATAGTAAGTATGAACATTTACAGAGTTTCTATAAAAAATAAATACATTGAGAATGTTTAGACGTTTACGGCACGTCTTTGCCATCAATGCACGACTGTATGATGAGACGCAAGACACCCGTCTCTGTCTCACAATTTCCAGGTCCGATAGGTGATTATTTTAAGTTTCATTACAAACATCTACTAATTTTTTTTAAGCAATCAAAATAGGAAACTGTACATATTGAGGACCGTATCGGAGTTGAATGTTAAAATTGTGGGCTTAAGGGGCCTCAAACTGCAGTTACGTCAAGGGTTTGTCTAATGCTAAATCTGCTACTGGCTATAGAGCACATTCCGTGACTGTATATCATGCTTTAACCATTTGACTGGTGAGCTAATTTCAGGTATTTATAAAGTACAAAACGAGCTGAGTATCCTGGAAACAATTTCCTACTGCATTTTATGAAAATATAGGACGTTAAAGGATTGCCCGCAGCAGGGAGTATACATGCGTAAAGTTCCCCCGTACATAATGTGTTAACATGTTTTGTGTCATATCAACCACCAGTGGCTATCATTAATATCGACCTATTTAAATTACAAGCGAATTTCATGATAAATATTCATGTTTTAGGTTAAAGCAGACAAATTATCTTCAAAAAAAATTTAGCTTACTATATAATTTTCACTGTTGCCATTGAAACATTGTTAAGGCTAAATTCATCGATTAAAATTGCAAAATAAATAAAATTATACAAAAAAGTATTGAGGCGTATGTCACTGGAACGCAATGTAAAAACCACTTGGTGAGTCACTCGCAAATTTAACAATGTTTCTGTTCCATTCTGATTTAAAGCGCATAAATTGTTTGAAACAATAATCAGGATTTCAATATAATAAAGAATCATTCAAATTATCATTGTATTCGACAGGATAATATTACAATAAAGTTTATAAACACTCTTAAAGTGACAGTGACTAATGGACGTTATCTTGTTTGTAGTTGTATTTTTTAAAAGGAATCAAGATTTCACGAAAGAAGTAACATGATTCTTCTATTGTTGATCTAATATTTAAAATAATTAGAAGGAAGTTGAAATTGGGGGGGTTACTAACGGAGGCGTAGCGCGTGCGGGGCGTCCTTGCGAGCCCGACGAGCGGCGCTCGCTTCGCCCTCCACATGCTCCTCCACGTGCGCGTCCATCAGCGCTTTTCTCTCCTGATCTGAATCCGAATCTGACATGCACCCGTCAGAGTCTGAGTCCCCTCTTGTTACCACCCCTGCTCGTTGCTCAGGGCTAACACCAGCGTTCGCGAACGCCTTGCGTTCCATCTCGGGACCACCCATATTCACCAATGCTTAATTCAACTGAGCTTATCATTCTTTTATCTTCAAGCTGAAAATAAAGCTTATCATATTGATAACTTCTTATCAATAAATTCTTATCACAGATTTAAGTTTCAAGGGAGACCGTTAATGTATTTTCATTATATATTATTTAACATTATATAGAAAACATTTTAATTATTATATTAAATTCAATTTTTTTAAATATAAAAATGATATTTTGAAAGATAAAAAACGATCATGATTGAATTAAATTTACTTTTTTAAAGATATATTTTTTATAAAATATAAAAATACAATTATGCAGTAATAATTTATACGATGTTTTTAATTATATCAATTTTAATACAGTATTTTCTGTACTGTATTATTCACGCTCATTATATAAAAATAAATAAAAGACGCATTCCTGTCATCTAAAACAATTCATGGACGCTGATCAGGTTGTTTAGTTCGATACGCCAAAACATCGTTCACCCATCTGTCATGTTATATTATTAAGGCATGTTACGACAGATAAAATTAGCAGATTTTAGCAAAGTGTTTTTACGTTTCGTTAAAGAAACAAATAAGGTAATCCTATGTGCGGTAGTTACATTTCGATAACAATTATTAAAGCATTACATCTTGTGTTTGGTTATTTTAAATTGAGATGTAATTTCATTCGAATATCCTCAATTGCGAATTTCTAGAGAAAACTATCCTATACCTAGTGAAAAAATCAAATTGAACATGGGGCAGACGTCGAAGTCGAGAGAAAACCCAGCGATTCTTAAACTAGATAGTGCTGAATTCAAATCTATATTCACAGAAGAGGTTTGCGAATTGAAAAGAATATTCGATAAATACGGCTTTGAAATTCGATTAGCCGGGGGTCCTGTAAGGTTCGAATTCTTCCAAATGCAGTTAATTGAATACGTTTTCGTTTTTAATTCAGAATGCGAATATATTCATTTCAAACAGGGATCTTCTAATGGGTATACAACCGAAAGATTTAGATTTTGCTACGATAGCCACTCCACAACAGATGAAAGACATGTTCACCGATGAAGAAGTGCGGATGATCAATATGAACGGGGAAAAACATGGAACGATCACGCCACGCATCAACGATAAAGAGAACTTTGAAGTCACCACTCTAAGAATTGATGTTGTAACCGACGGACGACGTGCGGAAGTTCAATTTACATCAGATTGGCGACTCGACTCAAACAGAAGAGATCTCACTATCAATTCTATGTTTCTCGGTAAGAGAAATATTTCTGTTTGAGTTTGAAAACTTTCGATTTCTTCTATATTGACTCATTATAAAAATTGAAGGATTCGACGGAACTGTCTACGATTATTTTTATGGATATGAGGATTTGATGGCGAAGAGAATTGTGTTTGTTGGCGATGCTGACACTAGAATAAAAGAGGACTATTTGAGAATTCTTAGATATTTCAGGTATAGAGTTTCAAACAGCTTAATATATTATTGATTGATTAATGCAGGGGTTTTTAAACTTATGTAGTCCGAGGATCCCCTATTAAGCAACATCATTTTGCGGATCCCATCCCAACCTTAGGCAATTTACATATTCAAATTCTAACCTTTGGCCCTCAATATGCGCAGTTTCCTATTATGATTTCACTATTACGCTGCATGTAGGCAGAGAACATCATAGTTTTTCAATTGAAGGTTGGTATTTCAACCATGATTTCTAGATGCTGCGTAAAAGTGAAACTATATTTCAAAATATAAGCATAAATTTCTTTAATTACGTGATGGATCATAAACTTTTTGAGGCCTTTTGAGCTTATAGGTAATTACGCCACTGGTAATGTATGTTGACTTCCCATCTCCTCCCATAAGCTCGGGAATTAAGTGGACAAATCTTAATGCAATTGACAACTTTAACAACTTCATGCTTTTTACAAATCTTTTGATATATTTTTGGATGCAATTACAACTGCAACCTGGAGCTGTTTGCAAAAACTCGGCCTTATTGCTGTGAAACATCGCCAAACACTCGATTGAAACATCATCACAACGCTGTTTTGGTTTCACCATGAGCAAATGCGGCATTCATCTTGGGCACAGCTTTTTCATGTCCAAATTTTCAGTCATTATGCGATGTACAGTATTATTTGAAAGGCCTACCATGTCTGCTACTCGTTTCGGCTCTGCAGTGAGATATCAATTAGAAACAACAGAGACTCCTCACTCTTCTTCGCGAGTAGAGCTCAGTCACACTGTCCGTACATCTTTCTTCTTTTCTCCACAGTCCACACTTTGCAATCATTTTTTATAATTTTGCTGATACCCAGTAATTGTTATGCAGACCCCCAGGGTTCCACAGACTCCAGTTTAAGAACCTATGGATTAAGGTATTTAAATTTATTGACCAAAATCATTTTTTTTTCAAGGTTTTATGGCCGCATTGCAAAAGATTCCGAAAGTCATGATAACAACAACCTCATCTCAATTAAAAACAACACCGCCGGCTTAGAGGCCATATCTGGCGAAAGAATTTGGATGGAATTAAAAAAGATCTTGTCTGGTAATTTTGCTGGAGATTTGTTGGAATTAATGATCGAACTTGGAATGGGAAAATACATGGGTGAGCTAATTGTCGTTTTATCTTAAATATTAACGTGAGTATATCAAGACTTACGATTAAATATTTATTTTATAGGTTTACCGGAGGATCCTGATATAATTGAATTAAATAAAGTATGGAAAGATAGTAGACATCACGGATTACATCCGATTACTCTGCTGGCGTCAATATTAAAAGATATTGACGACGTCGTAGCATTGAATAATAGATTAAAATTCTCGACTTACGATAGGGATTTAGCATATTTTATTGTAGAACACAGAGAATACAAAATATCCGACAATCCTTTACTGTGAGTAAGAGATACGCATTTATATTATTTTTTTAACCATGTTAATGATATTCTATTATCGATATTTTCCTATTTTATTTTCAGACCATATCAAAAACTCTTATTGAATTCTAAAATGAAACAAAGCATTGCCAGGGAGTATATAGTCGAAGTGTTGAAGTATAGAAACGATTCGAAGTTATTGGAACAATTCAATAATTGGGAGCTTCCTAAATTTTTCCATATAAGTGTACCAATGATGAATGAAAAGGGCGCAACATCGCCCAAACTCTATAGTTATATCATAAACGAATTAAAAAACCATTGGGCTGATCACAATTTTGATTTATCAATCGAAGAAATTGTCGAACAAATTCCAACAATTATTGCGGATGCCCCGGACATTCTTAAAAATCCTAAGAGAAAGAAAAATTAAGTTCGTTTTTCAGCATTATTTATTAATACAGAGTATATAAATACAAGAATACACATAATAAATGTAATAATGTGATTAAATATATTGTTTACATTTATTTTTATTTATTCATACAGCTATATTAAATAGAAACTTGTCGAGTGCCACTTAATTTGGCCGTTCTTTTGATATTTAAAGACTAATATAATGTGCGATTTTCCCACAATCAGTATAAAGACAATTTATAATCTGCATGATCATATCAAAGCTTCGATTCAACGATACAAAGAAAGCAGAACAATTATACACATTAAGCTTATGTTAAATATGCGCGTCATCTACATTATACTTATTGGTTTAAATATCTGTCGCTACAGTTGCTTTGGAATTTTACATTCTATCTCGTTACGCAAAGTATTCGATATGCTAATATAAATGTTGAGTGGCTGGATTTAAATTACATACATGGCTGAAATGTGTTAAAATACTAAGCACTATATCGTAAGATTTTTAATGTTATTTTTGCTATACACTTAAAAACGTTAATTGTTCAGTTTATTCTGACTGGTTTTGCCGTCTGGACGTGTATAATTTTTGCAGAAAAAAAACTCTTTTCACCTTTGCGGAGGTGACTGCGTTGTCGAATGAAAATGCAGAAAGTGTACAAACACTTCAATATCGATACCCTTTGATTTTGTAAATTTTACTGATAAATTTCGATTATTAGCGTACGATAATATGAAATATGATTTACTTAACGGGGAGTGCACAAGCAAAATGATTTTATTGTGCTCAGTGTTTAAAAAAAATGTTTTTTTGCCATAAGCAATCTATAAATAAGAATGTAGTATAAAAATATATTAATGTATGACATTTATATGATCATTGTCATCGTCATCGTCGTCGTCATCATCATCATCAATATCGTCATCGTCGTCGGCCGATAGATCTATCGGAGAGAAATCGTCGTCGGATGGATGCTCGCAATATTGAGGTGATAAAATCTGAAATTATAACGGCAACGTTGATTACATCTATCAATAGGATGTTAAGATTGAAATTAGCGTATAAAAAATACATAAAATGCTTCACCTTCTGGAGAAGATGGAAGGCCATCTCATCGTCCGTTAGCTCTTGATTTTGAAAATCAAATAAATTAATTCCGATTGGAATTTGAATATCATCTGTGTTATTTTCATGATCGTTATTTACGACCGGTTTGATAACGCCGGTTGCATTATCATTTAGGTTGTCTAATCGTTTTCTTATTTCTTTATCAATAGCAGATTTAGATTCTTCGAGTTGACACTCTTCCATGCACTGTTTCAAAAGATCATCACATTTTTGTTGATCTGTTCTCGTATCTATCTTTGGCAAAATTGACTGAAATTTCAATAGATTTTCAAGCATCAAGTTTAATAACAATACATAATTTACGATCATGCTACTTAAATTAATATATCATAATATGATATTAGTAAATTTCTTTATTCTAAATATATTTTATAAACATCTTGCTTAATAAGAGGAAAATGGGATATTTAATTTGAATGCTATAAGACGATACGAACAAGTAATGGGATAGATATTTATTAAAACAATTTGATAATTTATATATTTTAATTTGAAAATAGTGTATAAAATAGCTCATAATATAAAAGATGTTGAAGTCATGTACAATCACAATGAAGTTCATTCCAAATGCTCATAATTTAAATAATTTTTTTTCTTCGTGAACATCAACATGATTGTAAACACGTTTACAACAAATATTCAAAAATAATTTGCATTAATCTTACTCAAATATACAATAGAAATATACATATATAAAATTTGTAAAAGAATTACATAAAAAATTGTAATAATACGTGCAATTGATCGACTAAAATAGAAAAGAACGTACTGGAATTTGCTAAGCCATTACAAAATACTTATGGGATCACTTTAATACATCGAGATCAAATAGTCATGAGAATTTCAAACTAATAATAATATGCATTTTAAGATTTACTTACGAAATGACTGTGATAATGAACTAATCTGACGACGTAAATCTTATTATTATAGATTATGATTTTCGCGTGAATTTCCAGATAATCGATTTGAATCGTAATGACTATCTGATGTAAAGCTAGCTGTGATAAAACAAGGGAACATTGAGGGATTGCTAAAACACGATTTTAAACGATCATAGTTATGAACAGTCAAATATTTGGTTAAATATACTTTATTAAATTGGCTACATTTAGCTTTTAAAGCAAATAGAGCTTCATAGAAGGTACTACTTTGATATAGTTTTTCAAGCTTTGGGAATGGTTCAAAAGTGTAACAGTTATTCACATTTTTTACAAAATTAAACTCAAGACATTTAAGTTGCTATTTCAATAAATAAACGACGATATATAATATAAATAGAGGCTTCAATAAAAAACGGTGCATATTGAAATGGGCGAATATAGCGAGGAACATATCATGAAAGTTGTTTATTACATACTCGCTATATAATTTTATATAAAGAAAGTGTATAAAATTGTGAAATGATCGCAGGAGTGATGTGTTCTTGGTTGAAGTTCAGTCGATAAACTAGGGCGGAATATTACTATGGTAGAATTTAATTAGAACTCTAAACACGGATAATTTCTAAATTGATATACAGTGGAAGCTCGGGTTATGAGTGTTTCTGGTTCTGGTCTCGGGTTACGAGAGCTAGTCAAAATTTGTGTCAGACACTCATCATTTGTGCGAATGCGAGGGTCGGCAAGAAGATAAAGATCTTGTTCATTCTTCGGAGAACCCGTGAGCATTCAAGGGGTGCAAAGTGCGCAAGGACGGACTGCCTGTTATGTGGAGGTCAAACAGCAGGGCGTGGACTAACGAAGAACTGTTTACCGAATGGATAGACGCGACTGCTAGTCCCGAGATAAAAAAATACCTGCTGAATAATAATCTTCCTCTGAAAGCCATGCTAATTATGGATAATACTCCTGCTTACGGTCTGATCAGTAAGTTATCTCTAACTTCAAGAAATTGTATACAAAGGGGCTTTTCAAACTCTGCTTCAACGTCAACGAGAGCACGCGGCTTACCCTATGAGAGTTTTGTTAAAATCACTCGTGCCTGAAACTCACAGGGTGTCTCAAGAAGAGCACCAAACTCTGCATAGATAAAGGTGTAGCCTGATATGCTTTTAGAACGAGATTTCGAGGCGTTTGTGAGTGAAAAGCAGCCTGTCGAAGAAATTGTGTCCCTGGACAAATCTAGGCTTTGAGGTAAACAAATTTGATATCGAAGAACTCGTTGTAGAACATAGCAAGGACCTCAGCATCGACGCGTTGAAGAAATTGCATGAATAATAACACCGTCAACTAAAGGAGGCTCTGTCGAGAGCAGATGAAGAGAGGGAGAAAAATAAACTGTCGACAGCAGAGATTAAAGCTCATACTTCGATGTGGTTAAAGTTGCAAACATTTATGGAAGAAAATCATCCAGATAAAGCAGCAGTTATTAGGGCTATTCATTTATTTAATGGTGTTGCTATGGCTCATTTCAGCAGAGTTTTGAAAAGTCTACAAAAACAACGTGTTGATTGAAAAATTCTTTAAGAGAAGAGTTAAAGACAGTGAGCCTAAATTATCTAAAAAAGTAAGTCAGTGATTGTGAAAATGAATCCATTGATTCTCCCGAGATACAGTTGATCGAGGGAGACAGCAACAGTGACAAATCCTCCTTTTCTTCGCCACCCCCCAAATGCCATAAAGTACCATGACTAAATAATCGTTTTAATCTTTTACACTTCATTAACATTATTATAGGTATTATTAAATAATATTTTTTAAATGGATTTGTTTTCACAGTAATATTTTTGGGGGTCCAGAACGAATTAATTGCATTTCCATTATTTCTTAGGGGAAAACTCGTTTTGGGTAACGAGTTTTTCGACTTGTAACCTGAGGTTCCACTGTATAATATTTTTTAATGTATATTATTATGCAAGTAGTTCAACTTTTTTTTTTAAATTGTGCTGCACACGTATAAATAAGTTATAGCAAAAAATGAAATAGAAGTCCATTTTCAAGATGTTATAAGAGTCCACCTTTTAAATTTTCTGCAATTAAAAGAAATTATAGAAATAATAAATAACATTGTATATCTAATACTATATCGAATTAAAAGAACTTGACTTTTATTTTGATGCGTACATACGTAACCTTATTTATTCACTAGTTTCTAATTTTGCGCAGAACGCAAACATGTCACATAGCTACTGATTGCTAGTTTAACAATCAACGTAACAAGCACAATTAAATATTAATAAAGATACTCTATAGACCTCGCCGGGGTGTGGTAGGGGAACTTCCTTATTTGAAATGCATGCCCTGTAGCAACAGTTATTCTGAGAAGGGAGGAATGGTGCTCCCATGACCATGGATTTTTGAAAAAACTCACACAGCATGAACGTCGATGAATCTTTTACAAGAACACTTCCCTGGACACCTCGTCTCTTTGCGGGGCGATCTTCAGTGGTTGGTGTGCTCGTC
Organism: Stenopsyche tienmushanensis; assembly: GCA_008973525.1. Taxonomy (NCBI): domain Eukaryota; kingdom Metazoa; phylum Arthropoda; class Insecta; order Trichoptera; family Stenopsychidae; genus Stenopsyche; species Stenopsyche tienmushanensis. The sequence goes on from WACJ01000192.1 coordinate 513,755, forward strand.
TGATTTAGCTCTGTGTGACATTTTTTACCGGGCTATCTGAAATTCCTGGTTTACACCGATCGTCCAAAGGCCCTGACTCAACTGAAGAACAACATTGAAGCTTCTATCGACAACATATCCGTTGATATACTTCAAATCTCGACTCAATCTCAATGCATTGATCAGAACGGGACCCACCTTAATGATATAATTTTTCACTGTTTGTGCTATTCATTTTTAAAATAAGGTAGTTTCCCCGCCGCACCCTGCATATATATTATAAACAAGCATGACTGAAAATAATAATACCTTTGTATTGGAAGCTGAAGGTTCATCACGTAGCTTTGCAAGTCTTTCTTTGATTTCTTGATCAGATGGTAATGGATATTTTTTTCTATCGTCTCTTAATTTTTCCAGTCTTTCTGCGATTTCACAATCGGCTTCAGACATGCCCCTTTTTAACTGTTGCATTCTGCTACTGTGTTGATAGAGTGTTATCGGTGGTTTTGAAGGGTTGTCTAAACTTTCTATTCGTCTATAAATATATAAAATAATTTCAATAAAACAACATAATAAACAAATTATAAGTGCACAAATGTGTACATTTATCATACCTTAAATATGCTTTTGGGGGTTCAATTTCATTGGGATCGACTTTTTTATTGGGATTATCAGCCATTTTTTTGCACTTAATACACGCCTAAAATACAGTAAATTTTAATAAATAAAATTTCAAAAGGGACCAACAGTTTTTGGAATTGGAATAAGAATTAAATGATTCTACCTTTTTAGATTTGTTTAATTTTTCAATATGTATTTTATTGTTTAAACAATTCTTGCAATATGCAAATCCACAACCAGGACATGCATGCTAAAATATAAAAGCAAAAATTAGGATTTTATGATAAAATAAATTGAAGAAAAGCGAGAAATAATTATAAACATATTTTACGAAATATAACGTATAGTGTGCAAAGCAAAGGACACCACAATGAAATGCTATTTTGTTCACAGTAATTTATAATTAATGTGAACAAACACAAATAAAATACTATGTAAAACAATAAAAATATACCATTGTTCAAATCACAACTAGTTGGGTTTAATGTAACAAAATCATGGCAATGATTTCAAAGGTTTAATATAGGAACAATACAAGTTAGAATATTAAAAATGATGTTTCACACGATAATGTTAAAGAAAAGAGACACTTTTTATTCACTCAAACTTCAAAAGCGTTTGGGGTCTTCCTCTCCTAATCTTTCTGTTCAAACATACAGAGCAATCTTTATTTTTCACATATTCACAGTGCTGCAATATATGCCGTTTCCTATTAAGCCTTTCATCTTTATCTGACGCAGATGGTCTTTCTGTTTTTGAAGACGCTCCTTCACGAAAATCACCTACAAGTTGTTCGAACCAACATAAAATGTGACATAGGCGTTCTGTTTTCTTTTCTAACTGACATCTTATATCATCATCGTAGTGCAGCCACTGACAGTCCACTACAGAACTATGGGCCTCTTCAATATCCATTCATAGGAAGGGGTTACATCCATTTCGTCTGTGTCATACATTCACCTCCTCATTCGCTCGATATTGAAGGTAGCATTACCACCGAGTTTTATTTTGAACGTTCACCCAACGGGTATCCTGAGTGAACGTATTGACGAATGCTTTCACAACCATATTGATAGGAGTGTGGGAGGTTTTTTAAAGACTGAGCAGTTTTCTTTGCGAGACAGTGGAAAACTACTCTAGACGACGGAAAGGGCTTTCTGGAATGTAGAGTCCAGTCCCTCCTTTCCTCGCTAAGGCATTGACGGGGCAGAGTGAAGATATACGTGACGATTAAGTGCATCTTGGATTCGCTCCTACACCAACTGAGGGTGTCTCCCCGTCACCGGACAACTTAGCTGAGCGAATTTGAGACTGACTGGCTTCCTAGTTGGAAACATTGTTGAGATGCCTTTTAGCTTCTTTATGGGACCATTACCAATCATTTTGACATGGTTTTTCATAGCAAATGTTTTAAAATGTGGTCGCTAAACACACTTATAGATTTGAACTCTAATGACTAATGGCACTACCTACAGATCCAAGGATGGACATGCAAACAAAATTTGATTTAATCAATTATATATTTAAATATTAATTGTAGATTATGTTATAACCTGTATTTTTTTTTTTTTTTGGTAATTTTGAATGAAATAATTTAATTGAAATAAAAGCATGATACTGAGCAAAAACAGTTAACAAAGAATAAATAAATAAGTGCACAACAGACCATAACTAATATAAAATCAATGTAAAAATATGTATTTTATGTAAAATGACATCAAATTGCAAATATTAATATATCCAATACAAATAACAACATACGTTGATCACTCATATGAAAACTTATACATCCTAAAACCGAAAATTCCAGTAGATCTCACCTCTTTTTTAATAACAGTAAACTTTTTAGCACACCCGTAACAAGACATTTATTTTTGGGATTTACTTTTTGTAATAACAGAATTAAACTGAAATTTTCATTAAAAAGAAAATTAAATTATAACATGATCAACAGAATAGATATTTGTATAAGCATTCTAGGCGATAATAACAGAAATATTATATCAATACATTGCACTACTTTATTTCATACCATAAGACACAGAAAAATGCAGTGCTTTCATTCCAATTTAAAAAGAAGACTATTATAAAAAATTAATACAAAAAATGTTTTTCCTTGCTTAATTAATAGCATTGCGTTTTATACGAAATATTTTGCTTCCACTAAGTGAATATTTAACAATTAATAATATGAAGGCAGAGGTCTCGCAGAATGACAGCACTACAACTATTTCAAAATACATTACCGTTTCTTATAAACGATGAAGACAAATAAAAATTAAATTATACACTAATAAAGTAATATTAAACGCAAACATAATGATTGAACTATTACGAATTTAAAGCCGATTATTACAGCTTTAAAGATGACTAATAGTTAAGAAGGAAAAATAATAATATAGAATGTCTACGATCTAAATTCTAAAAGAAGTACTGATTTTGCTACAGCGACATAGACTACAATTTGTACCTCTAATCTGCCACAAAAATGATCAATAACGATAGACTATGACTGTACACATCTGTCAGTATATGTACATTTGTGTCAAAAATAATTGGTCTAAGCACTCAATAATATGTGCATTGTTTTGTTTACCATTGCAAATATTCGTCATTTTCAATTTTTATAAAATAAACAAAACTAACAGTATCGTCAATAAAATACTATTATTGGTACTTATGTAAATATATTTACATTCTCTTTCATAGAAAATATTTTTAAGTCTAAAAAATTATACAAGTTTAATTATTTTACCCTTTAATTGCCACCTATAAAAAACCAAAATTGTCCCCATACCACCTTCAAATATTGACGCATATGGTTTGTAGGGATGCGTCTTTTAAGCGCTTGACTGGTTAAAATTATTATTTTTTAATGTTGTATATTTATCAACTCTCAAGAATTTTCTTTAGAAACCAATAAAACGTTTAAAATTATATCGTTCAATGTAAAATTACATTGCATGATGAATCATTTGTAATAATTGGGTTTATTTTAAACGAGGCTTCGACCAAAAAAATATTTTGTTGTATAGGTTGACTTGAAGGTTTTTCTTTTTTAAAATTGTGGTTTACGAATTAAACAAGACTTTTTCGGCAACCTTCGACTACTTTTCAACTTTAATTTTGTTATTGATGCTTTTATTTTTAGATTATTGTCAATATTTATGATATCCTTGCAATAGAACAACGAAAATAAAACCAGATCTTTGAAACTTTTATAAGAACATTATTTGAAACATACTGGTTTTTACCGTATGTACAATGTTTACTTTCAATTGATCAACTGTCTTGAATATTTAATTTATTAAAATAGAAGAGAAAGTATGAAGAGAGAAGAAACTCGGACACAGGGTCGACCGAAGAAACCTGCGAAATCATCAAGCTGATGATTGCCGAGTACCCGGAACTAGTACTAGGTGCACTAAATGCCTGCCTGACGGAGAGGCTAGTATGGCGTTAGTACCGAAACTGGGGAAGGCGACAATGAGCCCGCTGTGCATGCTGGATGGTCTCGGAAAGACACTAGAGAAGCTGCTTTTCACAAGGATCCAGGCGATAATTGAAGAGAACCCGTCAAATAGGCAATATGGATTCAGACCGGGCCGATCCACGATTGGAGCGATACAGAGAGGAGAGACGCAGTCAAAAGAAGCAGATGTTGTGATGGTCACGTCGGACATCAAGAATGCGTTCAACACTGTCAGCTGGGAGTTGATCGTTGGCACGCTCAGGAAAAACTTCTGAGTTCCGGAGCACGCTCGAGCTCATCAACGACTACTTCAGAGACCGATGTGTCCATCACAACGAGACTAATACGACAAAGAAATTGGAGATGGCCGTTCCATAGAGATCAGTGCTGGGGCCCACACTATGGAACGTCCTCTACAACAGCCTGCAGGAGTTGAAAATGCTATAAGGAGCAGAACTCATTGACTTCGCGGATGATGTCGCACTGCTGGTGACAGCTCGGCATCCATGGGAAATGGAGGTGACGGGCGCCAAAACCCATGCCAGATTCAACGCGTGGATGCGGGAAAATCTATATGGTATAACAAGAGAGATTTGAATGGAAGTGATTTGGATAGGTTTTTCCGTAATACATTTCATCACAATTAAAATAGTTATTTCATAAACTTAAAATAATTTAATAAAAACAATATATTTCTGTACAAAATTTCATATATTAACATACATTTTGTACAAAAAGCACTCACAAAACGTTATCAAAACTTGGACATTTAATGCATGCATGTTGATTAACTCGAGGATAAAAATATGATTGCTAAAACCATGTACAAATACATTCTAATTAATTAGTATAATCCCTCACAAAAACATTTGATTTATTTTGAAGTAATAACATTAAAATAAATAGCTTTATATTTAAATAATAAAAAATATATAAAAGCAACATCAATGATAAAATTTTCCATATAAAATAATATTTGTTGGACTAGAAAATGAAGATAATAAAGGATTCAAAACTGTACTTCATGGATATAAATATTTCATAAATGGGATTCTTTAGAAAGTACTATGTTTATTAATATAACAATTTTTACTTTTTGAGGGAAAACATAATACGTAATTGAGCATTTATGAAAATATACAAGAATTCAATATATTTATAAATAAAAACCAATAACAACCTAATTGCAGTGAGACTTTCTTACTATAATGTCTTTAATTTGATAAGTCCATTTTTATAATCTCACAACCATAAACCATAAAAAATATATATTTCATTAAAAAAATGTTATTAGTTTAAATAAATTATTAGTTAAAATACTACCCGATAATATAACAGATATAAAATTGAATATCATTTCAATATATTTTCATGTGTGACGACAAAATAATATTGGCACAAAAGTATATTATTGACTATATATGGATTGGTTTATCCTGAAATGCGCTATGAAAAAAATAGCCCCAAACTTTAGAAGTGGTATGTTAACATTTATATCAAATTGATATTATGTATGTTATATTTCACATTTTCAGATATTGACTATTAAAAAAAAGATGCATCTTAACCCTTTCAAATTGGAGAACATACACACTATGCTCTAATGTAAATCCGCTTTTCTGTCAGCTCCGCCACAGCGTGTAACAAGCTTCAAAATGAACCAGGCTCAATAAATGAACCTTAACACCATGTTGAATTTGCATGATATCTGCTTTCTGTTGTTCAGCTATTGTTGCATATTCATGTGTTGCGAAAATAAAAGGACAGGGTTACCGTGCAAGCCTGCCATTTTACTTCTAAAGGAGTAGATTTTGCAAAGGATACTCGGCTAATGACGCCACTCCTGAACAGTCAAGGGGGAATAATAAAATTGGTCTACAATAAGAATAACGCGAATATCTTAATAATCAAAACAAACGCTTGATATCAAGACAACACGACCAAAAGTCGTCTTATCTTTGTTGAAAGAGCTTAATATGATAGCGATTTCAGTTAATTATACCTAGTGTAGGGGTACCTTTACGGCACAACTTTGCCATCGATGCACGAGTGTATGATGAGACACAAGACACCCGTCTCTGTCTCACGATTTCCGGTCTGATAGGGTTAAACGATGAAATATATTATAACACCAATCCTTTGATTGCATAGAAACGTATACATCACAAATTAAAAATAAACACATAAAAACATAATACTGTTCCACATTAAATTTTTATTTATAAAATTAAAAACTTTAAATAAAATAATTTAATTGCGAGCTTATAACTTAAAAGTTGATACAATATTAAATTGAAATCGATGTCATATAAATGCAATTTTATATAATTCAATTTAAACGTATAGGTAGTCCGGTGATTTAGCAGTTGAATTCGGGGTTTTGATTTTTCTGGTTCGGTTACAGTTTTTGATTTGGATGATTCATTTTTGAGTTTTTTAAAATGTTTTTTGAATTGAAAATATATTTTCTAACATAATTTAGAACATATTATTACTTCTTTTATAATACACATTCTACATAAATAGTATTGTCGAATTTACTCTCTTCAATTATTGATAGATTTATTAGTTAATGTATTATTTTCCATTTCTGCTTTTACATAGGTGTTATGAATTTACAATTTATTTAAAGAAATTTCTTTCTAGATAATATCTACAACTTTAGAGTTATCATTCAGGCAACAAATATAAAATAAATAATTAATTGTAGGTAAAATAATTAGAACTAGTAGTAGTATATAATTTATTAAATGAAAGGATATCGACTTGAAGTTTATCAGTTGGATGTTCGGGAGTCCCAGCTTAAATTATATAAATTAAAATATGGTAGTCCCAGTCTGCATACATAGCAAATATATTGGAAGAGATAAGCTGAACAAAATATATAATAATGATTTAAGATTACAAGCTGGAACTTGGGCTGACAACAATATTATCTGAAGTCTTGATTTAACAGGATGAACGAGGAGTAAAGATTACATTATTATCAGATGAATACAACCAAACAAATACTGCCCACAAATGGTGGAGATATCATTTCAACATAAAAATCAATTTCGGGTTTTGTCCCAACAAATATAATGATATTTCAGTTCAGTTCCAGTTTGAAGCCCTGATTGAATTTGTGAATACGTTATGAAAACCATCTCAAAGTGGTCTTCGATTATAAATACATACTTCAATTAATTTTTCAGATTACTGAAAAAATCTAATGGTTATATTTGTTCATAGATCTATAAAGATCATTTTCCACAAAACATAAAACAAGCAAATTCATATTGCGATATATTATTTTAAATGCGCAAATCCTATTTTTGAATCTTATGATGAACGATAAAATAATATTTTTGAATAGTTGCTCTGAATCCAATACAGAAACATAAGTTAAAATATTAATGATATAATAATTTCAATAGCTTCAACTTTAAAAAATACTCGATATCTTTTTATGGTGTTAAAATATATCTTTAAAAATAAAGAGATTACCGTCATATTAGTCTCAAAAAGATCTTTATAACACATGTTTTAAACATTGATTTGCAAAAAATGCATTTTTCTGTTGCGTATATGAAACATTTCATTACGATTTTTCTGCTTGATATAATATTAGAATATTTTTTTGAATTGTTCTCTCACTCATACATTCCATGTATTTAAAGTCATGAACCAGTCAATAATATTTAAATAATACATGAAATTTTAATCATATAACTGATTTGTTAATTAACTAAATGGGTTCAAATACTTTTGTTCTATAGTCTTGAGAGAACTCCTGTTTGGTTCATAATTACAGGATTGCTAGAGCTAACCAAAAACTTCATGTCTGGTAATACGATTTTGATCCAATTTGTGGTTTTTGTCATCTGGTCTGGATCAACTCTATATAGAATTCCATTATCTCTGTAATTGTGAATGAATTATTAATATGTATACGGAGTTTCAGCAGATATTTTTAATGATTACAAAATTCCTTACGTTTTTTGTTTGATTAAACAGCCTTCTGCTACTAAACCTTGTAAACAATTTGAAATAGTATCCAAAGAAAGACAGTAAGGATGAGTGTTATTCTTATTCAACAATTGCCATTCCAAATCTTCTTGAATAGATTTTATGAGGAATTTTTCCTCAGCAGAATATTCCTTTAATTACCGAAATAATAATAGTATCAGAAATAATCATATATTGGGTGTGTGAATAAGTTCCCGCCGTTTTTCGTGAAAATAAATCTTTTATTTTAAAAAAGTAATAATAAAAGCAAGCCAATTAAAATATTGCTCATCGCTAGCCACTACTTTTGCCCATTTTTCTGGCAGCATTTGAATTCCACGTCGAAAAAACCACCCGTCTTTAGAGGCTATCCAAGAATCAATCGATTATTTGGTATCTTCCTAAGAAGTGAAATGCTGCTCGGCCAGGCCATAAATCATCGATCAGAAAAATGATAATCGGAAAGAGCAATGTCGGGAGAGTACTGTACACGGGATAAAACTTCTCCTTTCATCATATCCAGGTAGGTTTTGACCACTGATGCAACATGCGACCTAGCGTTGTCATGATGCAAAATCACCTTGTTGTGTCTTTGGGGATATCGTGGCAGTTTTTCCTTTAAAGCTCGGCTTAAAACAAATCAATTGCTTTCGGTTTGGGATTATCGTAATATATCCATTTTTCATCGACAGTCATGATACGAGGTAAAAAATCTGTGTCAAAGGATTCATACAGAAGATAACGGCTTTAGGCTGCTCGAATTGCGACTCGTCTCCGTGGCTAGGCACTATAAATGACTGAACCGATACGAGTACCACGAAGAAGGGGTAGCTTCTGCAGGCCGTCATCTGCTGCAGCCATCTTTAAACTGAGTTTGGACTCGTGGTGGTAGTGAATCCGCAGTAGTATTTTTTTGAATTTAGTATAATCTCTTTCCTTCTTCATTCAACGCACCTTTGGGTGCATGTTGTCTGAAGCTGGTTTTCTTGCGGAAACCTTGTCTCCTCTAGAGGGTACAGAGCAAAAAGGGTGGGCGCCTCTGCGCATAGTCTTTTCCGTGGGGTTAAAGATTAATGGATGACCCTCTCCATGTGGCTAGTCATGCAGCAAAGCTGGCAATAGGGTCGATAATATAGATCTTTCAAGTCCGTTAATCGCTGTCTATCGTCTGTCATATTTTCTTTTTTGCCATTGGAGCAGCTGTTTACATGCGAAAAGACGCCTTTCCACATCTCTCGGCTTCAAGACGTAAGACACCCAAGATCCTTCCTTTTGTAGCACTCCAAATGCCGTTAAGACGTTTCGAAACTGTTAATTTTGCAAGTTTAAATTGTGTTTCACATGGATCATCTTCTAACTTTTTTGGGGTACCACTGCTTTCTTATTAAAATCATTATTTTTAAAGTGATTAAATCAATCTCTGCATGTTCTTTCTGCAGAGCATGATCAACATAGGTTTCTGCAAGGATTCTATGTGCTTCGTCTGCAGATTTCTTTTGAATAAAGTAGTGCAGTAAAATGCCCTATAAATACGATTTACTAGGCACAAAATTCTACATCTTTCACGCTATGAAAAAGAAACGTTGTTTACACTTTTAACGGAATGATGTACACTGATTTTAAAGTTAAGTTATAGTACTTTAATATAGATGCAACACCACTTAAGCTATTTAGCGTCTGATGGTGAAACGGCAGTAATTTATTCACACACCTAATAATAGTGTTTGTTAAAACTAAATTTAATTAGGAAACAAATATGTTATAGAATGAATTATACTTTAAACACAAATTAAAAATGTGGGTTAGTAAAATTTACCTTTGAAATAACTAAAGAAGATCGATACAAGCACGTTATGAATGGATACATTAGCGTTCGTAAGAGAATTTGTAATTCATTGTTATTTCCTAGAGATATTTCACTTTCATCATTGGTATATTTTAAAACATCTGTTTGCTTCATCCTTATTAAACAATCTTCAAAATCCTGTATTGTATTGGAAAGTAAGAAAAAAACTAGCTTATTATACACATCTACAATTTGATTTAAATTAAAATTTAAAAAAAGTGCCACTCACAGATGAGAAAGTTCTATCATTAATAGGAAATTCATTTTTGAACAGCGTCCGTAAATGCTTATATTGCTCCAACAAGTTACCTAAAAAAAAACCAATAGACTTTGTTTAAATAGAGGATTATTAAAAAGGTTGTTGAATACACATTTAATAATATATGTATGAACATTATATTTGATTAATCCAGATTTCACCACAAGATACAATAATGCGTATAAGAACAAAATGAAGAAACCTTTTTTCTGAGATTGTCCTGCTATCAGAAGATAAATGAAAGCCGATGTTGTTATCGAAAATAAAACAGGATTAACGTACAGTTGAAGCATCATAATCGGGATTACTGTCGACATAGTTTCCTCACTAAGTTGGTGTCCTATAAAAATACGAAAATATTATCAATATTGTTTAATTGTTGTAAAAGCATGGTCCATTACAAAGATATTCGAATATTCAAAAATATAACCTTTCATTTTCTTTTTGATTTCTTCAGTCAATGAAAACTGCGTCGTATTAACGAGCCTCATTTTTGAGTCTTTATCAATTCGTACCAAATTTTTATGAGTCTCCAAAGCCAATTTTATTTGACTTTCTACATCATCTTTGTTATAGTCAAATACATTGCCTCCTAATTTTTTAAGTATAGTTGATAACCAGATAACCTTATCACACAACTCTTCAAAGGTCAACGCTTTGGTATTGTGAAGAGACAGTGTGATGGCAACTGCTGCTAGTTGAAAGGTTGTAATAATAAAAATAGATTGCTGTCTGTAAATAATTTCATGTGAAAATCTCTGTATTAATTTATTTTCTCGGTCCGTCAAACTGTATAATTCCACAGGCTTAATTGCATGAAGTGTTCTATCTAATTCTTTCCCGAAATAATCTTTGGCTGATATTGGATCGCCGAAATTGACATAAACATAGCCAAAGTTTTCACTCAATATGCTCAAAGCTTTAAAAAGCCCCTATAAAAACATAAACTTAATGAATTATACATACTGTAATAAATTTAACGTTATATGGATATGATAATATTAAGTTTACTTACCGACGTTGATTCTTTGGGTTTGGGTACGCCTAACATTTCGTATGAAAAAAGCTTTTCTTCTAAAACTCGATCGTAATTTATACTGACCGGTACAAAAGTTACGTCAGGAATTTCATTAATAAATAAAGGTTCCAACACCATTGACATAAAGCCTAAAACAAATTTTCACATTAAAGCATTTTTTTATAAACTTAATAATGTTTATTTGGTATTTTGTGCATAAATTATACAAATTAAAATTAACTTGTTGTATAAAAAATATACAGTACCATATTTTGGGGCCATACTTTTCTGGCTTCGGCTTCGAGTTCCTTCTATGAAAAAACTAAGCGGTGCATGATAATTAGTGACTAATGTACGCACGTATTGTCTAAATACTGCTCCATAAACTTTGTCAGTCGCAAAAGTTCTTCTTATGTAAAAAGCACAAGTGTCTCTCATTATACGGCCCATGCCAACCATAGAATGAAAATCTTAAATAAACAATTATAATTTTTATTGATCAACTTTCAATCAAAGAATGAAAATTTAATCATAGAACTGGTTCCGTATGTAATTGAAAAAATATAAATATTTAATGCTCACCCATTCCTGCTGCTACAGCCGGTAATTCAATATCGTAGCAATAGCATATGTAAGTCATTAGAACGAAATCTGCATAGCTTCGATGAGTTGGTACAAATACTACAGGATTGGATCCCATCGAAGCTTTTAGCTGAAATATTAAATAATTTGATGGTTTTAAAATTTAAGTACTGGAGAACATACACTGCTTCGCGTAGGGTTATATTTGAAATATAAACTCATTAACTCACAGCAAAAATTTTCCTTTCATTAACAAAAACGCTTGTGCAAAGCCTGCACAAAACTTTGATAGTGAACATTCCCAATGAGCGGACCACAAACATTTTTTTCTCCAAACCAATTTCTTCCAGCATAGCATAAACTTCTTTTTGTACTTCATTTCTATCTTTATTGAGTGAAGATGAAAGCTATAAGAAACAAACAACATAAAAAGTCAATGTGTTCATTCAAAAGAATGATTATTTAACGACAAAAATGCTATAAATGTAATTGATTAACCTGGTCGAGTATTTTATTAAGTTTTTTGTTTTCAAATGTGATTGATTTGATGTCGGCTGGTGTCAAGAATTTCGATGGTTTATATGCAGGCTGTGGTACCCAATATTTAGTCATAAATCCGACAGTATCACGGTTTTTTCGCCTCGGCTCAATTATATCTCTAAAATCACTCAACAACGGCTGCTTCAGCATTTTGTATTATTTTTATTGAATCTGCAAAATATAAAACAAATATTATTAACAGTGTTTCAATATATTTTTTTTAAAATTCAGATATCCTATCGGTTGAAAAGCTCTGATTTAGATAAGCGTGTCTGATATGAATATGGATTTACTATGAAATACAAGCATTTGTAAAAAAATCAGACTTGATCATAGATTTCAGTGATCAAATGTGATATTTCCATTAATCAAATCCTTTTCGATAATTCATAAATCAGTAGTGTTATAAAATCTTAATCTAAAAGATCATTGATTAAATGAATTAAATAGTAATTACATATGTAAGGATTTATTGATAATGCGTCTTATTTAAATAGATTAAGGTTTGAAATTAATTAGCTGTTATAGCTGTAGCGTATTAATAGCGTTTGTAGACAATATACGGTAAACCCACGGTAATCCAGTGTCCCCTGTAGTCTTATATCCCAATACGAGTTTAGTACACACGTACGGTAAAACTCCATCAATGTAAAAAATGACAGTGTGATTCTAAACCACCTAAATCGTAATTAATCTTTTTGTAAAGTTGGCAAGTGAGTATGGAGTAGGATAAGCCACAATTTACGATACAAAAAAGAACCGCGACAACATTAAAAAGTTCGTCTCCAACATTGATTGGCCATGAAAGCAAAGTTGTTTTACGAGGAGATAAAAAAGAAGACTTTGTAGCTGGCAAGGGATAGTAAAAACACTTCAAAAATCGTCATGGAATACATTCGATGACAGTAACAGGTTTTTATTTTTTATACCTACTATGAATATTATGTTTATGATGCTATTTCTATAATATGAAAGCTTGTGTTGTCTATGTATATCGTACTCCTTTCCAAAAATATTCTGGATTACAAAGGACTTTGCAAAAAGTCAAATTATTACGAGTCAACTTTATAGACATTACATTTTTATCAAGGCAAATGGCAGGAAAGATGGGTTTTCACCAAGAGATTTTTGGAAGAACTATAATACGTTGAAAGAATTACAAAATATTGGAGACTCTTGTAGGCTGAAACAAGAGTCAATAACGAAAGGTTCCTGGAAACAATTATGACCACAAATGATGAGTGATTTTATAAATTCTGAGAAAACATGGGAAATGGACACAGATTAAATAGTTAGCCTAATAAAATAACTAAACTTGGATGTCAATGTCCATTAAATCTCATTCAGTGCTTTTAAATTCTGTCACATGAATATTTAATTAAGCAACAAGAGTTAAACGAAACACATAATGAAAATGAGGAAGAGGAAGCTGATAAAATCGTCAAGACTGTAATAATAAAAAATATGAATGAAGCCTTTATGTACCTTAACAAAAAAAGATTGCGAAAGAATGTAATCCCGTAAGTACTTAGGTTAAAAAAAATGGTTATTCAACCAACTCTTGATATGTTTATAAAGAAAGCAGCTGAAAGCACTTAAACACGGCTCGTTAACTTGATTTTGTATGTTGATTAATACTTTAAAATACAATTTTAATGTATTTTTTTAAATATAAACATTTGCCCAATCACAAATCAATTATGTGCGAAAATTAAGGGCCACCTATGGAGTTTAATTGTGGTGCGTTAAATTCTAAATGATAAACATTTGGAAACACAACTTCACACATAAAAGCCGAAACTTCAATATTAGAATGAGTGTTTTATAGAAAAGTTATCTAAAATCATGGAATAATATCAGTCATAAGATAAGACAATCACTGATAGTAACTTTTACAAAGCGATACTTGATACTATAAAATAATTATTTAGAAATAGTATTTTTAATACTAAACACTATCCCTTCCATTTTAAATATATAATAAAAGCCAGCCGTTCATTTTTGAAATTGCAGCATAAACAAAAGTAATTTAAGATATTTTTTGCTATTTGCACACAGTTTGAAATAGCAAAAAAAAATCTATTAAGCCATGCACACCTTGAATGAGCGCCGAATTGATTACATTATTTTATTGCTTGATACTAGCATTGACATTCCACCTTGTACACAATAAAACATGTTTTCAAGCAGGTTTAACCGGTGATATTAAAAAAGATTCACAAAATACTATAAGACAGGGATTTTTAACTTATGTAGTAAGAGGATCCTCTCTTGAACGACATTTTTTTCGCGGACCCCATGCCATCCCTAGACTTCTTGAATCTTTACTACGTTATAATAAATATTGGTAAAAATATATCGCTGGTTATTTTTATTACAAAATGTAAAATTAATAAAAACAGTGGTAAAAAGCATTTTAAAAATTACTTAATGGGACGGGTGCAGTTGTTTTCTTGAAACCAGAACTGCAATGTCGGGGTCTATGTTGGAATGTTTTATTCAGAGGTCTGTTTCTAGATTGAGTTTGTTTCTATACTTTGATTTCATATATAACAGTACCGAAAAAACCTGTTCACATAAATACAATGTGCATAACGGAATCAAACTTTAGAGTGTTTTATTTGTAAGCGCAGGGTAATCATATCTGAGACGTAACTAAAAGTTTGTGAGTTTTGTAGAATTGTAGTGTCAAAGACGTAGCGCAGAATTCCACGAGAATATCATGTTTGAGTATAAATATTTTATTTAAATTTTGCAGATCCCGGTTTAATCCTAGGCTACAAATCTACGTCGTTTTGACGTATACGTTGATGAATATTGTCTACATATTTAAACCATGAATAGGACTATATCGAAGGCCAGACCCCTGAAGCAATGTGATAAACAATACCAGAGGGACAGAGGAAGGACAAGAAAGGGGTTTAGTCAGAGCCGTCAACCCCCAGGGTATCTTATGCAAGATTCACCTTCACCAGGAAAAAAAGTCTATAGGGCTGTTATCCTTACAATAATAAATTATGGCATTTGCAGTATGTTTTCTAGCATCATTGTGTGAAAAAAATGTTTGAATATTTAAATACCGAGTCTAATTATTGTTTTTCTGGTTTTTCGTTCGCAACGCTATCATGTGCTATAAAATATGCATGATATTTTTCAAATTGACCCAATAAAAACAACTAATCTCCATCATATCACAAAATAAATTGATGCGTGTTATTGAACGGGGATATCCTTGAATTTATTGTAACATATGTAGAAATCAAATTATACATCTTTCATCACGCTTTTTCACAATGAAATGATTAAATCTGCAGAAATTTTAAATCCCTATTCTAAAAGGTTAATGAATTAAAATTTATTTCATGCGTGTTTGCATTCCAGCCTCATTACAAAATATTAAAACGCTTACATATGCTAGCCCCCAGTTTATTATTTCTGATATAAGAAATTACGTAAAAGCTTGTTTGATTTATATATTTTATTGTCTAAAGGCGACTTGTGTGCTCTAACATATTCATGCTAAACTACGGGATCATTTACGGCTTTTGAGCATTTATTCAAGATTGTCACAAATTTATATACACGTCATTAAAATTAGTCGGTGAATAAGTGGTTAAACTGGAGTCGGTGGACCCCTGGGGATCTGCAAAATTATAAAAAACATCTATCTGTACTTGAACAAGATATTTTCGTGGAATTATCATGCGATACGTCTTTGAAACTACACTTCAACTAAACAAACTCACAAATTTTTCGTTACTTCTCAGATCCAATTGATCTGCACTTGTTCACTTATTCGTTTTATGATCATTTATTAAAATAACCAGCGATACATTTTAATCAATATTTATTATAGCATAGAGCCTATGAAATTATTGAGTCAGAAGTTGATCATTTGCACTCGAGGGGTGATGCTAATTCACCATACTCATTGATACCGCAACTCGAGAGGCGATGACTGTTTACGTTCAGTTCCTTCAAAGCAGATCCCTATGCTCTTCTGTATCTTATAAAGTGTAAAATGACACTCCTTCAAATAGATATAAGATTTTCTTATCTGAAATTAGTGTACAACCACAAACCGGACTGCATGTTCGGCACTAATTCGAACTTGACAGTCGTGGCAAAAAGACTACTAAGTTATTGATCTCTATAAGCATTGAACAGGAGTTAGGAAGGATTGCAAAGTTCAAAGAAGCAAAGCATGGCAAAAAACATCAAACCGCATATTATTGCCCTAAAAACCGGCAATTTTGGCAATTGTTTTATGAAATATTAAGTTAGTGGTAAGAAATTCACCAAAAATGCTGCGAAATGTATCGAATTGCTGGTTCGCTGCGCGAAAAAGGTTCTCGAGTCTAAAGGGTTAAGTCTCAAGAACGATATAAAATGTTTAGGATCGGCATGGGGTTTGCACAAAAAATAGTTGTTCAAAACTGGGGTTTTCGGACTACATCTTGGGATTTACAAACTAATATAAATTTATTATACTTTAAACTGTATTTTTTTTTAAAATATGGCCTGTAGGAATAGCTTTCGTTTTTTACCGTGGTAGTTAACCGGTTAATATCAAAATTCTAAGCTCACATAGCACTAATTAATTTTTGGAACATGAGTTGGATGATAACGATTTAATTTATATCGTGTATATAAATTCAAATAACGAAAATTAACCTCGACAAAATACTCACCGGATTCTAAAGATATATTAAAAACTGACTGCAAATGCAATTTCATTACCTCATAGAAATGCACAACAAATTACAATGTGGTAATTTGCAAAACCGGAGCTTTTTAATCAGTTTAAAAGTGTAAATTTAAATCGTATTAATTTGATAATTGATTTCATATTTATTTATTTTTAATCACTCGATGTAATGATTGAGCTTCTCAAAATTGTTTTGGTAATCACGGATCTTATGTTTACCTTATTTTATTTGACAGTCCAATGTATTAATATATCATCCAATATTTTTCACTGATCACGCATATATTTTGATGATATTTCCACACAGGTTTGATATTATGCAACCGTTTTAAGGATATTATTAATTAATTGAGAGATGTTAAGAAAAATAGCACAAATCTATTGAAGCGAATAGTTCAATATGTTCTCCTCGACGGATTGATAACACTATGATAAACTATTAGCAAATGACAAGATTTACAAAAAACGGAGGATCCAATCGATGCAGAGAAACCGGTCCTGATAATAAACTTGGCATTTAAAAAATATAAATGAGTTTTTTGAATGTCACCTTACTAGCGAAACTGCACGCGTAAAATGTATGCGATTGCGATTGACGCTTTCCAAAAATGTCGAAGTTGGTAATGGGTCCAGTTAAGAGGATGAAATGGTACTGCGAACGCTCACACAACGAATACTCACTAATTCTGCAAAAATCAAAGTCTAAATCTCATGACAGAATGCGTTACTTCATAGGACTGAACTCGTTGTCATTGACAGCTGCGCAAGCCGGCGCCTTAAACTAAGTGCGAACGCAACAAAGCATCTAAAAGCTTCAAGCTCGAAAGAGACGAAAGATTAGCGTTTACCTTTTCACATGCGACATGAAGGTTTTTTTTAATGGGGCCTACGAAGGTCAAAGAGCACTAATCTTCGACCAGATGACGATGACATTTTTTCGTTACATTTAAATTAAAAGCCTTAATCGAAATTAAATTCACGAAAAAATTGAAATCATTTTAATAAAAAAAATGCATTTAAAATATCAACATAATTAATTGAAAGTATATACTAGATTTTCCCGTTAGGAATATCGTTTTTTAAACGAAAGAATTAAATTCAAACAAAATATGTATTAATTAATTTCATCGATACAATGTATTTTTCTTCAGTAAATGCAAATTTACTGAAGTATTCCCATCTATTGAATATTTTTTTTATTCCGGAAGAATAAAATTCAATGGGTTTTGATATAAAATATGTTTAAATTTCTTTTTTCACCTCTTCTATGTTCATGATTTTTTCCCCCCATAAATAATATTGAATCGATCTAAATAAATTATAATCAGAAGGAGTAAGATCAGGGGAATAAGGTGAATGTAGAATTGTTTGTCAACTGAGTTCCTTTAATTTGTTTTCGGTCATCTTTGATTTATGGGGTCGTGTATTATCATGTTGCTAAAGAATTTGGCATAGGTGACATAGGCATAGATTTGACCATATGGAAGGACTTTATGGTAGATTATCCTTTTGGAGTTCCACAATACATTTAAAATAGATATTTTTACTGTTAGGCCCGGTCCGGGTTGATTTATATGCCTACCCCTTTGAAAACTATTGTCTTTTGCGTTTTTGGTGTGTCTTTTTTTAAAAACTTTTTCTTCGCGGAATACAGGCAAATGTTTTTTGCAAATCCCACCCACCTTTACCCCATCCACTGAATAATTATAAAATAAAATATATTCAAGTAGAGATAAATGTTTTTTTTATATTTTCGCGGACCCCCGACAATGGCGTCCGTGGACACCACTTTAAGAACCGCTGTACTAGACTATCCCGGGATCAGTCCCGGGATTCCGGAACTGGGATTTTCAATAAGTTAAGAAATTACATTGATAAATTTGATCAAAAAATACTAATAAGTCCATTTGTTTAATATAATATAAAACATAATTTGAAGACGAAAGATTTTTTTTATTTAAGAAAAGATAAAAATACAATTCAAAAATAGGTATCGTCATCAGATATTTAAATGTTAGTTCGAGTTGATGACCGCGTGAGCCCCCATTTTCGTACAACACCATCAATGTGACTGATAAAATTCCTTTCAGCTGAGACACAGACTTAAACTCGCAAAATTCCCGATTTCTCGACAAATTATTTATTTTCGTCGCTGCAGATGGATACTTATATACCATAATACTTTGATGTGATTCGTAATTATATTACGGAGCAATACACAAATTCTGAACCCCGTATCTATTATATCTCATATCGATATTCTCATTATTAGAGTCGAGGTGTAGTAAATACATCACCGGCAGGGAAAGCTTAATATAACAATTTGAAAAACATATATGTACATCCCGGGATTCATGAGCACCTAAAACTGTCCCGGGGTCCGGAATCCCGGGATTCGATTCCTTAGACACAACTGATGATCAAAAAGTAAGTATGAAAAAAAAAACCACATTCCTAACGGGACAATCTATTATTTAAAAACATGTCTGCATCAAATTTAATATCAAAATATAACATTGATAACAGAAAATATAATTAGACATATGTATAACAAAAAATTATATACAACATTGTGGAATATATGATATATGAATATAATGTTTCGTTTATTCATAATGAATTATTCCATGCATATCCCATCGCATACACAAAATAACCTTTTTCATAATCAATCTGGGCGGCTAATTTTTTCGTCGTTTATTATTGTAAATAAATCATTTTTCGATGTCGTTCGATGATGGCGTGCGATACCCATCCTATCCCATAACATCCATCCTATTCGCTTTGCTGATGAGCTTTAAATGTGTTTGCACAGTGGTTCATGGGGATCTTTGCGATAACTCCTCGATTGTTCGCCGTGGATCTGACTCGATTAGGGATTTTAGTGCATCGTTATAAAAAATCGAAGCCCGTCTCGCATTTGGAATATTTATTTTACTTCATTGAGAGTAGCCAAAATTATTATAAACCCGATGCATAACATACATTTCTGCTGATGATTAATTGTTTCCATCTAAGACTAGATATACATTTACATAATATATCCCAAAAAACTAGGTAAAGTTTGAAATTAAATTTTGGTTGGCATCTGACACCAATGGAAAGTGTATAATGAATTGATTTCCCTGTTTGATAAAGATGAGAGAAGTGTAGATTCAATTCCACTTGGAAAACTTATTGTTCTCAACCTGACGGAAATATTCACAGATAATCAGAGCCGTAACAAGGGTCTTAAGCGCCCGTGGCAAGTATCTAACATACGCCCTCCCTCGGAGTTTTTTTTTAAGTTAAATAATAATATTATTCAACCGGTCCACTTTTCGGAGCGCTGACATGACGAATAAACGCCTCGCAATTGAACGCCATTCCCGAATATATCTACAGAACGATAATTACAAAACAAAGTTGTCTAAAGAAGACTGATCGGGTGAGTTGTTTAAATTTTACAATCGATCGAAAATATTGTCTTTATTTTATTGCGGGCTTATGCCAGCTAGGTTGGTTCGATGTTTAAGCGATAACGAAAAAAGGAGGGATAAGACTACTTAGTATATATTTTAAAAACGGACAGAATTAATCAGTGTTGATTCATGTAAAGTAGAATGGTCAAGTAAAATAAAAACCATGTGCAACACTCGACTGGGTCGATATTCTGCGTTTTGCGCCCCGACCCCAGTTGCGCCCGTGGCGGGCGCCTGCTTTGCCACCCCCTTGTTACGGCCCTGCAGATAATATTTCTAATAAGTTCCATAAAGGTTAGTATAGCTAATAAATTCAGGCTAGTTCTATCTTGTATTTATTATATACATTAATAATTAATTAACAGCAATGTGGTACACATTTTCAAGCAACTTTCTATATGTATTCCATTTTTCCTTTCTTGTCTTAAGTAGTTAAGACCAGATTTTTAAAACATAAATAAACAATTTTATCATACTTGAACTATTTTTTTTGTGTGAAATGATAAGCCTTACGCGTTTTAGAAATGTTGACTGTAATATCATTTTTTATTTTGATTAATATGTGAATATTCCGCATACTGCAAACATTGACGTCAAAATCAACACCACAACATATTCTAATTAACCAGCCAATTCTGCAATTATTTTTCTATTAATCAATATATTTTTAAATCAAATTTTAATTAATTTGGCTTCTCAGTAACATCAGCATTGCTGTCAACGCCATTTTCAAGAAATTTTCATCGGAGCTAATTAGAATATTCGTTAAAGGTTGTGACTTGTATACCACCGCGTTACATGTATTTAATTGGATTTTCAATTCAATTTAAATTGGAATTTTATGAAAAAATATACATATTATTTTTTCTTATCCGCGTTAAAGTGAAAGCGCACACATTGGTGCCGCGTATTTTAAGGGACGAGAGTAGATGTCTCAATGGCTAGGAGAGAAATTTAATGCTTTTATTTAATATGTTTTAAAAATTATATCATTAAGAGGGAGTTTTGAAACTTCTCTCCACTCTTTCTACCATGTCAGGGTCTTTGGACGGTCGATGTAAACTAGGGATATCAGATAGTCCCACCCACACGAGAATAGCAACTGAAGATCGCTCCACAAGGAGATCACCCATATCCATTTATTCAAGTTTTGGTAAATAAAAAACTCTTTAATCAGGGAGATCATCTTCATGCAGATTACCTAAGAGATCGTAAAATTGACTGCCTTACCTGCTCAATGTTTTTGGGTGTCCTGTCGGTTCTTGAACCTCCAGGTTTCTTAAAGTTGTCCACTTACAAAAAAATCGATTTACGATCAAGAACATGACCCACGGGTGTGATATTAAAGTGATTCCTTAAGCATCTAAATCATCTATTATACCATGAGAGTGCTTAAAAGTGCAATGGAAAACTACTTGAATGTTCCTAACATAAGAAAAAAGCTGCCGGAAGACATCATAGATCTGCATAATTTTAAACATGTAACTTGCGTAATGTTATATCCTCAACTTATGCCACATTTTCTTTAATGTATATTCATATAAATTGCGAATTTAACAGTTGAACGTGGTCGAATATATTGGACCGTGCTTACGTCAATCTTGTTTATGAAATGTCGTACAATGACGTATGCCTTCATTTTAAAATCAATTCGATTAAAATAAGAATGAGTTTTTTCCTCGAAAATTGCATCAATATGTTAATTTTACAGCGTATAAAATAGTTTTTATTTGTTTCGAAGAAATCGAATGCCCGAGACAAGCAATGCTCAAAATCGCTGCACAATAGCGATTTTTCAAAGTACAAACATCGATAAAACACACGATGAAGCTGATAATATAATAATACACTAGAACCTTGATTATCCGGATTTTCACCTGGATCATTGTGTCCACTTTTGCTCGTGTAGGTGATGGATTGCATATTACGAAGCTTACTAATTGTTTAATATCAGAAAATGAAAGCTCAGAGTGGAATGTTATGTAAAAATCAAGAAGGAGACAAAAAGGTTGAGAAGCTCTTTTATTAATGATTTTTTCCCTCTGCAATATGTATTAAAAATACATACTGTAAATAAATATTCATATTGTTTTTTCAATGAATTAAAACAAGATTAATACAACGTACGATTAGCATTTAAGTTAAAATGGCAAATTCATTTTAATAAATTCAATTATGCGACATCCTGAATCTAAAAGATTCGTTGTGCAATTAAAAAATACAATTTTGTATGTTAAAAGCAAACGTTGAAGCAATGCTAATGTCACAAATAAATATTTTCATTTTGTCCTTATAAAGCAGGTTTCACATTTGTGTGGAAACGTCAATGGACAATATCCTTGAGATAAATGCTGTTTGCCAACACGAACTTACGAATTGTTACTCTGTCCATAGAATAACGTAGAAATGACCTTTAAAAAAATATAAAAAAATGCCCAATATATATATGTTTTACTGTCGCAATTATTTCACACTTTGGACCTCTACTTTTTACAAGCACAGCGTTATTACGACGATCGTTTGCCTATTTGAAGATGTGTAAATGCATTATTTATAAGAAAAAGATCACGCCGTGGATTATAACTTATTATTAGGTATTTTCGTATGAAATGTCCGAATTTCGTTCGCCGAAATTAAAGTCTAAAAGGCGTTGTTTTTATAAGCCAATATGATTATCTACAATCCGAAATTATATTGTCGTTTGGTATAATGTTATTTCATAGATCTACGACGCTTCTTGTTTTGACTTTAAGATTTTTTACATGGTAGAGTATAAACAATGTCGAACAAGTATTGTGGTGCAGAAATATTGATCCGCGCCCATTGCTAGATAATAATGTTGAAGACGCAAGGTGTCATGTACTATTTTAAGTTCTCCAAATACTTGGGATGATTTCGATGGTTTGGAAGAATGAATAATTGAGGATGTCTAACCTAGGTCCAAATTTGGACATCGCGATCTTATTAGAATAAAACCTTGCTTTTGCGTGTTGTCTTGTTCGTTTGTGGTTACCAAATACGAGTACCATTATGAATTTTCATCGCAGATTGAATAAGATCTTGGAATCAATTGATTTCTCAACTTCATTATCAATTTGATGGTTCATGGTAGATAAGAAAAAAATGGACAATAATTTGTATTACATCAAAATTTATTGAATAATATATGATCCATTATGTTATATTACCTTTCTCCATTTCTCCAGAAGCCTCATGATGCCTTCTTGCTAAAATTTCCCAGGTTTGTTGGCAAAATATTGATCAAGGTACAAAATATTGAATTGATCGTTTCACCTTGCTGAGGTAGCTCATAATAAACTACTCCCTTTCAGTCCTACCAAATTCATAGCAAATATTTTTTTGGATGTAGGCCAGGTTTAGCTACAGTTAAAGCTTCTGTATCCTTGGCCCAAGACCATTTACATTGGATATTCTCATAGAGTATCCAACTTTCATCTCCAGTAACAAGTTCCTTCAAAAAAGGTTGGCTATTATGTCGTTGAAGAAGAAGATCGCATGTTGAAATACGCTGAAGCTTATTTGAGTCAGTCAGTTCATGAGGAAGCCACATATCTGAACGATTGATTTAGCCCAATTTTGTCAGATGATTATGGATGGATGTTCGTGGAATTTCTAACTTGTTAGCTATTTCGCGAACAGTATATCGCGGATTATCTTCAACCATGCCTATGATTAGATCTGTGTTAATTTGCGAAAGAAACTTATGGGACAACCTAATATATTATACTTCTAGTTCTAAATTCCCATATCGTTCATCCGATTGCGCTGAAACTTTGAGAAGTTGTTTTGCGTACCCTTGTGAATATTATAGAATTAGCACAAGCATTATTCGTGTGCGGAATTTGTTTTGCAAGACGTTTAACGGATGTTAGTGCACCATTTTTTTGTCAAACAAAACATAGCAACTGTCGATTTTCAATGTACTTCGGTGGTCTATGCCGTGCAGTGGATCAACACAAACGTCATCATTTAATTTATAATTGGACCGTTTGGCGACAACAGCAACACATCGAAAACGTTTTCGAGTCACTTTTAAATTTTATGTTTGGCTTCTATCAGATAATTTATAATTGTGTGTTTATATTAAAAAATAATCAAATAAATAATGAATGTATTTTTTTTATTAATAAAGCGAGAATATTGCAAGAGTTCAAATAACTTCGATCTATCTTCTAACTAAATAAACTCAAGGATTCAACACGATAATCATCATGGTCTGAAAAATATATTAGGGAAAGGATCGACAAAAACGAAATAAGAACAATATTCAGTAAGTTTAACGTTCTATATAAAATTGTGTTTGAATTGTGTATTTCAACACTGAAAATTGGCGTGCCTATAAGTTTTCTCCGAAACATAAATTTGAAATGAAAAATTTCAAGTAGGAAGATGTTGTGTTCCAATGATTCTGACTGATATTCGTATTGAAACGTATGCAGTTTTCAGCACGAGTATCAACTAAGCACAGAGACACACAGGGTATGCGTGCATGCTTCTCACATGGACCGCTGTTTATGGGCTGCCCACGCGCTTCAAAGAACGCAATCAGAATTGTGAGAAAAGCGATAGAAGTCGAAAAACGAAGAAATTCCGCAATCAACAAAAGAGACAACGGCGCTAGTATACTCTAAGATTGGCTATCAATTTTATAGAAAATTAAAGCAACAATAACCAGCTAAAAGATCTGAAAGTGCAAACAATCTTCAATGAAGCGAAGGCAATGAATAACCCAACATCGCGCATTGACAGTACTAGACGGAGGATGCTCACAAGGAGCATCACCAAGGCGCCGGCAGTCATTCCGCGTCCATGAGTCCGACAGGAGACTCGAAATATCAGAAAGATATGTATTTGAAATCTTAATGTGCCTTTCAAATAATTACTTAGCGCGATCGTATACCCGTTTTTATTAGCGTAATTAAACATATATATAAAAGCATTTCAATAAACAGAATTTAAACACAAACACTCTTCTTTTTTAAGTGTGCCATAGCAACACTTGCTGAGTGCTCGCTGGATATAATAAAAGTTCTCTCGACTCTGTTTTCTTCTCGCTAAAAATTGTGAAGCAACATTTGACTATCGCTTCTTATCTTATCAAGCTCAAAATATGTATGTTCATCTCGAGTGATATCCAAATTTCTGTCCAATTTTAGCAATAATTATAATGCGTATACAAAAGCATCACGTAAATTTGGCTCAATTTTTTCTTTAAGTAAAATTGTTTTTCGCATTAACACAAAATAATCGTCATTATTCCGCGATTTTCTGATCTGATCAATGTTCAATGTCCTTTTTTATCGTTCTGAAAACAATTGAATTGTAGAATTATTTCAAAAAATATAATGTATTTTGTCATACCATTGACGCAAAGTGTCACACACAACATTATTTTATGCAAACGTTGATCCATGTTTATGACCAAGGATGTAAATAGGAAAATTAAAAAACGAATACAAGCACATATTTACATTGCTTGGCATTTAACATAAAAGCGTTTGAGGAAAAATGAATTGTATATAACATATCCTTCGATTAACGATCAAAAAAATTTCTATGTGAAACATTGACGCTATCGATTGATTTGTTTTGTGTGAAGTTAGCTCCAAGGTATTGCTTTGCTTGGCGGGTACTCGCTTTTAGAATACGTGAATGTTTGATTTGTTTATTTATTGACATAGAGACGCATATAAGAATGTGGTTGCTTAGCCACACGCTCTTAGAAATAAATGCAGTATTAGAGCTACGTGATGTATTGATGTGGGGCTGAGAGGTTAGGATCCATGCGCATGCGTGCGCTCTCCTTCATCTCGAAAAGCGACTGTCTTCCTCCCATCACCGACTCGCGGCCGAGGCTTCACTTCACCAGAACAAACTTGACTAAATGCTTCAAAACCGGGCGTGCCATTATCGCCTCTCGGCATATTTGACTAAAGGCTTCTTTTACCTTACCAAACCCGGCATGCCGCACTTTACCAGAACAAACTTGACAAAAGGCTTTGTTTATCTTAACAAAGTGGATCGGACCATGAGACATTGATTTTTATATATATAAAAGATAGATGAACTGACCTAATATGAAATTCTGTTTCCAAATGGACATTTAATTATTTATTATATTCCAGGGATGCAAGAACATATGTAATCCATTGACGAGCTGCAAAGAAATGACCACCAGACAAATAGCAATTTCCTGTTGAAATTATTTTACAATTAGCAATTATGTATACTTTTAAGAAAAAAAAATGTAACCACGAATTATGCTACACTCGTAGCCTTTTTGTGTTTGTAATTCAAACTCAAATATTAGCATGACCATAGGTCATGCCCGTATTTATCATATTAAATTAATTTGTTTGGAGATGCTGGACTTTTTACTTTGTCGTATTTTGAAATTCTACTTATGGCAATAAGAATATTATTTAAAGAGCACTACCCACAGACAAATTCGCAGCATTCGCCTTGAATTTAAACTTTTCAATCAATGCAATACATTATTATGGGATTTAGCTTTTGATGATTCCTACATATGGACGAATTCCTCAGTTATAACAATATAGTCTTTTGTTGCTTTCTATATCTTTTCATTTCATCGAACTGGAAAAGCGGAATTTGAATGAAAAAGCCATTTTGCTGTATATTAAGAAACGTGGATAATATAAAATAAGCGTGCGTTTCAAATAAATATTTGCATTGACAAATGCGAGGAACAATAAGATGTTAACAAAGAATACATCCACTATACAAATATAACTACAATCTTCCTCTTCAAATATTAAAAGCTTTATGGATTGTCAATGCATACATTAACTTCATTGGTAGGATTTATTGAACATCAGCAATCACAATATTTTTCCACCATTCGCATATATTAAGTCTTGAGAAATAAGAATTGTACTAAACTATTTTCTTGTGTGATTTGAAGAGCTTTGCTAATGATGATGGTGACGTAATCACAATATATCCAATATTAGCAACAGTAGGCCTGCAATAGTCCGACAAACGTTTTGCAAGGCGGTGTCGGATTGTCCAGTTTGTCGGACTACAGAGTACTGCCTCCGACATCTGACATATAACACCAGCTTTCATATTATAGGATTAACGTAATAAACAAAATGGCTATAGCAGTTTTAAAAAATAAAAATCAATTCCATCATCGAAAATATTCCATGACTTTCTTTTCTTTGTTTGGAAAATCTTTTTTTTTTTGTTACCTTATTGTAAAACAATTTTGCTTTCATGGCCAATATGTACCCAGATATTAAACTATTAAGGTTAATTTATGGTCTTAGCTTGGTGGGTGTTTAGAAATATTAGAAATTTTGCTTTATTAAGGGACGTTTCTACTTTATTGGAAAGAACCAATGTTTAAGAATATGTTCAGTAATTTTCAAGTCAATATGAATGAGATTTACAAAGTTATAGGTCGATGAAGTGAAGTTGCGCTTCGCGAAGCTGAGGAGAGGAGGAACATTAAACACGTTTTTCTCGACACTACTTTTTCCAAGCTCATGGAAGTGCTCCCATACGTCTTAGGTAAGCATTCTTTATGTAATTTGGTAGACACGTATATAATAAACGTCTTCATCGTATAGACTACAATCACCTAAAAATATTGAGCCGTTTATTTTAAATAAACAAAAAACTACAAAAAAAGTTAATAAAAACACATATTTTCCTTCAATCGCTCACTATTTTTTAATATTTCTTCTTAATTATAGTCTAAGCTATACACAATATTATACAAAATAAAAATATGTTTAATTTTTTTGCTGCAAATCACCTGTCCAGGACTTAGGACTTCCATAGTGAAGAATGTCACCGCTCGTCCATCGACATATGTGACTCCCCCCACTCCCACCACTATACTTAATCAAACTTTAAAAAATATGTTTATGTTCAATAAAGATCGCCTAGTCAACATACTAAATATCAATATTCTATATTTAATACTTTTCGCATAAAAAAAGTTATAAAAACGATCGTCATCGAATCGAATGTCAACAAGGTTTTAAGCAATATATAAAAGATTTTGCCTTTGTATTAAAAATAGTTAATTTTTTGTTGACTTGAGCAAGTTTAAACCGGTACTATCTTATCAATCAGTAAATAGTCTGGCAACACTTATAAATTATTTTACTTATTCATAGAAAATAAAAAAAACCTACTTTTATAGTATTACTTAATTATATTGAATTTTCATTAGATTTCAAATCCCTCACCTCCCAAATCCAATGGCACTCAGTCGACAGATTGTCATAATGATAGTCCAGAAAAATGCCAGAACACAATTACGGTAATCTCATTTTCTATTAATATTATTATCTTGAGCTATACGTTTGTATTGGGATGTCGGATTATAGGGGGTGCCAGATCAGACTGGGGCCGGAGTACAGAGGGTCAACTGTACCTATATATATATATTTATCAATGATTCCATTCCGAAATGCTTCCATTCAGCCAAAAGGACCACCCTTTTAATCCGACACTAAGAATATCTTATGTTAGAAAAAATATTAAATTCACTCACATTTCGTTACAATTAAATAATAAGAGTTGTGAAATTATAGTTATTATTTAAATTTATATTTTAGCGTTATTTATAAATAATGTCAAAGCCAAAAATATTGGCGTCATTATATTTGCAGATATATCGTACAAAAAAAGGTAGGAGAATCTTATTAAGGAGATTATTAAAAGAAGTGTCATAAATGGGCGAAAAACGACCATAAGAACATCATAGACGTTCTTAGAACGAGAAGTCTTCAAAAAATGGATGATGATGTGCTGATGTCACTAGTGGAATCAGATCTTTGTCAAGCAATCGGATAACTGTCAATTAAGCTTTGTTGTCTGTGATCAACAGTTCAGAGGTAAATTAAATAAATACAAAATATATGTTCAACATGAATAATCATCATGGCAGCGAAGAATAATTTAATATGATATGAGATGAAAATAAATATGGTTTGCTTCCTTAAATATATAATTAGTTCTAGTCAGTGACAAAAAATTTGCCTCAACGAGATAATGTTAGGCATTAACATAAAATGAACACAGGAAAAAATATAAGAAGTTGATTTAGAATATTAGCTCTATCCACTTTATTGATCGGATATCGCACTATGTATTTGATTACGGTTCGTATACATAGTTAAAACGCCTCAAAATTAAAGTCATAATAATATTATAACATATCGGGAAATTATTTACAAATATTCTTGAGTCCCTTGCATTGCGTTCGTCGCTACGACCATCTCCGATTGTCGCGTTATTCAGCTGCGAAGTTTGCGCCGAAGGAGTCATTCGGAGCACGGGGCCCTCCGTATTAATGATGCAGTTCTTGATACTCGATGGTAATTCGTCTTTTTCGGGGCGATATTGAAAAAGAGGACTTAAAAAACAGAAAGGGGAGACAATTAAAATATTGAATACTCCGAAAGAATAGTAATTGAAAATATTTTTTTATCTCTTCTGTTTTTCATCAGTAATCAGTTTTTCATCAATACGTTTTTATGCATTTTTTTTACTCGTTCAATGCTAAAATCTATAAACCGCATAAAAATGATATCAACAAATAAAAATACCAGAACTTTGGTTTTATCTATTGCCTCTATATTATAATCGAATGGTTTGTTGCATTATTTTTATTCTAGCAGAATGAATAAATAATATGCACGGGTTAATATATTCTTCATCGTTATTTTTTCTACGACTTTGTTATTTTCATCAGCTTTTAAAAATATTTGGATTTCGTGAAATTGCCTTTACAGCAAGTTTATTTCTGACGAGAATAATGCTTTGAGACAGTGTTTTTGATAAAACGAATGAACAAGTATCGGTTTGGTTCAATAAAAAACCAGTGTGGTGGCCTGATATTTATTCAACCAGTTGGAGAGCATAGTCAAAATAAATAACATGGTCGATAATTACGTAATCTTCTTTACCGATGAAATTATTGCAAATGAAATACACAGATGTCGCAGCGTAAAAATATTAGACGCTAGATCTGGCAGAAATCTATTTATTCAACTACAGATTGTGTGCATTTTGGGTGTTTTGTATTTTTAATCGACTAATTCTGTCATAATCATCCATCAGATGGCAACCACTACAGAAGGAAAGTGGATTCAGATAAATCAACGGGTAATCATATCAATATGAATGTCCTTAACCTTTCCTTTACTATGATGTATTTACTACACTGAGTCAAGTTATAGTAAAGTTGTAATAATGGGAATTTTTACAATATTACTACATTGAATCTCGATATGCTATCTATATTGTTATATAATAAATACGGGGTTTTAGAAAGTCATATGGCGTACTAAATACGTGGCATCGTAAGGAAAAGGTTAAAGATATTGACAAAGAAAAGGTAGAGTGGTTAGAAGTGACTTTAACACCAAATCTGTAAATGGTCGGAAATACAAAATAGCCATTCTAATTTCAAAATTCCAGCAAAATTATAGTACACTCAAACCTCTCTTTGTGCGATTTTTTTTATGCGATTTCGAAGTTATGCGGTTTTTTAAAAGCATTTTTTTTTAATTTCATAAAGAGTACGCATCGAGATATATTGGATAAAATAGGAAATAAATCATCAACGCTAAACCTAAATTTGGAAAAAATTCCAACTACCTACGTTATAGCTATTTTAGTGATGCGGCAACTTGGCCATATCATTATGAAATCTTTTAAAAACTACTTTTTTCAATACGATTGACATCATATCTCAAGTTTTCATTAGTTAATTTACTTCAAACTAGGTACAAATTTTTTCTATGTAAGCCTCTATTATTCCTATCAGATTTATGTCAAAAAATATTTTTTAACTATTTAAAAAAAATTAAAACTGATAAAACAAGGCCAAAAAATGACTTGATTGATTTTTTTTAAACAGATTTTTAGTTAGGGACTATATCGACATCTTTACTAGTTATGAATTATATTGTTGGAGAGAGAAAATTTTGGAGAAAAAAAAGAGTTTTGGATATATTTTATAAAGCTGTTTCAAAGTTATGCTGTTTTTAAAATTCATGGAACGCATCTTCACTTTTTCTACGCAAGTCATTGCTTTTTTTGTGCGATTTTCCGCAGAACGCATCTACCGCACAAAAAAAGTGTATACATAATATTTTGAATCTGGGTGCATGTGGAAGCAATTCGAACTCTAACAATAAGCAATAAAATAACTCATCCCAGAATAACTTGAAACCCAAATAAAATTGACATACTTATTTCGAATGTTCTCCAAAATATGTTCATCCTTACTTCTATGAATATATTAGTATACTAAAATCAAATTAAACACTCTCTAATTACAATAGTATTGTAACCAATTGGTGACATTGGTTTGCTATTTATATTTCAAATTAGTACAGCACTAGTCTACATTTTAGTTTGGACATGTCTCATTAATATGATGGATGTGTTTACAGTGCAAATTTGATCAGAATCTTCATTAGACATCGCCCAGATGTGTTAGTTTGAAAAATCTTCCGAGTTTTATTGACTTTTAATACGTGTACGTCAATAATATATGTTTGTCTAAATAATTTGCGTTGCTTATCTCAGCAGCTAATCTGCAGCATTCATTGAAGAGTTTTCCAGACCCCCTTTAGGAGATATCTTGGTTTCGCTGATTTTTAATCAAGTGTTGTTTAACTTTAAAAAAACGCATTGGGTTACAAAATTATTATCATAGTATTAACGTTTTAATAGTTATAGCGGTCCGAAAAAAAAACAACAATTTCCAGTCGATTTAAGTGGAACTCGAATTGTCTAAAGGCGACTTGTGTTTCCTAACACAGTGGATCTTAAACTGGGGTCCGCGAATATATAAAAAAAACATTTATCTATACTTAAACAAGACATTTTGTTAGAATTATTTACAGAAAACAATATAAATACATTTATATTGACCAATATTTGAAAGCACGAAATCAAGAAATCAAGGTAGAAATATTTGGTTTGTGTGAAAAATTAAGTCTCAAGAACGACGTACAATGTTGGGATAGAGTCCGCCAAAAAATATTTTGAAGTAGAATTGAGTTGAGTTATTGAGGTGGACTAAAACACATCGTTTTATGTGGGATCGATCGATTTCAATACAATTGAAATCGATTCATTATATCGTTCACATATCATTATTAATCGATAAATTTGGGTTATCGATCTATACAATTATACGATGCACGCATGATGCTTTCTCCGTCTCTGTTTCTCTCCAAACTCAACGTGCAAGCCACTCTCCGTCTCTGTCTCTCTCCAAGTTCAACGTATAAGAATGCTCTTTTCGAATTACTGCAATTCGAACGCAAATAGGCGTCTTAACTCCACAAAAGGTCAATGCCAGAAAATATTCCTTCCAAATAAGCACCATCAGTCATTTAGCGACTTTGTTACAAAAGATACAATTGTTTATTTTGTCAAGTTCCCCGTCATAAAGGAGAATGTTTATCTTTTTAATTCTTCAATTAAACTATGTTTACATAGACTAAACTACTAGCTGGCTATTACGACCAATTGCAGAAGAAGAAAAATGGTGTTAATAAAATATTTACAAAATAAACACATATGTTCAATAATTAGATATTGACATTGAGGTATTTATTCATACATTATTTACAAATATAGTTAGAAATTTTTGAATCTTGCCAGACATAGAGTCGGAGTAGATCGGATGCAGGGCATGTCTTTGACCACTTGAATATATATTTTATAATTTTTTTCGAGATCTAATCCCATTGGCATTGCAATAAATTACTTTTGTTGTGTTGTCAGCAATACATCATCAGTAGTTCAATTTGTCGTTTGTTTCTATGGGAACACTCTGGAAATATCTATCAAAACATGAAATTCTAATACGAGACTAAATCATAGTAGGTATTGAATGATATTTTGAATTACTTCTACAGCCAGTTCTCATACTAAATTAAAAGCTATCATACAAAAC
Organism: Stenopsyche tienmushanensis; assembly: GCA_008973525.1. NCBI lineage: Eukaryota > Metazoa > Arthropoda > Insecta > Trichoptera > Stenopsychidae > Stenopsyche > Stenopsyche tienmushanensis. Next base: position 547,207 of record WACJ01000192.1, read on the forward strand.
TAAAAAAATAATTCAATCAAACATATATCCATTCATACATCGCACACTCATGACTATCCACTATAATAAAATGTATTTTAGTATCTGAAATTATTATTTTGTGAGTGTTGAAATGAGTCGATTGGAGTGATTTGGGATTTTTGTGTAAAAACTGCGTGTTAGCCTATGAAAATATTCCTTTATAAAAAGAAGCTTAATTTTTTATGCATACGTTTAAGATTGGTGTATGGAAAAATGTTGAGTGCAATTTTTACAACTTTGTTTTGTACAATTTGGAGTTTGTAATAGTTGGAGTTGCTTATGTTGCTCCAGACGGGAGCAGCGTATGTGATTATTGGTCGAATCGTTGTTTTGTATATTAATAGTTTATTGGAGGTCAAAAGAGCACTGCGTCGACGAGAAATGGAGTGCAGCGCCCCCACGGCTGCTAACCCATGGACATGAGCCCCAGACAACTGCGCTCCTCACTTTAGTCTTCTATTCAAAGTTACCCCCAAGTGTTCCACTTGGTGTTTCCATTTGATTGAGCTGGACCCGACAACTGTTAAATCAGTTTGACGATGTTTTTGTTTCACGGAAAATAAGATAGCTTTGGTTTTTTCTGTGCTTATTTTAAATTTCCAGCGATCGAAATATTTAAATGCTGCTTTTAGCGATCGTCGGAGATTTTCACAATTAGCTTGTAAATCCGAAAGCTGGTATAATATAACGTGTCATACCAATATCATTTTATGGATCAGATCGCGACGACAGGCAGCGTCGAACGCCTTTTCGATGTCGAGTAGTACCATATCAGTACTCCTCTACATGTTAAATTTTCCAGAAAAAAGTTCGATCAGTCTGGTAAATTGTAGGGTAAATTTAACATATTAATAACAATTATTTGTATTTTTATCATCGGATGATTTTTCTTGAATCTTCTCTTCAGATTTTTCAGCAATTTTAGTGATGATTTTCTTATAAACACATTCAGATTTGTCTGAATAGTTTGTGTTCTTTCTTGTAAATATCATAAGAAATAAATCCTATCAAATACCTATCGGAGTCTGAGTCTTAATTATGGAATTCATTTAGCACAAATTGTTGAAATGGTTCCTTGAGCTTATTTAATTTTTGCAACTCCTTTATTTTATGTAAAAGCTCTTCTTCGAACCCTATTATTTTCCAAAAGTTGAATTACATCCTTACTGTCAACTTCCAGATAAGACTATTGAGCAAATTATTTGTCCCATAAGTTTCTTTCGCAAATGAACACAGATCTACCGTCCATAATCATCTGATAAAATTGGGCTACATCAATCGTTCAGATGTGTGGCTTCCCCATGAACTGACTGACTCAAATAAACTTCTGCGTATTTCAACATGCGATCTTTTTGTCCAACGACATAATAGCCAACCTTTATTGAAGAGACTTTTCACGACTTACTGTATGCACTTGCGGGAATAACATAGGAATAGTAAAAATATTGTATGGATGCACCATGTTGGCGCATATTGGTCTGGTGAAATGAAGTCTGAGCTGCGGGACGAGGAGAGAGGGGTTGTGCGCGCAATACGGTGGTTAAGTCGGTCTACGAGACGAGAGCGAGTGTGCATATACTTTTGGGTCCCAGCTCATCGGCTCGCACTACACGTGACCTGAAGCAATAAACCATCTACTGCGTTCCTTTTCAAATAATTATTAATATTAATTATTTGAAAATTAATTAATTTAATTTCATATACAGTGTATCGATGAAATTAATTCACACATTTTTGGTTTGAATTTAACGCTTACATTTAAAAAACGACATTTTCGTCCGGACAATGGATGATTCTAAAACGAGGTACATTTCTTTATTTATTCGTACATCGGAAGAAGTCTCAAAACCAAGTGTTTTAATAAATTACAACAAGTATATGGAAGGTGTAGATATTGTGGATCAAAGTGGTGGAGATTTTTTTTTTGGTAACTCATACTCTATATATTTTGCACAAAATATGTGCCCAAAAAGAAGAAAGGAAACATTTGCCACCTAAAGCACTTTTATTTGATTATCTTAGTTACAGAGGTTACTATTTTTTTTACTTACCAACTTATCAGAATTTAATGAAAATCATTATTCTGCGGAAATACTTTCTAATGTGTTGAACCAAATATCTCTCTACTACAGTGGTTCTCAACCTTTTTGAAGTCACGGTGCACTTCGGAAAGTCCCCATGGTTATTTCGGAAAATTTAATTTTTAGAATACGATCAATCGACAATGAAACTAATTCATCTTCTTCGACGTATGAAAATTCACAATACGATGTATTAATCGTAGCAAATGGATTTCATATCCAGTCATAATTTTCTATATTTAAGGAAGGAAAATAATGTGCAATATTTTCTTCCAATAAAGTTAAATGTTCTATTATTGCGGAAACATATCTACTTTTTTTCTATTATTCTTAGAGGATTAAGAAAAAAAAATAAAAAAGAAAATAAGGTTATTAGTATTAACATAAGTGTGAAAATATATGATTGTTTATTTAATTACCATATTAATATTGATAAATCATTCCGAAAAATCATATTTTTAAGTAAATATGAAGTGTTGGTACAGTTGTTCTCTGAAACTCTCTCTCAAATTAAATCAATGCAAACACGAACTTTTGGTCCTATTCTGGACTTAAATAAACTGGAAAATAAATAAATTATAATAAATTAAAGAGAAACGTAAGCATAATGACCTTATAATTTCAATCAAAAAGATATTATTTGAACATGTTAAGTTCTGTAGCATTCACGACCAATATAGAAATCAAATTGTGCAATGCTGACCTATCAAAGTTATATATAACCGGAATATAATCACCATAAGAAGTCGTAACTTCTATGATGTCGTTTATTAAAAACAGAATTATATATTTGTTGCTTCATTCAAATTTTAGCAAAACGTAATTGATGATGGACATTTAAATCTCATATATAATATATTTAAAGAAAAATATTCCATAAAGATGTGCTTGCACCATTTAAAATCAAAATTATAATCGTACACAACGCACCACAAATACAAAGAATGGGGGGGTTAGTCTTCAAACCTATTTGTTTTTTTTTTACGAGCAGAAAACAAATAAATTTGCACTTATTTATTACTTAAGATTTAATATATAATGTATAAGACAATTCAGACGCATTGACAAATCAAATATTTGAACAATTGTCAATGCATTATATGAATGTGCACATAGTTGGGGTGTTTATATTTTCACGTTTCGCGGAATCGTTACTTCTTTCCGTTCAAATTCAATTTTAAACACATTGTTAAAAAGTATATTGTAGCATGGGTGATTTAGCATCGCCGTATAATAGCGCTGTTAATCTGAGCAGACTTAATATGCTATTTTACCTGAGTTGAGAGGAGTCATCGGTTGGCCTTGGTTGCGGGAGGACGTCCTTCTCGCAGCCAAAGCTGAATAAAAAGTTACCAAGAGGATAGATTCTTTTCATTCAACGCCCGTCCGGCTACACATGATCCGAAAGAGGAATAAACCGCCCGGTGACTCTGACTAGAGAGCGCCCTCGCTCCTACGTAACAGTATATTTTGGATTATATGTCAAAATATAAAATATTTTGTAGCCCTAGCTAAGTAAACATTTGAAATTGAAGATTAGTTTTGCTGACCGTTCCATAAAGTCGACAATGAATGGTCACCTAACTTCAGATTTCTAAACACTAAATCAGAACAATGAATCGGAATTGTATAGATTCTATATGAACCCAAGCATAGCTCTCAACACTCTCATTTCAAAGAAGGCGCGCACAGTTCACATCATCGAAATGAAGTCCCTAGTGAATTTATTTTTAAGAATCGGAATCTTAATTGTATTCATATCAAAGGTTTGTCGAATTTTGATAGATAATAAGAACGCATTCAATTATTTTGCATACTTATTATTACAAAATCAGTTATTCAATAACGCGCACAGATTTACGCCAGAGTTCTTGTTCATTATCACAATGAATGATTTTAATTTTTCTGGAAAACTTCAAATTCTAATTCTCTTGACGACGATGACCCAGAAACGAGAAATAAACTAAATATGCGCATACGTTGCATCCCAGTTAGTTCTTTGTAGGTCGACTCTATAGCATTCCAGTGACCTATTTTTATGTGGTTGTAGATATTGCCGATAACCATGCACGACGTCAATTGATTTCCAAATATATAGTTAAAATTTCGCCTGTTTGTTGGAATCTGTTGATTGATTGTATACATACGTTTAGTATTAACAATTAATTATAATCTAGAGGATATATGAAAAAACTAAACGAGAGATATTTTTTATGATTATATCTATTCGTTATGGTATTGTAACATACATACATGTATAAAACTCCTGCTATTAAAACCATTCTAGGCTAGAGATTTACGTATATTAACTACATATTTTTTTCAACTATCATATTCAAACTTTTTATATTTTTACACAAAAAAAACACAATCTGGCGACAGAGTGCCGTTGATTTTGGGAGCGAAAGTATGTATTTTAATTTCAATTTAGTTTATTGGAATGAATTTATATATTTTGAATTACACTGAATAACGGGTATAGGATCGCGCTTAGTAATTATTTGAGAGGTACATTAAGATTTCAAATATATATCTTTCGGATATTTCGAGTCTCCTGTCAGACTCATGGACGCGGAATAACTGCCGGCGCCTTGGTGATGCTCCTTGTGAGCATCCTCCGTCTAGTACTGTCAATGCGCGATGTTGGGTTATTCATTGCCTTCGCTTCATTGGATATTGTTTACACTTTCAGATCTTTTAGCTGGATATTGTTGTTTTAATTTTCGATAAAATTGATAGCCAAACTTAGAGTATACTAGTGCCGTCGTCTCTTTTGTTGATTGCGGAATTTCTTCGTTTTTCGATTTCCATCACTTCTCTCGCAATTCTGATGCTGAAATTTTCGACAGTTGCTATAGTTCTTGTAGCATCAAAATGGATATGATCATCGTTCTTCATAACATTTTCAAGTACTGCGGATTTGTAATCCAATTGCAAGACTGCGTTCTGATGCTCTGTCATCCCGTGGGAAATATATCTATTGGTTTGTTCAATGTACGATATGATGCAGGCTGAGCATTAAATCACGTAAGCTCCCTGAATTTCATTTTTCACTTTGTTCTTTTTCTTGGACAGGAGACTTCCTATATTTTCACCCGTTCCTTCGTTGTATCAGTGGTCCGAAATTCGGTCCAGTTGAACACGGAAACCTTGTGACCACTCCCTCTAATTTTATTAGGGCTTTTTGTAAAAGTTTTGGGGGGAAATGCATCCCCGGGGCTTTCTACGATCTCCATCGAATCGCAGAGGCCCTTCCTTGCGACCGTTAGCGATTAGTGGGTTTGCGTCCTTTTTTTTTCGGGGCCGCAAGTGAGAAGTGAGGGCTGACATGCTCCCGAATTGGGGGATAAATAACAAAGCTCGGGTCAGAAAATGTACCTCATGTTGCTGTTATATTCGTCCCAAAAAATTATGCTTATCCCGTGCCAATGAAGTGCTTTTATAATCACAATACTTTTCTATATGATGCGTAGCGTCTAGTAATAAATGATTTGGGCGTAAGCAGCCCACATACAGCTGTCCATGTCAGAAGCATGCACGCATACCCTGTGTGTTTCTGTTCTTTGTTGATGCTCGCACAGGAAACTGCATACGTTTTAATTCGAATAGCATATCAGTTGGAATCATTTTCAGTAAAAACATGATACCGTTGTTACATGTTGTGGTGGATTCATATTTCGAAGAAGAATTATAGGCACGCCAATTTTCATTCAGCAAGTCGAATGAACCAAAGACTGGTGTATCGGATAAGCTTATTTAATATATGTTATTATTGTTCACCTACATAGGTATTGATCTAATATTTAAATCTATATGTGACAAAGAATGTATCCATACTGACTAAATATGTTTACGGGCAGCGTAATGTTATTTTGGATTCTAGACGAACTGAAAGTTTATTTTATTCTAGGTCGATGCTGAAAGTTATTATGATTGCAAATGCGTATGTCCACCTATAAAACCTGCAGGAAATTTGACAGACAAAACAGTTCTGGCGGGTGCTCAAAAGTTAGTAATCGTTATTAAAGTTCACGCATCAACAAAAATAAATGTTTTGATATTCCTAAACTATGTTTTACAGGACTATAATGATAAATCTTTGGAATCAAACCACTCCGAAATTAACAGAAAAAGGTGAAAGATTACGAGAAATCGTTTTGCATTTAGTAAATAGCGACGTCCCAAGATGGAGAAGCACTGCCCTTTCTGCCACCATCTGGGCTTGGAGTCTATTCTCTCAGTTTGATCTCAAACCTAGTATCTGTGACTTTGCAAGAGTATGTCATTGTAAGGATTATTGCTTTTAATTATATTAGCCTGGTTATATTCCTTATTTATTTTCAGCTGGTCAATGCAACTGTTCAATGGGACAAAACAGGTGATTGCTGTAGATTGAACCCAGCTTTGGACGCTGTGAGCAGCGCTGTGTCGAAAAGTGCATCATTGATCTCCGCCTCAGCAATTACAAGATCAGGGTGTTGTCCAGATCCAGAGTCAGCGGACACTAATGCAACTAATGTAAATAGCTTAAACTTAGACCGTTTGTGAGCCTTTCTTAAGCTAATTTGCATGTATTTGCTATTAGGTCGTTCCACCTACTTGTTATAAAAATGGCACAGTCTACCTGGCAAAACAAATCTGGAAAAAATACGGTCTTGACTATCCTTGCGAATATCAACAAGCCACTATAGATTTATTATGTTCGAATGATTACTCTGATCAAGTTTTGGCCGTTTTTGCTACGTTGAGTATTTCGGAACCATTTTTCATACTAGGCGATGTCTTCAGGCAAGATACCATGTTTCAGGTATGTGAAAAATGGTATTCATCTCAAATCGATCATCTTAAAAGCTTTTTTTTACGTTCTCATTTATTTCAGATATTGACTATGTTGATGACTCCTGAAATACCCAAGTGCTGTTGCAAGATCTTCAAGGAAGAAATGAAAGCGATGGCTGCACCCACCGCCAATGAAGCCGTCAGAGTTAATTATCACATTAAAAAACAACTGGGTTGTCTGGATGAACCAGATTACTATTGATGATATTATATAATAGATAAAATCATCTCATATTAACACACTTTGAGCAAGCAAAATAACTCACCACGTAGATAATACTCACAACAATAGATACCTGCAACGATTGATTCACGAAACAGATAGACAAAATAATGCTTACTACTTTTAAGCTATTTACAATTTCAATACAATACGATTATAATAGTTCAATACTTAAATTTTTGCTAATATTTTAGATTTTACAAGAACCATGATACAATTTGCGTAAATATTACCATACGACAAAATCTATTGGTACATTTTCTTGTCTTACATGTCATTTCTTTAATGTTTATATTTTATCATAATAATGAAGCCTTATGTGATACATATGATAGCAACTAACCCTTTTAAAAGCTACTGCTAAACTATATTTAATCAATATGGCATACTTAATATCTCGCATTAGTTCTAATACTAATCGTCCACCCATAAAGTGTGTTAAGTATTTGAAAACAGCAAAAAACATTTTTTTTAATTAAGGCAATATAAGATTTTTTTTAAAAATATAGATTAAAAATGTTAAGAATATTAAAATAGGAGAAGTGAAATTAAACTGTTGATAAGTGTGTGCGTCGAGAGTTGATCTGGACATCAACCTCTTCTACCTTCTTATTTCTAGAAGACAGACTGAACCATTGTAAAGGATTGTTTAATCATTCCTTTCTAAACACCAAGATGAGAAAAATGATCGATTGATTGACAATCTGTGTAATATAAATATATCAATTCACATTCGACATGTATTCGACAATATTTGTATATTAGTATTAATATTATTTGTGTTTATATTCTATTTGTGTTCGTAGTATATTTGTGTTTGTATTTTATTTATAGTTACAATTTTCGATATCAATAATACTACGGAATATTGCTATAGAGTAGAACCACAGTAATCCGACAAACGTTTTGAAAGGTGGTGTCGGATTGTCCAATTTGTCGGACTATAGAGTACTGCCCCCGACCCCTTGTAGTCTGGAACTTTTTGGAAATGAGTATTTGTAATCCGAACAAATATAAAAATGGTGAAATATACATAGACAACACAAGTTTTCATATAATGGAATTAAGATCATAAACACAGTGGTCATATAGCAGTTATAAAAAACTAAATCCCTTGCTAGCTATAGTCTTATTTTATGTTATCTCCTTGTATAAAAAACTTTTCTCTAGAAACTAAAGCTTCCTACACCTCTGGATGTTTAGCTTTCTGGAAAGTTTACCTCTTACCGGGTCCACAATCAATGGTGGAGATCAACTTTTTAATGTTCCCGGGATTATTATTTGTATCATAAATTATAGGTCGTCCTACGCTGTACTCAATTGCTAAATTACAAAAAGATTCATTACGATTTATACGGTCCAGAATCACTTTTTTGCATTTTTTACACTGACAAAGCCTTACCATACATATGTACTATACTTATGATGTCGGACTATAGAGGACGTCGGATTAGACTGGGGCTGGATTATCAACCAGAAGATTTTTTTTAGAAGAATTTTGTAAATAAATTTAATAAAAACATCCTAAGCATAAAAAGTATTTTGTTAACTCTAATAAGCTGGTACCTCTTCAAGTTAAACAACGTATTGAATGATTTTTATGACATGTAGCATATTGTTGAAAAGGGTATAAACTAGAAAATATTTTAAAACTTAATTAAATTCAAAATAGTTGTTAGTTTTTTGTTTAAAGAATGAAAAGTTGACATTCCTCATTCGTTCGCACATTTTTGTGTGACTTTGGAAGCTCATAAATAATTTTTTAAACCGATTGCATAAAATATTTTTTTAGATAAAAAATACATTGCAAAATACAAAAACACTTATTATGATGACAGATTAAAAAGCTATGACGACTTAAAGTGAAATTTTGGATATTTTTTTTAAAATGTTGAAAAACAAATTCTATTTCGACAACCCTGACACTTGGGACATGTATGTATGAAACGTAGCAAAAAGTTTGTCGGTCCATGTACAAAACATTCTGTATATATATTTTGGCTCCTCCTTCTGATTTATTTGATTTAAGATTACTCATGAGACTTATTGAGATCAAAAAAATATGCATATAATCTTGAACAAGAAATCTAATTAAATTTATTTCGGTTGAAAAATACGATTCGATAAGTAAAATTACTTACATAAATGTACAGATGTCACCATGTATTTAAAAAAAAAAATACAAAAACATACAAAAAAAAATCATAATTAATGGTGACTTGAACCATCGATTGTAAACAGAACCGAATGACGATGATGAACCTTTAAACTAATTTTGGTGGTCACTTACAATTACATAAAAGCCAATTGTAGTTCAGTACATAAAGTATTATTTTTTGCAATTTAAGTCATCATCAGATCTTTATAACCGTATAGATGATACGACCTAACGTATAGATAGCGGTTTTTGTTTTAAAAAAAATACTATGATAGAAAGTTTCTACCTTATAAAGCTTAAGTTTCAAGTTTCAAGACGCTATGTTGTTTAGTATTTGTTTGGCAGCCATCAATAGTGAACGTTCTCAGTGTACATATTTGAAATCACGTTTTAAATCAGTCCGTTCAAATTTAAGATTAGGTCATTTTGTATTTCTAAAATTTCTTGAAGAATTTTTGCTTTGGAATCAGCTGTGTAATGTGAAAATATTATGATTATCTAATTCAGTGATTCTCAACCTTTTTGAAGTCACGGTGCACTTTTGACCATGGGAAAAAGTGGCGGTGCACCAGAATTAAGAAGTCGAAAAAATTTGTATACATAGACATAATTTTTAATACATATTTAAAAATATAATATTTACATACCATTTTTTTACATATTTTCTTTTCGTGTCAAATTATATAAAAAATGTTTAACATTGAAAATATATTTAGTTAGTTAATTTCTCCGTAGAAACAATTTTATATTTATACGCGTTTTATTAAAAATATTTGCTCTCTTTGCAAAGCGATATCCACATACTAAGACAAATCATCCAGAAAACCGAAAAATATAATCAGCCACTGTCTTTCTTGGGCAGCTTTAGACTCACTACAACGCTGTAATATAAACTATCTCCCAAGCTTATCATAAACGCTTTGGAAGATGTGTTTAAACTGCTATCTTGGAAAAAGTGCCGACACAGTATTGACAACACACAAGTGGAGAAATTGTGACATAGTATTAATAGCTGAATCGTCTGAAAAGCTTCAAGACATGCTCCAAGACCTAAACGAAGTGTCAAGTAAAATTTGTCTGAAAATGAATCATGGATAAAATCGAAGCCATGATAAATAGTCACAACTCTCAGAACTTCGGGGCGATATCCATTGGGGGAACACAAATTGAGGTTGAAAATGAAGACACTTATCTGGGACAAGTAATACAACTAGGACGACAGAATTTCTCAGCAGAAATTGACAGACGAATACCACTGGGATGGCAGCATTTAACCAACGCATCATCCCAGTGTTAACCCACGAAGACGTGGAATCTAATATCAGGCATTTTACACAGAATAAAATTTTCCCAGCGTGCCATAGAGAGATCTATGCTCGGAGTGTCTTTATAATATAGAATCAGAAACGAGGATATCTGAAGAAGAACTCGAGTAGTAGACGCTACTGAAAGAATTGACACACTTAAGTGGCAATGGGGGAGACAAATGTGTCGAAGAAACGACGATCGATGGGGAAGAAAAGTGTTGGAGTGGAGATCCCTGTAAGACTGACGACATCGAAAGAATAGCAGGATGAAGCTGGATGCGGAAAGCGGAGGATCGAGAGGGATGAAGACTCATGCGTTCAACGGTGGACGAACACAGACTGATGATGATGATGATGATTATGAATCTTTCCTCAGCGGTCAGACTGCATGACGATTTGAAGATTCCGCCACGACCAGGCGCACAGCTCATCGGATACCCATCGAAACCATCCTACTGTATTCAACCATCGACATCTTATTCCGCACTCTATGTAAGAGTCTATTGTGACAATAAAATCAAAAGTTTATCGTGGCTTTAAAAAAAACATAATTTATTGGCTTTAAATCCTACATCTTAAAATAGACATCAAGGACCTCCAATTTACTATAAATCGCAGTACAAAACACTTAAAAAACTAAGAAGACTTGCCTGAGTATCGACGCTGCATGACGTTCAGGATAGATCCTGGAGTACGGGACGCATTCTGGAACAACACTGCACTTTATTTATTAAGATATATCCCTCTGACGATTAAGCCAAACCGTATAACCTAAGAACCGAACACGCACTGATTGTCGCCTAGAATTCGACGGCTCAACTGAGCGTACGAATATAAATGTATTAATACTAAATGTAAATTATTATGAAAAACTACTGAAAGAATGCATGAGATTCTCTCTGAGATGAGCTCTTTTGATATATTCCCAAAAATATTTTTATCAAATTTGAAATTCATTAAAAAATAATATATTTATGCAACGAAAAGGATGGTGATTTTTTTTTAAAAATAATATTTTTGGGAATATATCGTAGCAGCTTATTTAATCCCATGATTTAAAAAAAATAGTTTTTCTTATAAATATTAATAATTTGTCATAAATGCGTTTCAATTTGTCCGTCCAGTTTAGGCGTCGAGTTTATGCTATGCAACAATATTCGGTGCAGAGCTATATTTTATTTTCACAGGTTAGGATGTGCATGTGCGTATGTTAAGTGATATTTTTTAATACACAGAGTGTTGTGCCGTTCCGGAATGTGATCCGTGTTCCAGACTCTATCCTGATCGTCATGCAGCTAAAATATTGAGGCAAGTAGTCATAGTTTTTAAGTATATTGTAATACGATTATTAGGCTTATTATCGAAATGTTTAATGTTGAACAATTGCATTGAGATTTCAAGAACACAGATTGGGAATAATACTCATAGTGGATTGGAAAATCAAGATGTCTATTTTAAGATGTAGGATTTAAATCCGATTTTTGTATCATTTTTTTAAAGTCACGACTAACATTCAAATGTATATGTAAAATACGATATTCGGAAGTGATTCATTTAGCATTTCATAGCTAAAAGCTTCATTAAGCATCAATTTTTCCTTAGATTAAAGAAAATACATCATATATCATTTTAAAAATATATCATCAGCTAAATAATTGGACTAAAATGTGTCAAATATTTAATTTCAGGCATGAAATCGTGTTTAATATAAAAGCAATCCGCAATTGTTTGATTACGAAATCGACCAGCCTTGATCAATCAATAGTCTTAAGTTTAGATGGACGTTGTGAAAAATTGTACAGTGTGGTTCAAAAGAATTGCTGGTGAGCCAAATTCCAAAGGTATCCAGGACTTCAAAATTCATGCAGTAAGAGCTCTCAGGTAAGGATAATAAGATTTACAAGATAAATTTGAGCTATCATTTAATTTGTCATCTAAAATATACACACAAAATATTTGGTCTAATGGATGTTTAAATTCTTTGTTTTAGGTAAGTCTTTCGAATAGCGCAATATCAATCCGAAATACCGAAGCTTTCAAATATACTCATACTTTGAGTTAAATACATAATGCATAAAATGTTACATTTTAAATATTATTCAGTCTTGTTTGTATATTACAGTGGTTTCTAATTAATATTTGTTGATTTTATTTGCACATATATATTGATAATATCATTATATTATTGTTATTTTGGCACTAAATTGAATGGTGCTGATTTGATTGTGCAAAAATGTAGCAAATTAAATTTTTTTTTTTTTTCAAAATAACCTATTGTGTAATATTCAAATGGTCTTCATAGAAGACTTTTTTCATGTGGTGGTTTTCCATTATCTTTCATAAGTGGTTATTAACACTCCAGGTTCGGCTGAATTCGGACGAATGATACAGCGTAATCTGGTACATTTCTGACAGTTTTTTATTCCGCGCGGCTTTAAATAAAAATGCTCATAACTTATTTTGTATCATTGCTAATTTAATAAAACAAGAACTGTTATAAAGATTATAGTATAATACGTAAGTATTTAAAATATTTGATTCATAAATAAATCTATAACGTTGAAAAAACGATGATTTATTTATATTTTTGTCTGAAAAGGCAACACAAAAGTATTTTATAAAATGCCATGTGTTTATCATATCGAGCGACTCTCAAACTGTGGACAAGTTTGTACAAAATGCTTTTAAAATAGATCGACTTTTTCGGTTTTCACTGTTTTGCAGAATTTTTCGCCTTTACCAATTTTTTCGCGGTGCACTTGTAATAAGCTCGCGGTGCACCGGTTGGGAAACACTGATCTAATTGTTCGAATGTTTGACCATTTTAAATGAAAAATGTTTTAACCGCGCACAAAAAGTGACTCCACATATGCCCGCAGAGCCATTTTTGTGCGCCCGCGGGCACCGGGATGGGAACCCCCGCTATAAATTATCAATATAACCGAGTGTTGATAGCGTAAATTAGTTTTTAGAATCTTGCTTTAAAGTACAGGTTAAAATCTATGTTGTGGAGAAATTTTCAGAATACGGAAATCTGGAAAATACGACATCAGATAATTGATCATACACTGCTGATCAGCTGTTTTATCAATGATATTTCATATTCACTGAGTACGTACGCACTTAGTGAAACAGAACTCTCTTGTTTAATACCTAAATATTAATTTAGCTGGCAGAAAATGAACTTGAAAAAAGTTCTGAATGGTTGGTGTTTTAAAGCAGGTCTTCGAACCGTAATCATTTTTATTTCATTTTCGGTTTCTTTTACGTTTCAAACATTTATATCGGTTCGCTTGCGGTTTTTGTTCCGCGGAAAATAACGGTTTTTGATTTTGCTCTTGGTTATTATTTATTTTGAATTTCTAAATGTTTTTATTTGTATTTTAAACTTCTTTTCCAGCATAATTTAGATCATTTTAATTATCCCCACATTAGGAAACGCTGATTTAGAGGATATGAGAATGTGTATTATTTATATTTTGTTTGAGTTTTTTAATGAAAACACATTTTTTTTTTACAAATACAAACCAACCAAAATGTGTCAAAAATCCGGTTTGGTTATTAATTTATGTTCATTTTTGAAGACCTTAAAAATAATGATATTTTTTGTAAGAAATTCTCATTTCACTTCACACCCATTCATATGTTGCGAATCTTGTAGTGTTGCCAAAAATAGCTAAACTGGTTAAAGGTTAATAAAGGACATCGACTCACATTAAGTCAAGACATTTGTTTAAATACATTAATTTGATCACAAACATAATTAATCATACTCATAAATAAATTAATTTAGTCAACAATATAAAAACAAAGCGTATTGTATGATTATGATCAATGATTGCAATTAGTGTTTCTCGAATGAATATGCAATGAATTTCTCGAAAAAAATGCAAAATCGGGAATGCAAAATTTTTTGAGAAATTTTCTCGAGAAATTTCTGAAATCAATTTTTATTGTATAAAATTAAATTTGTACGAAAATTTCTTATGCAAATACAACATCTTCCATAAAACATGATAAAGTTTTGTGGGATTATTTGGTTAGGAACTATAATTCATGAAGGAGATTCCTCTCCTTGTATTACTTAATTAATCGTCCCAATATTTTCTAAAAAAAAAAAAAAAAGATCCAGGAAATCAGGGTAAACCTGGATCGAGAAGATCAATCGGAAATATTCTTAAATATGAATCCGATCTCCCAAATTTATTGGTATTGTGATTATTTTCCCTCCATAATCTGGATTTGAACCCGAACCTATACATTAAGAGTCTAGGATCTAAATCACTATACCAAGATCTAGTCGTATTTTCAAAACGATATATAATTAAATTATAAATGTTAACCATATTTACAATTGTTTTCTACCATAACCATATATCAATTGAGAATTCTCGGGAAATTAAATGATGAATTCTCATTTCTCGAGATACTATCGAGAAATCAGAATATCCAATTGCAATGCTTCTGCTACGCAATCAGGGTTACTATTAAATAATAACATTGATCTAATGATCCCGGAGTTCCGTATTATATACGAGCATTTTTTGTTATATCGCAACATACGGAGAGAAAACAAACAAATTTGCGCTTATGTTTTACTTACTATTTAATATATTTTATATAAGACATGATTGGCCGGTTGGCAACCGTTGTTATCGGTCGTGATTTTGTGTGCTCCGCTCATCTGCTCTGTTTTTGAGTAAATAGTGATTTTCGCGTCAATATTTATATCGGACTGTGTCGGCGACCGTTTTTTGTGCCACCCTGTGAAAGCGCGGCGCCTGAAACCGATTATTAATAGCCTTTTCGGCAATATTATCGATGTACATTTGCATCTTACCAAGTTGGCTTTTGTTTTTAATTATTTGAATTTTTGAAAAATCGAATTCCACGAGTTGTACACGGTAAATATACTATTAGGGCTTGTGCGAGTACTCCTCGCAGTCGGTTGTATTGTCAGTGTCCCAAAAGTGTGTAATCGCAGTAAAAAAAAAAAACGGATAATTAATAGCCTTTTCGGCAACATTATCGATGTATATTTGTATCGTACCAAGTTGGCTTTTGTTTTTATTTATTTGAATTTTGAAAAAAATCGAAAATCGTATAATTTTAATTTATTAATTTACTTTTATATTATTATAATTGATTCATACGCTCTGACGAAACGCCGACTACACTTATATGTAAAATTCGCGAGTGACACCGAAAAACATTGTTTTTGTGCATATTACATCTGCACAAAAAATGGAACATCTTCTCCGCATTACTTGAGATGAACTGACAATAACGCAAGTAAGACATAAAAATCCAAGCTTTCAAGGTAAGTGAATTAACAAATACTCGCACACATCAGCTTTCTATTGTCACATAAACGTGGGAACACTGGGACCAGAAGACAAACCTGCACAACTAGACTCGCGGTCCGACCGCCAAAGTGCTGTTTCGACTGCTCCCATAATACAGTCTTGACTGTGGAGCCATTTGATTTTGTTGATGTGGACCTGACTAGTTGATATTACTTGATACGTTACTTTAACCTATTTGTTTGTTCCAGCTCTGTCTATTTTTTTCCAGTTTGCTCCCAGTCTGACCAATTAAATATTGTTTGATTGTGCCCAGTTGACACTAAACGCCGAGGTTCGAATACTTTGATGCGACATAATTACCCTATGCTAATACAATTTGACTAATACTTCTTTGAGGCCTAACGACATCTGACTACTCCTAACTACTATGCTCATACGATTTTATGTATTTTAATTATTGGCCACTTTACTTATACGTATTTACAGAGTAAATACTTAAATACTCTTTTAACAGCAAGCTAATACTTAGTTTAACTACTATTCACTGCTACTTTTACAAATCAAGACTTGCTTATCACTCGCTATTCGTTACATAGTCGATCCTACCCAAAAATATGGAGAATGATGAACCGTATCGGTTCGGAACCAAGATTTTTTAGGAACAGAACAAGGACAAGAAGAACATCAAAGAGACGGCCTCGAAGAGATGCATATGAGGAACTTCACTTTGCAACGTAAACAAAATTGTCTTCCGTTGACTTCTATATCGTTTTGTAATCGCCGAACTGAGAGGGGCAACCTGAAATGATGGCGAAACCACTCAGTTTCGAATTCGCTCGGGTAAGTTGTACGGTGACGGGGAGACACCCTCAGTTGGTGTAGGAGCGAATCCGAGATGCACTCAAGCGTCACGTCTGTCTTCACCCTACCCCGGCAACGCCCTAGCGAGGAAAGGGGGGACTGGACTCCTTGTACTCCAGAAAGCCCTTTTCAGTAGAGTCAAAAAGGTCGTCTAGAGTAGTTTTCCACCATCTCCTATGAAAACTACTCAGTCTTTACAAACCTTCCACATTCCTTATCGAGACGATTGCGAAAGCGTTCGTCAATACGTTCACTCAGGATACCCGTTGGGTGAACGTTCGAAACAAAACTCGGTGGTAATGCTACCTTCAATATCGAGCGAACGAGGAGGTGAATGTATGATACAGACGAAATGGATGTAACCCCTTCCTGTGAATGGATATTGAAGAGGCCCATAGTTCTGCAGTGGACTGTTAGTGGCTGCACTATGATGATATAAGACATATCAGACATGTCACCGAGTCAAATATTTGAACAGTTGTTCATAAATTACATAAATGTGGACACAGTTGAGGTGTCTCTGTTTTCGCGATCCGCGGAATCATTACTTTTTTTCCATTCATTGAGATTTCAGCACATTTCTTAATTAAAAAGTGTATATTTTGAATGAATGAATCGATGATCAAAACTGGTTTGAACTTGAATTGTTTCAAAATGTTTGATAAGTCACATGTATTCAATGGATTTTTCAATTACATGCCATACTAATTAATATTCACAGCCATTCACGAAAGACTACTTAGTTTTTGAAGGTTTTCACCCCTTCGGGGCATTTGCATTATGTGACACCTTTCATTCAACATTACTGGCACGGCGGCTGGAAAACTAAAGAAATAGAACAAGTACAAGAAGATCAACAAGCAAACGACCTGGAAGAGCGACAAATCGATTTGGCAACGATAACATTATCTTCCTTTGCCTTCTATATCGCTTTGTATTCGCCGAACTGGGAGGGTCAACCTGAAATAAGAAACCACCCATTCGCGGGGGTAAGTTGCACGTGGACGAGGATACACCCTCAATTGGTATTCGCCCGACAGCGCCTTAATGAGGAAAGGGGAGACTGATTCTTTGTACTCAAAAAACTCTTTCCAGTAAAATCAACAAGGTCGCCTAGATTGATTTTTCACTATCTCCCGAAGAAAACTACTCAGTCTTTATAAACTTCTTATATTTCCAATCAAAACGGTCACGAAAGATGGTTCCGCTGGGTGAGCGTTCTAAATGTACCATGAGGGTCGCATAAACTCGCAGGTTTCATGATTCCATCGCCTTTGATCTGGGCTATATATTAAGTTGTTCCATAAGATTCTTTTGCAAATGAACACAGATCTAATCATAGCCATGGTCGAAGAAAACCCGCGATATACTGTTCGAAAAATAGCTAACAAGTTAGAAATTCCACGAACATCCGTCCGTAATCATTTGACAAAATTGGGCTACATCAATCGTTCAGATATGTGGCTTCCTTATGAACTGACTGACTCAAATAAACTTCAGCATATTTCAACATGCGATCTTCTTCTCCAACGAAATAATAGCCAACCTTTTTTTAAGAGACTTGTCACTGGAGATGAAAGTTGGATACTCTATGAAAATGTCCGACCTAAACGGTCTTGGACTAAGGGTACAGAAACTTTAACTGTAGCTAAACCTGGCCTACATCCAAAAAAAGTTTTGCTATGCATTTAGTGGGTCTGGAAGGGGGTAGTTTCTTAAGAGCTACTTCAGCAAGGTGAAACGATCAATTTAACAAAATATTGTTTCCAACTAGACAATCTAAAGGATGCAATTGCCCGAGTGTGTCTTTGCTCGTCAGAAATAAATTATTATCATTTGACTGGGATGTTATACCTCATCCTCCATACTCTCCGGATATTGTCCCTTCAGATTATTATTTATTTCTTTCATTGAAAAATTCTTAACGTGGTAAAAAATTTAATTCAAAAAATGATATAAAAATGTACCTTGATCAATATTTTGCCAACAAATCTGTAAAATTTTGGCAAGAAGGCATTATGAGGCTAAGGAATGGATCATATATTATTCAATAAATTTTGATGTAATACAAATTATTTTTTAATTTTTCTTAATATGCAAACGAAAGAAACTCAAGGGACACCCTGATATAAAATAATTTGTAACCCTAGCAAAGTAAACGTTTTAAATTGAAGACTAAATTTGCTGATTGTCCCATAAAGTCGATAGCTAATGGTCACCATACTTCAGTTTACTATACATTATATTAGAAAAATGTAGCAGAATTTCAAGGATTCTATAAGAATAAGAGCATAACACTCAATACTTTCATTGCAAAGGAGGCGCGCACAGTTCATATCATCGAAATGAAGCCCCCAGTGAATTTATTTGTAACAGTTGGAATCCTAATAGTATTCTTATCAAAGGTTTGTTGAATTTTGATGGATTACAAGAACATACTCAATTATTTTGCGTACTTATTACTACAATATTAGTTATTCAATAATGTGTAGAAATGTATGCTATATTTTTTAAGCATTATCAAAATTAATGATTTTAATTTTTATGGAAAAGTTCGAATGTTTCAAACAAAACTAAATATATTCATACATTTAATTGTATTTAGCCCTTTGAAGAGCAAAAGTTTAGCATTCTAACGATTAATTTTCATGGGGTTGTAGTTATTGCCGATATGCTTGTGCACCGTCAATTGATGCCCAAATATATGGCCAAAACATTGCCTAATAATTTTTTATGTGTTATATATTCACATACATGTATAAAATTCATGAAATCAACGACGATTCTAGGCTAGAAGTCCAAGAAACAAAAAATGAATATTTATAATCAAAGTGCAGCCATAAACAGTCCACTGCAGAACTAGGGCCTTTTCAATATCCATATAAGGGTGTGTCCTCGTTCACGTGCAACTTACCCTCGGGAATTCGAAACTGGATGGTATCCTATTTCAGGTTTATCCTTCCAATTCGGCGAATTCAAAGCAATATAGAAGGTAATAGAAGTTAATGTTATCGTTGCCAAGCGGAACTCTTCATTTGTCGTTCTTCCGGACCGTCTACTTGTTGTTCTTCTCGTGCTTGTTCTATTCCTTTAAGGGATATTTCTACCTTCTTAGGCCTAAAAGTGATCGATTTTTAACATTTTTTTATGCGAAAAGCGTTTAATATAGAATGTTAATATTTAGTGTTTTGACTAGGCTATCTTTTTCATAAAAATTCATAAAATTTTGTTATTATGTATAATATTTTTCACAAAAAGGTTCTTTCTCAACTTGAAAAAAATCTAGCCTTTGAATTTTTTTCTGGTTGTGGTTTATATGAGATTCTATCTTGTATTAATGTAGCACATATTTATTATTTATATTATTTTATATTTTGAATACTATAAGGGGAAATTTAAGATATTGTGCAAAAATCATAATTAAAATTAATGCAAAATTTTTAGGCTTTTTTTTTAATTTTTCTGCGTCGTTTTAACCTCTTAGTTGCCGCGTGTCGCCGCGTGTATTATTGGTGAGCCACAATCAATCAGGATATAATTTGCACGAAAAAACGACACTTGATTTTCACTAGGGTTGCCACACAAATACTAAAGAAATTTAAAAAGTTATATCTACGTTTGTATAATTAGAAATGTTATAATTTTAAAGTCTCAAAAATACACGTATATATTATACACATTAATCATTTTGAGTGTGGTATGCTTTGAAGCAAGTCGTTGGACAGAGTGGGATTTTACAATTTTCGCAAGCAAATTTTATTTCTTGCCTTTTTTTTGAAGCAAGGCACACAACGCATCTCTTCCTTTTTACATCGAAGACATTTTCCACATCAATTAAGAAATGGCTATTTTATCCTTCTAAGTGAAAAGGTAAATCGCCACTCTTGTATTTTCTTGTAGATTTTTGATTCTTTAGACAATATATTTGAATCGCCTGTAGAATTACAATCAGCCGAAAATCACCAAGTGTGATATGCTCCCCTGTTTTCTCTCGAAATGCAAAGTATGAATTTGGTACACATAAATCGACGAGATGGAAAATCGATATATTTTGTTTGATGCGATTATATTTCCTGAGTGCATTTTGGATAGTCTGATGCTTGTCTTTCCACATTTGTATGACCATTTTATTATTTTTTTGTGTGGTAAATTTGTGTTTTATCTTTGATTAATCTTCTATTATATTTAGGCATACCAATCCGATTTTTTCACACGGTTCCACAGCAATCGGTTTTAAAACGAGCGCGTTTGAAACAAAGTTGGACTGGTATACCAATTATCCACGTATAATGCGTGATTTTTATTCAAATATAGTGCCATCAGGGTCATTACTATGTTTCCACTAACACCAAAATTGTAGTTTTTGTTTAGCTCCGTAGTGGATTCAGTATAAATGATGAAGTCCATAACAATCACACAAAACAAAAAACTTCATTCAAAAAGCGACTTCTTTCCACGGAATGTACTGTTTAAAGAGTATTCTCCCTTTGAAGAATAAAAGACTTTCATTGATGCACAATTTTTGGAAAGGATAAAAATCATTTTTGAAATTACGTTTAATCATGTCTGTGATTGTTTTTTATTTCACACAATTTATCACCTGCAGCTTGTTCATTATTATTCGAAAAGTATTTGAAACCTATTGCGTTACATCGTGTTTTAATAAATAGACGAATGCAATAAAATATCAGTGGATCAAAATTATTTTTGGCGATTTCTCAAATTTCTTGATATTAGCAAACAAACGGCTAAAAATATGTACATTTCGTCGATATTTGTATCGTGTAATTTATCCATTATATAAGAATTTGATTCCGCCGGCAGTTTGATTTTTGTATGTCGATATTGCTTATTAGTTTCTTCAATGATATATTTTTCAAAAAAATATTTCGGAATTTTCCCCACCAGTTATGATTATTCACACTATAGATATTTTGAAGAATTGCTTACTTTTTATCTATTAATAATTAATTATTTATATTTTTGAATAAATTTGATTTATTTGACAATTTCTGTTTGTGCCAACCCTGACAAAATATTTTGAATATGTCCTAAACCAAAAGAAATAGATACAGTTTTCGATGTTAAAAAATAATTCTTAACGTCTCTGTTAAAAACTCGAAATGAGTTTCCCTTTTATTTAAGGAATAAGATAGGCACATCCAAGATGGTTTTTAAATTGACACAGGCATTATACGTGTGCGAAATTTGTTTTGCGAGACGTTTAACGGATGCACCATGTTGGCGCATATTCGTCTAGTCGTTGTTAAACTAAACAAGCATAACAACCGTTGATACCTTATGTATTACGCTTTGGATTACCAATTCAAACGCATTCAAAGTCAAGCAGCAGCAACACATCAAAAACGTATTCGAGTTCGATTTTTTAAAAATAGGATTTAAATAGGTCATGGACATGTTAATCACAAGCTTCGTTCTTCTCCACCGTCTCCACTGAGCAGACCATGTGGCAGGGATGCCGACTCATACGGTCCCTCGAGTCATTAAATTCGGGACCGAAGGGATCCGTCCTTCGATACTGCAATGAATCAAGGAAAAAGTTTTCAATTATTCAAGTGAATTGTTGAATTTACTTGATTTGCCAGGCATGCCGCCGCACGTTTCAACACTGAAAATTAGCGTGCTTTTCATTCTTCTCTGAAACATAAATCCACCGCGACTTTGCAATGTTACCCGTGTTTTCTATGAAAAATATTGAATGGACATTATCATGAAGCTAAAATTTTAAATGGAAAATATGAAGGAAAAGATGTAGTGTCCTAATTATTCAAGATAGGTATGCCATTTGATTTGAAAAGTGTGAAGTTTTCGCTGCGAGCATCACATACAACATAAGAACACACGGGGTATGCGTGCATGCTTCTCACATGGATAGCTGTATATGGGCTGCTCACGCCCAATCATTTATTACTGGACGGTACGCACCACACAAAAAAATTGTGTAGGTCTGATGCTATGTATAATAATAATGAAATCGTGAAACTGGGCTTATAGAGGGCCGAATGGGTTCATTAGGTCCTAAAAATTTAAACCTATATATGACATAGAATGGATCCTTACCGATAAAATATGCTTACACGTAGCTATAATATTCTTCTAGATTTTAAAAGTAATTGTAAGTTTATTTTATTCTAGGCTGACGCTTGTGGATGCCATTGCGTATGTCCACCTATAAAACCCGCAGGAGATTTGAATGACCCGGCGATTGTGGAGACTGCTCAAAGGTTATTAATCGTCATTAAAGTTAACACGTAACACTAAAAATGTACGTTTTTATTTTCCTAAACTCTGTTTTGCAGCTCTGTAATTACAAATCTTTGGAATCAACCCACTCCAAAACTAACGGAAAACGGTGAAAGATTGCGAGATGTTATTTTGCGTTTGGGAAATAGCGACGTCCCAAAATGGAGAAGTTCTGCCCTTTCTGCCACCATCTGGGCTTGGAGTCTATTCTCGCAGTGTGATCTCAAACCTAGCATCTGTGACTTTGCAAGAGTATGCCAATGTACTCATTATTGCTTTTAATTATATTAGCGTCTGTGATTATATTGCTTGTTTGTTTTCAGCTGGTCAATGCAACTGTTCATTGGAACCAAACTGGTGATTGCAGCAAATTGAACCCAGCTCTGGACACTCTGACTGGCGCAGTGTCGATGGGTGCATTATTGATTTCCGCCTCAGCAATTGCCAGATCAGGATGTTATCCAGATCCAGAGCCAGAGTGCTCTATTGCTTCTAAGGTAAATAGTTTAAACTTAGATTTCTTTTTACCATTTGAAAACCCTTCTCAATCGAATTTGCATGCGTTTGTTAATAGATCACTCCACCTACTTGTTATAAAAATGGCGCAGTCTACATGGCGAAACAAATCTGGAAAATATACGGTTTTGATTATCCTTGCGAATATCAAAAAGCCACCATAAAAGTATTATGCTCGAACGAGTACACTGATCAGGTTCTGGGCGTTTTTGCTACGTTGAGTATTTCGGAACCATTCTTTTTACTAGCCAATGCCAGCAGGAAAGATACCATGTTCCAGGTATGCAAAAAAATCATCTCAACTCGATCATATCTTACAGGCTTTTTTAACAATCTATTTTATTTTCAGATATTAACTATGTTGACGACTCCTCAAATACCAAAATGCTGTTGCAAGAAGTTCAAGGAAGAATTAAAAGCGTTGGCTGGACCCATTGACAATGAAGCCGACAGATTAAATACTTATATTAAAAGACAACTGGGTTGTTTGGATGAACCAGAGCTCTATTGATGATATTATACAATAAATGAGATCGTCCCACATTAAAATATACGTTGAGCGAGCGAAATAACTCACCACGTGATAAATAATAACTTCAAAAATATCCAATATTTTTAAGTGAAATCTAGATTAAACCATAGATACCTGCAACGATTGATTCACGTGATAGAAAGAAGTACAAGAAATCACAATTATTAAGCTTTTCACAATATGTATTATTAGTATTCATAAAACAACTGGACCCTGATTTTAATAGTTCAATGCTTTATTTTGCTGTTATTCTACATTCCTTCTTTTAAGTGAAATTATACAAAAATCATGATAAACTTTGTGTAATTTATCGGTCACACCCATACGACACAATCTGTAAGTGAATTTTTTAATCATGTGATACTAAATTAAATCAATTTGATATATAGACATTAGTATTTGAACACAGTTCGTTTGTGATGTTTAAAAATATTTTTTATATGTATGTCTGCTATAACTTGCCATCGATTAGTTGGAAATTACTGTTTTATAACATAATATATTACGAAACGAG
The DNA here is from genome assembly GCA_008973525.1 of Stenopsyche tienmushanensis. Taxonomy (NCBI): domain Eukaryota; kingdom Metazoa; phylum Arthropoda; class Insecta; order Trichoptera; family Stenopsychidae; genus Stenopsyche; species Stenopsyche tienmushanensis. The sequence continues at coordinate 571,829 of WACJ01000192.1, forward strand.
ATATATTTGATTATATTTATAAACTTCTGTAAAAATAAAATATATCTCTATAAAAATAAACTTAAGAAACTACAGATGGCGCTGCTTCAATGACTTGAAAAAGCAAAGGCTTCGTGGCATTACTACAATAAAAAAAGGCGAAATCGTCATAAATTTTTAATCTGTAGTCGTAATAGCACGAAATAACTGTTTTTGTATTTTGCAATATATTTTTGATGTAAATAAATAATTATTTTATGCAATTGGTTTAAAGAAAATTACTTCTAAGCTTCCAAAGTTACATGTTTAGTATTAAAATGTTTTTTTTTGTTTATATCAGTGGTTCTCAACCGGTGCACCGCGAGCTTATTGCAATTACACTGCGAAAAAATCAGTTCGCGAAACAACGAAACGAAAAACAAAAAAACAACGAAAAAAAGTCGTTGACGAAATTATGAAAGTCAACGAAATGAATGCAAAGAACTTACCGAGCATACGACAAGATAAGATGTTTTTGATTATATTTCTTCATATTTAGAACAATTTAAAATATCTTGGGAGTTATGTGTAGGAATTTGTAGAGATGGTGCTTCTTCAATGGTAGGCTCAATCAAAGGATTTGTTATCCTAGCAAAGACAAGAAACCCTAAAATTATAACTTCGTACTGTTTTTTACATAGAGAATCTTTAGTTTCGAAAACATTACCAGCTAAAACTTGTACTAGATCAAGTTGTAAATATGGTGAATTTCATAAAATCAAGACCTTTAAAAATACGCATGTTTAAAAACCTTTGCATTTCTATGGAAGCTAAATACGAGTGTTTGCTTTTTCACACTGAAATCAGTTGATTATCTAGGAGTAAAGTTTTATGTCGATTCATAGAACTTAAGAATGAATTGTTATTGAAGAAGTTTCTTTGTCAACTAATCGTACTCTAAAAGTTGAGTAGCCAAAGGTGAAAAGTGCCCCATAAAAGGGGGGGGGGGGGATTTTTTATATAATTTAACTTAAAAAGAAAACATATAATAAAAATGATGTTTTATTTTTTTTCCATTTTTTCCGATGATAAAAGTGCATCATGGCTTCAAAAAGGTTGAGAGCCATTGGTTTATACCATTTCCAACGATATGCTACATGTCATACAAATCATTCAACAAGTCGTTAAAATTAAGGAGGTACCAGTTTACCAGGATCAGAGCTAAGAAAATACTTTTTATGTTTTTATTAAACTTATTAGGGTGTCCCATAAGTTTCTTTCGTTTTCATATTAAGAAAAAAAAATTAACAATAATTTGTATTACATCAAAATTTATTGAATAATATATGATCCATTCTATTCTATTACCTTTCTCCATCTCTCCGGAAGCCTCATAATGCCTTCTTGCCAAAATTTCCCAGGTTTGTTGGCAAAATATTGATCAAGGTACATTTTTTTCATCATTTTTTGAATTGAAATTTTTACCCCGTAAAGAATTTTTCAATGAAAGAAATAAATAATAATCTGAAGGGCAATGTCCGGAGAGTATGGAGGATGAGGTAAAATATTCCAGTCAAATGATAATGTAGCTCCCAAGGTATAAAATGATATAAATGATCAATATAACCGAGTGTTTGTATAGTGGATAAATTTCTGGAGTCTTGCTTTAAAAGTACAGGCTTAAACTAGGTTGTAGAGAAGTCTTTCACAAAACCTCGGATAATTAATCGTACTCGTTCACATCCACTAAATACTCATACGAACGTGTTAAAGGCACGTAGACAGATAGACACAAACAGAATTTCCATTGTTTAACATCTAAATATTGATTTAGCTGCAATAATCGATTAAAAAACATACTAAATGGCGATTAAACTTTTTTTTTTATTGTTCTCTTGCACCTTTCAAATTAATCTTTCATTCGAGAGCGCATCAATATGAAGTTTCTGCTTAACATCACATTTGTGATAGCAATTTTTTTAGCTTCGGTGACAAATGTGCGTGAATAAATCAAAATACTTGCCTCTATTAATATTAAATCTGATAAAATTAATTTACCATAGTTAGATTTGGAACAAAGACCCATAACTGTCTGGGTATATGTATGATAATAATGCGTTTTAGTATTATTAGTATTAACTTACTCATACAGCGTAAGTTAATTGGTTGGTTTCGATTTTCCCGAAATTGGTTTATACAGAAATCACTTTATATCCTAAGCAAAACAAATAAAAATATTCTTCAAGCAATTTCATCATTCATATCTGAAAATATAAAACATTACATATTAATACCAATTAGAGCTTTTATCTGTTTAGAAACTTTTAGCACATAAAATTCGTATAAAAGTATTTTATTTTCAAGGTAAATGCTTGCGAATCCAAATGCATCTGTCCACCGACCAAACCAACTGAAGACATTTCAACCCCAGAAGGCCAGCAGAAGGCTCAATTGTGAGTACTTTGTTCATAGATCTTGTCACTAATTTCATGCATTCCAATATTAACGCTATTCTCAATATTAATTCGATTATTTTCGCTGATATTAAAGGACCGCAATAGAAAACATTTGGAAGAAAATTAATCCACCATTATCGGCAAAAGCGCAAAGAGCTAAAAATGTCGTACTGAAAATGGCAAGAAGTGATAATGCAAAATGGAGAGATGCTGCCCTTACCTTCACTACGTGGTTTTGCAGTCAATCATTGCATTTCGCAAACGAGCCTAACATTTGTCCATTTGCACAAGTTAGTCAACATATTAAATACAGACAAATTGAAATACATACTTATATTGTAATCCAACTTAATTGTATATTTATAGTTAATCAATGCAACCGTTGCTTGGAAAGAGAATGGGGAATGTGGTACCCTTAATACGGCTATTGACGTTATGATGGGAACACTTTTAGAAGCAGGTGGATTTGCCTCCATTAGGGCAATTCGGTCATCTGGATGCTACAACGAAAGCGATGCTAATTTTATAAACAATCCTCCTCCTGTAAGCTAAATTATTATCCCGACAAGTTTGGAAATTACCATAATATACACATATTGGCAACTTGTGGAAAATATGCGACTGGCGTACCAATCACAAAACATCGCAACTCAAAACTAGGAACGTGGAATGTTCGAGGACTAGGTCATCCAGGAAAATTGAGCATTATTGAACGTGAAATGGCCTCACATAATTTGGATATTCTCGGACTCAGCGAGACTCATGGAAAAGAGAATGGCCACTTTATCACCCCAAATGGAAATGAAATGTACTGTGCAGGAAATGCGAACAACGCATATAGTGGGGTAGCCATTCTACTATCTCCTCGTCTCCAGCATGCAGTCATTGGTTATGAATCCACAAATGACCGCATCATTCACCTTAAACTAAATACTTCTCCATGTAAACTACACATACTCCAACTGTATGCACCAACAACTACTTCAGACGAAGAAGCGATTAACGCGTTCTACGAATCCCTTTCATTAACAATCAACCGCATTCCCAAAAAAGACATTACGATAATACTTGGTGATCTCAACGCCAAAATCGGTAACACTCTAAATGATGATCACTTGAGAAATGTAGTCGGACCTCATGGAATGGGAATACGAAATGAAAGAGGGGAAATGCTCCTCCAATTTTGTATAGAAAAGGAGTTCACAGTAATGAATACGTGGTTCCAGCATCACCCGAGACGTCTATATACATGGGTATCGCCAGGGAATAAATATAAAAACCAAATTGATTATATAATGATAAACTCCCGCTATCGATCAACAATATATAATACCAAGACGTATCCGGGAGCTGATTGCGGATCAGACCACCAACTTCTAATAGCGAATGCCAAAATAAAACTAAAAAATATGAAGCGTACTAGAGCAATCCAAAATTTTGCAAAAAATGTTGACATAACTAAATTTGGCATTCGAATACGGGAACAAGTCAACGATTTAAACTGTACAAATGAAGAAACATCAAACACAACGTGGAACAAACTTAAGCAGCTCATAGTGAATACGGCTACGGAGTGTCAGTTAGCACCGGCTCCACGTAGAAAACCATGGATCACGGAAAACACTTGGGATAAAATCATGTATAGGAAAAAACTCAAGGAAAGAGGCCTCACAACGGAACAGGAGATAAAAACCTATTCCGAGACACACAGGACCATCAAAAAATTATGTCGCAACGATAAAAATAAATACATTAATAACATCTGTGATGAAATAGAAGCGCATAGTAACAAAACGGAAACTGGAGATCTCTTCCGCAAAATAAAACTCCTCACACATAAACAAACTATGAAAACGTGGTCCATAGAAGACTCCGATGGTAAATTGATAACTGACATTGATGAGGTTATTAAGACATGGCGGTTATATAAAAATCTTTATGCAGATATAGAAATAGTTCCATCCACATCCCTTACAACGCACAATCAAGAACCAGATATACTGAAATCAGAGGTTGAGTTGGCCTTGAAAATGCTCAAAATTAAAAAAACCCCAGGCAGTGATTGCATCCCAGCTGAACTTCTTAAACAATTGGGAGACACGGGCATCGATATTTTACATGCAATATGCAACAAAGTCTGGAAAAGCGGAATCTGGCCAAAGGATTGGATGGAATCTCAGTTTATCATTCTACATAAAAAAGGTTCCACAAGAAAATGTGGAAACTATCGTACCATTGCACTCATATCCCACGCAAGCAAAATACTGCTCCACATAATAAACCAACGCCTAAAACACTACATCAGCTGGCAAATACCCCACGAGGAAGCGGGTTTTGTAAAGGGGAAAGGCACCCGCGAACAAATCTTAAATGTCCGTCAACTGATTGAAAAATGCCGGGAATTCCAAATACCGGCAGTTTTGTGTTTTGTCGACTATAAGAAAGCGTTCGACTGCGTCAAATGGGATAAAATGTGGGAAGTGCTAATGGCGATGGGTGTACCGACGCATCTTGTGCACCTAATAAAGAACCTTTACCAGTATAACCGAACAACTATCAAGGTGAATGAAATAATATCCAAACCGTTCCAAACCCAAAAAGGCGTTAGACAGGGATGCATTCTCTCGCCGAACTTGTTTAATATATACGGCGAGTTTATTATGCGTAAAGTCCTGGAAAACTGGAACGGTGGAATCTCCATTGGCGGAAAAAAAATCTCCAATCTGCGGTATGCTGATGATACAACGCTAATTGCCACGACCACAGACGAAATGACGACACTCCTCCAAAAAATTAAAGTCGAGAGCTCAGACATGGGACTCGAGATAAATGAAGCCAAAACTAAAATCATGGTTGTGGACAGAGCATGTGCACTTTCCACAACCAACATTCAAGGGCTGGAAACAGTGCACGATTTTATTTATCTCGGATCCTGGATCACGGACTCCGGCGGCTGCGACGCAGAGATTAGGAGGAGAATTGGTATGGCAAAAAACGCTATGTCTCAGCTGAGCATAGTTTGGAGAAATAGAAGTATAACCAATGCAACGAAAATGCGTCTGGTCAAATCCCTCGTATTCTCCATATGCCTCTATGGAGTTGAAACATGGACAATGAGAGCGAGTGAGAGGAGACGTATAGACGCATTCGAAATGCACTGCTGGAGACGAATGCTGAGAATCCCATGGACGGCTAAACGTAGCAATATATCAATCCTGAATCAATTAAAAATAAATATCAGACTTTCGACCGTATGCCTGAGACGCGTTCTGCAATTCTTCGGTCACATTGCTCGCAGAGACAACAACAACCTGGAAAAGCTGGTGGTAACAGGAAACGTGGAAGGTCGCCGCGGAAGAGGAAGATCTCCTACCCGCTGGTCTGACCAAATCAAGAGTGCCACCGGCCTTCCAATAGTGGAAGCACTTCGTTCTGCGGGCCATAGAGAAAATTGGAGGACGTTCATCGGTGCCACGGTCGACTCATAGTCGGAGTCACGATCCTCAGCCATGAGGAGTACGATGAGAAGAAGACACATATTGATTTTATTTCGATTTAGCCAAACCGACCAGGTTGCTATAATGATGGCAAAACCCATTTGGGAAAGAAAATCTGGAAATTAAATGGATCTGAATATCCTTATGAATATCAACAAGCTTCTTTAAGCTTATCACGTTCAACCAATTATGTCGATCAGCTATTGGGTGCCATTGCTGCTTTGAGTGTTTCAGAGCCTTTCTCTTTGATTGTTACAAGCTTCAGCCAAGAAGCAACACTACAAGTAATTTCAAATTTCATACGTCTCATTTCAGTTTCATTTTGTCAAAATTATTTCATTACAATATTTTTTCAGCTGTTTACTATGGCGGTATCTCCAAAGCTGAACAAATGTTGCTGTTCCAAATTCTTAGAGGAATTGAACGCAATGAAAGAGCCCATCCAAATCGAAGCTAAAAGAGTGTCAGAAAGTGTCAAAAAACAATTAAAATGTTGATCTTGGATATATTAAATCATTAGAAAATGTTTTAACTTTTTAAAATTAAAAATGTAATTAATAAACAGCATGATGTAAATGTTCTATATTTTTATTGAAACATTAAAAAATATTGAAAAAAAAAACACCCGATTGGCATTGCTCATAAAATATTATAAATACCTTTATCTTCATTTTATTGGATAACTGAGAATACTTTACACATTTATTATAACCAAAAATTCCATGTAAATGTTCATTATTCAGCTCAGATTGATTACGGGGGATATGTTCTGTAGGAAGTTGCGATAAACGGGCGATGGCGATTAACGGGGGAATATAAATGAATCACTTGATCCATTGCGTTCCAAAATGTAATCTAGTGCTATTTGCTTGGTCTGTTTACATAAATTATATCAAATTTGTCCATAACTGCCAAATATTTTGAACGGTTGTTACTATTAAATTATTTATAGAGTAAGTAGTGCATATAAATAATAAATAAAGTTTGTATGGTCGATTATTCATTATATTACATCTGTGTCAACATTGAGCTTCTTACATTAATTGATGATTTATTATTACACTTAAAAGTATGGTAATTGACGCAAGTAAACATGTTTCTATTTTATTATGGATATTTATGGTTGATCTGATTTGGAGTTTTTATTTATTCCCGAAGGATACTAGTTTTTGTCGATCTTCAAAATATAGTTCGTTATATATTGTTGCATGAAAAGAAATAATCCACTGTTGCGTTTTAAGCCCCTCGCTGTCTTCAGGGGTCCGCAATCTTCGTCGCGGGTGCCTCAAGCAGCCCGCCGCGAGGGGCGTCTCGAATCGCGGGGCGCTCCGGAGGCGACGCACCCGTGCGCCTCTCATCTCGGCCTGAAGGGCCTCGACGAGAAGCGAAGGGGCTCCGTCCTTAGTGACGAAGGAGCCCCGCAGCACCGAGACGAACTCGAAGCATACGCGACGGAATACATATAACCTCCGCCTAAGGAATAGAAAGTCCGTTCGCCCTGCAACCCTTAGAAACGGTTGCAAGGTCCGAACGTCATAAAAAACGGCCCGCTTTGACGACCAAAAAATCGATATTAACGATGAAATTAATTTATTAAAATAATCGTAAATTATTCCCACGCTACACCACCCTTAACACTTTCGTGGTCGGAGATGCATATGCTGCATCATCACGAGTTTGATCATTGGTAGCCGCATGATGCCACATATGCATCATAATCGCGTCGTCTCATAATCCATTATGATCCATAGAAAATAACAAAGAATTTATACACTTTTTTCTTGATTCAAAGACAATAATTCAAATGTTGAATTTAATGAGATATTTGACTTTGGTTTTTGATTTCTTCACAGCACTCATTTTCAAAGATTTTACAATTTTTTTAAGAAAAAAAAAATTCTAGAGGGAACGAGAAAATAAAACTTCGTTTACAATAAGTTTACAAGTCTCTGCTCAAATCCACAGATGTGCACAGAATAGAAGCACGTTACAGAATAATGTGTATTTCTAAAATCGATATTTTTTAAATGCAGTTCATTGCTGGAACACGTTTTATGGATCAACAACTTCGAAGAATGTTGTAATAAAGCTGATTTTAAATATTATAAGAAAGTGTATTATCTTGATGTTGGAATAAATACTGAGACCATTTGTTAATCCCCTAAATCAGCCAAAGAATCCGATCTACGGGATTTTATTTTTCGTCGTCGGCTGTAAATATATTTACATAAAGTAATATATTTTTTTCAAAATTGAAGTCATCGGGATCGACCAAATTTTGCTTCAAGATCGACCGGTTGGTCACTCCTATCCTATGCGAAAAATGTTTCAATATCCACATTCGTTTTAAAAACAGCTGTTAACATTATAAATTGTGTGTTTGTATTAATATACGCGTAACTTTGTTTGTTAATGTAATAAATATATGTCAAAATAATTATTTACCTTTTTAAATGAATGTATTGAATTTGTTTGCAATATCATACATATACATATATTCAAACGTAAAAATCGGCAAATTTAATTGAAATTGCTTATCGATGTATTGAAACCATGCGACATTGATTGATGGAGAAATTGGCTAATGATTTGTAACAGCGTTTAAGCATGAAAATGCAACGATTTTCTCTAACAGAAATTATTTTTCATAGTGGCCGTTTTCAGGTCGTATTTTTTATGAATTTTTATGAATATTCGAGTGTATGTATGAGAATAATGCGTTTTTCCTTATCATTATAGGGATACTACTCATATAGTATAAATTAATTGGAGTAAATTTATTTTCCCAAAATTGATTTATAGCTTGTAGAGGGATTGATGTTTTTTTTTGTTATTATAAAAATAATAAAACACAACCGTAATGATAATCTTATTTATTAATACATCACAAATATTTAAGGGTAGCGTATCGAAAAACAATATTGATTATGTAAAACATTGAAATTTGATACCAATTAGAGCTTTTAGTACATTAAATTCATAAAAAAGTACTTTACAAGGTAAAATCTTGCGAATCCAAATGCATCTGTCCACCGACCAAACCAACTGAAGACATTTCATCCCCAGAAGGCCAGCAGAAGGCTCAATTGTGAATATTTTGTTCATAGATCTTGTCACCAATTTCATGCATTCCGATATTAACGCTATTCTCAATATTAATTCGATTAATTTCGCTGATATTAAAGGACCGCAATAGAAAACATTTGGAAGAAAATTAATCCACCATTATCGGCAAAAGCGCAAAGAGCTAAACATATCGTACTGAAAATGGCAAGAAGTGATAATGCAAAATGGAGAGATGCTGCCCTTACCTTCACTACGTGGTTTTGCAGTCAATCGTTGCATTTCGCAAACGAGTCTAACATTTGTCCATTTGCACAAGTTGGTCAACATATTAAATACAGACAAATTGAAATACATACTTATATTGTAATCCAACTTAATTGTATATTTATAGTTAATCAATGCAACCGTTGCTTGGAAAGAGAATGGGGAATGTGATGCTCTTAATACGGCTATTGACGTTATGATGGGGACACTTTTAGAAGCAGGTGGATTTGCCTCCATCAGGGCAATTCGGTCATCTGGATGCTACAACGAAAGCGATGCTAATTTTATAAACAATCCTCCTCCTGTAAGCTAAATTATTATCCCGACAAGTTTGGAAATTACCATAATATACACATATTGATTTTATTTCAATTTGGCCAAACCGATCAGGTTGCTATAATGTTGGCAAAACCCATTTGGGAAAGAAAATCTGGAAATTAAATGGATCTGAATATCCTTATAAATATCAACAAGCTTCTTTAAGCTTATCACGTTCAACCAATTATGTCAATCAGCTATTGGGTGCCATTGCTGCTTTAAGTGTTTCAGAGATTTTCTCTTTAATTGTTACAAGCTTCAGCCAAGAAGCAACACTCCAACTAATTTCAAATTTCATTCGTCTCATTTCAGTTTCTTTTTGTCAAAATTATTTCATTACAATATTTTTTCAGCTGTTTACTATAGCGGTATCTCTAAAGCTGAACAAATGTTGCTGTTCCAAATTCTTAGAGGAATTAAACGCAATGAAAGAACCCATCCAAATCGAAGCTAAATGAGTGTCAAAAAGTGTTATGGAACAATTAAAATGTTGATCTTGGATACATTAAAAGATTACTAAATTGTATTGAAATTAATTGATCGTTTTCACCTTGCTGAAGTAAGTCATAATAAACTACCCCCTTCCAATCCCACCAAATGCATAGCAAAACTTTTTTTGTATGTTGTCCAGGGGTAGATACAGTTCTGTTCCCTCAATCCGAGACCGTTTACGTTGGATATTCTTATAGAGCAGTGGTTCCCAACCTTATTCGGGTGGCGACCCCTTTTTATAAAAGTCGTATGACTCGCGACCCCCCCCCCCCCCCCCCAAAAACCCAAATACAAAACCACGCAATTTACAAAATACTATAATACAAAATACTCGCCACATCAGGCCTCAACTCAAGAGTTAAGAAGGTTTTGTGTCATTGGACCAGATCCTTCAGCAAAAATTTTTTATTTTAAATTATGTTTAATAATTAATTTAATGCGAAGGTTTAAGCTGCATGTTATTAACCAGTCTCAAAATCCGCGATTGAGTGTTTTTTAACGTCAACCTCATATCGTTTTCAATAATTAAGTTCTTTCTTTCTTTTTTTTTAAGCGAAGAAGAGTTAAAAATCCACTTTCGCAAAGATATGTAGGTTCAAACGGAACTAAAAGTCGAAAGGCAAGCATTGTCACATTTGGGTATGAATGATACATACCACACCAAAATTGTGTGAGCATTTCATTAAACAAGTTACGTGCCGAGGAATCATTCCGCGAATCCAAGAATTCATCTTGTAACTAATCGGGAATGCTGGCTAAATCAAAGGAAGCAGAGAATGGATTTCGTGTCAATATCGTTTCTTGTTCTTTCAGCTCAGGGAAGCAACGCTGAAGTTCATTTTCAAAAGATTCGAGATGCCCAATAATCTCCTTTTTCAAATTTCACACTACAGAGTTTTTCAAACATAGCAATGTTTCCAAGATTTATTTTTCTTCGCCACTTTTGCAGCTTGGATAAAAATGCCCTAAGATTGTCGTTATATGTGATAATATTCGTTTCCTTTCCCTGAAGTTTCAAGCTAAGCCTATTTTGGTGTTCTAATATATCTGCTATATATGCTACTCTTTTCAACCAAGCTTTGTTATTAAAATATACCAAAAGGTCATGTTTCTCTTGCATTTCTAAGAACAACTTGATTTCATCTTTCAAATCAAAGACACGATTCACAACATTTCCTTTTGACAACCAGCGTACTGCAGTATAGAAAAGAAAAGCCTCGTGATCAGAATCCATGTTATTACACAGTTCTTTAAACAGACGGGTGTTAAGAGCTCCAGATTTGATGTAATTCACGATTTTTATCAACGAATCAAGTACCTCTTGAAGAGGTTTTGGAAGAGTCTTACTAGCAAGGACATACCGGTGAATCATGCAGTAGATTCCCCTTGCTTGGGGTGCTAGTTCTTTAAGTTTTTTTTCTGAAAACCTGATTTTACCCCAAGCATAAATGGTGCACCATCCGTACAAACCCCACACACGTTTTTCCACTTTAATCCTCCAATCTCAAAAAACGTATTTATCTTTTCCATAATATTTTCACTTTTGTAGTAGTTTCAAGTTCGTTACAAAATAGAAATTCTTTTTTGATATCATGTGAATTAATATATTTCACGAAGACAAGCAACTGAGAACACGAGCTTACGTCTGTGAATTCATCAACTTGAAAAGAAAATAATGGTGAAACCTTGATTTCATTCAAAATGTGCTTTTTAATGTCTGCGGACATTTCTGATAAACGTCTCTGAATATAATAGTATTATTAGACAGAGATATTCGTTGCATCTTTAGTTCACTGAAATCCTGGAAAGAACTAATTTCACCATTTTCAGCCTACAGAGTTTGAAGAGCTTTTCTTCAACTGTGTGAGGTTTTTTTGCTTAATAATTTACAATGCGACTTCATATAATGCTTGCACTAATGCTGTATTTGCTTCCTGAAAACTTCCAGTTCTGAATATATGAAATTATTCAAACTTCAAGACACCATCAAAAATAAAATTTGTGTTAGTTAATATTTTTTTTAGTTGAATGTATAAGTTGGCGACCCCTCAGAAAACCCGTCGCGACCCCTTTGGGGGTCGCGACCCCCAGGTTGGGAATCACTGTTATAGAGTATCCAAATTTTATCTCCAGTGAGAAGAAGATCGCAATGTAACTCAATTAAATGTTTTGTAGAAGACTGTTTTATCGATAATCATTTGGATTCTTTTACGTTTCATTACAATATATGATATATTGTAATATACGATATACGAGGGTAGTCCCAGAAGCACCCAACATAGATGGTTTTAAATGGTTTTAAGTATATCGAGAAACATCTCAAAGACATCCCGACCGTCAGGGCCGTAACTAGGGTATGATGCGCCCGTGGCAAGAATCTAAATTGCGCCTCCCCCTTCCATTGTTTCTATTAATCTGAAAACGATTTATTTTATTTTTAATGTATGCAGGAGAAAATAAAAAAATATTCTCGACAAATTTTACCCCAAAAAAGAAATTTATTTATAATATCCGTAGCCTTATCATACAGTAACAGTTATAATATAGTAACTTAAGCCTATCCGGAGTTACTCTCGGAGCGATATTCAGAGCTAGTCCCGGAGCGATATTCAGAGCTACTCCCGGATTGATATTCAGAGCTAGTTCCGGAGCGATATTCGGAGCTAGTCCCGGAGCGATATTCGGAGCTAGTCCCGGAGCGATATTCAGACCTAGTCCCGGAGCGATATTCAGAGCTAGTTCCGGAGCGATATTCAGAGCAATTCCCGGAGCGATATTCAGGCTTAGTCTCGGAGAGATATTCAGAGCTAGTCCCGGAGCGATATTCAGACCTAGTCCCGGAGCGATATTCGGAGCTAGTCCCGGAGCGATATTCAGAGCTAGTCCCGGAGCGATATTCAGAGCTAGTCCCGGAGCGATATTCAGACCTAGTCCCGGAGCGATATTCGGAGCTAGTCCCGGAGCGATATTCAGACCTAGTCCCGGAGCGATATTCAGACCTAGTCCCGGAGCGATATTCAGAGCTACTCCCGGATTGATATTCAGAGCTAGTTCCGGAGCGATATTCGGAGCTAGTCCCGGAGCGATATTCGGAGCTAGTCCCGGAGCGATATTCAGACCTAGTCCCGGAGCGATATTCAGAGCTAGTTCCGGAGCGATATTCAGAGCAATTCCCGGAGCGATATTCAGGCTTAGTCTCGGAGAGATATTCAGAGCTAGTCCCGGAGCGATATTCAGACCTAGTCCCGGAGCGATATTCGGAGCTAGTCCCGGAGCGATATTCAGAGCTAGTCCCGGAGCGATATTCAGAGCTAGTCCCGGAGCGATATTCAGACCTAGTCCCGGAGCGATATTCGGAGCTAGTCCCGGAGCGATATTCAGACCTAGTCCCGGAGCGATATTCGGAGCTAGTTCCGGAGCGATATTCGGAGCTAGTTCCGGAGCGATATTCAGAACTACTCCCGGAGCGATATTCGGAGCTAGTTCCGGAGCGATATTCAGACCTAGTCCCGGAGCGATATTCAGACCTAGTCCCGGAGCGATATTCGGAGCTAGTTCCGGAGCGATATTCGGAGTTGGTTCCGGAGCGATATTCAGAGCTATTCCCGGAGCGATATTCAGGCTTAGTCTCGGAGAGATATTCAGAGCTAGTCCCGGAGCGATATTCAGACCTAGTCCCGGAGCGATATTCAGAGCGTGTCCCGGAGCGATATTCAGACCTAGTCCCGGAGCGATATTCGGAGCTAGTCCCGGAGCGATATTCAGACCTAGTCCCGGAGCGATATTCAGAGCTAGTCCCGGAGCGATATTCAGACCTAGTCCCGGAGCGATATTCGGAGCTAGTCCCGGAGCGATATTCAGACCTAGTCCCGGAGCGATATTCAGACCTAGTCCCGGAGCGATATTCGGAGCTAGTTCCGGAGCGATATTCGGAGCTAATTCCGGAGCGATATTCAGAACTACTCCCGGAGCGATATTCAGGCTTAGTCTCGGAGAGATATTCAGAGCTAGTCCCGGAGCGATATTCAGACCTAGTCCCGGAGCGATATTCGGAGCTAGTCCCGGAGCGATATTCAGGCTTAGTCTCGGAGAGATATTCAGAGCTAGTCCCGGAGCGATATTCAGACCTAGTCCCGGAGCGATATTCGGAGCTAGTCCCGGAGCGATATTCAGACCTAGTCCCGGAGCGATATTCAGACCTAGTCCCGGAGCGATATTCGGAGCTAGTTCCGGAGCGATATTCGGAGCTAGTTCCGGAGCGATATTCAGAACTACTCCCGGAGCGATATTCGGAGCTAGTTCCGGAGCGATAATCAGACCTAGTCCCGGAGCGATATTCAGACCTAGTCCCGGAGCGATATTCGGAGCTAGTTCCGGAGCGATATTCGGAGCTAGTTCCGGAGCGATATTCAGACCTAGTCCCGGAGCGATATTCAGACCTAGTCCCGGAGCGATATTCGGAGCTAGTTCCGGAGCGATATTCGGAGCTAGTTCCGGAGCGATATTCAGAGCTATTCCCGGAGCGATATTCAGGCTTAGTCTCGGAGAGATATTCAGAGCTAGTCCCGGGGCGATATTCAGAGCTAGTCCCGGAGCGATATTCAGACCTAGTCCCGGAGCGATATTCGGAGCTAGTCCCGGAGCGATATTCAGACCTAGTCCCGGAGCGATATTCAGACCTAGTCCCGGAGCGATATTCGGAGCTAGTTCCGGAGCGATATTCGGAGCTAGTTCCGGAGCGATATTCAGAACTACTCCCGGAGCGATATTCGGAGCTAGTCCCGGAGCGATATTCAGAGCTAGTCCCGGAGCGATATTCGGAGCTAGTTCCGGAGCGATATTCGGAGCTAGTTCCGGAGCGATATTCAGAACTACTCCCGGATTGATATTCAGAGCTAGTTCCGGAGCGATATTCAGAGCTATTCCCGGAGCGATATTCAGGCTTAGTCTCGGAGAGATATTCAGAGCTAGTCCCGGAGCGATATTCAGACCTAGTCCCGGAGCGATATTCGGAGCTAGTTCCGGAGCGATATTCGGAGCTAGTTCCGGAGCGATATTCAGAACTACTCCCGGAGCGATATTCGGAGCTAGTTACGGAGCGATATTCAGACCTAGTCCCGGAGCGATATTCAGACCTAGTCCCGGAGCGATATTCGGAGCTAGTTCCGGAGCGATATTCGGAGCTAGTTCCGGAGCGATATTCAGAGCTATTCCCGGAGCGATATTCAGGCTTAGTCTCGGAGAGATATTCAGAGCTAGTCCCGGAGCGATATTCAGACCTAGTCCCGTAGCGATAACCGAAGCTAGTTTCTTATGGACGAAAATTTCACGGACGAGTCATTACTCTTATTAATTATTTTATTATTATCTTATTAATTAATTAATTTCAGAGTCATGAGTCCCATTGGAATGAGAAGTATGTATGTACTTGTTTTCAAATTGTTTTTATTGTGCCAGAGAATCCTGTTCAGAGAATTCAATTTGAAATGCTGCGAAGGTAACATGCAGACTTATTTGGCGCAATAAGCATGTATTATCTGCAAGCGAAGACGCAGGGGAACTCCATGCAAGATACCGAAAATGACTCTTTGCGACTGCTATGTCAATTAAAGCGTTAATGCATTTAGAGTAGAATGGTCAAGTAAAATAAAAATCACGTGCAACTCTCTCAATCGGGTCGCTATCCTGCGTTTTGCGCCCCAAACCCAGTTGCGCCCGTGGCGGGCGCCTGCTTTGCCACGCCCTAGTTACGACCCTGCCGACCGTATTCCATTCCCATAAATTTAAGGGTGCTCTAACAAATACCAAAATTCTTGCCGCTTTGCACTTTTCGCTCGCGCAACACTATTGCGTAATATAATGATTTATTTAGATTAAAAATACATTTCAAAATACAAAAACAGTTATTTTGTGTTATCACAAATACGGATTAAAAAGTTATGACGAATATGAAGTGTTGATACAGTTGGTCTCGGTAAGTTACGACGATTTAAAGATGAAATGTTTGGATATTTTTTCAAAATGATGAAAAAAAAATCTATTTGGACAACCCTGACGCTTAGGACATAGGACCTATGTGTGAAACGTAGCAAAATCTAAACCCCAAAATTTGTTACTCCATGTGCAAACACCCTCTATAGACATGTTTTCACAGTTTAAAATGAAAATGAAAACCAGCCAAGGGTTTTAAATAATTATTAAAATAAAGGGAAGCACAAATACTAAAAGTGAGGGCTTAATCTTCAAAGGCGTTTGTTATTTATTTTTTATGGGCAGAAAACATTCACATTTGTACTTATTTACTATTTACAATTTAATATAATTTGTAAGACGATTCAGACGTAACATTAAACCAAATATTTGAACAATATTTATGCATTACTTGAATGTATACAATGTCGTGTTTAGCGGAATCATTACTACATTCCATTCAAATTCAAATGTAAACACATTGTTTAATTCATAAGTGTATTTTAAATTGATGGCCAACAATGGTTATTGCAGTTTTTCCGGTTGAATTAGGTGTTCAATCTTTGTTTGTACTTCTGGCTATAGTTTTCAATCTCCTGCCTCACTGTTGGTATGCTTAATGACCTTAAAACGCATTTGATCGATGCGGTACCCCAGAGCTGTATTCCATATGTCCAGATTGGTTTTAATATGTTTTTGTATAAAAGTGTTTTGTTTTCTAAGGATAGTTCCGATTTTCGGCCCGTTAACCAATACAGCATTCTAATTTTGATTTCCAGTTGCTGCAGTGCGCAGTCATTTAGTAAGACAGGAGGACATGTCTCTCGTCTATCAGTGAAAGTAACAAGCGTAGATTTACATTCATTCGCCTTTAAGCGCCACTCCTTGAACCATTTTTGTATATTGTTGAGGTCATCTTGAAGCAGTTGAGATGCTGTTTCAGGGTCATTATGCGAGGTTAGAAGAGCTGTGTCGTCCGCGAAGGTGGCAGTTGTCGTGTTTTCTGTTGTCGGAATGTCGGCTGTTTATAAAAGGTATAGAACTGGACCAAATACGCTGCCTTATGGGACGCCGGATTTTATATCATGGAATACGGTGGCTTCATCTTCGTATTTGACGTAGAATGTTCTGTTAGTTAGGTATGATTTGAGTATAAGGAAGTAATTTGTGGGCACTTGCTTTCCAATTTTATATAGCAAGCCTGGATGCCACACTTTATTAAAAGCCTGAGTTACATCCAGGATTACTGCCGAACTATATTGTTTTTGTCTTCGTGTAAACGTTTAGATTGTTTAAAGTATGTCTTCTTGTAATCGTTTGACATTACTAGGGGTCCGCGAGATTATAAACAAAACATTTATCTATACTTGAAAAAGTATATTTTCGTCGAATTATTTACAAAAAACGATCTATTTTGACCAAGAAATGTTTGTTTGTTAAAAAAATTAAGTCACAAAGGTTGGGATGGGTCCGCGAAAAAAAAATTGCTCAAGAGGGGGTCCGCGAAATAAATTTTGCTTAAGAGGGGGTCTGCGGACTACATAAGTTTTAAGAAGCGTTGGTTTAGATGATTAAAGGATGTCTAAAATATAAGTGAATATGATGAGCGTCCTTTAGGACTGTCCTCGAAAAGTTACATAATGCAAATGTAACGATATAAATTGACTCAACAGAATCAACTAAACAATTTAATGCTCTGATCGTAAGAAAAATAGATGAATGAAGAAGCTGTGTGCCTATTTAAACAGTAAAAATGTCTATTTGCAAAATGGATATATTTTCTATCTTCCAAGTACTTGTGTATTCTATTAAAGATCCTGTGTATTTGTTCCACAGTCGCATTCCATGTTGACGAAATCAAAATTGGTGATTGGGTATTAGATTGTTTTTCTCAATTATTGACTCTTCAGTAGTAGTTTTTCAAACATATTGCAAATTATTGGGAGTAAGCTGATGGATCTGTATGATTTGACGTCATGTATATCCTTGCCGGGTTTGTGGATTAGAATAATCTTAGCCACTTTCCATTGCGGGGGTAAATAGCCCATTTTTAGTACCACATAGAATGTTTGTACCAAGAAATTAACTCCTTTGGTAGGAAGTTCCTTTACCATTCTTTTGGTAATGAAGTCGTAGCCAGACGATTTTTTATGTCAACCTTTGCTATTACTGATCTAACTTCTCACATTGTGACTTTTTTTAATGCAAATAATTGATTTTTTTTGTATTTAGGGGCCAGTGGATCATCTTCGCTTTCTGAAGAATTCATGTTATTGTGTGGAGTGAATACTTCTATCAAGTGGCTAGCGAATATTTTCACCTTTTCTTTGCTATTTCTAGCCCATTCTCCGTTTTTCTTTTTGATAGGCGGAGATGTTACTTGGGGTCGTTTTAGGTATTTTGTAGCTTCCTACAATGAGTATTCTGTGGCTTCAGTGTCGGTTAGCCCGTTAAGGTAGTCGCTGATAGCTTCGTTTTTGCTTTTAGTGAGGGCATTTTTAAGATTTTTTATAGCACGGTTTAGTTTGTTTTTGTTTTCCGGCGATCTCGTTACTTGCCAAAGTTTTTCTTATTTTGCGTTTTTCTGCAATTTTTTGTTTGAAAATTGTGCACAGCAGTTGCTTTATTTATTTTTTTGCGTCTATTCCGGAGTTGAATTTTTACGCATTAAGATTTTTTCTTGAACATTGTCCGATCTCGTGGTCTTCTGCGCATTTTACACAACGAGGCTTCCTGCAGCAAAAAATATTTGATGATAATACAGCTTCCAAATATTTGATAAACTAGAATTGGTTCATAATAAATCATATATCTTTTTAGTGGATTTTTAAATTGCTTCACACAAAGTTGAAAAATAGAGTTCTCAACACAAACGGGAAAACTTCACCAATGTTTGCCCATAATTTTGGGTCGCTTTGTTTATTGGAAATGTGCTCAATTTAAAAAAATATATGAAAAAACCAGCTGACATGCTTACCAGCCCCAGATACCGACGAAGCATTCCGTAATTTCTGTCTGCCTTGAGCTTCCGCCCTTTAAATCAGCAGTTCTTAGCCATGGAGTAATTACTCCTGCTGGGGTATAACATCTATTCTGCGGGGGCAATAATGCTGGTAATTTTTAATATGTAGATAATAGAATGACAGATCAGCGCCACGTGACTTAGGTACAAATTTTAAAGAGAGATAAAATCAGTTTCCCTGATAGGTCATAGGGATAAAAAGGCTGAAAAGTCATTTGTCTATCTGATTATTCTGGTATTAACGAGCTCTTCCCTCGTGTCTGCTGTTATTCGGCCTATTCTCCGGACATTACTGGTCTCCTTCTGATTACTGGTTATCCGGCAAATCCAACACGATTTGGCAAATCATCGGTTCATGTCTTTTGCAGAAATGGAAAATTGGCGCCTAACTTGGATCGCCTCAAAAGATATTATTGGCTAATAAGTTAAGCATCATTTTTATACGCATGGATTAATTTCGCCCTTAAAACGGGATATTTTGGCGTCCTAAAGCTGTACTAGGGGACAACGGGACAAGCTGTCAAAAACGAAACGTATGGTCAGTTTATATAAGACCTAATCAGTTGATACATTAGATACGGACGAAACTGATGATTGATATTGTGTCATACATATCCATGACTTCCAGATTAGACTCCATGAATGCAAAGCCAGAACATATTTTCGAAGAGGTCTGATTTTTATTTTCATTCGAACTTTTGGTTTAAACAAACTGGTATAAACTATATATATATAAATTATATTGATCATCAAAACATTGAAAAATATCCGGGTGTTCGATCGCGTTTAAGGATGTTTTGTTAATAATGTTTTGTTTGTAATGTTTTGATAATTAAAATAATTTAAATATGACTCGCGTAAATCTAACAAACTCTATTATATATACATATGTATAAACATAGATTTATGATCGAGACCTACGAGATACAGTTTGTCGTCCTTTGATATGTATAAAATATTTTGTAATCCAAGCTAAGTAAACATTTTAAATTAAATATTGGTTTTGCGTGTCCCCCGAAATCACCATACTTCAATATTCTATAAACAAGCTTAACACTCAATATCCTCATTTCAAAGAAGGCGCCCACAGTTCATATCGTCGAAATGAAGCTCCTAGTGAATTTATTTATAACATTTGGAGTCTTAATAGTATTCATATCAAAGGTTTGTTAAAAAACAAATTTACGCTATAAGTTGGTCATTATCACATTTAATGATTTAATTTTTTTCGAGAAAAAATCAAAATTATTTTATAAAATTATGGTCTGGAAACAGGTAAAAAACTAAAACTCTTTGTAGGGCGACACTATAGCATTAGCATCTGAAGATCTATTTTTATGGGGTTGATACCTGGTGATACAATTGATACCCAATAATAGTCAAAACATTTATACTAATTTAGTTTTATAACAATTTTTTTTTTAAAATCAACTATTATATCTCAACGTTTTGTATTTTTATTCTTAAATATTGTTTTTCAATTTAAAAATATCTGAACCTCATGAAATTGTTCATATTGCAGCTTTTTTTGAGATCCTTCTCTTAATAACGAGTTTAAAAGCTAAACTTTATGAAATTTTCATATCAATATATAGTGGAGCTTCCCTTTAGTTTCAAAGCTTTTTTAAAAATCTTTTTAGTATTGATTTTTCCAAATTCATTATTACTTAATTTTGAAATACTAGTCCATTATTTAAATTTATTAAATCATTCCTGTAGCCTATCAGGGAAACTGGTTTTATCCCTCTTAATTCTTAGAGCTGTCAGATATAATAGGATATTCAGCACCTACTTTTTGCCAAAATGTACAGAATATAGTTTTGAAATTCCACTTCTCTGAAAGTGCTATTCTCGAGTAGTATGAGAAATTCTACTTTGGTTGAGACATCTGTCCTTAAAAATTTCCTCATCAGTAGAAAATGGCCCTATTATCCAAGAATTAAACTAACGATTGTTTATGTCCAGGAAATATATTGCAGATAAATGGTGAATCACAGAATTTTCTAACGTGATTTTTTCAAATTTGTCGTTTACCAATTGCTCACACAGTTGTGTAAACATCGATATACCGCCAACTTGAACTCTGCGTTGGTAATTTTCCAATTATGCATAAAACTTACAACTTTATCCTGTGCTATCAAGATATTCATCATATTTCCTTGTCATCAGATTGTTTATTTCACTGAAAAAATCAGCAAGACACGTCAGCATTTTCATGAATGATTTATTTTTTATTCTTGACTACAATTTTATTTCTTTTTGTGTTGTCTGGTTTTCGAAAAAAATCCTATTTGTTCACGGAGTTCATAAACCCTGTTTAAAATTCTCCCTCTCGACAGCCAGGATACCTCTGTGTGGTATAAAAGACCATTAATTTTGGCTCCAACTTCATCGCACAAACATTGCATAATCTGGAATTTGTAGCGCTGCCACGAATATAATTCACAATTTTTACTACATCACTCGCTTAGTAAATCTGAAGGAAGCTTTTTAACAGTCAAATCGTATCATGCAGTGATAAGACAAAACTTGAGGAGCAAATTTTTTTACTACAGCTCGAAATCCAGAACGTATTCCCATCATGGAAAGCGCCCGTTTCATAAGTTCCTTTCTTATAGTTTGCCGTTTTTTGTTCATAACAATGGGATAAGCAATTTGATATGAAGCTTGAAGACACGATATTTTACGTGTGTTTCCTGTGGAAGCAAATTGCAAACACTCTTTTTTTCTCTTAAAGAATCAAATTCTTTACCTGCCAACTCCTTATAAACATTATCGAAATGTTCTTATAGCTTGCTCGGTTTCATGCTCTCTGAACCAAGAACTTTATTACATATAACATACTGAGGCTTTTCTATATTTCTGTCAATAATATTCGTGAAACCCCATTGTAGAAATGCTTCTTTGTACAAGTTGTCGACGTGTTAACATAGCACTTTAAAAACTTTCACACGTACATTTTTCTTTACAAATAATGTTTGTGTATTTTGTGGATATAAGTGTCAGCCTATCTGAAATTATCCCTTTTTTATTACCCATTATTAGTCTTGATGTCAATCAATTTTTGGATGCACATTCAATAATTCTTCATGGTTTTTTAAGGTTCTAACATGCATATAATGTGAATGTATTTGTGATCGTAAATGTACATTTTGTTACTGAAAATGAATGTTCACTGACGGCCAAGTGTAAGTTTTTGCAACAAAACGAATATCTTAATACTCTGAGCCGATTAAAATGGAGTAACGAATTAAGAATTGGGTATTGAATGGAAGCCATTCTTTCAAATAAGGAATATATTTCAGCATATGGTAATTTTTTTCGATCTGTAAGTAGTCTAACGATTAAGCGGTCGGACCAGTGATTCAATCAAAAACATATATTCGCTATGAAAAACTCAAATTGGTTCCCATAAAAGGGCAGCATTGTTTTCCTTTGGATTTTAAATGAACTAAAAGTTTATTTTATTCTAGGCCGACGCTTGCGGATGCAACTGCGTATGTCCACCCTTAAGACCAGCAGGAGATTTGACAAACACGGCTGATCTGGAGACTGCCCAAAAGTTTGTAATCGTCATTAAAGTTCACGTCTCATCAGAAATAAAGTTTTGATTTTCTTTAACTATGCTTTTACAGGGCTGTACTGACGAATCTCTGGAATCAACCCACTCCAGAACTAACGAAAAAAGGTGAAAGATTTCGAGATGTCATTTTGCGTTTAATAAATAGCGACGTCCCAAGATGGAGAAACTCTGCTCTTGCTGTCACCATCTGGGCTTCGAGTATATTCTCGCAGATTGATCTCAAACCAAATATCTGTGACTTTGCAAGAGTATGTCAATGTAAGCATTATTGCTTTTAATTAGATTAGCGTTATTATATTCCTTATTGATTTTCAGCTTGTCAATGCAACTGTTCATTGGAACAAAACTGGTAAATGCTGTAAATTGAACCCAGCTCTGGACGCTGTGAGCGACGCTGTGTCGAAAAGTAATACATTGGTTTCCGCCGCAGCAATTACCAGATCAGGTTGTTGTCCAGATCCAGAGCCAGCGGGCACTAAGAGGGTATTTTGCTACGTTTCACACATAAGCTATATGTCCTAAGTGGCATGTAGGGCTTGTCGGTTTTCAAAAACCGGTTCTGAAAACCCGGTTTTAGGCAAAAATTGTGACATTCGAAAACCGGTTTTTTGATCCTGAAAATCCGGGTTTGAATATAAAAATTAAATTAACGTTATGTACTTAAATTCTGAATCATAAAATCAAAGACATTGATCAATTTGACATTGAAATGTATATCCAAACAATGGACGCAAAAATGTGTTCTCTTGAAAATATTGTTTATTTAAAACGTGTAAATAAAGCATTTATTTCCACATGGCTACCACAAATTAAATAAAAGACACTGAAACTCGTCCCTCAAGCAATTCAATGACCATATAGATAGTTTTTGGTCTCGTAGATACTGGTTGTCTCTTTGTTCAAGCTTGCAGAATAAGATACGAAAGCAATAAATCAGGCTAGTTTTGTAAATATTATTTCGTTTACAAGATTTTAGTGTATTTCTGTCAATTGACATTGTGGGAATGGGAAAGATCTTCCAGTACCATTGCCTCATGATTACAAAGAAGCATTACAAAAATTTGTAGATTTTTCAGAAATTCTCCAGTTAGAGATAGTATTCTTCAAAAACATGCACAACAAAAATTGGGAAAGGAGTTAAAATTGATTCTCAATTGTAAAACGAGATGAAATAGTTTGAAAATAATGCTCGAACGGTTTATAATATTAAAAGACTGCATAATTTTAGCTTTAGATGACATTTGAGCTTCTCACACATGGAAAGAAGACAATTTTGCTGGTGTAACTATGCTAGAGCAGTACGATTCAAATTTGCTGAAAAGTGAAGGTGTTTTCGAGATTTTGTTAAATTAATTGGGAAATTTAAACATCGGAATACGTTTAGCTTTGAAAAAATCTATTAAAGAAATAATTCACGAGATGCAAAACATAAGGTTGGTTACACTTTTACTTTATTTACAAAATCCAAAATTATATCGAAAAATTTGCACTTGCTTCAAAAAGTGAAATATAACCCTTAAAGGAGCGTTGGAGAAGTATAAATAAAATGTATTCACCCAACTTCAATACCGAGCGAAAGGGTGTTTTCGTTATGGGGAAATATTATCACAAAAATTAGATCGTCATTACAAAAACAGATCAGTCGATTTATTATGTTTTCTGAAAACGTATTTCTTAAATCAAGTAAAATAAATTAGAATTAATATTTACTTTTTTGTTTGTAACAACATACTTTGATTGCTGTTTATTTGATAATAATAACTAAATATTTTTTATGATAATTGATTGTTTTTGATCATTTCATATTAAACTTAAAAATGTAATAATGTTCAAATTTAAATTGACATTGTTCATTTCGTGTATTAAAGTCTGTGTAATGGTTTTAATATTGATTAAAATTCGTATAATTTTAATATATATCCGTTATATTAATTCTATGTTTCATGTTTTTCTTAAAACCGAAAACCGGTTTTGTTCGAAAACTGAAAACCGGTTTTGAAAAATGTTGGTTTTTGTATAAACCCTAGTGGCAAAACTGTCGAAATAGAATATGTTTTCAACATTTTCAAAAAATACCCTAAATTTCACTTTTAAATCGTCACAACTTTTTTTTCTGTAGTTGTAATATAGCACGAAATAATTGTTTTTATTTTATTAAAATATTATTTTATGAAATTGATTTGCCAGTTTTTCAGGATCAGGGTTAAGAAAATACTTTTTATGTTTGAGATACTTTTATTAAATTTTTTTAAAAAATTTGTTCAAATTGGCAACCTCTGCTTTGCATGTATGCACTATACATTTTTCTTATTTCAACTGTAGTTGTCTGAAGTAGCATTTCCTCTTTCATTTTTGCAAAGGCGACAATTGTTCTTTCAATTAGGCCCGATCTATACTATGGTGCCGGTAACGGTTCGATCTCGGTCTCGGTCTCGCCCCGGTCAAATATTCTCATACAAAAAACTGGATTGGAACGATCCGATAGTGTGAATACTCTGATTGTTTCTTGTGTAAGAATATTTGATTGAACCGTCAACGGCACCATAGTGTGGATCAGGCCATAGGATTTCTTTTGTGGGCACCTCTGTCGTGTTAAATAATTCTTAAGCACGTCCCTAAAAAAAAATAGGTACAATCCTGTTAACGGGGGGCAAACATATTGGAGAATTGAAAACGACTACTAATAATTGGTTTTTTTTTTTTTTTAATTAAATTTAAATTCTAATCTGGTTAGGTTAGGTTTTGTGTTTTAATTGTTTCGAAATGAACGTGTTTTCAATTCACTAATATGCTTGCCCCCCGTTAACAGGATAGTACCAAAAAATATCTAGTGGTGGCAGATCTGAAGATCATACAAGCCACGGAACAGGACAGGTCACCAAACAAGGAAAACCAATGGTGTCAGGTCGGGAGACCATTCGAGCCACGAAATAGGGCACGTTTGTTTTTCTTCAATTTACAGTTTTTTTTACCGAAAATAATATTTTATTGGACTAGTTTATTGTTTTTATTTAAAAAAATATATAAATTCGGATTCTCCAAACGCATTTCTATTTTTTTATTGGCTATGAAATTTTTGAACAAAAAATACGAAACTAAATTTTAAAATTTGGCTTGTTGGTCGCTTCGACTTCGGTCGGTCACATATCAATAGGCATTAAAAACTATTGACATCGTTTGTTCTATGAAATTTTATTTAATATATAATAATAAAATGGTTTTTAAAGTATGAATATAACAAAACATTACCATTAAAAACAAGCTCATTTTTATTATAAATCATTAATTGAAACTTTTAAAATTCATATTTTAAAAATAACAGATCATTGAATGTTTCTTATTTTAAATTTGTTCTTGATTTAGTTTTAATTTGTACTACCGTTGAAAATACTCGTTTAGTAGCTGTTGGCGTAAGTTTTTTTGTTAGAAGAACCTGTTATAAAAAACATGCCATCATTTTAACAAACGTGTTATATAAAACCGTGTTATACGAAGCCCGAGTGTATTTGTTAGTTATAGTTTTGCCCATCTGTCACAATGTAAGATTTAAAAAATATAACATGAATAACCATTTTTATTTCAGTATTAGTGGTCCGCATTTTCTTTTCCTTTTTATACCGATCCACAGTTGTAAAAATGTTGGAGAACACAGGGCTAAAGAGTGATAGAGAGAATGCCGTGCGAGTCGAAGTTTTTTCGGCGGTTCTCTCTCATAAACTCAAAAAGCTGCTTGAGATGGGGTGAAATTAGAGTTTATGCACGAAGATCCGCAAACGTCTATTAAAATAATTTAAAATTAAATTATTGTGTGTGTGGTAGATCCTGGGGGTTGCAAGACGAAGTCTTTCTATTCTCTAGAAAGACTTGCGGACTGGTCGTGCTTAATTGTTGGTGTGCAAACTTCATTTGCCGCCATCATATTTAATTTCGAGTAAATTTCACGTTGCATTGGTAAATAAATTTGAGTATTAAAAATTCAATATTTTAATTGTTTCACTCTCTTTTTGAGGATTCCTCCTTTTCGGTGTAGTCGGATGAGCGATCGGAGATAAAGAATCGCCCCCTCTACGGAGGTAAAATATGGATTTCCGTCGCGTATGCTGCGAGTCCATCTCGGGGCTGCGGAGCCCTATCGATAGTGGGGCGGAATGCCCCGTCGCTTCTCGCTGAGGACCTCAATATGATTGAATTTTAATTTCAAATTTAAAGTTATATTTTGCATTATTTAATACAAATTATTCCGTAAAATCATACTTTTAAGTAAATTTTAATTGTTGGTACAGTTGGTCTCTTGGGTTGGATCAATGCAAACACGAATCCCAGATGCCGTTCTAGACTTAAAACAGATTAATTGCAGAACAACGTAAGATTTATGAACTATAAATATATGATTTATGGTATCTCTTGCACTTATAATTTTAATCAACAAGACATTATTTGAACATGTCGAGGTACGTAAAACTCTCGATCAATGTTGAAATAAATTTGTTCAATCCTGACGTATCAAAGTTATATATGACTGAAATAAAATCACCACAAGAAGCTGTAGCTTTTATGATGTTTTTTTTTTAATATAAAACCTTTAAAAACGTGTAAAAACTTTCTTGTCAAAATTGTGAATCATATTACCAGTTTGCCAAGGTCTCAAGCTAGTAACTTTTCAAGTTTAACGATTTATAAACTGATTTCTATGACATGTAGCATATCGTTGGAAAGAATATAACTTAGAAAACTTTTTAAAACTAAATTAAGTTCAAAACAGTTGTTAGTTCTTCGCTTAGAGAATTTAGAAGTTGACATTTCTTATTAATTTGCACATTTCTTATGAATTTGAAAGATCAGAACAAATTTCCTTTAAATCAACTGCACAAAATAATTATTTATTTAAAAATACATAACAAAATGCAAAAATAGTTATTTGGTGCTTTAACTACCACAGATAAAAAAAATATGACAATTTAAATGTGAATTTTTGGGTATTTTTCAAAATGTTAAAATAAAAATCTATTTCGACAACCCTGACACTTATGACTTAGGGTCTATGTGTGAAACGTAGTAAAAGACCCCCCCTAAAAAATTGTCGGTCCATGTACAAAACGTCCTGTATATACATGTTTCCCCAGTTTAAAATGAAAATGAAAACCAGCCATGTGCTTTAAATAATGATTAAAATAAATGGACGCACAAATACTAAGAGTGGGGACTTAATCTTCAAAGGAGTTTGTTCTTTATTTTTTATGGGCTGAAAACAAACACATTTGCACTTATTTATTATTTACGATCTAAAAAGATTTGTAAGACGATTCAGGCGTAATATCAAATTCAATATTTGAATAATTGTTTGTGCATGACGTGAATGTGCACATAGTTGGGGTGTCACTAAATTTACGGCTTGGGGAATCATTACTTCGTTCCATTAAAATTAAAATTTAAACACATTGCTTAATTATTAAGTATATTTTGAATTTAATGGCCAACAATGGTTAAAACAAAGGCAACAAATAAAGGGCTTTTTTCATCAGATTGTGACTGAGAAAGAGAAATGGATATTCTGCTATAACCCCAAGAAGAAAAAGTATTACCCTTGGCCCGGCATAGTAATTTGTTCATCGGTATAATCCAGGTATGAAACCGATCCATTTTAAAAAAGGATCGTTACTAGGAATGAGAAGTGGATCCTCTACAACAGCGGTTCTTAAACAGGAGTCCGCGGACCCCCGGGGGTCCGCGAAGCCCTTACAGGGGATCCGCGAAGAAAATTTAAAAAATGGTTGTGGAACTGGGAAGGATGAATGAAGAATGTCGATTTTTTTTTACTTTCAAGCTCTTCCTATCTTTGTTTAAGTAACAAAAGATACGACAAACGTATTCGTTCCGCCATAAAAATATATATACTTTCTTAGAAAGCCGACAGTCCTTAATAGTTAATCCGACGAAATTATACCTACATTTTATGACGGTTGAAAGATTGTCGGCGGTGTTTTTTGTAATTTTAAGCTAAAACAGATGTGTGTTAATAATTTATTTTGAACGATAGAAATATTTGGCAGCTCATTGCATATTTGGGCGTGACGTTGTGCACTACAAAAATTGCATTAGTGACTTAGTGCTGTTCTAATATCAAAATTTCTTGATTTTTTAATAAATGTAAGTATGCACATTTGCAAATTTCTTTAACTTTTTAACATTAATCTGTCATTGATATAAACCTTGGCCTCGTATAACGGTTATATGATTCCACAAAAACGTCGTGTAATACAAATCCGTATTATATGAGGTATACGCCCGAACGCAACTAAATTGACATTACATCATCGTGATTAGTCATCATATTTGGTATGATTAATCATGTAACGACCTATGCATGTACCAAATAAAGTATGGTATTTTTTTTAAAAAATCGTGTTATATAGTGCGTGTTGTACAAAAATATGTCATAATTCATTAACCATGTTGTATAATGTCAGTGTTATACCAGGTCAAGATGAATAATTAAAATCAATAATAAGATAACATTTGTAACTCTTAGGCCTGATCCACACTATGGTGCCAGTAACGGTTCGATCTCGCTCCGGTCTCGGTCCGATCAAATATTCTTACACAAGAAACAATCAGAGTATTCACACTATCGGATCGTTCCAATCCTGTTTTTTGTATGAGAATATTTGACCGGACCGAGACCGAGAGCGAGATCGAACCGTTACCGGCACCATAGTGTGGATCAGGCCTTAAGATAATAATATTTGCATGCAATATTTACTACAAGACTTTATATGTAATACTCGAGAAATCTCGAAATATTTGAGAAAAGTTGAGAATTTTCATTTCTTAATAAATTAAAATCATCGAGAAATCAGAATCCCTAATCGTGTTCAATCATTCCAGCTAAATTCGCTACACCCTTCTTTCACAGCTTGATTTTGACAACTTAACATAAAACACCATTAAATCCTTTTAAAAAGTATTTTACCCACCTCTGATAGTATTATAAATTTTACGATAATAATTTGTTATTTTTTAATTATTGTAGTTCTACGTTAATTATTTGACCCATAAAATGGATTAGCTAAAAACTGGATCTACACTGAAACGAAATATAGATGAAAGTGACTCAAATGACTGAAACATCAACCTCCCAATCCATCAAGAAACGTAAAATTAGAAAATATTGTGATGAGTATTTATCATTTGGATTTATATGTAATAAAAATATAGACCGACCTGTCTGTATTCTATGTCGTGAAAGTTTATCAAACGAATGTATGAAACCCGCAAAACTCCGACATCATTTGCAAACAAAACACAGCGAACACTTCAGTACGTCTATCGATTTTTTCAAAATTAAAAAACGAGAACATGATTCCAGCCAAAATCTAATGCAAAAAAATAATACTAGTGATATCAGTAAAAACGCAATAAAAGCATCGTATGAAGTATCCCTACTAATAGCCAAAGCTGGAAAACCTCATAATATAGCAGAGCAACTAATTCTTCCTGCTACAAAAGTAATAACAAATATAATGTTGGGGCCAGAAGCAACAAAAGATACTAATTTGATTTCATTATCGAATGATACGGTCAAGAATAAGATTGAAGACATATCAAATAATGTAAAAGAGCAGTTAATTTCAAGAGCGCTCAAAAGTCAATATTACTCACTACAATTGGATGAGAGTACCGATCTTTCTAATAATGTTTCTAATCATTTATTAAGTATGAATTTGAATATAAAATTAAAGAGGATTTGTAATTTTGTGATTCACTAACTTCGTGTACTACAGCTAAGGCTATATTTAATAGTTTGAATAATTTTATGATTGAAAATGAGATCGATTGGTTAAAATGTGTTGGAATTTGCACTGATGGGGGTCGTGTAATGTCAGGAGCAAAAACTGGATTGATTGCTCTTATTAAAGGTGTAGCACCTCAGGTCATTTGGAACCATTGCTCCATTCACAGGGAATCATTGGCATCCAAAAATATGTCGACCGATTTAAAAACCACGTTGTATGAAGTTGTTAAAGTTGTCAATTTCATTAAGGTTCGTCCACTCAATTCCCGAATTTTTAAAATTTTATGTGAGGAGATGGGAAGTCAACATACACATGTATTATTACATGCTGAAGTACGTTGGTTGTCACGCGGGAAAGTGCTCAATCGCCTTTTTGAACTTCGTGATGAAATACGATTATTTTTAATAGATACGCAGTTTGAATTGAGTGGATGTTTTAACGATTTTTCCTAGTTAGCTAAGGTTGCTTATTTAGCTGATATTTTTACTTATTTAAATGAACTTAATTTGAGCCTACAAGGTACAGATGTAAATATATTTAAAGTTGAAGATAAAATAGAAGCGATTATTAAAAAAATCTACTTGTGGTCGAAACGCATTCACGAATGTGTGTATGAGTCTTTTCCAACTTTTCGACAATGAAAAATAAAATCCCGGAGATCGAATTCTTTAGCTCCACTTGATTCGTGCTTATCTGCTAATTTGAGTTTTAAGTTTGAAGAAAGAAAAAACATCTTAAATAAATTTCATATAAGAATCATATTAGAATTCGATCCCCATTTTTCAAGAGGGGGTCCGCGAAGAAAATTTTGTTCAAGAGGGGGTCCGCGGACTACATAAGTTTAAGAAGCGCTGCTCTACAACATTCAGAGAAGGAAAAACAGTGGCTTTCTTGAAATCAAGTATTTATTTCTACCCCTCCACCGTCATTATCTTTGAAAAAAGTTCTCCTTTGTATTTGGTGGGATTTTTTTGCGTAATTCACTATGAATTATTAAATCCTGGCCAAACTGTCACAGCAGAACTATATTGTGCACAATTAAATAAGTTAAAAGCGGAAATGCTCAAAAAGCAATCAGTGCTAGTTAACAACCAAAGAAGAATATAACAGCATGATAATGCAAGACCACACGCAGCAAAGATTACGCAGAACAAAATAAGGGAGCTGGATTTGGAAGTGCTGCAACATTCACCATATTCTCCTGACATTGCATCTTCAGACTATCATATTTTCAAGTCATTAGAACATTCGCTTCGCGATAAAAAAAATCACTTCTGTGGGACAAGTGAAAAATCATTTGGATTCTTACTTTAGTGGAAAATCGGCCGAATTTTACGAAAGAGCCATTAAAAAGCTACCTAATATGTAGAAGGCGATTATAAATAACAATGGAAATTATTTAATTAAGTAATATTGTACAGCTTTTATTAACATTTTTTTCCCCCAAATAACCAAAAAATTACATTTCTTTCCGCTTTGCCTAATCGTTACAAAAATCATTTTTGTATGTTTACGTAAAAATAAATATTTATTAAAATAAATTTATATTCTCATGTGCAATTGCGCTTAAAAAAACATTAACTACAAGAGAATATGATTTTACGCCTATAAAATTTCATGTTTGCTATCGATATAATCGAAGCTAAATTTTGTACAGAAACTATTTTGTATCCTAAGCAAAATATATAAAAAAAAATTCTTCAAGCAGTCTCAAAATCGAAATATAAAAAAAACGTATATTGATACCAATTAGAACGTTTATCTGTTTGGAAATTTTTAATACTTGTAAATGCTTGCGAATTCAAATGACCACCGAATCCACCGACCAAACCAATTGAAGACATTTCAACCCCAGAAGGCCAACAGAAGGCTCAATTGTGAGTACTTTGTTCATAGATCTTGTCGCCAATATCATGCATTTCGGTATTAGCGCTATTCTCAATATTAATTCGATTATTTTCGCTGATATTAAAGGACCGCAATAGAAAACATTTGGAAGAAAATTAATCCACCATTATCGGCAAAAGCGCAAAGAGCTAAACATGTCGTACTGAAAATGGCAAGAAGTGATAATGCTAAATGGAGAGATGCTGCCCTTACCTTCACTACGTGGTTTTGCAGTCAATCATTGCATTTCGCAAACGAGCCTAACATTTGTCCATTTGCACAAGTTGGTCAACATATTAAATACAGACAAATTGAAATACATACTTATATTGTAATCCAACTTAATTGTATATTTATAGTTAATCAATGCAACCGTTGCTTGGAAAGAGAATGGGGAATGTGATGCTCTTAATACGGCGATTGACGTTATGATGGGAACACTTTTAGAAGCAGGTGGATTTGCCTCCATTAGGGCAATTCCGTCATCTGGATGCTACAACGAAAGCGATGCTAATTTTATAAACAATCCTCCTCCTGTAAGCTAAATTATTATCCCGACAAGTTTGGAAATTACCATAATATACACATATTGATTTTATTTCGATTTAGCCAAACCGACCAGGTTGCTATAATGATGGCAAAACCCATTTAGGAAAGAAAATCTGGAAATTAAATGGATCTAAATATTCTTATAAATATCAACAAGCTTCTTTAAGCTTATTACGTTCAACCAATTATGTTGATCAGCTATTGGGTGCCATTGCTGCGTTAAGTATTTCAGAGCCTTTTTCTTTAATTGTTACAAGCTTCAGTCAAAAAGCAAACCCTACAAGTAATTTCAAATTTCATACGTCTCACTTCAATTTCCTTTTATCAAAATTATTTCATTACAATATTTATTTCAGTTGTTTACTATGGCGGTATCATCGAAGTTGAACAAATATTGCTGTTCCAAGTTCTTAGAGGAATTTTGTTTAGTCTTAAAGCACTTTTGAAGGAGGATGGTCGCCAAACAAGTCGTGAATTGGCCGAAAAAATGAATTGCGATCATAAAACGATTCTCAATCATCTTTATTCAATGGGATTTGCTGAAAAATGGGGAGAGTGGATGCCTCACAAGCTTCAGCATCCGCCGTATTGTCCAGACCTCCTTGTCGAACCATATGAGAGGCGTTACCTTCAACAATGAAGACGACCTTAAAAACTGGCTCGACAAATTGGTCGAGAGGTGGAAGCAGGTAGTGACAGCAGGTGAGGCAGTGGACAGCAACGGCGAATACATAATTAATTAATTTATTGTTAAAAATATTGATTTTTGTTTAAATAAAAGTTTTTGATAAAAACGCTACGAACTTAGTCCGCCCACTAAGTACTATAGGGCTCCATCATCGACACGCACTCTCAGTATACGACGGATCTCCTTGCGTCCGAAGAGGGTGGGTTCTTTATCTCCGGCCGCTCATCAAACAAACGTCGAAAAGGTGGACAAATGTAAAGTTTTCTTATTTCAAGACAGCAAAAGCGTTGCGAAAAACATAAATTAGTTAGGATCGGTATTTACCAACTGTCAGTTCTATTTTATGTTGGTAATTTAATGAGCGTATAAAATGTTTAAAGAAACATATGCAAATAAAATGTTTCAAAAAAAAATGATAAGTGTGATGTTGATTAATTATATCGCCTATAAATTCAAATTCACCATCTAAATCAACAAGTGCCATTCACCAAAATACTTTTATTAGTTTAACATTGTTTGTTTTTTTGAAAACACGTCTGTTGCTATTAAAAATTGTTGATTGAGTACATATGTACGTCGAAACAGCCAAAGTGTTTGCCGAATTTTGTTTCTATTTCATTTGTTTATAGGGTTGATCAAGTGTTGGTATAGTGGATTATAATCGCCTCAGAATTTGCTTTTTCTAATCCAGGAAATCAGGGTGAACCTGGATCGAGACAATCGATCAGAAATATTAATATTTCCGATCTCCCAAATTTGTTGATACCACATTAAATCCTTTCCTAGTAAAATCTCCTGTGGAGATCACCTACGTCCGATGGTTCGGATATGGCACATTAAGAAGATAGTTTTGGTCAAGGTATACCTTATTGAGTATGCTATAACCATTTAATATGGGATATTGCATACTAAAGTTCAACCATTTTTGCTTCATTTACTAGTGATCTGACATGCTCTTATGTAATATTTTCCAAAGTTTGGAGGATTACAAGTCATACTGAGAGAATTTTTGAAGGTTTTTGTTTCTTTTTGTTTCATTTTTCTCTTTACAGATGCGACGTATTCGAGTTCGGCGTTATTAGCTGTTATTCATCTGAATCTTCAGAGGATAAGGAAGACCTTTTGATCTTAGTATTAGATGTATTATTAGTATTAGAAGTATAAGATGTATTAACGGTTTGTGTTCGATGAATTTGTCCATGTAAATTTGATTTATCCCTGTTTTATCTTATTTTTCTTAGAGAAATAAAAAAATAATTCATTACAATTTAAGAAATTTTAGTAAATTAATACTAAATCTTATTGTGTGTTTTAGGGTAAAATTTTTAACAAATGTTTCCATATTTGCTTTGTCTGATTTTTTTTTATAATCTCTTGTTTTGTTCCAGATTTAACTCAACTTTCTAAAAAAAATTATTTTCATATGAAGGCGATAAATAAAATCAGAACTTATTCGTTTTTTCTCACATAACTAAAAAATACCCACACCGATAACTTTGTATGAGTCAACAGGAAATCCTTTATCGGAAAATTGACAATTGAGATCATTTACGTAAGAAATCGAAGTAGCAATAAAATAATTCGTTCCAGAGTAATTTGAAAAGAGATATTACGTTTTGGAGCATTGGCACAAAATAAAATATTGACTGAAATTTTTGACATAAGAAAGCTGTGCTCAAGATGGGTACCACGTTTGCTCACAATGGAATAAAAATAGCGTCGTGATGATGTTTCACGCTTGAGCTGGCTAGATTTTGTAACTTAAAACTAAAAAACTAGCTAAGATAGCAGCATAAATTAGTAAAATAAAAAGCCCTAAAAGAGGACGGAGTGGCTACAAGATCTGTGTGTCCAGCTGGTCCGCTTTTCGGACTGCTGATATTACGAATGAGTGCCTCGCGATCGGACGCCATATCCAAACATATCTACAGAACGATTACGAACTCTCATTTCTTCACTTTTCGCATTAAAAACTTTTTTTAATTTTATGAAACAAAGTAAAAATCAATAATTTAATAATTTGTGTGGAATAATATATAATTGTTACACCATTTTATCTTGTAATATTAATCGTAAAGTTTTATTAGCAATAAAAAATCTGACATTGAACTTTATTATTTCCTAGTATGCTTTAAGGCGTCTTCTCACTTTAGGCGCCTCGAAAATAGGCTATTTTCGCGATTTTTTTTCGAGAATTTTTGCTAAAAATTATGAGATAAAATGGATCCTATGTAATAAACACATCTTTCAAGTACATGAAAACAAATTTTTTGAACAATTATTATAATAAAACAGTAGCATCGAAAAACCCGTGTAGAAATGTTATGTTCGTGGCTTGTTGATGGTATCTCCGAGACGGGTCATTTGAAACAAAAAAGTAAAACAGTTTTAGATTCAGTATGTCACTGGCTATAGCGCATATCATCAGATTTTTGATATTCGTGAAAATAACAAAATGGCGCTCGTTTTTCGAAAAAGTAAAAAAAACGTGGTCTTTTTTGCAGTTTTTTTGTAAAAAAAATACTTAAAATCAAAATTTCAAAAATTTGATGATATGCGCTATAGCCATAACTACGAAGAATATGTCATTCAAATTTCATGACAATCGACCGGATAGTTTCCGAAATTTCATCAACAAGGCACCTAAAAACCTTGTTTTGAGATAAACGCGTTTAAAGTTTTGGTTGCAGAAAAATTGCCCAGACACAGCTGTTGAAACACTCGTTGTTATTTTGGGTATTTCCTCCAAAGATCTTCATAAATCGGTTTCAAAACCTCTTGAACATATTTTTCTATTATTTCTATTTCTATTTCTATCTATTATTATAATTTCAGTCAACATGACATTATTTGAACATGTTATGGTCTGTAGCATTCTCGGTCAATGTTGAAGTAAAATTGTTCAATGCTGACTCAACAAAGTTATATATAACTGAAATAAAATCACCACTGTAACTTTTATGATGTTTTTTTACATTCAAAAACGTGTAAGAATTTAACAGAGGCAAGTCTCATTAAATTATTTTTAAATTTGAATTTCCTGTCAAAATTGTGAATCATATTATATGTACTTTTTTTCAACATTTTGAAAAAATACAAAATTGCAAAAATGAAGAAAATTTGAAGAATTACCAGTTTGCCAGGCTAATCAAATATACATTTTTCAAAATGCTCTATTTCGACAACTCTGATACTTAGGACATAAGGCCTGTGTGAAACATAGCAAAAGACCTAGGGGGGTCTCACCCTCAAAAAAAAATTGTCGATCCATGTGCAAAACATCCTGTATAGACATGTTTCCACAGTTTAAAATGAAAATAAAAATTAGCCATATTTTTTTAAATAATGATAAAAATAAATTGACGTACATATACTAAGAGTACATATACTTAGCTCTTCAAAGGCGTTTGTTATTTTTATTTTTTATGGGCAGAAAACAAACACATTTGCACTTATTTACTATTTATGATTTAACAGAATGCGTAAGACGATTCAGACGTAATATCAAATCAAATATTTGAACAATTGTTTATGCATTACATTAATGTGCACATGGTTGGGGTGTCACTAATTTCGCGGAGTCCATTACTTGATTCCATACAAATTCAAATTTAAACACATTGTTTTATTAATAAGTGTATTTTGAATTAACCGGGGAGATCTTCAAGCTGGGGATCTTTACCTAAAGCGATAGCTTTCGGCTATTTGCACCAACTCTCGGCTCCAGTCGGACAATTGTTGTGTTGTGGATTTTTTTTTTCGTTGAAAATATATGGTAATAAGTAGCCATAGTTTCTTGTTTCATATCTTCCACACTATTAACGTTTCTTCGAATACTTAAACCATAATATGTTGTAATTTTTTTACAACGTTTTCTGTCAACTTCCCTTTTCCTGAGAGTTTTTTATCTTTTCTTATCTGTCGCAGTCTGGAGTAGGGATTCCAATCCGGATATTCGGATATTCGATATCCGGATATATTCGCCAGTTTTAAGGCTATTCCATATTCGGATATTTGGGAAAATATCCGAATAGTATTCGTAATAATTTTTGCCCGGTTGACACACGTCTGGAATAACGATTTTCGCAATTTATTAACGTAAAATTGGAATTAAACCATCGCTAAAACACACAATAATTATTGTTTTGAATCAATGACATTGATTGTTGACAGTAGCTTTATCTGCCTCATTTCTATTCTCAGAGAAGTTTGAGAGTTTTTGACCCGCTTAAGGTTGTTTTCGTTTTGATGAGTTTCGTCGATGTGAGATAAGATTTGAAGTGTCCACGAAAACGGTATGCATAGGACTTATCTGGCGCAAAAAGCAAGTATTATCTGCTGATGCATGACGGGATTTGACGGCTGTGTGCGTCAAAGTGTTAATATAATATATTACCAAATCGACGAAAGATCACACGAATACTGGGGTATTCACTACCTGAGTGAAACCATTACTTAGGGATATTGTTTTTTTTGCCTTCCTCGAGCTTTGGTGCTATGAATATCTTATACGGTGTGGAAATAACACCTCATTCTCTTTCAATTTCAAAATAGCATCATGAAATGCAAAATTCAATGTTGTTTTTCACGAAAACTAAGAAATATGACAGTACAAATAACATGAAAAAAGATTTCAAATATTTAGATCAATATAGAAGGGCAGAAAAGTTGGACGTGTTGTTTAATACACTTCTAACAATAAAACCAACGTAAACAGCTACTGAACGAGCATTTTCAAAGGCAGGACAAACTAAAACTAAATTAAGAACAAACAACAAACATTTAATGCTCTGTTATATTTAAAATATGAATTTTCAAGTTTCAATAAATGATAAAAATACGCTCGTTTTTAATGGTAATGTTTGTTATTTTCATACTTTAAAAACTATTCGGATATCCGAATATATCCGAATAGTGACCAATTTTACTATTCGATATGCGAATAATTGTAATCCCTAGTCTGGAGCCCATTCTCTTCTCAACGTGGCCAACACACTCAGTTTTCACAACAGTCATGAGACAAAATAATAATTAAAAAAAATATATTTTTAACATATTACGCATTCGAATTATGGAAAAGATTTTTTTTTTCAATTTTGTAAATATTCTAAAGGTATCTCCCCCCTTAAATGGCCAAAAATGGTCATTGCAGTTGTTAACAAATTTTTGATGAACTATGATTGATTCATAATAAATCATATATCTTTTTAATGGATTTTTAACTGTAAACAAAAGTTGAAAAATGCAGTTCTCAATACATTTCATACGGGAAAACTTCGCAAATGTTTGTCCATAATTTTGGTTCACGCTGTGTATTGGAAATATGCTAAATTTAATAAATATGAAAAAAAAACATGTCGCATGTACGCAAAAATCAGCTGACATGCTTACCAGCCCCAGATACCGACAATGCCTTGAGCTTCCTCCCTCCAAATGTCTCGGTCTTTTTTCCATCTGATTATCCTAGTATAAATGAACTCTTCCGCCGAGTTTGCTGTCATTCGGTTCCGAATCAAAGATAGCTTCGAAGAAAAAATGTTGAAAATGGCGCTAAAAGTGATGATGTTTGTTCTTAAATTTATGTAGTTCGCGGGCACCCTCTTGATAATTTTTTAATCGCGGACCCTTCTTGAACATATTTGTTCTTTTCGTTTTTTTTTTTTTTAATAGTTTCTACATTTCAAGAATAGTGCTTTCAACGCTCTGGACAGCCAAGAAAATTGGAGACAAAAAAAGGACAAAGAATTGGGGGCATTATTTGATGAAAATCTAAGTCAAATACAAGAGGAGCTTACAAAATCATTGAGAGTGACTCAACATTGTGAATGGATATTGAAGAGGCCCATAGTTCTGTAGTGGACTGTTAGTGGCTGCACTATGAAGATATAATTGGCTAATAAGTTAACCTTTCTGTCAATGTCTGACCAGACCATTTTTCTTTTGCGATGAGTACTTTTAATAGTAGTTATGTATAGATCTTGCTGAAACTCCAGGTAATATTATTTTACAAGAAAAACGAAACGTATGGTCAGTTTATATATGACGTACTCAATTGATACAGTAGATGCGGACAAAACTGACGATTGCTGTGTGGTACATGTCCATGATTTCCAGATTAGAATCCATGAATGCGACGTAGAACTTATTTTCGAAGAGGTCTGATTTTTATTTTCATTCGAACTTCTTTTCTTTTGCAGACTGTCCCCCGAAATAAAAAAAATGAATGGTCACCATACTTCAGTTTTCTATATTAGAAAAATGTAGCAATATCCTAAGGGTTTCATAAGAATACGAGCATAGCACTCAATACTCTCGTTTCAAAGAAGGCGCCCACATTTCGTATCATCGAAATGAAGCCCTTAGTGAATTTATTTGTAACACTTGGAATCTTGATAGTATTCTTATCAAAGGTTTGTTGAATTTTGATAGATAACAAGAACACACTCAAATATTTTGCGTATTTATTTTAACAAAATTAGTTATTCAATAATTTGTACAAATTTACGCTAAAGTACTTGATCATTATCTCAAATAATTATTTTATTTTTTTTGGAAAAAATAAATTAAAATATTTTTTTAAAAATGATAGAAACGGGAAAAAACTAGATATACACATACATTGCATCCCACTACAGCATTAGCATAAAAAAAATTATATATTAAAATTATTATTGCCCTGTCCAAATTCATGATTACTTCCCTTTGAAATACTAGCCCAATCATCTGTTAATATTTTTCTTGGTTCTTTTAATGAAATTATTACTTTTTTATTATTATCACACCAATGATAAGCAAATTAACAACCCCAATCTCCATATTTTACACTGTCTTTCCCAAAAACATTGATTTTTTTTTAATGCCACATATTACTTACTGTAGATGGACTTATTTGAAACAGTTTTCTCGTTTCTATTGATATTTTGTTCCAGGTCCCATCTTTCATTTTTTGTAATTCGTATATAAAATTCCAAATATGCATTACTGCTAATGCAAAACTATAAATTAAATAATAGAAATATATATCAATATAACGCAATATCCACAAAAATGAGAAATATTTTATTATCACCTGTTCTTCCCTTGCCTCTATTTACATATAGGCTATTTTTATATAAGTGTAATAAAAGCAAAACAAACTAAGCCCCATTCTGTAAGACTATTGTAATGATATTTTCTAAATAATATATTTGCCCTAAGACTTTCGAGACGGTTACGTTATTTAGTAGCACTAATGCTAAAGGCTTGGTAAATGGTTAGTGTGTTATAAAGTTTATTTATTTTTAAACAGCTTGTCAAATATTAAAATGCAGTTGACTCAAATGCATTTATTGTTCGTAATGGAAATAGATGAACATTTTGTAGTAGCACAAAATTTAATAAATTTGCAAAATTTAATTTGTTATAAAGTTAAATGGTTCTAGAAGATCAAAACTTGCACAAAACAAATTGTCGTCGTGTCAAGATCGCAGCTTAAAAACTTTCACACACACATAAACAGTAGAGCTTCGATTATCCGAATTAATTAGTGATGAAAGTGGTCCGGATAACCAAAATCCGGATAATCGAAAATAATCATAATTGACAGTAAAAGTGTGAATAATTTTAATTTGTCTCGATTTACATGTAATATCTGTATTATTTTTTATTAATAAAATCACGAATACTCTTAAGACATATAAGTTGTCCTGAATTCCTCTTCTAGGTTCTTTAGCCATTGCATGGTGACATCTAAACACTGAAAAGCTTCAGAATGTGTAGGACCATGTGACCAGTGTAGGATCTAGTCTTCTCTACTTTATTCTTCTGAGGCAGCTATTTCTTATATTGTTTGCTTATCATTCAAAATTTGCTATCTTCCTGCTAAATTTGCACACACTATTATAGTGACAGATTCTTTACTAGTTTTGTACCCCCATATTTTAAGCCGGTCTCATCAGCATTGTATTGCAACTCTTCGTCGAATCCTTCCTTCTCCACAAATAGCTACAACGTGTCAATGAATGTGTTTGCTGAAGGTATGTCAGCAGAAAGCTTTTCCCAATGAATTTCAAGTTCCCTGATACCATATTATCCTTTGATTTTTTTAAGCCAGCCCGAAATTGCTTTGAAGGTGGAATCTCCATTTAAGGAGTCTTCTCACTTTGAAAATTTAAAAAAATCGATTTTTATTTTTTTTTTTAATTTTGAAAGTACATATCTTCAAAAATATTATATCGAAATTTCATAAAGATCGGACGAGTTTAACTACATTTTTGGGCGACCGTTAGGTGACTACCTGAGAGCGCCCGGCTGCATACGTGTTGTTCAGACTCATGGTGCAAGTACAAGAAAGTGGTGAAAAACAATCAGATAGAAACTTTTAAACATCCTTCTGCTCTAGCTGAGGATGTTCACGAGGTTTTAAAACCAATTTATGAAGATCTTCGGAGGAAATACCCAAAATAACAACGAGTGTTTCAACAGCTGTGTCTGGGAAATTTTTCTGCAACCAAAACTTTAAACGCGTTTATCTCAAAACAAGGTTTTTCAGTGCTTTGTTGATGAAATTTCGGAAACTATCCGGTCGATTGTCATGAAATTTGAATGACATATTCTTCATAGTTATGGCTATAGCGCATATCATCAGATTTTTGAAATTTTGATTTTAAGTATTTTTTTTTACAAAAAACTGCAAAAAAAACGCGTTTTTTTTACTTTTTCGAAAAACGTAAGCGAATTTAGAATTGGGTATTAAATGGACGCCATTCTTTCAAATAAGGAAAATATTTCAGCATATGGTAATTTTTTTAGATCTGTAGGTAGTGCCACAATTAAGTGGTCGGACTAGTGACTCAATCATCATTGATTCAAATCTACATTTTTAAGAACATATTCGCTCGCTGAAAACCCACCTCAAAATGGTTGGCAATGGTTCCCATAAAAGGGATTGCTTATAGCCACCTCAAAAAAAGTAAAGATGCTTACGGACAGCATTGTTTTCTTCTGGATTTTAAATTAACTGAAAGTTTACTATATTCTAGACCGACGCTTGTGGATGCCAATGCGTATGTCCACCCACAAAACCAGCAGGAGATTTGACAGATATGGCGGTTCTGCAGACTGCTCAAAAGTTAGTAATCGTCATTAAAATTCATGTCTCACTTAAAAAAATGTTTTAATTTTCTTTAACTACGCTTTTACAGGACTTTAATGGTAAATCTTTGGAATCAACCCACTCCAGCACTAACGGAAAAAGGTGTAAAATTACGAGAAATCATTTTGCGATTGTTAAATAGCGACGTCCCAAGATGGAGAAGTGCTGCCGCTTCTGCCACCCTCTGGATTTGGAGTCTACTATCGCAGTACAGTCTCAAACCAAGTATCTGTGACTTTGCAAGAGTATGTCATTGTTAGCATTACTGCTTGTAAGTTTTAAGTGCTTGTGAATATAATATTTGTTTATTTTCAGTTGGTCAATGCAACTGTTCATTGGAACCAAACTGGTAAATGTTGTAAATTGAACCCAGCTCTGGACGCTTTTACTAGCTCAACGTCGAAAGGTGCATCATTGATTTCCGCTTCAGCAATTGCCAAATCAGGGTGTTGTCCAGATCCAGAGCCAGCGGGCGGTACTCCTACCACTGTAAATAGATTTAGCAATGTAATTAGATTTATTTTGGCCATTCGAGAATCTTTCTTCAACCAATTTGCATGCGTTTGTTATTAGGCCGCTTCGCCTACTTGTTATAAAAATGGTGCAGTCTACCTGGCGAAACCAATCTGGAAAAAGTACGGTTTTGATTATCCTTGCGATTATCAACAAGCCACCATAAGTTTATTATGCTCGAACGATTATTCCGACCAAGTGCTGGCCATTTTTGCTACGTTGAGTATTACAGAACCATTCCCCTTACTGAGCAATGTCTTCGATCCAAATTCTATGCTGCAGGTATGTTAAAAGTGGTATAAATCTAAAATCGATCATATCTTAAATATTTTCTTAACGCTTTAATTTATTTTCAGTTATTTACGATGTCACTGACCCCTGAAATACCGAAATGCTGTTGCAAGAAGTTCAAAGAAGAATTAAAAGGGTTAGCTGGACCCATTGCTAGTGAAGGGCAACGAGTTAATGAATACATTAAAAGACAAATTGGTTGCTTGAGTGAATCTACATTGACTCTTTCATAATATAATAGATGAGATCGTCCCATATTAACACACCTTAAGCGAGCAAAATAACTCACCATGTGAAATAACTTCAAAAATACCGACTATTTTAAATGAAAATTTGATTAAACACCAATCACAAATACCTGCAACAATTAATTCAAGCCACAGAGAATTAACGTTTACTACTTTTAAACTATTCACAATATGTTTTATTATTATTCAAAAACTACTCCCTGCCTAAAGTGTGTTAAGTATTTGAAAAGAGCAAAAAATATATACAAAATTGTGGCGATATACATTTTTTATATAGGTCAAAAAATATTTTAAATATTAAAATATGGGAAGTGAAATGAAGCTGTTGACAAGTGCGACCACCAAATGTCAATCTAGGCAGGGCAACACAACATCCTCTCCCTTCTTATTTCTGGAAGACAAGCAACAATACAGCAGAAAATTTCACTTTAAAAAACCGTATTTTATTTTAATATCAATACTATTTGTATTCGTACTCTATTTCTGGTTGTAAAGTATGATACCAATAAAACTATGTAAAATTGCCATGTATACCAAACAGTTATAGTCGCCGTATTTTTAATGCAGCAGTATTGCTTTGAACTTTCTTCTTGTATGGAGGGCGTCATTTGTAAAAGGGAAAGGACAGCAAAATCAATCCCAAACATACCAAAGAACCGATAATCAAAAACTGGTGACATTTAC
This sequence comes from Stenopsyche tienmushanensis, assembly GCA_008973525.1. NCBI lineage: Eukaryota > Metazoa > Arthropoda > Insecta > Trichoptera > Stenopsychidae > Stenopsyche > Stenopsyche tienmushanensis. The sequence continues at coordinate 616,241 of WACJ01000192.1, forward strand.
CTGCATGCTCTTAAGTGCGTGACGCACGTTTTTGCGATTTGTTTGGACGAACTGAATAAACATACAACTGCGAAATTAATATTATTAATCGGGGATGGGAAATAGGATAGGGGGCGCAGGTCACCCTGTGCTGCGCTCCCATAAAGGGGTATGTGGAACAGCCGATTACAGTAGTTGGCGGAGACTATGTCAAAGGCTCACTACTATCCTCAACAGCCTAGGCATACAGGGTAGAACGGCTTTAGACTGTTCGAACGGCGACTCATCTCCATGGCTAGGTACTACAAATGATTCTGCAGTCCGTCATCTGCTGCAGCCCCCTTCAAACTGAGATTGGACTCATGGTGGCAGTGAACCCGCGGTAGTATTCCTTTGAACTTTAGCTTGAACCTTTGTCCTTCCTCCTCTGCCGCACCCTCGGATGCAATAGTCTGAAGCTGGTTTTTCCTGCAGAAATCTCGCCTCCTCTGAAGGGCGCGAAGCAAAAGGGGTGGGCGCCTGTACGCTTTGCGGGTAGCGTTTTTTGCGGGGTTAAAAGATCATTGGAAGAAGACGTCTGTCAATCTGGTTTTAAACCCGAACCTTTATAATACGAGTCCAGCATCTAAGCCAAGGTTGTCCAACCTTTTTTGTCTTGGGAGCTACTTTTCAATTTAAAATTGTCTCGGGATCGACTTCTAATATGATTTTTATAGGAAATTTATTTAAGGTATTTCTTTTTTCTTTCTTCAAACTTAAAATTCAAATTAGCAGATAAACACGAATCAAGTCGAGTTAAAGAGTTCAATCTCCGGGATTTTATTTTTTATCGTCGGCTGTAAATATATTTGTATAAAGTAATATATTTTTTTCAAAATTCACGGAAGTCGTCGGGATCGACCAAATTTTGCTTAAAGATCGACCGGTCGATCCGGATCGACCGGTTGGACATCCCTGATCTAAGCCATTATACCAACACTTAGTAAACATGACATAGGTACATGAGGCCAGTTTGTATAAATAATTAAAAATAGTCTTGGTATTTACGTCTATTGGCGGAGATGCTGAGTATCAATCATGATTTAAAATAATGTCGACTGTTTAAAATGTCAGTATTTAAATAAATATTTAGGATCAAAATTAAGAATCGTAAATAGCGGAATGTAGTGTCGATAGATGCGTCTTTTAATGAAATTTAAGAGTTGTATAACGAGCAAACAATTCTCGAAATGTAAGCCTACAGAAGATTTATCACCATTTGAATAAATATATTCAATTACACTGAAAAATACTCAGGGGATTAAAGCAAACGCCCAATGATTAATATCGAATTTTTATATCACGAATCGTTGATATGTAAGGCAACGTTTGTACAATTGGTTGACATATTTATATTTCATTTCATTAAATAAAAGTCTACAAAATAAAAAGAAGTCATAATATTCGCTCGCAAATATTGCTATCCAGAGATATGATATTTCAACCAGTATGTCGAGAACAAAACATGATTTATTGGAGCGTTTTTGTCGTTTTGCCATAACACATTGTGTTATGGCAGGAGATAAACACAATCTCCTGCTATAAATATCTTATAATTTTTATTTTATTTTGATGACGCTTTTAGCAATCCCTTTTATGGAGCTATTGCCAACTATCTTGACATGGTTTTTCATGGCGTATATGTGTTGTTAAAAATAAGGTCGCCAGCCACATCTCCTATAGAATCTAAGATGATTGAATTGCGAATCCAACCTCTTAACCGCGGGACCGCCACAAAAAACTTTTTGCTGTTGTTGTAATAAGTCATGTTAAATGATTTTTTTAAATTTTTTGCCTGCTGTAGTGCACCTATTTTTGGTAGCCAAACACAAAAACGATAAAGTAATACACTTAGACTTTGCGTATGACATCGATGTCGTGTCTAAATCGAGATTTCAAAATTTTTAGACTACAACAGATTTGAAATTCATGGGCTTCTGAATTTGTAATATAATGTTTCCATTAACAATAGAAATTTATGGTGAACTTAAAAGCGAATCTTCAACGAAATATACAATGGAATGAAATTACTCTTGGATCTAAATCTGAAATAAATACATGAGTTTATCCCATTAAAATACATAATAAATACTGAATACTGTGAGTTCAACATATATAAATCAAAATGCTGCAAAATTACCAAGCAAATATTTTAATCGAATAATTAAGCGACCTCGCCTAAAAACCGATTATATGTCGTCTTGTTTAAAAAGTTGTGTAATCAAAAGAAATACGTATGATGCGTTGACCAATGTAAATGTGATTATATGAATCAATATTTATACAGAATGTTTTGCACATGGACCGAACAAATTATTTTGGGGGTTAGGGAGGTCTTTTGCTACGTTTCACACAAATGCTCTCTCGAACCACGGAATAGGATCCACAGACAGAGAAATCCAGTAGTGTCAGGTCTGGTGGCCATGTGAGCTCTTCTGGTAACCTGGTAACTCTTCAAGTTTAACAACTTATTGAATGATTTATATAACATATCGTTGGAAAGGGTATAAACTAGAGATTTTTCTAAAACTAAACTAAGTTTAAAATAGTTGTTGAAAACTAGGAAAATCCTTTTATTTCTACTGAGCTACAGGATTCGATATTCTTCCATATTGATCAATGATCATAGAAAATGCAGTCTTTATTTTTTTAGCATATCCTGTCGAACTAGACACTTCCCTAAAAATATTATAAGCTGATATCCTTCCAGGCATGATATCTTCGTCTATTTATTAATTACAATTAGGCTTTTTTTGTACCTACAAGTCGTCTACTTTCGATACAAGATGGCTAGAGCTTCAGTAGATGTGGCTAAAGATGAGCAAGGGATCTTGATTGAAGTATTGCAACTTTAAAAGCATAGCAAACTACAACAGAGTTTCAATCTTATCTAAAAAATAATTATAAATGTCAGTTATAAATCAATGGCGACATCTGTACTTTAATTCTAAAATTATCTGATAATGTTATCATATTATAAAGGAAATTTAATTTTAGTAGAACTAGAAAAAAATATATGTAAACACCATGTGGAAAAATGTTTAAAATTATATATATTTTATAGTATACGATATGAGGTAATTTCAAATGATAAATAGATAGAAAATTTAAGATATTCTCTATTTTTTTTAAAAATGAATAGTGACATCTATGCGTTAAAGAAATAATAATTTCAACGGTAAAGAAGGAATCTATATTACTAATAGATCTTCCAATTCAGTTGATCAATTATAATATATGGTGACTGGCTTGTTTTTAGAAATCATTAACTCAAATCTAAGCCATCTTTTTTATAAAGAAATTTATGAAGTGAAATTTCACGTCACGCAAAATGAAAATTTCAAGAGAGAGTTTGTCGAAAAGAGAGTGAAAATCATTTGTAGACTCTCCGTTTCTGTTGCACACATCATAGAGACGCTACGCGCATGCGCCGTGCCGCTTCTACTGTGTGTGTGTGTGTGTGTAAGTAGCATAAACCAATAGATCTGTAGCGCGACTATTTTATTATATACTACACAAACAAAGCTTCATATTTAAGCTAACAATTTTCGTTAATAAATAGAAACAATGCATAAAATGTGTTTTTTTGGGGCTAAGAAATTTCATTTTTACCGTGCGGAATCTCATGCATTTTTTTAAGTCTGATAATTCCAAATAGCAGCAATTAAAAATGCAAATAGATTCTACCTAGTAGGCTAATAGGTACTTATTTTCAATTTGACTTTCAATTTTCAATATAATTTTGGAATGTTGATATAATTTCAATATTACTTTATTTGATACAGGACCACTTGAGGATTGTTTTAATACATTTACTCTTATTGTTTTCAATGATAATTGGGATTCCAGGAAGACAATACGAAATAATACAAGCAAGAATGATCGTTCCATCAATATTTTACAAAAAGAAGCAATTTAAATGTGAAAAAATGTGTAATTTAAATATTGATCTTAATGTGGTCATTTGTAGTCATAAAACCTTGACATTTTAAAACTGGCCGCTAATAAATTAATTGTACATTGAAAAATTATTAAATTTACTATCACCAAGTATGCCTGTTGATTTTAATGCATGTTTTAGTTTCTTCGTAGAATTTATTTTCAAAGATATCACAATTTTTAAAAAAACGGTTTTACAGAATTTAAAATTTAAAAAGTTCATGATCCTTGTGTTTCTAGAAAAAAAGGATATTTCTATTTATGTACCTGGAGCCAATAAAATAGGTTTGGCCAGACCTAGATATTTTTTTCATAGGATTTGTACAGAACGTTTTCCTTCATGTTCCAAAAAGAATTTTTAGATGATATTTTCTACGCTGACCTGCATTTTTAACTGTCTATATTTGTTAAAAAAACTTATATTTTTCTTTTACCTGTGCTACAGATTTTATTTCGAAACCTGTAAAACCAGATTAGTATATTTCGTACGATATTTTTTTTATCATTGATATGGAAAAATTAAACCTTTCACGAACAGAAGGGTTAACTGAAAATCTTTGTATATGTGCTACAAATTACTGATCATAAGACAATATCTGCAGTTTTTCAATGGTATAACATGTTTTTTTTTTTTGGGAATTTTTAATAACATGAATACCATTTTTTTACTTTAAGTTTGCTCTGATCTCAAGATGTTTTATTTTTCAATCTATCACAATTTCTACGTCAGTTATACCATCATGAAAATTCATTGACAACCCTATTCAAGCTTAATTCATAATTTTTAAATAAATTCATAATTTTTTAATATTTTTTTCCACAAAAATCGAGAATGGAAGATCACACTATGTTAATTACACAAGTATTATAATCATATAAGCATTTCGTTAAATACTTTAATTCTACAGAAAACAGCATCAGTTCAATCAATCAACATGAAGCCGCTAGTGAATTTCTATTTTCCGGCTGTAATTGTATTATTTTATCTGGCAAAGGTTTGTGAAATTTCAATCTAAGCTAAAAATAATTCTAGTCCTTCTGTATTCTATTAATTAAAATTATTTGTAAAATCCTTAATAATGCAGTACAATCAATACAATTATTTTAAAGGCCTAAACTAAATTAAAATTATAGGCGTCCCTAGGAAAACGATGCATTTAAGTATAGTAAAATATGCAAATTTTCCAATAAAACACATTTTTATTAATATTTATAAATATGTTAATATCGTCGTATTAAAATTTTGATTGATATTTTTATTTCTATTCTCCAAATTTATTCATCATTAATAATAATATTTCAATAGATTCAAGATTATTACATTAATTACAGGACCAAATGCTGTTATAGAGGATTAGTTCATAGATTCCCATTATAATTCGGGCTCAAATCCAGACACTAGAAAAAATAAATTTAATTACAAATTTGAATTACAGTCTTAGATCTGAGACCAATAATAATAAACACACCAACAGAAGGCGTCCACAAATAACTTACCCCCACGAAAATCCCTAATGATAAATAAATACATACAAATATTATAATAAAACTGCTAGGAAGTTCATTGTGTTTATTTAGTTATTTTATCTCTTTCATATTTTTCAAACTCATTCAAATTTATTTTGTGAACTCTTCAAAGTCATTTTCTTCAAGTTGAATTATTTCTCCACTGTCAACTTTCAGATTATTTTTTTGAACAAATTATACAATGATTTTAATTGCTTTTTCTTCTATATTTTGTCTATCTAAATTTATATTATTGTTGTTTTAATAGTTTATTCTATATACTGTACATATATAATCTCGTTATATTTGATCACCTTTCCGAGATATTTTTAATTGCTTGAAAGATGTTATAGTTTTTCCAAAGTTCTCTTAAAATCAGTCTTTGAATACTTTAAATCCAGGCATGCATTTAGCTTCGACGCGTATTTTTTTTAAATTTAGCTCTCCGTCGTAAGCCCGAATGATCGTAAGTCGAGTTGGTCATACGTCGAGAGCTTATTGCATAGCACGTAAGGACATAATTAACATAAGCACATAGGGTATAATTTAAATAATATAGCAGATTGTTTAATATAAGTGACGCCAATTACATTTATTTGGCCAAACAACATTTTATTACTTATATGCAAATAGAATATGTAATATAATAAAAAATAGCAAACAAAAGCAGCTTATCTAATAGAGAAACTAGTTTCACAACAATACAAAATGGAAAGAGAATCAAGTAACGTGTTTGCAAAATCCATAGAACCTGATTTTTTAAGTTATTCATTATGCTGCAAATAAAAGAAGGCCTTGCATTAGTGCAACAGCATTATCTGCGTATATCTACGTAAAGCATTATCGAAATTTTGGTCGAAAATTACATTTAGAAGGTCAATTCTTGTAGCAATAGCAACATTTTAGCTTGGGATTAGTTAGAATACAATAGGCCTGCGACTGTTGTGTGTAGAACAGTAATCGGCATGAATAAAGACATTTTCATAATCATTCAAAATTTATTATATAAGAGCTGATTAAATTGCATTCCACATCATCATTTACTTTCATCTGTATTATAGATGAATGCAAGTTTTTTGGATTTTAGGCCAATTCTGAAGATGGAAATACTTGTACGTGCCCACCTATTAAACCTGCTGGAAATTTGACAGATCGCGTAGTTTTGGATGGTGCCCAACGGTTAGTTATCGTTATTGATATCGCATTTTAAGAATATATTTATTCATTCATTGTTTTAATCTTTTTTTTAAGAACTTTGATGCAAAATCTTTGGAACCAAGCCGTTCCACCCTTAACAAAGAAAGGTGAAAGATTGCGAGACATCCTAATGCGTTTTATAGTAAGCGACGTTCGAAAATGGAGAAGTACAGCTCTTTCTTCAACTATCTGGACTTGGAGTTTATTCTCGCAGTATGATCTTAAACCTGGTATCTGTGCCTTTACAGAAGTAAGTTGATATAAACCAGTGCTCTACAACCTTCAAAGTTCTTCCTTAAATTCCGCGGCATATCAAAAGCTAAAATAATAGATATTGATTTGATACATCAATACTTTCTATCTTCTATTAAAAAAAATCTAGTACACTTGTACTAGATTTTTGCTATGAATAATACGAGATATATTAAAAAAAGTAAGTGTACTAGACTTTTATATTTTTTTAGAAAAAGTGTATTTAAAAAAATACAGGATATTTGTAAACACTTGATGATTATGTGGTGAGCCATGGCACACGCTTCTTTATGCCCTCTTCGAAGAACTCTCCCGCCAGCTCCTTCCCTCGTTTCAGAAGCTCTTTCTATATCTGCTCGTCAATTAAAAATTATCCAATTAAAATTATCCAAGCATTAAATTTCGAATAAATTCTTCACTCGGCGAAAATCGATTCTTTGTAAATTGGGTTGTTAAATTTGAATTTTAAAATTATTTTTGTTGAGTGTAGCCACCGAAAGAGCACAAAACACAACTTGAAAGTTCAGCAGCCTAAATGCAACTAATCATCGAAAACGGTCAAGCAATAAAACGAAAACCATTTTGGTTTCTACTTATATGTATTAGGTTGTCCCATAAGTGTCTTTCGCAAATGAACACAGATCTAATCATAGCCATGGTTGAAGAAAACCCGCGATATACTGTTCGCGAAATAGTTAACAAGTTAGAAATTCCACGAATATCCGTCCATAATCATCTGACGAAATTGGGCTACATCAATCGTTCAGATGTGTGGCTTCCTCATGAACTGACTGACTCAAATAAACTTCAGCGTATTTCAACATGCGATCTTCTTCTCCAAAGACATAATAGCCAACCTTTTTTGAAGAGACTTGTCACTGGAGATGAAAGTTGGATACTCTACGAGAATATCCAACGTAAACGGTCTTGGACCAAGGGTACAGAAATTTTAACTGTAGCTAAACCTGGTCTACATCCAAAAAAAGTTTTGCTATGCTTGTGGTGGGACTGGAAGGGGGTAGTTTATTATGAGCTACTTCAGCAAGGTGAAACGATCAATTCAACAAAATATTGTTTCCAACTAGACAATCTAAAGGATGCAATTGCCAGAAAATGGCCAGAATTAGTGACCAGACGAGGCGTTGTTTTTTCATCACGATAACGCCAGGCCTCATATGTCTTTACTCGTCAGAAATAAATTATTATCATTTGACTGGGATGTTTTACCTCATCCTCCATACTCTCCGGACAATGCCTCTTCAGATTATTATTTATTTCTTTCATTGAAAAATTCTTTACGTGGTAAAAAAAATAATTCAAAAAATGATATATAAATGTACCTTGATCAATATTTTGCCCACAAACCTGGGAAATTTTGGCAAGAAGGCATTATGAGGCTTCCGGAGAGATGGATAAAGGTAATAGAACATAATGGATCACATATTATTCAATAAATTTTGATATAATACAAATTATTGTTTATTTTTTTCTTAATATGAAAACGAAAGAAACTTATGGGACACTCTAATATAATACAGATTTATTTGATTTTAGGTCAATTCTGAAGATGGCGACATTTGTGCATGCCCACCTCTTAAACCTGCTGGAGATTTGACAAACCGTGAGGTTTTGGATAACGTCCAACGGTTAGATATCTTTATTTGAGATTACATTTAACAATATATCATTATTTTAATCAAATTTTCTAAAGATCTTTAATGGAAGATCTCTGGAAACAACCCGTTCCATCCTTAACAAAGAAAGGTGAAAAATTGCGAAACATCCATTTGAGTTTAATAAGAAGCGATAACCTAAAATGGAGAAGTACAGCCCTTTCTACAACTGTCTGGGCTTGGAGTCTATTAGCGCGTTATGAAATTAAACCTAATATCTGTGCCTTTACAAAGGTAAGTTGGCATTATGCTTAGTTAAATCAGTTGAGCGCTTCTTAAGCTCCATTTCAATTTTTAGCTGATGAATGCGACAGTTTCTTGGAAATTGAATGGTAACTGCAACGAATTGAACTCAGCTTTGGATGGTATAAAAGATGCAGTATCGACAAATGCAGGTTATATCGTAGCTTCGGCACTCATAAGATCAGAATGTTCCTCAGATTCGGATTCAACTATAAATGTTAGGTCTTATATTTTGAGTAAATATTCAATAAACTGATTAAATTCAATTTGCGTCGATTTATGTTTTAGGTCGCCCAGCCAAATTGTTATGAAAATGGCATAATTCAATTAGCAAAAACAATCTGGAAAATATATGGCTCGGATTATCCTATCGAATATCAGCAAGCTACAATAGATTTATTATCTTCGGACGATTATTCGGATCAAGTGTTGGCGGTAATAGCCACTCTGAGTATTTCGGAACCATTTTTCATACATGGTGTTGTCTTCAGTAAAGACATTATTTTCCAGGTGATTTAAGAATATAATCCATTTTGATCGGGTCAAATATTAAGATCAAGCAAATTTTGTAATCTATTATATTTTTTCTCAGATTGCAACTATGTGGCTGACTCCCAAGCTATCGAATTGCTGTTGTACCAAATTCAATGATGAAATTAAAATAGTTTATCCACCTACTATTGCTGAAGCCCTCAGAGTCAATAAGTATATTAAAAAGGCAATAAATTGTTAAAACGTGCCATCAACAAGCTTCGCAAATCCTCTACGTCTAATTTCTTATTATACACCTCAGTTGACAATGCTTTGTTTATTAGAATCAAATTATTTTAAACATTACTTATATCCAAAATAAAATTTGGTTTTATACCTGGTCCTATTTTTATTTATTGTCGTCATTTAATTTTCGTGATACGTCTATTTTGCCTATTTGATCATGAAGAAAAAAAACCGCATCGCTGAATGGAGGAAACATCTGTCTTCCCCATTTTATTTCATCCCTATTACTATTCCAATGCAAATATTTCACTTGAACTCAATATTAACCACAATAAGCCACCTCTGACTGTAAAAGTTCAGCAAAAGATGTTTAGGAACACAAAATTTCAATGAATCATTAAATTTATTGATGTGAACTTTCGCTTCAATACGCTTCAATAGCAAATTTTCTTGTCGTGATTATTTTAAATAAAAGATTTAATGGCATTTTTAAAGTTTTAGTTACAATAGGATGTCAGGCAACAATTGGATTTGCAAGATTTTTATGAAGAAACTGAAGGTTTACTTAATAGAATAAACATAGCAGATTAAAGATGATTCAAAATTTACTACAAAAAAAATACATTTTGCAAATCGATTGCAAAATGTTTTGATGATGGCAAAAGTGCCATGAATTTTAGCAATGATTAATGATTTCAATCTAAAAAAAATGTAAATTTCGCAAAAACTAAACCCAAAAAACCGTCAAAAAAGTGCCTTCACACGGGATGACCCGCTTAAATCAGGAGATAGAAACACAAAGAATGCAAGAAATTTCTTCTTTAAAATTTTTACTGAAGATTGGAAATGAAATGTGGGTGGCTCATCAAATACCCGAGTCAAAAGACAGTCATCATACGAATTCCCCATCAGCCAAATAAATCAAAACCACAATTTCGGGTCAAAACAAAACCATGGCCTTAATGTTTTGGAACCGAAAAGGTATAATTTTGGTCGAATTTCTGCATCAAGGGGAGACTATTAATGCACAACAATATTATAAGACCCTAAACAACTCAAAAAGATCATTCAAAATAAAGGAGACAATGCTGACAAAAGGAGGGGGGCTTGTTACATGCCACCAAGCTACCAAAGCGCTCTTGGACTCATCTGGTTGGAATGTTTTGAATCATACCCCTTATAATACACTGACTTAGCGCCATCAAATTATCATCGTCCTGAAGGTACACATGGTTGGAATTAAATTTTTAACTGGCGAGCAGGTGAAGAAAGAGGTTCTGAAGTAGATGAAAAACGCTTGTGTCACGGCTCACCACGTGCATTAGACGGGATAGCAATTATGTGGAAAAATAGTCATCATGTGTACTAACAATATCCTGTATTTTTTTTAAAACACACTTTTCCTAAAAATAAAAATCTAGTACACTTACTTTCTGAATATTCCTCGTATTATTTATATCATATTGGCAAAAAAAGTTCTTAAAGTTAAATCAAATCTATGAATGGTTAATACTCGTATTAATATTCAAGTTAACTGAATTTTAAAAGCATAAACAATATTTCCTGTATCTCTAAATTGAAAGAATATATTTTTGCATTTATTGACAAGATTTAATTATGTGCTTCTTTCAACAGAAGGATCAACATTTAACAAATAGTTTACTTGACTTTTAATGGCAAAATGGCAAAAAATCTTTTCATTTCTATCTGTACTATTGTCTTCTGTATTTTGGATTATTTTAGATGCCATTTGCATCAAATTTGCTTTACATTTTTTCCAACATTAATATATTGTATAAATAAATATCAATGCTAATACATAAAAATCAATGTTTGTTTGTCCGTATTTAATGCGCTGCCATACCATTCATCCGATTGCAATAAAACTTCGTCAAATTATTATTTACACTTGCAGAAATAACATAGGCATAGTAAAAATATTGTTTGTAAAAAATATTGTAAAATAGTATGGGAGGCAGCATTATTATTTTTTTTTAACACCCATGTTCATATTTGGTTATATTACAATAATTTATAAAAAAGCAATAAAATCTTCGATTAAAGATCACTTGTATAAGCACCAATGCTTTTAATATATACGTAAAATTTTGTTTGCAGGGTTTGAGCAGTCCAACAAAGGATTTTCTGTATCAAGTTCCAATTAAAAACGGTTAACAAACTGTAATAAAAACGGTTTTTTTATTCTATGAACTATGCCAACAGGTTTTTTATACGTGTAACAAATCAATTTATTAAACTATCCACTATTGCCTCTTTGGAATATATTTGATCATAGGGGTTAAGAAAATATAAAATCTGATTGAAAAACGCTACTTTAAAACTAAAGTAGATAATGATGTATTCTGTTTTATCGACGAGTTCATTTCAGAATAAATAAAAAGATGTCACTCATAACCAGAACATTGTATAAATTAAGCAATATTCGATTGCTTTGCTTTATTATTAAACATAAAATGCATTTATCTTCCTGGTTTAATCCTTCCATTTTACTACTACATGTTTTACTATTTATCTAAAATTTGCTCAAAATTTCATCGGTTAATTTCAGCTTCATATCCATTTATTGACATGTTAAATGCAAAACTATTTTCAGAATATTGCAAATTCTAAAAAGTCTGATGCTGTTTTTTGTACTATTTCACTCTATTATTCCTAATTTATCTTCTTTTATAACGCTGAGATATTGCTTTAACTTTTTTTTAAATTTCTGCTGTTTATTTTCTGTATTTAAAGAAGATATGTCATTATTCATAAAAGGTGGCATATTGATCACCAAACATTAGCATGTGTAATTTATGGACAAACTGTACATGACGTTAATGACGCAATTTCTCTGTTTTTCTGATACGATACACTGAAAACCCCTATATAACATAGCATTCCTAGAACACGTATTTAAAAGTTCGTTGTCGAAATATTGGCTAATTTTGCTAAAAAAATATTTTCTATGTTTATATTAGATAATACACTCATACAAAAAAACGGGATTGGAACGATCCGATAGTGTGAATACTCTGATTGTTTCTTGTGTAAGAATATTTGCTCGGACCGAGATTGGAGCGAGATCGAAACGTCAACGGTACCATCCAAAGTATACACTGATATGTCGAATATCCTACCACCGAATACAACTCCGTTACTTCTACTGCTTGATCAGTTATTCATTGATATGAATTTCGATTATGATGATGAATCGAATATTATCGATGCATACATGGCTATTCTTCATGATAGTAGAGTAAGCTAGTGCTAGCAAGCTGACCAGCTGGGCTAGCGGGAGCTAGTTTGAGCTCGCTTGCATGTTTTTTGCTACTAACTTGTTGTGAAAACTGTACTATATGTAGTATACAGATGTCTCTGCTCAAGAAAAAGAGCGGGGCTTCGATGTTAGCGTGAGCGCACGAATGCGAGCTAAGCCTTACAATTTACCGTCAAGTTGCAATTACCGGTGATTTCAATATTTGTAATGTCGCCAAAGTTGCTCTTAACCCCTAAAGGCGTACTATCCCAAGGCCTGGGACCCCCCTCCATTATTCAGAAAGAGCACTCTTATACATTGAGCTCGGAGACAGACAGAGACAGAGAGAGAACGTAGTGCAGTTCGGGAGACAACGCACGATTGTATAGATCGTTAACCCAAATTTATCGACTGATAATGATTTCGATTTCAAGTGTGTTATTTTTTTACGCAAAGAAACGACCGAATATTGTGTGTTATCAAGAGTGTTTGTTTATTTAACTGCTTGCTGTTCTTCGCTGCGTGTTGAATGAGTCTTTGTCCAATTATCATTTCCTTCTAAAGGAGGAGCACTTGAATCGTTTTTTTGTGCATTGTTTATGTAAAGAAATGAAGTGATCTTGTATGCACTATCAAGTGTTCATTTACAATTGACTGTCTCGAATTGAAGATTGTCTTACGCTGATTAGGAGCTGACAGAAAGTAATCGGTGTAAAGCGATTATGACATCAACGACTTCATCGATTTTAAATTTTCTCACTCCTCAAAATGTTAATTTCGCACGCATATCTACAATAAACCTATTAACTGTATGAGTCCAATAGGGAACGGACTGACAATCGCCAGGAGATCAGCTAGAATAAGAACATTCTCTATCTAAAATAACTATAAAATATAAATACAGCATAGAAGTATCCAAAGTTGAAGTGTTTTGCCAATTAGAAAGCGACCTCCCTCAATTGTGATTAGTAGTGATCAGTGGCGGATTTAGCACTTGAATTTGAGGCTCTTTGAATTTTTGAGTCCGCCTTTTGAGCCTATAAATATTAAGATCGTCATTGTTTCAATTAACACATTTTTCCTAGACGCAAGATCAAAACGTTATAGGACAGTAACCAAATATGACCAAGTGTTGTTATAGCGGATTAGATCCTGGACTCTTATTATACAGGTTCAAATCCAAATTGTGGAGAAAATTTTCGCCGTACCAACAAATTTGGGAGATCGGAAATATTAATATTTCTGATCGATCGTCTCAATCCATGTTTACCCTGATTTTCCAGATTTGAAAAGGTGAATGCTGATTAATAAAGTCGTGCAGGGACGCCCTTGAGTGAGTGATTGAATTTGCAACAATAATTAAATATTATAATTTATATGTAATGTTAATTTGGCTACTCACTCATAGATTTGTTCCCGTTCTACCTTTCCGAATAATCCTATCCTTATCCACGTGTGGAAGGCAACGGGAAACCACCACATTAAAGCCCACGTTTGATGCTTCGGATATGGCACATTGATAAGAAGAACCAAATATGGAATAGTTTCCTAACATGAAATACCGGCATTTCTCGTAAACAGATACTTCTAGATGCAATAAACAGTGAACAACAATTTGTTTCGATCTCTACAGATTTTAACTTGAGAATGTTTTGCTATGTCGAAACTAGCTTTGTCGCGAACCACATATGTATTCATTTTTTGTATATTTGCATGCTAAATTAGGACTTTCGTTATTTCATTTTTATAATTTATATCCAAGTTTTTCAAAGCTAATCTTGTGCTTATATTTCAATATTTAAATCTAATTTTCATTTACCGGTAAACCGATAATTTGAGGTTTTTTGCTGTTTTATCGGCAATCATTAATTGATAGTAAATTGCAAGCCATAGTGGATACAAATGAATATATTTACTGATTGGTTCAAACATTTCTTCAAACACACAAATCCAACCCCAGAATCGAAGATTTTGTTGATCTTTTGAGATATTAAGAGAAAATAATGTAGAAATTGTATCCATACACACAACCCACAAACTCCAGCCACTTCATGAAACTTTTATGAGACCACTGAAAACTTATTACAGTGAAGAAATACGAATGTGGATTAGCAATAATTGCAAGCCACTGAGTCCTTGCATCTTTGAGCTATTTAGCTGGACTTACCTGAAAGTACAAACAGGTTTCATGGCACAAAACTATGACCATTGAATAAAAACATATTTAACGAGGTCGACCATTTTTCCGCTCAACAGGATGCACAATCAATGTTACTTGAACGAAATCAACCCCCAATCTAAAGAACCATCAATGGTCATTTTAAGATCACCTGATGATAGACTGTGACCTAAACACCCAAACAAGATATATATCTTAGCCAACCCTTAGCTTCCGGGCTCTCTCGCTGCAGTCTGTCTAATATCTCCCTATGATATCAGCCCAGTGTTAGAAAATAAAAACATCTAACAGTGATTAATTTTACTGCATCGACGCGTTTTTTAATATTTGCATTCATTTATTTGATTCGCAGATACTAGTCGCATACAACTGGTTATGAATTTATTCTAAAGGCCTAATAGCCTCCACAACGCGCGTTGATCATTTTTGTATGCAAATTTAATTGCATGAAATAATTTTTCAATTTAATTCTTTAATTTTACCACCCATGAAAAATATGATAATGGTTATCATGTATAAATATTTAAAGAGCTGTCATACCACTTATAAGAATTAATGATCGTACAAAAAATAGGTATTTTGTTGCAAGGTGCAAATATTGAACGTCTCAACATGAAGTTTCTGGTCTTAATATTTTTATTGGCAGCAATTCTAGATGTTTCCTCGGCAGCAGTGAGTTTGTTAAATTTTTGTTGTAATCCAAAATACGCATAGCTTTTATCTATTGGCATTAGGACATATATTACAAATGAGGTACATATTTAACGCATTCCAATGCAATTACGCGAAAACGCGCTATTTTCGTCTCAGAGATACGCGGTCGAAAAATTTTAAAAATTTCTCATATACATTATGCTCAAAATTTTAACAAATTTTTGAGAATATATATAATATGTTTTTTCCACAATAAAATTAAATAAGCGTACAATTTATCTCATATGACATGTATGAGAGCTAAATTCTCTGTATTTTTAGTTCTGGTAATTTTCACAGATCCCGAAACATTTCTTTAAAATACACATAATTATCAAATTCAAGGATATTAATATTATTTTTTATTCTGTTTTGTCTACGTAATAACGATGTGATATTTTGTAGATTCATTCCAAATTCAGGACAACTCCTGATGGTTAAGCAGTGAACTGACAGTGTTTATGCTCTTGATTTGGCTTTCATTAAATTATACTTACTTTTGATGGCTCTTATAGCTCCATAAGAAAGCCCCGGCCACCGATAATGTATGTCGCCATTTTCGTTTGTCCTGGACCTCCTTAATTCAATTGCCCAGGCTCAGACTTGCGGCGTCTTTTTCAGTTTGATTAGCCCAGTGTAAACGAGGTCTTCCGACGGGTCTGTTGCCATTCGGTTGCAAATCTTAGACGGCTCGAGAGACTCGGCGTGTCGGCATCGGGACGGCGGGTAAGGACAAAGCTAGTGATAGTCGCCTCGCCGTACATGTCCATGACCTCGCGATTGGACCTCATGGTTTCATAGCCTGAGGTCTCGTCCCGGTGAGGTCCGAAATTTTTACTCAAAATTTTCGTCTCGAGCCTCCCGAGGTGCATCACGTCACGAGCCATGGATGGATCGATGAATTTTAGATATTAAAATCCTAGATCCTTTCAATATTTCCGAATTCGATTTTGCCACAATGTTGATGTCGTCCTCAAAGGCAAGATATTATGTGTCTTCGTTGCATGGATGATCAGCCAGCCTCCTTCATGATTGCTTCCAATATTAAAGAAAATCAGGGAGAGGGCGTTCCCCCATCTATCTCCCATCGTCACCTCGAAAGGCTTCGACAAGGCGCCGTTGGATTGCATAACATTGATTGATCTGGTAACACACATCCTCGACAGCCTCGCCAACTTACCTAGGACTTCCAACTCCAACATGGCTCTCCAAAGTTTTACCATAGATTGATGCTGTCTAAAAGTCTACAAATATATGGTGGAGATTGATACCGTATTCCCACATTTTTGTGCGAATAATTTGACCATAAATAGTCGGTCCACAGTAGACATTTTTTCGCAAGGAGGGAAAATGTTTTAAACACACTGCCGAGTCCGTACTTGACAGTAGTGTGGGACTCCGGAGCTATATCCTAAAAATTAAATTAAATTAAATCAAAATAAAATCTGGATCCAGCTACCCACTAAAACTTCTCCTTGAGTGTCTCTCGTCGTATCTGGCCGATCCGCAAGGCAATTATCAGTTACGATGCTTAGGTTCGGTGGGCCCTTCTATGCTTATTGCTTACCGTTCAGCGATTTCTCGTCTCGGTAACTCGTCGCCTAATCCTTTCGGCGTCCTCCTTGGCGGCGATCACCTTGGCGGTGAATTCTCCCCATGCTGTCCATTCCTCCTCGTTCTTAAGCATAGACTTCATCATTCTCAGCTTGCTTATTATCCCATCCTCTATGGAGGCGCGTAGAATTCCCAACTCTTCCTCCCACGCTTCACATTCAAACAACGTATGCTCTGCGTCATCCGTTTCAGTCCCATAGTGATGGCATTCAGTGATTGCCTCTTAGCCTATCCGATTCAGATAGGCTTCGAAGCAGCCGTGCCCACTGAGGAGTTGAGTCAGATGGTAGCTCAGTAGTCCGTGTCTTCTTTCACTCCACTTCCTTACATCGATATATTGAGTTATATAATTATATAATTGAGTTGTATATGATGTGTCATATGACCAAATATGAAATAAACTTATGAAGATCCTAAAATGTATACGTTTTCCCAAGACAGCATAGCTATCAAACGCTTGCGTACAAATAAATATGGCTTAATATCAGTAATATGGAGTAAATTTATAGGCAAGTGCACCATACAAAAATATTTCAATAACTTAAGCAATTTATACCAATTAAGCCACATACGTTTGACATTAAACTTTGTCTAATAACCGATTTTAAAATGTGTAAATTGAATAGTTCTGTCCACCGTTCGCACCAATAATAAACTACTCAGATGATATACAAGTGGCTGAGGTTGAAGGGTGAGTTTTTCACCATCGAGTTTGTTGTCGACTATATGTTATAATTGGCATTGATTCATTTATTACCGATTTAATTCAATTTAAAGGAACTTGGTGGCTAGACTATGGAGACAAGCAAGGCCATGTCTTTCAGCTAATTCACGAAGACTAAGAAATATCATCATGCATTTGGGGAAAAGTTCTTTTCAACAATGGAGAGATGTCGCCTTCACTATCACCGTCTGGTTTTGGAATCAGGCCTCGCAGTTCGGAAACGAGCCTAATCTTTGCGCATTTGCAAAGGTTAGTCGACATAATTTTTTAAAAATACGTTATTTTAATTTGTATCCCTGGGAGCAAAAAAAAAACATTTTGGCTCCCAGCAAAAGTTGATTTTAGGCATTGCTTTTTTCCATTCGTATACGAAAATTGTCAGTCAAAAAGTAAAGCTGTTGTGTAAAATATAATAAAACAAGCACAGTAAGTAAAGGCAGTCTCTGTGATGTATGCAACGGACGTGGACTCTACTCACTTTATGCCACAAGTTTCACTTCAAAAAACGAATCAATTGAAAGATCTTAATGATGTCATTTGGTAATATTCACTTTCTAATTTATTATACAATTATAGTTGGCCAATGCGACATTGGCTTGGAATACGACTGCTTCCTGTGACACTCTGAACCCGGCTATAGCTGAAAATTGTCGACATATTCGTAGAAGGATACAGTGATACGAGTATAGTGATTTTAGCATCTAACTGCTCTTTAACTGCTGCAGAAGCTAACATCAGAAATCCTCCACGTGTAAGTTACATTATAATCCTAACAGAACACTCGGGAGAATTTGCACGCTATAATTTAAATTCATTTTAGCCAGACCGAGATTGTTGTGCAGATGACAACAACTATGTCGGAAAGGAAATCTGGTGCCGGTTTGGTTCCGAGTATCCTTGCGAATTTCAACAAGCCACCATGAAAGCGATGTGCTCACATAACTACGTCGATCGACTGTTGGCTTTACTTGCCACGTTGAGCATTACAAAACCTTTTATTTCAACTGTTGATGCCTTTTCTACTCCATCGATTTTACCAGTAACTTCATCTTTCTTACATCTCAAATGATCATGACCTTTATCGAAATTCTCTAATTGTGTAATTTTTCAGAGATATTGGCCGATGATAACTACCGTAAGGGATCTAGCCTGCTGTCCTGACTTCAGGGCCTCATTGGCGGCCGCGAATCTACCATCAAAAGATTCAATATTGCAAAGTATCAAAAGTCAATTGGGTTGCTAGCCAGCTACAACAACATTGTAATAAAATTATTAGTAATTTGATCTTTCGATCATCAAGCATTAATAAAATAAACGCATACTGTTCAAAACATCAGGTTGTTCATATAAAATCACGTTTTATAATCCATCAATAAACATTGCTGTACAATTTTATTTCGTAAAATTTGTTTTTTTTTGTATTTTAGATAAATCTAAGAATTCAAGCATCATTTTGATTTACAGTTTAAAGTAAATTTAGAACGCACAGTCTATAAAACGTATTGATTTACATATGTTTTTTTCTATTTTTATATCGTTTATTGATCTTAACGTCATCAAATAAGCTGTTGAATTTCCAATAAGTTTTATACTGTGCTTTTTATGTCCTAGCAATTACCCGGCAAACTTCATTTACCTTGGAAAACTTTATCTGGAAGCCCTTACCTCATTATCATCGCCGTATCACATATATACATATACCTCAAGCACAGAAAAAAAATCTGTGCTAGAGGTATGTATTTATTATATCTAATAGAATACTATAAAAAGTATTAGTCAAATTGCTAATACAATTTGACTAATACTTTTTGCGGCCTAACCACATTTGACTACTCCTAACTATTATACTTATACGATTTTATGTATTTTAACTATTGGCCACTTGACTAGTACCTTTTTACAGTGTAGATACTTAAATAATCTTCTAACAGCAAGCTGATACTCAGTTTATCTACTATTCATTGCTACTTTTACAAATCTTCACTTGCTTATCACTCGCTATCTCTTACATAGTCGATCCTACTTAACAATATGGAGCTCGATGTACTTTACTGCTTCGGAGCCGAGAAGCTTTAGGAACAGAACAAGAACAAGAAGAACACAAAGGAGACGGCTTCGAGGAGATGTTCACTTTGCAACGTAAACAACATTGTCTTCCGTTGACTTCTATATCGTTTTGCAATCGCCGTACTGAGAGGGGCAACCTGAAATGATGACGAAACCACTCAGTCTCAAATTCGCTCGGGTAAGTTGTACGGTGACGGGGAGACACCCTCAGTTGGTGTAGGAGCGAATCCGAGATGCACTTAAGCGTCACGTATGTCTTCACCCTACCCCGGCAACACCCTAGCGAGGAAAGGGGGTACTGGACTCCTTGCACTCCAGAAAGCCCTTTCTAGTAGAGTAAAAAAGGTCGTCTAGAGTAGTTTTCCACCATCTCCCTATGAAAACTACTCAGTCTTTACAAACCTCTCACACTCCATATCGAGACGTTCGCGAAAGCGTTCGTCAATACGTTCATTCAGAATACCCGTTGGGTGAGCGTTCGAAATAAAACTCGGTGGTAATGCTACCTTCAATATTGAGCGAATGAGGAGATGAATGTATGATACAGACGAGATGGATGTAACCCCTTCCTGTGAATGGATATTGAAGAGGCCCATAGTTTTGTAGTGGACGCTCAGTGGCTGCACTATGATTATGATGATGATGATATATATATATAAATGACTGTCTGTCTCGATTGCGCTGTCAGTCTATACGATCCGGGTTTGCTAAGGTAAAATAAGCTTTTAGTCAACTATGCTAAGAGGCGGTAATGCCATGCTCTAGTGAAGTGAAGCGCAACCGCGAGTCGACAATGGTCGCGTGGCGGGGAGTCTCACGGGATGCAGAGGATCACGGAGCGGTAGTCTCGCGGAGTGGTGTGGGTTGCGGGGCGGGCTTTTATAATCATTCGTGTATTTTTAAAGGGAGTATCCGCCGGTATCCAACCTTGGATGCATCTTCATATAACAACAAATTAATAAATAGCGAAATAAACTCCAGGATTTAACACGATAATCGATGCTATCACTGCCTGAAAAATATATTAGGGAAGAAATCAGTATCGATGAAAATGATCATTAACAATTTACAGTTCGGGTATTCCGCGCTAATCTTCGCCTAAAGTGCGGGTGATTTCGTAAGAAATTCATGAAACTTCTTTCGTAAAATTGATATAATTCTTAAACTAACTAATAGATTGAAACGAAATCTTAGAGGTGCCCCCAAAAAAACTTACTGCACCGATATAATTAAACAAAACAGTGGTTTTTAATATGTTGTACGTGTATCAGCGTGATAAAATTCAAAAAGTTACTTCTTGATATGAATTTTATGTAAAGGCATTTATTAAATGGCACGTAAACACACGAACAAAACATAAGGACAACATTAAGTTATTTTTTCATTCTATATAAAAAATATATTTAAATTGGATATTTTAACACTGAAAATTGGCGTGCCTATAATTCTTCTCCGAAGCATAAATCCGCCACGACAGGTACAAATCGTATCAGATTTTTAGTGAAAAAAAATTATGAATAATATCATCGGATCTACAGTTTGAAATGAAAATTTTCACAAAGGGGTTGTGTCCAAATGATTCCGACTGATATGCTATTCGAATTGAAATGTGTGCAGTTTCCAGTGCGAGCATCAACAAAGAACAGAAACACACAGGGTATGCGTGCATGCTTCTCACGTGGACAGCTGTATGTGGGTTGCCCACGCCCAAATCATTTCATGCCAGACGGTACGCATCATATGGAAAAGTATTGTGAATCTAAAAGCACTTCATTAGCACGGCATATGTATAATCTTTGGGACGAATATAACAAAAACATGAGGAGCCTCCTCTGACCCGAGCTGTGTGATTGATCCCCCTATTCGGGAGCATGCCAGCCCGCTCGTAAAGTGTACATCATGATGCAAAACCATGAAATAAAAATTCCATGCCTGCAAGGACACGCTCCTTCTCCACTTTTTGCGGTCACTTGCGCTCTGAGCCTGGGGGGAAGCTAGCTAAATATTCTAATTTTACTTTGAGATTCTTAGGCTAGGATAAATATATAGATGAAAACTGCTTAAAAATTAAATAGATGATATATATATGTTGTATAGGGTAGGGAAGAGTTTTGAGTCTCACTTGCGGCCCTCAAAAATAAATATATAATTAAACACAAACGTCCAGTTAATCTGGTCCACTGGATTAAAATTATGAATTTTAGTGGTTCGTTTACGCCAAAAAATATCCATTTAGTGGTCCGTGAGCCCAAAAAGGTTACCAACCGCTGCTCTAAACAAATATCTACCAAAGCTAATAACACAACGTGACCTATTTATATTTATTTATTTTAGTTTTTAGTTCAGAAATAAATATAAATCTAAATGAATTGCATTTTATAACTATGTATATTAAATTTTAAAAAAACTAAAAGCTGTGAACTTTACACTACCAATCTATGCAAAAGACTAGGCAAATATTTAATTGTCTACTTGTGTACATATGGTAAATAGAAGGAGACGGCTGAAGCCATCTGCATGTTTTATTTTTCTTGCGCCAGTATGCATTTAACAATCGATCATTAGCGAACTCAAAAAGTTTCTTAGTGTAACAATTAATTCAATAGTGTCTTGCTACAGGGTAATATGATTTATGGATTGACTTTCTGATGAGTGATTTCGATCAAAAAGTGGAAGCTGTGTAGACCGACACCCCATGATTACCGATTCTTGGAACGTTGATAAATGAAACCGAATATAAAGCTTCAATTCGACGGTACGCGGACTGTCTCTTCTTAGCCTTCGTGGCCCAATAGAATACAGTAGACTCTCGATTATCCTGGCTAATGCTGGGGAGGAAGGATACGGATAACGGAAAAATACGGATAATCCAAATAATCAAGTTATAAGCATCATCATCATCATAGTGCAGCCACAGTCCACTGCAGAACTATGGGTGTCTTCAATATCCATTCATAGGAAAGGGTTACATCCATCTCGTCTGTATCATACATTCAATTCCTCATTCGCTCGATATTGAAGGTAGCATTACCACCGAGTTTTGTTTCGAACGTTCACCCAACGGTTATCCTGAATGAACGTATTGACGAACGCTTTCGTGAACGTCTCGATAGGGAGTGTGGGAGATTTGTAAAGACTGAGTAGTTTTCATAGGGAGATGGTGGAAAACTACTCTAGACTACCTTTTTGACTCTACTAGAAAGGGCTTTCTGGAGTTCAAGGAACCCAGTCCCCCCTTTCCTCGCTAGGGCGTTGCCGGAGTAGGGTGAAGACATAAGTGGCCGTTAATATTTACCCACGTTTTCAAAACATTTTGAATTTTCCAATAATCCACATATTTCAGATATATCATTTGCTTCATTCTCTTCAGAATGCATTAATCTGTTTCCATGCTAGGAACAATCTTTCTCCATGGTCGAAAAAGTGTTTTTGGTTTTACGTTTGACCAAGATTGTGTTTTTCCAGAAGTTGATAAGTTGTCATCTTTCTCAGAAAATAGTTTTCAGAAAATTGTGACGACAAAGACGATTCATTGATGCTATAAAGCCAGCCCTTTTGCGCCCATGGCGGGCGCCTGCTTTACCACGCCCCTGTTAAGACCTTGAATTGCAACAAAGAAAAGTACTTTTTGTATATACGTGTTTATAAATAAGATTTGTAACCTAGGGTTAATATCGCGCCCGCGGGTAGTGTTCCTAATCGGAAATCGTTTTTATTATGGATCTTTAGGAAAATCGGTGATGTGTAGAAAAAAAGACTTGGATGCTCAAAAACCGTCAGGATACCCGAAAACATCGTGCAGGTAAGTCAATTTTGTGAACTCTTAGACCAGAGGTTCTTAAACTTATGTAGTCCGCGGACCGCTTCTGTAACAATTTTTTTTTTGCGGACCCCATCCCAAATCTTAGCATTTGACGTCTTCAAATTTTAATCTTCGGCCCTCGTTGAGCAAGATATTTCCATATTAAAAAATATACTTTGACCAATATTTGACCAAAAAATGTTTGTTTGAAAAAGTATGTCTCTAGAACAGCGGTACTCGAGCACTAATTTGCACGTTTCGCATTTGTAACAGTATTTTAAGTGAAATAACTTCAACTTTTGCAAAAAAAAGCGCTTGTATAAAGAAACATTTCTACAATGAGGCTACACGAATATTGTTGACAAGAATATAGAAAAGCCTCAGTGTGTAATATGTAATAAAGTGTTTGGTCCATCCATAAGAGAGCATGAAACCGAGTAAATTAAAGGAACATTTCGAGAATGTCCATAAGGAGTTGACAGGTAAAGAATTTGATTTTTTTAAGAAAAGTGAGTGTTCGCAATCATGTTTTCAAGCTTCATATCAAAATGCTTATCCCATTGCTATGAACAAAAAGCGGCACTTTTAAAGAGACTCATCAAACCTTGTTGGTGTCTCTGGTTATTGGTGAGCAGCAACGCGTAGCTAAGATTAACCAAATATCTTTCTTCGATACAACAATTCAAAGTCGTATTTTAGAGTCGAGTAACGATATTTTGGCAACCATTATTTTTGAAATCAAAGAAAGGTCTTTTTTTGCGCTGCAATTGGTCAAGACAACCGACGTAGCTTAAAGATGACCGTGTAAAAGAGGAATTCTTATTCTGCAAGTCTTTTTCCACCACTACTCGCAGCAAAGACGTATTCAAAATCCTAAAACAGTTATTTGTGGAAAAAGAACTGGACTGGTCAAAGCTAGTCGACGTTTGTACTACGGGCGCCTTCCATGATGATAATATATTCTGGATTTCGAGTAGTCGTGAAACAATTTGCTCCTCAAGTTTTGTCTGGCTGTTGAGAAGCTTCCTTCAGATTTACTACGCGCGTTGAGTGATGTAGTAAAAATTGTGAATCATATTCGTGGCAACGCTACGAATTTCACATTATCAAAAGTTTTGTGCGATGAAGTTGGAGTCAAATTAACCTTTTCGTTAGTGAGCAAATTTAAAATCGATGAAGTCGTTGATGTCATAATCGCTTTACACCGATTACTTTCTGTCAGCTCCTAATCAGCGTAAGACAATCTTCAATTCGAGGCAGTCAATTGTAAATGAACACTTGATAGTGCATACAAGACCACTTCATTTCTTTACATAAACAATGCACAAAAAAAACGATTCAAGTGCTCCTCCTTTAGAAGGAATTGATAATTGGACAAAGACTCATTCAACACGCAGCGAAGAACAGCAAGCAGTTAAATAAACAAACACTCTTGATAACACACAATATTCGGTCGTTTCTTTGCGTAAAAAAATAACACACTTGAAATCGAAATCATTATAAGTGGATAAATTTGGGCTTAACGATCTATACAATCATGCGAAGCATATGAAGAAGCTATCCGTCTCAGTCTCCCGAACTGCGCTAAGTTCTCTCTGTCTCCGTCCGCCTCGGAGCTTCAATGCACAAGAGTGCTCTTTCTGAATAGTGAAGGTCAAAACGGATATTTCCGTAAGTACTCACGAAAAGATTAATAGTCTCTTGTACCACACAGAGGTACACTGACTGTCGAGAGGGAGAATTTTAAACAGGATTTGTGAGCTCCGCGAAGAAATAGTATTGTTTCGCGAAAACCAGAGAATACAAAAAGAAATAAAGTTGTACTCAAAAATAAAAGGTAAATCATTTATCGAAATGCTGGCGGACCTTGCTGATTTTTTCAGTGAAATTAACAGTCTGATGACAAGGAAATATGATGGATATCTTGATAGCACAGGATAAAGTTGTAAGTTTTCTGCATAAATTGGAAAATTACCAATGCAGAGTTCAAGTTGGCGATATATCGATGTTTACACAACTGTGTGAGCAATTGGCAAATGAAAAATCTGAAAAAAATCACGTTGAAAAATTGTGTGCTTCACCATTTATCTGCAGTAATAGACTGACTGAAGCAATATTTTCCGTACTTGTTGAGTGGAACTAAACCTAACACAAAAAACTTGCAAATGCAAAACAATTTCAACCTTCACATTAACCGTCATTAATAAACTAAGGAAGTATGTTAAAATTGTAATTTCGTATATTTTTGTGCAATTTCATAATAAATGAAGGCTTTTTGTATGTATATGTTGTTTTCTTCAACTAAATTTTAAAGGGGGGTTAAAATCAGTTTCCCTGATAAGCTATAGGGGTAACGAGACTAAAAAGGTAAGTAACCGCTGCTCTAGAACGACGTAAAATGTTGAGATGGGATGAAGGATTGTGATGGAGTCCACCAAAAAATTGTTCGAGTGGGGGTCCGCGGACTAAATAAGTTTAAGAATCGCTGATCACATTTTTAAAAATGTTTGGCAATGGTCCCATAAAGAATTTAGAGCTAAAAGTCACTAATGTAAAAAATGTATTAATTAATGCTTTAAAAATCTAAATATGTATAACATATAGTTATCAGAAGATGTTTAATCTGATGAAAACATTAGTTGAAAAAAATGGATTTCTTTCGGGATAACCTATTCAAATAAATTTCATATTTTTTTTAATCAATATTCATGCTTTAAAAAATAACATTATCGTCATCACATATATGTAAATTTCGAGAAAAATTACCACCTTCTAATAGAGTAATTTGTTGAGATTCTTAGAAATATCCATACCTATGCCTATTATTCATTAATTGGTTTGGT
Organism: Stenopsyche tienmushanensis; assembly: GCA_008973525.1. Classification (NCBI taxonomy): domain Eukaryota; kingdom Metazoa; phylum Arthropoda; class Insecta; order Trichoptera; family Stenopsychidae; genus Stenopsyche; species Stenopsyche tienmushanensis. The sequence goes on from WACJ01000192.1 coordinate 642,967, forward strand.
TCACCAACAATGTACATGCTTATCATTATATAAAAAAGACTGGCACATCAATTAACATGTGTGGTCAGCATTCATTTAGTTACATAATACAAAAACAACGATAATTTGATTTTATGTTAGAAAAAAATATATAAAAGAAAACTACATTATGTACATTATACATGACGATGATCAGCAGCACACTCACTGAACTTGTGCTGCACGACGTGTTTGAATCTGGAAAAACTGTCACTGAAAATATTCAAGGCTGAGTCATTGATTAAATCATTGAGTTTGAAACATGTGCGGTATAGGGGGGCGTGATGACCTAAGTTTGACTTACTCAGAGGCAGTTCAAAAAAATAACTTTAGGGACCAGAATCTTGAAGCAGCTCAAGAATCCTTGACAAGTTGTAATGTTATTTTATATAATACAAACAGTTGTAAACTTGAGCATACTGCGACGATCTCCATCATGTTAATATTTTGAATAGTGGGTTCATTTTATATCATCATAAACTTAGATGCTATGGTTCGCCACTTATCTTCGGTACAAATCCACTTATCTGTCAGGACCGTGTAGCGTGTATGAAACTTGTATTTAAATAAATAAAAACTATTGATAGCACAGAATATTTGTTCATTTCTTCGCCTAAACACTAAATTGTTCAATTCAAACTTAATTTGAATAAATCGATTTTTTCAAGAAAATGCGTATTTCCATTTACCTGTCAATTTTACGGGTGCTCGTAAAAATTAGTATATAAGAAATGCTCGAAAACCTAGTGTTAAGAAAGCTCACCATTCTAACAGATCTGTCGACAATATTGTTGATGTGAGCAATAAATTCAAGTTTCTTGTCAAATAAAGCACCCAAGTCTCTCATTTTAGATGACTTATTGATGGGCTCGCCGTTGATTTTAGAGCAGAAATTGATGGAATATTTTTTTGTGAATGTTATGAATTGATATTTAGTTGCATTTAAGGGGGGCAAACCCTTTACAGCGTTCAAAAAAATCGTATTAATTATGTATTTCGAAAGTAAAACATATTGAGAGTATAGAACCGCTGTGAACTAGGGAGTCAGGTAGGAGCACATGGAGTTGAGCAAACTTTCTTTCATAATACATTTGTTTAAATCTTTTGTATCTTTAGTTTTATAGGATATGTTACTAAAAATATTTTAAGCAAAATTATCCTTATATTGCACTCATATATCTCTAGCTGTAGGTATGCGAAATTAAAGTTGCTAGAAATCAGCTCGAAGTTGCTCGAAGTCAAGATTAGCTAGATAGTTTGTCGTGTGTGATTGAATTTTCGAAGCAAAAATGTCAAAATATCTTAATAAAGGAACGATAAAACAGCATCTCTTACCAATTTATAAAGACATGTCCAGGGATGAATTACTTCAAAGATGCTCGGGTGGCCAAAACCAAAAATGCTAATGAGTGTTTTTACTCGACGGATTGGCGATTGGCTCCAAAGCACCTGCATTCTGGTGTAAAAATCATTGAAGTATTAACATATATTGCTGCTGGAATATTTAATAACGACTACAGATTCATTTTGAAGTTGATGAATACATTAAATGTAATTATTGGCACCTACTGTAAAGTCTTTGCTGAAAATATCGATGAAGCGCGGATAGCGTTATAGAACCGTAAGAGTCTTTCTGAGACAAAAGCAGCTCGTATAGCCCGAAAACAAGTTAGTCGAAGATAATCAACTTTTTGAGAAAGCTGAAGATCTATTATATGCACCTGGAATCATTGGTTAATCGGTAAGTTGCTAAAATTGATAGTTTTATCGCATTGAAACTTTAAACGAGATTATCTCGAAACTGCATTTTCAAAATGTTCGTCAGTTGTAGCTTAAAAATCTGTTGATCGATCTGACTGAAATTACACGATCTCTGACTAAACGCGATCAATATCATCTTCGAGGAGGAGAGCATCAGCGAAGAGAAAAAAATCGCTGTTTTTAATACAGTCAACGATGTCGTTGATGAACAAAGTGAATAAGATGGGTCTCAAGTGCAATCCTTGTGGAACTCCGGACGTTGCAAAATAATCATCCAATGCCTATCCTCCAATCACCACTGATTGAGGCCTTTAACTTGGATAAAAAGCGAACCATTTCGTGCAAGTGCTGAAGCTTGTTTAAAAGAATTCCATGGTCAAATTTGTCAAAGGCGCTGGAGAAGTCCATGTACACAGCACTTATTTGATTTTTAAGATCTACTGCTGTTGCTAACTTGTTGACATAGCGTAGAACATTAGTGCCCATCGATTTATGGGAATGAAAACCATGCTGTTTGTCACAGATGGAACTGTCAATGCGAATTATTCAGTACATTATAACATTACACAGTATAACTGTTCATTTTATCCTTTTGTCTTGATCTTGTACATTTTCTTAGTATTGAGCAAATGTACGCCATCAAAATTTGTCATCGTTTACTTCAGTTCATCTTCTCTGCTTGATAAAAAATTCAATAACATGTTTCTCGTTAAGTTTTTAACAAATTTTGGTTCAACTGTCAATATGCTGTAAGATGTTGTGATGTCTCCAAAAAATTAAAACAGTTGTTCATACATACGACATATGACACATGTGTCTAAGGTTGTTTAAATTAAGGCAGAAACGATTATTTCTAGGTACTTTTGCCATATATATATGATTTTTTTTAAATTCTGTAACTTATTAAATTTTATGAAAATAAGAGCTTTTGGAGAGTAGAAACTCCGATGAAAATAGAAGGTTAACGTTGCTCCATGTGATCTCAGAGTGCCTGAAACCACAAGCGGAACTCAAATCTAGCGACTATTGCAATCCTGATCACGATCCGATTAGTAAGTAGTTTATCGTTTCATGACTCTGTCAATGTTTTATGTTTTTGGTAAATTTATCCTTTAGCCGAACGAAGCTATTTTATTCGTTGTCAGATTACAAGATCATGATTTTATTCGTCTCATGCTCACATTTTTTAACTTCAAGAAATAAGACTTTTTTTTGCACTCCCCCATTAAAACACTTACTGGCATAATATGCTGCGTATGCGAGGGAGGATTGTGGACGGGTAGGAAACAAGAAGAAAGACTCGACATACAGCTTTGGCTGAAGGAATTTATATTCTTTCCGCAAACCCATTTTGTAGCTGTAAACTCCTTCTCCATAAAATTAAGATAATTGTTGAATGCGTTTTTGTCACACTCAACCACCTCCACCCTCTTTCTCGGTTTCATCCCGACCCGATTACAGAATGAATCCACGTGCTGTTTCTTTTCTTTTAGGAACTAAAACCCCCACCTTATTTTTTCCACTGACCCCCTTGGAATCTGCTCTCGCATAACTTCAAGAGGATGAGTTTACTTTTCTACGAACCGATGTTCTCTCTTCTAGTTCGTTCTACGTTTTATTTATCTCGCATGACCTCATTAGCGAAATTCGTCCACGCTTCCCACTTTTCTTTGGTTTTGGTCATTGTGCTGACCATGTTGGATATAGTTGGGGTTTCTCCAATTTTTTTTCGATAATTCTCGCCTTACATCTGCTCACGCCTCACATTTAAAGACAGTGTGTTTCACGTCATCGCAATCCTCGTCGCAGTGATGGCTCTTTGTCGATTCTTCCTTGCCAATTTTAAATAGGTAAGTACCGAATCACATATGTTCCGTCAGCATCTGGGTCAGATGATAGTTGAACTCAATGTATTTGCGTGAGATCCATTTTCGTATCGCTGTGATCAATTGATATTTCCACCGGACTTTGGTTCCGGTGTCCCAGCAATTCTGCCATTGTTGGATTGGTTCTTTCCAGGCTTCCTTTTTTCCTGTGTTTTTCTTATATCTGCGTTTCCTTTCCATGGCTAAGATGTCCATGGGAAGTGTACCTGCTAGAACTTACACTGCAACCAATGAGATCGTTCTATAGACTACTATTGCATTGACATTAAACGTGCAGTTTAGGTTCAAGTTTAAGTGTTTAAGTTTGTAAAAAATAACCAATTGAGTTATGCTAATAAAATCGTCCTGTGCAATTTGCAGTACATGGTGAATCTGCTTTTAATTTCAAATTAATACTAAAATAAATCATTCAGTTCGAACCCAACAAGGGTTATTTTTTTCGTGACATTAATATAAATCATTAAGCTGCAATATAACATTTAGTCTAGAATATCAACGCTTTAGAACAACATGCTTTATTTAAGACTTTCCAATTATGTTTTTATTTTAAATTTGGTGTTTCTTCATCAAAAAATGAAAATTTTCCCGACCGTATGTTTAGGAGCTAATATCAAATAATAAATAGCCTCAATAATACTTGTTAATAATGTTTTAATACAAATTCAATACCATTAAATAATGTCTCAATTTAATTCTTTAGTTTTAACACCCATGCTATATATGTTAATTGTTATTGTATCTAAATATTTAAAGAGCTGTCATACCACTTATAAGTATAAATAATCGTTAAAAAATAGGTATTTGGTTTCTCCCGCATACCAAATAAGGTGTAAACATTGAACGTTACAACATGAAGTTTCTGGCCTTAATATTTTTATTGGCCGCAACTCTAGATGTTTCCTTGGCAGTAGTGAGTTTGTTGAATTTTTGTTGTAATCCAAAATACTTATAACTTTTATCTATTAACATTAGGACATAAATATAAAGGTATATATGCTAAATTTTGCATTACAAATAAAATACATATTTAACTCATTCCAGCCTTCTTACATGAATACGCGAAAATATGCGTTTTATAGTAAGTTTTTGAAGTTTAAAAAATGAAATTGGATATAAACGTGGTCTCTGGTGTAATTTTACTATAGGGAATACAATTTTAAATTATTTTCGTGTTAGGGGTACACGATCAAAGAGTTTTGATGATCACTGTTATACATTATATAAATCTTGTCGATTTTTAAAATATTTGTGATGCCCATCAATTTCATCTTACGCAGTAGAAATAGTGATACTTTCGTTGAAAATACATACATATAATACATACAAAAACTTGCCAACTTAAAAATTTCGTTTCGATCTGTCTGCTGATTTAAGAACTATATCGATTTTTACAAAGGATGTGATATTTTGTAAATTCATTCCAAACTCAGTTAACTCCTGTGAGACTCAGGACTAGGGAATCCAATCCCGAGCCAAAATTTCGATCCCGGGATTTCGGGATTTCATTAGGATCCCGGGATTGGGATTTTCAATATTTTAAGAAATTACATTGATAAATTTGATCAAAAATTACTAATAAGTCCATTTGTTTAATATAAAAAATCATTTGAAGGCCAAAGAGTTTTATTTATTTAATAAAAAATAAAAATACAATTGAAAAATAGATAAATAAAACACTAAAAAAATCAAATATTATTTTGAAAATATGCCCGAAGTAACATTTACATTAAACATTAGTGTTTCGTCATTTAGTCTGGATCTGATTTTGGAAGTCAGGCAACTTGCTGCTGAAAATGCACGCTCAGCTTCCACACTCGTTGGAGGTATCTTCATCAGATATTTAAATGCTAGTTCGAGTTGATGACCGCATGAGCCTCCATTTTCGTATAACACCATCAATGTGACTGATAAATTTCCTTTCTGCTGAGACACGGACTAAAACTCGCAAAATTCCCGATTTCCAGACAAATAATTTATTTCCGTCGCTGCAGATGAATACTTATATACTATAATACTTTGATGTGATTCGTAATTATATTACGGAGGAACACAAAAATTCTGAACCCCGTATCTATTATATTTCATATCGATATTCCCATTATTAGAGTCGAGGTGTAGTAAATACATCACCGATAGGGAAAGGTTAATATAACAATTTGAATAACATATATGTACTGTATATATATATACATAGATTAGACAGTCACAGCCCTTAGGCGTCGCCTAAGTTAGCCAATTAGTAATTACGCCACTGTTTCCAAGCGTCCAGATTTCGTCGGGAATGTCTCGATTCAGTAGCCTTCATCGTGTTGGTGAGGTGTACGATTTCTGTTAGATAAAAATTTCAATCCCGATTTTTTCGGGATTGCGTTTACTAATCCCGGGATCTTTAGGTATCCCGGGATCCGGGATCCCGGGATTGGATTCCCTACTCAGGGCTGAATGTTTTCATACTCTTGATCCGACTTTCATACAAAACGATTGGTTTTTTACATGAACTCTCATGTTACTTAATATACATATGGACAATATAATACATAAAAAGGATTAAAGTAAAACAATATTAATTAAATCTAATGTTATCGATGGTACCTGTAGGTATCCCAGCGGTTAAGCGGTTAAGCGGTCGGACTCGTAACGAAATCATCTTGAGTCCAATCCTACAGAAGAATTATGAATGAAAATATATCTCCAGGAAGAAATGTAAAACTAACAAGAATTTAAATATTAAGGAGATAAAGTCCATTGATTCATTTACATGGAATCTTTTAAGAGATGAATGTTCCATTATCTCAAAAATAGTGCATTGCAACTTGACCAAATGTTGTAGTGTTAATTTATGTCAACTTGACCCAAAGTTCTAGCGATTTCGCAATAAATTTAAGAAATTCTACTTATTTCTATTTATTTTCTACTTATTCTTGCACATAAACATTATTTTCAATTGTAATATAATTTTTTTCCAAATATATCCGAAGCATTTTATTTGGTATTTTATATAAGGCTCTCGTTGTCAAAAGTTACTTGTAATTTTAATAAAAGACAGCAAAACTATCAAACGCTTAATATCAGAAATATGGAGTAAATTTATAAGCATGTGTACCATACAAATATTTCAATTGATGAACAATTGATTTCTTTAAAATCTCGATGTCGATTTACGCAATTTATACCAATTAAGCCACATTCGTTTGATATTAAACTTTGACTAGTAACCGATTTTAAAATAAAATATATTATTAAATAAAGTAGATTTAAAATTACTGTTATGGTGAATACTTAAATTTAATAATATATTTTATGCCTTGCGTGTATATTTTTACGAAATTTGGTACCTTCGATATCCGCATCAAAATACATAAAATTGTAATAATTGTGTTACAAATCGTATTCTAAAAATGCGTAATTTTTAAGATTTCAATTGAATAGGGCTGTACAGCGCACACACCACCAATAGACTACACAAATCAAGGGCAAGTGGAGCAGGGTAAAGAGTGAGTTTTTCATCATCGAGATTTTTGTCGACTGTATGTTATAATTAGCATTGATTCGTTTATTTTCACTTTAATTCATTTCAAAGCGACGTGATGGCGAGACTATGGAGACAACCAGATCCATGTCTTTCAGCTAATACACGAAGACTAAGAAATATCATCATGCATATGGCGCAAAGTGGTGTTGAAAAATGGGAAAATGCCGCCTACACTATCACTATCTGGTTTTGGAATCAGGCCTCGCAGTTCGGAAACGAGCCTAATCTTTGCGCATTTGCAAGGGTTAGTCAACATAACTTTTAAAAAATGCGTTTTTTAATCTTTTATCCCTGGGGGCAAAAAACGTTTAAGTCTCCCAGGAAAAGTTGATTTTATGCATTGCTTTTTTTCATTTATATACAAAAATTCTCAGTCAAAAAGTAAAACTAAGTGTGTAAAATATAATAAAATAAGCACAGTAAGTAGAGGCAGTCTCTGTGATGTATGCAACGGACGTGGACTCTACTCACTTTATGCCACAAGTTTCACTTCAAAAAACGAATCGATTAAAATACATTAATTATGTCATTTGATAACATTCGCTTCTTAGGTTCCTAATTTATTGCAGTTCTAATTTATTATACAATTTTAGTTGGCCAATGAGTCATTGGCTTGGGAGAATACCCATTCTTGTGACGCTCTCAACCTAGCTATAGACCAAGTTGTCGACATATTCCATGAAGGATTCACTAATACGGATAGAGCGATTCTATCGTCTACGTGCTTTGCGCCAGCTGAAGAAGCTAGCCTAAAAAATCCTCCACGTGTAAGTTACATTATAATCCTAACAGAACACTCGGGAGAATTTGCACGCTATAATTTAAATTCATTTTAGCCACCCCGAGAATGTTGTGCAGATGACAACAACTATGTCGGAAAGGAAATCTGGTGCCGGTTTGGTTCCGAGTATCCTTGCGAATTTCAACAAGCCACTATGAAAGCGATGTGCTCACATAACTACGTCGATCGACTGTTGGCTATACTTGCCACATTGAGCATTACAAGATCTTTTACTTCATCTGCCTTATCTTATCAATCGATTATACCAGTAATTTCATCTTTCATACATATCAAATGATCATGACCTTTATCGAAATTCTCTAATTTTTTTCTCTAATTGTAATTTTTCAGATGTATTGGTTGACGACATCTCAAGTAAGTGATCCAGCCTGCTGTGGTGCGTTCAAGGCTGAATTGAACAACGTGCTTGAACTGAATCTAAACCAAATACGGGAAAATATCAAGAGTCCATTGGGTTGCTGGACACCACCTCCATTAATATTGTTGTAAAATAATTGATAATTTGATCTTCCGATCATAAAAAAATAATGAAATAATCACAAAATGTACAAAAACATCAGATTGTTCATATAAAATCAAACCTCATAATCTATCAATAAACTTTACCTTACGATTTTATTTCGTAAAATTTATTTTTTCAATCGCAATGTTCCAAATACAATATGGAATCCCAGGTGAGATGTCAAAGATCTTAGACATTAGGTATAATTTTAATTTACAATTTAAATGACCTCAACTTTTGCACATGATTGGTTCCTGAAAATGTGTGCGAAAGTTAAATGTTCGAAAGTAGAGGGATGTAAAAAAAAAACACCAACATTTTTTTTTAATAAAAAATACTAGCTAAGTACATACTAAATAAAATTTATTAGTTGTAACACTACTTTTTTTTCTTCATAGAGAGTTCTGTAACATGCAGTACTATTATGGATCGCCCTACGCAGTTGAGATATGCGTTCTCCATTGGGATCGCATATCTCAACTCGATGACAAAAAATGTCTCGAAATGTGTAAAAGCTTCGTTCATGGTTTTTATTGTTAAGGTCTTGATGATTTCTTCTGGTTCTTCTTCTTCACTTTCAATTTGTATACTATTTTCATTCTCTTGTCGGTTCATTAGAAATTCATTAGTTAATGGTTCAGAATGAAATTCAATCATCTCATTAACATCTTTACTGTTAACATCTAGGTTTAGTTCGTTCATTAGGTGAACTATTTCAAGTGTAATGATTTCTGGAGTTTCATCAAAATTTATGAAATTACTCATCATTTGTGGGCATAATTTCTTCCATGAACCTTTCATTGTTGACTCTTTTATTTCAGCCCGCGCGTCTCCAATATTGTTAATTGCGTTCTATATGTTATAATTCTTCCAGAAATCTTTTAATGTGGGCCCACCTTCCATATCAGTTGCCTTGATAGCCTGATTCATTATCGACCGCATACAAGCTGCAGGTAGAGAAATCATACATAAGAGCCTGGAGAAAAGTGAATAAAAACGTCACGGAAAAATATTACGTTGCATATAAAATAATCAGAAAGGAGTTCCGCACCGCCATCAAGAGGAGTAAGGAGAGTTGCTAGAACGAACTGTGCGAGATGGTAGAGGGGGACCTGGGAGCGAAGGACGGGAGCCCAACAGCGCTGTCAACGACGACAGCGAAGACTTTCCCCTATTCACAGATGGAGAGCTGAGAGAAGCAAGGATGTCAACAGGAGGAGTACCCAACGAGGAGGTCATCGAGGTGGCTAAAGGCTTCCCCGTTGATGTGAAAGTGTTCAGCGCGTACCTGATAGAAGGAACGTTTGATGGCCTGTTTAAGAGGCAGAGACTCGTACTCATCCCGAGCTATGCCAGCACGTCTTCCCGCTACAGGCCACTATGTATGACGGCTTCGAAAAGCTTCTGGAGAAAATGGTTCTACAGAGGCTTCGACCGTACCTAGAGAAAGAGTACGGGGGAGGGGGGGGCTCTCAAACAGCCAGCACAGATTTAGGTGCGGTCGGTCAACGATCGATGCCGTCTCTTGCGTCGTGAGCATTATGCGCACGGCATGGGAGGGGTCAGTAAGGGCCAGCAACTACATCGTCGTGGTGGCTTTGGATTTAATTCTCAGAGCACTAAAGGGGCGTTTTCGGGTGCCGGCTATCTGGTGGTGGTGCTTGAGAGCTACCTCAGCGAAAGAAAGTTGGAGTACCAGACGACGAATGCGCGCTTCACGCGGGATATGACGACGGGCATTCCACAGGGCTCGGTCCTCGGTCCGACACTGTGGAATGCCATGTATGATGAGTTTCTGCAAATGAAACTGCCTGACAAGTGCGAGATAGTGGCTTTTGCGGATAACATCGCCATTATGGTCGTCGGAAAAACCTCCGCAGATCTGCAAAGGTCTGCAACCGAGGCTCTTCGGCGGGTAGAGAGTGTGAACGGGGCATAACAAATAAAAAGTTGATAAAACCGTACAAAAATGTATGCATGTATTTTAATGTATCTTTTTTAAAACAAATCAATATGACCATACCCAGATGCACCAGACCAATATGCGCCGAAAAGGTGCATCCGTTAAACGTCTCGCAAAGCAATTTCCGCACACGAACAATGGTTGCGCTAATCTAAAAACCTTCTTAGATACAAGTCCAATAAATCACCATAGTTTCATCGTAATCGGATGAAACTAATAAATTAATTAAAATAAACAGTTGTTCATTTTTATATACATATATAAATTCAGCCATCGTCTCAATCCGATTATTATAATTTCCTGAATCTGAAAGAATAAACACGAATGAATGAATCGATAAAGTCGTAGGCAGCCTATGAGTGTTTGGATTTGCATTAATAATTAAATATATACATATATATGAAAATAATTGAAATACCAAAAATAATTATAATTTGACTACTCATTCAAGGATCCTCCCTTACCTAAAAAATATCTTACTCAAATTATCTTATCCTAAAATAACCACATGTGAAATACAATACAAATGTTTAACAATTTACGTCTTGGATTACTATTCTTATCCTGATTGCAAATATAAATTTTACTTATTATGAGTTAATTTATTTTATAGGGGAAAAATAGAAAACTTAAAACCACCAAAAGGAAACCCCTTTTTCTAGGAATGTCTTCTATTACTTAGAGAATATTGCGCCTTACGAAAAATAAAAAATGACACTTGTCAAACACAGCATGAAAATATTTGCCAATTTCCATATGTTACATGAAATGTGTCTCATCTTTTTTTTTGCAAAAATATTTAACAATAAACGGACCACAATCAGTAATTTGACCTAGAAACATTTATTTCCCAAAAAGGTTAATGGGTCACAAAACGTAAATGAAAGAAAATATACATTGCACACGCGTTGTGTAGAATGTTTAATTTATATAATTTAAAAAAAGCTACTGAACGAAAAAGAATTTGGGAAGAATGGGTTCTAATGTTTAGCATCGAACAATAATAATAAATACATTTAAAATAGATTTCCCTATTGGGAAAAAAGCAAGGTACTCAAATATACCTCTAGCTAAATATGTTGTACTCAAACTCATGAACCATTTACAAATTGCAAAAAAACTATAACAACAAAACACTTTTTCATAAGCAAATCCCTAGCAAAAAAGGATTACGTCAGTTAGAACCATAGATCCAAAAAAAATAAAACACGGAAGTATTTTCAATTGAACTTTGGAAAGTAGTTTTTAAAATAATAACACTTAGAATTTACATAAACGAAAAATGTATTTACTTAATTTGAAACATAAAAGTGATAATGTTGAAACAGGTGATAAATGTAAGTCGGAGACTTTCAATTTTTAACAAAGCTGAATTCAGTATGGACATGACTAGGGAATCCAATCTCGAGCCAAAATTTCGATCCCGGGATTTCGGGATTACGTTAGACCATCCCGGGATCGGTCACGGGATCTCGGGATCGGGATTTTCAGTAGTTTAAGAAATTACATTGATAAATTTGATCAAAAATTACTAATAAGTCCATTTGTTTAATATAAAAAATAACTTGAAGGCGAAAGAATTTTATGTATTTAAGATAAAAATACAGTTCATTATTTTGAAAATATGCCCAAAGTAACATTAAAGCATCGAGTGTTTCGTCATTTAGTCTGGATCTGATTTTGGAAGCCAGTCAACTTGCTACTGAAAATGCACGCTCAGCCTCCACACTCGTTGGAGGTATCGTCATCAGATATTTAAATGCTAGTTTGAATTGATGACCGCGTGAGCCCCCATTTTTGTATAACACCACCAATGTGACTGATATAATTCCTTTCTGCTGAGACACGGACTAAAACTCGCAAAATTCCCGATTTCCAGACAAATGATTTATTTCCGTCGCTGCAGATGAATATTTATATACTATAATACTTTGATGTGATTCGTAATTATATTACGAAGGAATACAAAAATTCTGAACCCCGTATCTATTATATTTCATATCGATATTTCCATTATTAGAGTCGAGGTGTAGTAAATACATCACCGGTAGGGAAAGGTTATATAACAATTTGAAAAACATATATGTACTATATATATATTTTTACAGCGTCCAAATTTCGGCGGGAATGTCTCGATTTAATAGCCTTCATCGTGTTGGTGAGGTGTACGATTTTTGTTAGATAAAAATTTCAATCCCGAATTTTTCGGTACTACGTTTACTAATCCCGGGATTGGATTCCCTAGACATGACCAATCACATACTGAGGAAACACAGGCCAAAATCTACATCTCACAGATAGCTTGTATTATAAAAGTAAATTGTAAACAATAATTTGTTATTAATTTAAGAAAAATATACTATACCCCTGAGAGCTGTATAAATACGGTTAGTACACAAAATAACAGTGCACTTAATCAATTAAAACATAACTCATATAGAAAATGAATATTAATGACATACATATTATTTAACAACTGAATACATATGGTAAAATGTATTTAAGGTTAACTTGAGGTAAAATATCTTACAAAACTTTCAGTTAGTTGTGCATATTTTTGTCTCGTAAAATTATTATAAAAATGAAGCAAAAATTTTTCTTATGTGCTGCTCTAGTCAGCATTATCTTATTATCGGAGGTTAGCAATGATTCACATTAAAAAACTTATATCTATTACTTAACATTGTCAATAACAACAGCGAATCTTTGAATGATTAATCTATATCAGTGTTCCGCAACATTTTCTCACCTACGGCACACCAAAAGCCAAAAATAATAGACATCGATTTATTTATTTATTTTAAAATACAGTACACATACATAAAAACTATATTATATTTAATTTTATGCAATCTTAATAATTATTACAAAATAATGACCAATTAATGTGCTTTTTTCGGTGAACTCAAAAATTTTATATTCGGCTTGATATTTGACAGCGCAATTCTTACTTAAAATTTTTTAAGTCTGACCGCTTTTCATTTTTGATTAATATAAGAGTTGAAAAAAATTGCTCACATGAATATGTCGTCGAAAATGGAAATAATTTTAGAATGACTTTGTCGGAAATGCGAGGATATTCTTTCTTGACGGAAATACAGAAAACAAGTTTTTTGAACCCTTGTAATTTTTCGGAGCATGTCAATATATTCTCATTGCGGCCCTGCATTTTTTTATTAAGCTCATTGAGATGCTCGATTATATCAATCGTGTATGGATGTTTGGTTATCCAGTAATCATCATCAAGGTGCTGGTGTAGTTCGGGCATATTTCGATCTAAAATAAATTCGCGCACCTCGTAGCAAAGTTCAAACAATCTGGCCAAAACTTTGCCTCGGGATAACCAACGAACTTCAGTATAAAACAATAAGGATTCATATTCAGCGTCCATTTCAGCACAGGATAATCCAAAGATTCGCGAATTTAGGGCTCTCGATTTAATTGTGTTTATGATTTTAATTCATTAATTCATCGAAGTGAATGAAGTGAATCTAAACTCAAGCTTCCAAGGAGAGGACTTTGCAGACAAGACCTCAGTTGCACCATATAACCATACAAAATTGACCAACACAAAGGAATTACCTTCGCCAATTTTCAAATGGCCGTGAAATACTCTATATTTAAGCAAACATTAAATATTTTAGTTATTTGAATGTCAGATTTATTTATTATTGTATTATTGATTGTGTCAAAACCCGGAAACATTTAGTTTTTTAGTTTTCTAATGATTTTTGTTATTTCTAAAGGAGTTCATGATTTTTACTAGGGTTGCCACACAAATATTTTAGACATTTAAAAAGTTATATCCACGTTTGTTAAATTTGAAATGTTATAATTTTATAGTCTCGAAAATACACATATATATTATACACAATAATCATTTTGGATGTGGTATACTTTGAAGCAAGTCGTTGGGCACGGTGAGATTTTACAATTTTCGCACACGAATTTTGTTTTCTGCCTTTTTTTTGCGCAAGGCACACAACGCATTTCTTTCTTTTTACATCGAACATTTTTTCCACATCAGTTAAGAAATTGCTGTTTTGTCCTTCTAAGCGAATAGGTAAATCGCCCACTCTTATATTTTCTTGTAGTTTTTGGTCGTTTGGACAAAGTATTTAAATCACCTACCGAATCACAGTCAGCCCTTGATGAAAAAAAACTTTTTTGTACCATTTGATGGTTTTTCTAATAGAATTTAGGCTTGTCTTTCCACATTTGTGTGACCATTTTATTATTTTTTGTGTGGTAAATTTGCGTTTCACCTTTGGCCAATCTTCTACTAAATTTAGGCATACCAATCTGATTTTTTCGCACGGTTCCGCAGCAATCGGCTTTAGTATAAATGATCAAGTCCATAACAATTCCACTTTTGCAAGCACACAAAACAAAAAACTTAATTCCAAAGCGACGACTCTTTTCGACGGAATGTACTGTTTGAAGAATAGTCTCCCTTTGAAGAGTAAAAGACTTTCATCTATGCACAATTTTTGGAAAGAATAAAAGCTATTTTTGAAATTACGTTTAATCATGTCTGTAATATTTTTTTTTAAATTCTACACAACTTATCACCTGCAGCTTGTTCATTATTATCCGAAAAATGTAAACATTTCATAAGTATTTGAAACCTATTGCATGGCATCGTGTTAGAATAAATAGACGGATGCAATAAAATATCAGTGGACCAAAATTATTTTTGGCGATTTCTCGAATTTCTTGATATCAGCAAACAAACGGCCAAAAATATGTACATTTCATCGATATTCATATCGTACCATTTGTCCATTCTATAAGAATTTGATTCCGGTGGCAGTTGATTTTTGTATATCGGCATTGCTTATTAATTTCTTCAATTATGAACTCCATAATATCTCCTGGCATATAGTTTTTGAAAAAAAAAATATTTCGGAATTTTCCCAACTAGTTATGATTATTCACACTATGGATATTTTGAATGATTGTTTACTTTTTATCTATTAAAAATTAATCATTTATATTTTGGTATAAATTTGATATCTTTGACAATTTCTGTTTGTGCCAACCCTGACGAAATATTTCGAATATATCCTAAACCTAGCAAAAATATTTACAATTAAAAATTAAAATTACATAGTGTAACTTTGATCTCAACACAATAACAAAAATGCATACTTATGTAAAGATACTAACATGCTAATATTTCTTTCATGTCATAAATAGGTTTTTCAAGGAGCCCTTGGTCAAGTATCTTGCCCTCCGATACTGCCAGTTGGAAATTTAATAGATCCATACGTTTACGATGCAGCCGAACTGTAAGTTTAAATTGTATTATTCTTCTTAGGCGCTCTCTCAACAAAATTAATTCATCATCGTTCATCAATTACATTGTAAATGCAATTTATTGCAAGTTTAAGATTGACTATGTTGAAAATTCATTTAACCAACAATGATTCACTTTAGTCGCTAAAATAAAAATTTGTGACACAATTTTGGTACAAAATTCTAAATGCCTTTGCCAATCTTTAACCTCTTGGCTGCCGCGTGAAGAGCCAGCTTAAAACCAAAATCGGAAATTGATAATTTATTATATGTGTATGTAAATCTAGACAAATAAAATAATTCATACTTTCCCTGTCAATTATGATTATTTTCAATGATTCGGATTTTCGTTCGAGATCCGGATAATTGAGCTTCTACTGTAGTTACAGAATACAATGCTTCAGGAATTGATATTTTTTTAGCCAAATTCATCAAAAGAAAATATTTCAACATTAATATGATATTCCACTAAATGCTAACACCTGAAAAAATAATCCATTGCCTATTGATTATCAATGGCAATTGCATGTGAAATATACATATCATTTTAAATGTTTATTTTCTTAAGTGTATGCATGCAATTTTTATGAAAAAAATTATTTATGAAAAATATACTTTTAGGAATATCTTTAGAAATATGTGGAATCAATTCACCACTGGCTTATCAGAAAAGGCACAAACAATGAAAATTGCATTATTCTACTTGGCCGAAAGTAATGTGCAGAAATGGCAAACTGCTGCATTTGCCGCATCATCTTGGATATGGTCCTACTGGCCTAAAGACGGTTGTTGCGAATCCCTCTGTGGAATTGCAAGAGTAAGCATTTCAATTTTTAAAAAATCCCTTTTTTATCCAAAAAAAAAAAATATTTGAATAAACACTATCATTATTTCATAACAAAAAAGTTAATATCTTACAGGCTAATCATTAATTTGATTTTTTTGTCAAAAATAATATTGTTTAAAAATCCATTAATGCAGCTGTGTAAAAAGCCGCTCAATATCTCTTCTAAATGTATACGAGTACAGGCATTCGCTGATCATATTTCACGAACATGTTTAATCATAATAGAAATGTTTTTAAGTATAATATTATTCAATCATTTTTTTTCCACAGATGATAAACGCTACAGTTGCATGGCAAAGGAGTCACGATTGTGCCGTTTTGCTTAAAGCCCAAGAAATCCTAGCTCAAAACGCAGAAGATGCCAATGAGTTTTCAGCTGCAGCTGCATTGAGGAATGCAGGATGCGGGTGTAGTTTCCAACCTCGTGTAAGATATATTTACCATTAAGACCTCGTTTAGCGCATCTTTGATTAACGCTGACTTGACTTAACGCGGTCCGTTCGAAGTTTTAATAAATACAATACTCCTCATATATGTATGTTTATCGAAGACAGCAGAAGTCCTGTCGAGAGACATAAGCGCCAGCAAAGCTTCCGACCCTGAATTCGTCGTCGACGTCGATGGTGTCCACACAGGCAAGATACTGTGTGTCTTCTTTCCATTGATGTGCGTGCCCTGATCTGTCAGCCTCCCTCGTGATTGCTTCCAATGCAATATTAAAGAAAATTGGGAAGATAACGTCTCCCTGTCTATCTCCCGTCGTCACCTCGAAAGGCTTCGACATGGCGCCGTTGGAATGTATAACATTGATCGATCCAGTCACACACATCCTCGATAACCAGCTTACACGGGACTCCCATCTCCAACAAGGTCCTCCAAAGTTTTTCCAAAGATTGATGTTATCATATACATTGCAAGAATCTACAAATATGTGGTAGAGATCAACACTGTGTTATCACATTTTTATGCGAATAATTTGACCGTAAATAATTGATCCACAGTAGACCTGCCGAGTTTGAAATCACACTGGTACTCTCCGAGAAGTTCCTCTACGATAGGCGACAGCTTCTTGTAAAAAAATTATATCTATATTTAGAAGGGATGTGCCCATATAGGTAGAGCGCAGTAAAATATTCCCCTTCTCATCCGGATGGGTGTTAGACTTCACGATGCCCACCCATAAAACCCCAGGCGGGAGCCTACCTTACGCTGCTGGAGTAGACCAGCAACCGTGAGTTGGGTATGCAGGTCACCTTGTGGTGCGTATCCGTAAAATGGAATGTAGAACTGCACGAAGCAGGAGAACTCTGTGCCAAAGGTGACACCAATATCTTCCACAGCCTAGTCTCCGTGGCTGGCTACTATAAACTACCGAATTGATACGACTACTATGGGGAAGCAGTCCGTCATCTGCTGCAGCCCCCTTCAAACTAAATTTTAACTCGTATTTGAACTCCTCCAACACACATTCGGGTGTTGGACTCTAACAGTATTGTGGGACTCCAGAATCAATCAAATGACCAAGAGGCAAACAAGGAGGGATTTTAGTGGGTAAACACCCACTAAAATCCCTCCTTGTTTGCCTCTTGTCAGGCATTTGCCAGACACGAGATCCTGGCTCTGTGGGCTCCCTAAGAAACGGACGATTCTGCTCTTTTTATCGTAGAAATTTGCATATGTTGAGACATTCGCTTTTTTCACACATTTTATTATAAAATGCAATATATCTATATATTTAATTATTATTATGTCATATAAATAAATCGAAGAAGAAGAACATCTTTTAACCTATCCAGTTCCAAATAAGACACCATTATCTCCCAAATCAACACCGTCCATATTCTAATCATAACCCAGAATAGCTTTTGGTTTTTCTTGACTTTTTCCTCTTTTCTCAACAACAATTTTCTCGTAATTGTGAATGGAATTGAGCAGCAATACATAATTTTAGTCTTTTCGTTTTAAAACCACGAATTGTCTTTGTATTGCACTATGTGTTCATTTTTTATTCAGTTTTAACGACATTTGGGATTCCGATCATTCGCATTGTTCCAACAATGTCTGCCTTATTTTTACATAAGATCTCTGCCAAATGTATTGAAGTAACAGTGGCGGATTTATTGTCTCATACCTTAAATGTTTTTGACCCACAATGGAGAGAAAAAAAAGAAATTAAAACACCAATGAGACATATTTGTATATGTTTATCATATTGCATCTTAATGATTAAATATAGTTGACATTATATAATTATTAACCATCTTAAATTAAATCTATTACTATTATATAATTAACATGTTTAAAAACGAATTTTCAGCCACGAGAAATGAATTGCTACAAAGATGGATCAATTTACATGATTAAACAACTCTGGGCTCAAAATGGAAAAAATTTCCCCTGCATGTATCAAAAAGCTGCTTTAGATTTATACTGTTCTCCATGTTGTAAAGACAGATTGATGGCCGCTGCAGCCACTCTTAGCATATCTGAACCGTACCTACACACAGTGATGAATACAGATTCTCTGCTAAAATTGAAGGTATATTTTTCTCAATAGCATGGAATTGTTTTATCCATTAAAAGAGTGTATATTAATATTTGTTTTTATATTTAGCAATTCAACATGCAATCGACATCTAATATTGATCCCTTGTGCTGTCCAGAATTTGAGAGACAAATCGAAGAAACTAAGAAAACAATTTTAGCAAAGATTACAGTCGGTGTGGAACTATCCAAATCATTTACCAATTGCAATAATGGTACCACTATCACTCTTTTATGATCTAAATAACTAGCATGAATGAAAATCAAAGAATATTCATGTATTTTACAAGCATCGTGTATTTATAAAATACTCTTTTTATATGAAACGAGTGGGTTTTATTTTTTAAAAAATTGCAATTTATTATATTTTTGTAACTAGTTTGTACTTTGATGCCAATTTTCGGCTCGAACATGAAAGCTGTTTTTACGAGTTTTTTTAAACATGGGCCTCGATACAAGCATTTTTAAGAGATATTCTGAGAAAACATATTTTCTAGAAGAATTTTGACATCGCATAATGATACCCTGTCAATGATATTATATTAATGAGCAGGACTTTTCAAAGAAAATCAGGTCCGAAACTAGGGCTGTAAATCCCTATGTTTTTCTGCTCTAAAAGATTAATTTTAATGTTTTAATTTGCATTAAAAATTTATTTTATATGACTGCTTCTCCCACGTTTTGAAAATGTGCAATAGGAATTTCAAGGAATACAAGATTACCAGCTAAAATTCAAGTTTATTACCTTCCACATCACACAATCTCTGTTTATGGCTAGTTGTACCAAGAAGGTTTTAAAGCATTATTTGTGTGTGAAATTGATTTTGCGAGATGTTTAATGGATGCACCATGTTGGCGCGTATTAGTCAGGTGGTTGCTAAGCTAAAAGTAATTTTAATTTTATATTTCATATTTTTCTTAAAACTGAAAACCGGTGGAAACCAGTTTTATTCGAAAATTTAAAACTGTCGGTTTTTGTGTAAGCCATTTGCTTCTTCATCGCTTCCATCCACTATCCTAATCCACAGAACGATCCCATCCCTACAAATTCCTGATAATATCCGTAGTTCACCGGCGATCTAAACTAACTTTACGAGCGTCAACGATTCAAATGACTTTTGGAGCGTTATGTTCATTATTTAAAATAAATAAATGTTATTATTAAGTTGTTTATGATAAATTATTAACTATTTATAAATGAGCACATTTCCAATTTTACATATATACTAATATCATATACAAAAACTTTAAATTCAAACCACCCCTCGCTTAACACGAAATATACGTTCTGCTGAATCACCGTGTTAGACAAAACTGTGTAAAGAAATAGGTTTTTAGAAATATTAATGAAATAAATACATATTACTGTTGAAACATAGATAATAAATACTATTCAATGTCATTTTTACTGGAAAATATTACCATCGGGGGTTTTCTTTCTTCGTTTTGACTGAATGTCATCAACTCTTATGAATCTCTTTATATCTAGCAACATTTTGTAACGTGGAAGATAATCTTGGGAAAATTGCAAGACCATCAGATTCGGATTTTCTATATTCAAGAAGAGATTTCTGCAAAGGATTAGTGATTCTTGGATGATGACGCCACTCCCGATTAGGTGTCATAACATCAGCGGCGAATTATCAAAATAGCAGCAGATTTTCAAAAAGATGACCATGACGACCAAAGCAAACGCTGATATTTTGCGATGCAACTGAAGACATCAAGCCAAGAAGAAAGAGGACCAATACAGGAGAGTCGTCGAGCAGATCCAGACGAAGAAAGACCTCTTTGGACAATCGAGTGAACTACCAAAACCCAACAGAGAAAGATCTCCGCATGAGTGAGCTCTCTTTTCGTTTCTGGAACCCCAACAGGGTACGATCTTCGAGAAGACGACTAGCTTCGAGTTCGATAAGATGCTACAACAAAGCGTCTACCATCGGGTGGATCATTATCCGCTTGCTCTGTATAACGCACATTCACTTGCTTGCCACTGGTTCTCCTGTTGTGGATTAATTGAATAAATACGTTGTGCCGATTGTTCGAAGTTTTATTGATCACCTGCAGCACCTCTCTCATTTCGATCTTTATCACCGAGTTGATGAAATCATAAATGTGTTCCGTCGTTCATCGTAGCCGATTCGCGGGTCGGGACCATTATTACGGAAGATAGCGCCCCCCGTAAGTCAGACGGGTCTGCGTGTTTGCTACAGACTTCTTGGTTCAACTGTTCTTCTTCTTTATTTTCGTTCCTTCATGAATGAGGATCGTGACTATGATCAAGCAGCTTTTATTTGTCTCCGAACCACGTCCTTCCAGCCATCCCTGTCTTCCGCCGTTCGCAGGGTTATAGTGAGGGTTGAGTCGGTCACCTCCTTCATTTGGTCGCTCCATCTTCGTGGTGACCGTCCTCTTTCTCTCTTCCCTTACACACTGCCCACCATCATTAGTTTGTCTATTTTTTTGTGATTTTGGAATAATAATTTCCACGCCGTTACGGCTCTCCTTTTCTGGTCCTGAGAAGTAAACAGTATTTACGTATTTGGTTACATGGTGACACGAAACTCTCCAGTGCGTTTCCTGAATTTTGGACGAGTCCTATCACATTCCATGATGCAGTTCTATTGTATTTCTTTATCGTGATGCCAGTAGCTGAGTCTCCACAGTATGTCTGGTGAACCACAGTCCCGTGGCCGGTAGCATATTTCACACCGCAAGGCCTGGAACCTCTTCGGCGCCGAGCATCAGTCGAGTCGCAAGACAAACATAATTCAAATTTTGATGTGCTAGTCATAGTTTTCTTGGGAATTTAGTGCAGTGGTTTCCCGTTGCCTTCTGCACCGCAGTACTCTGAATGGAGTTTCTACTGACAGTGCTGCTGCCATTTGTCAAGAATTTTTTAAGAGTTTCCTTCTCTCTGGGACAAGGTGTTGCAGTACCTTCCAAAACTGGCCTGTGCCTTTGGTAAGCGGCGGCGCTTTCTCGCCGCTGTCCTGAGACTGTCATTGCGTTTTGTGATATTTTCTAGAATAAACCCTGCCACAGGGTTACCCATCACCACTCTGGTGTCAGCGCTCTTTATCCAGGGTTGCCGCATCGCCACGACAATTGGCTACAAGAACCGTTCCCCTATCCGCAACTTGGGGACCCGACCGGTCGCATAGAGCAATGCTTTCTAGCAATGGTTGCCAAACCTCGTGTACTCAGCGTTATCATTACTATACTATCATTAGGCGGCTCGTTAGCAATTTATTAAAATTTCATGTAGGTATTTCAAAATGATAAATGTGATCTATATTTTCACAAAATTAGGAATTCGCGTACAGTTCTCGAGCAAAAAATTGTAGTGACTTGTGAGGCACTCGGAGAACTGCGTATTCATCCATGTGCCTCCTCTCTGTCTGTTCAGCTGTTAATATTCTGTAAAATGTTGTGATGTCTTCAAAAAATTAAAACAGTTGTTCATATATATGATACATGTGTCTAGTGGTGTTTAAATTAAGGCAGAAACGATTATTTCTAGGTACTTTTGCCATATATATATATATATGATTTTTTTTTTAATTCTCTAACTTATTAAATTTTATGAAAATAAGAGCTTTTGGAGAGAAGGAGCTCCAATGAAAATAGAAAGTTAACGTTGCTCTATGTGATCTCAGAGTACTTGAAACCACAAGCGGAACTCAAATCTAGCGACTATTGCAATCCTGATCACGATCCGATTAGTAAGTAGTTTATCGTTTCATGACTCTGTCACTGTTTTATGTTTTTGATAAATCTATCCTTTAGCCAAACGAAGCTATTTTATTCGTTGTCAGATTACAAGATCATGATTTTATTCGTCTCATGCTCACATTTTTTAACTTCAAGAAATAAGATCAATAAGACTTTTTTTTGCACTCCCCCATTAAAACACTTACTGGCATGATATGCTGCGTATGCGAGGGAGGATTGTGGACGGGTAGGAAACAAGAAGAAAGACTCGACATACAGCTTTGGCTGAAGGAATTTATATTCTTTCCGCAAACCCATTTTGTAGCTGTAAACTCCTTCTCCATAAAATTAAGATAATTGATGAATGCGTTTTTGTCACACTCAACCACCTCCACCCTCTTTCTCGGTATCACCCCAGCCCGATTGCAGAATGAATCCACGTGCTGTTTCTTTTCTCTTGGGAACTAAAACCCCCACTTTTTTTCTGCGCCGACCCTCTTGGAGTCTGCTTTCGCATTGCTTCAAGAGGATGAGTTTACTTTTCTACGAACCGATGTTCACTCTTCTAGTTCGTTCTACTTGTTATTTTTTTCGCATGATCTCATTAGCGAAATTCGTCAACGCTTCCCACTTTTCTTTGGTGTTGGTCATTGTGGTGACCATATTGGATATAGTTGGGATTTCTCCAATTTTTTTTTCGATAATTCTCGCCTTACATCTGCCCACGCCTCACATTTAAAGACGGTGTGTTTTACGTCATCGCAATCCTCGCCGCAGTGATGGCACTTTGTCGATTCTTCCTTGCCAATTTTAAATAGGTAAGTACCGAATCACACATGTTCCGTCAGCATCTGGGTCAGATGATAGGTGAACTCAATGTATTTGCGTGGGATCCAGAGATTTTCGTATCGCTGTGATCAATTGGTAATTTCACCTTTCCTTGGTTCTGGTGTCCCAGCAATTCTGCCATTGTTGGATTGGTTCTTTTCAGGCTTCCTTTTTTCCTGTGTTTTTCTTATATCTGCGCTTCCTTTCCATGGCTAAGATGTCCATGGGAAGTGTACCTGCTAGAACTTACACTGCAACCAATGAGATCGTTCTATAGACTACTATTGCATTGACATTAAACGTGCAGTTTAGGTTCAAGTTTAAGTGTTTAAGTTTGTAAAAAATAACCAATTGAGTTATGCTAATAAAATCGTCCTGTGCAATTTGCAGTACATGGTGAATCTGCTTTTAATTTCAAATTAATACTAAAATAAATAATTCAGTTCGAACCCAACAAGGGTTATTTTTTTCGTGACATTAATATAAATCATTAAACTGCAATATAACATTTAGTCTAGAATATCAACGCTTTAGAACAACATGCTTTATTTAAGACTTTCCAATTATGTTTTTATTTTAAATTTGGTGTTTCTTCATCAAAAAATGAAAATTTTCCCGACCGTATGTTTAGGAGCTAATGTCAAATAATAAATAGCCCCAATAATACTTGTTAATAATGTTTTAATACAAATTTAATACCATTAAATAATGTCTCAATTTAATGATTTAGTTTTAACACCCATGCTATATATGTTAATTGTTATTGTATCTAAATATTTAAAGAGCTGTCATACCACTTATAAGTATAAATAATCGTTAAAAAATAGGTATTTGGTTTCTCCCGCATACCAAATAAGGTGTAAACATTGAACGTTACAACATGAAGTTTCTGGCCTTAATATTTTTATTGGCCGCAACTCTAGATGTTTCCTTGGCAGTAGTGAGTTTGTTGAATTTTTGTTGTAATCCAAAATACTTATAACTTTTATCTATTAACATTAGGACATAAATATAAAGGTATATATGCTAAATTTTGCATTACAAATAAAATACATATTTAACTCATTCCAGCCTTCTTACATGAATACGCGAAAATATGCGTTTTATAGTAAGTTTTTGACGTTTAAAAAATGAAATTGGATATAAACGTGGTCTCTGGTGTAATTTTATTATAGGGAATACAATTTTAAATTATTTTCGTGTTAAGAGTACACGATCAAAGAGTTTTGATGATCACTGTTATATTATACATTATATAAATCTTGTTGATTTTTTAAATATTTGTGATGCCCATCAATTTCATCTTACGCAGTAGAAATAGTGATACTTTCGTTGAAAATACATACATACATGCAAAAACTTGCCAACTTAAAAATTTCGTTTCGATCTGTCTGCTGTTTTAAGAACTATATCGATTTTTACAAAGGATGTGATATTTTGTAAATTCATTCCAAACTCAGTTAACTCCTGTGAGACTCAGGACTAGGGAATCCAATTCCGAGCCAAAATTTCGAGCCCGGGATTTCATTAGACAATCCCGGGACCAGTCCCGGGATCCCGGGATTGGGATTTTCAATATTTTAAGAAATTACATTGATAAATTTGATAAAAAATTACTAATAAGTCCATTTATTCAATATAAAAAATCACTTGAAGGCCAAATAATTTTATTTATTTAATAAAAGATAAAAATACAATTGAAAAATAGATAAATAAAACACGATAAAAAATCAAATATTATTTTGAAAATATGCCCGAAGTAACATTTACATTAAAAATTAGTGTTTCGTCATTTAGTCTGGATCTGATTTTGGAAGTCAGACAACTTGCTGCTGAAAATGCACGCTCAGCCTCCACACTCGTTGGAGGTATCGTCATCAGATATTTAAATGCTAGTTCGAGTTGATGAACGCGTGAGCCCCAATTTTTGTATAACACCATCAATGTGACTGATAAATTTCCTTTCTGCTGAGACAAGGACTAAAACTCGCAAAATTCCCGATTTCCCGACAAATTATTTATTTCCGTCGCTGCAGATGAATATTTATATACTATAATACTTTGATGTGATTCGTAATTATATTACGGAGGAACACAAAAATTCTGAACCCCGTATCTATTATATTTCATATCGATATTCCCATTATTAGAATGGAGGTGTAGTAAATACATCACCGGTAGGTAAAGATTACTATAACAATTTGAAAAGCATACATGTATACATCCCGGGATCCGGGATCCCGGGATTGGATTCCCTACTCAGGACTGAATGTTTTCATACTCTTGATCCGACTTTCATACAACACAATTGGTTTTTTACATGAACTCTCATGTTACTTAATATACATATGGACAATATAATACATAAAAAGGATTAAAGTAAAACAATATTAATTAAATCTAATGTTATCGATGGTACCTGTGGGTATTCCAGCGGTTAAGCGGTTAGGCGGTCGGACTCGTAACGAAATCATCTTGAGTTCCAATCCTACAGAAGAATTATGAATGAAAATATATCTCCAGGAAGAAATGTAAAACTAACAAGAATTTAAATATTAAGGGGATAAAGTCCATTGATTCATTTACATGGGATCTTTTAAGAGATGAATGTTCCATTATCTCAAAAATAGTGCATTGCAACTTGACCAAATGTTGTAGTGTTAATTTATGTCAACTTGACCCAAAGTTCTAGCGATTTCGCAATAAATTTAAGAAATTCTACTTATTTCTATTTATTTTCTACTTATTCTTGCACATAAACATTATTTTCAATTGTAATATAACTTTTTTCCAAATATATCGGTTTAATTCAAATAAAAGATCTCTATGATTCCGAAGCATTTTATTTGGTATTTTATATAAGGCTCTCGTTGTCAAAAGTTACTTGTAATTTTAATAAAAGACAGCAAAACTATCAAACGCTTAATATCAGAAATATGGAGTAAATTTATAAGCATGTGTACCATACAAATATTTCAATTGATGAACAATTGATTTCTTTAAAATCTCGATGTCGATTTACGCAATTTATACCAATTAAGCCACATTCGTTTGATATTAAACTTTGACTAGTAACCGATTTTAAAATAAAATATATTATTAAATAAAGTAGATTTAAAATTACTGTTATGGTGAATACTTAAATTTAATAATATATTTTATGCCTTGCGTGTATATTTTTACGAAATTTGGTACCTTCGATATCCGCATCAAAATACATAAAATTGTAATAATTGTGTTACAAATCGTATTCTAAAAATGCGTAATTTTTAAGATTTCAATTGAATAGGGCTGTACAGCGCACACACCACCAATAGACTACACAAATCAAGGGCAAGTGGAGCAGGGTAAAGAGTGAGTTTTTCATCATCGAGATTTTTGTCGACTGTATGTTATAATTAGCATTGATTCGTTTATTTTCACTTTAATTCATTTCAAAGCGACGTGATGGCGAGACTATGGAGACAACCAGATCCATGTCTTTCAGCTAATACACGAAGACTAAGAAATATCATCATGCATATGGCGCAAAGTGGTGTTGAAAAATGGGAAAATGCCGCCTACACTATCACTATCTGGTTTTGGAATCAGGCCTCGCAGTTCGGAAACGAGCCTAATCTTTGCGCATTTGCAAGGGTTAGTCAACATAACTTTTAAAAAATGCGTTTTTTAATCTTTTATCCCTGGGGGCAAAAAACGTTTAAGTCTCCCAGGAAAAGTTGATTTTATGCATTGCTTTTTTTCATTTATATACAAAAATTCTCAGTCAAAAAGTAAAACTAAGTGTGTAAAATATAATAAAATAAGCACAGTAAGTAGAGGCAGTCTCTGTGATGTATGCAACGGACGTGGACTCTACTCACTTTATGCCACAAGTTTCACTTCAAAAAACGAATCGATTAAAATACATTAATTATGTCATTTGATAACATTCGCTTCTTAGGTTCCTAATTTATTGCAGTTCTAATTTATTATACAATTTTAGTTGGCCAATGAGTCATTGGCTTGGGAGAATACCCATTCTTGTGACGCTCTCAACCTAGCTATAGACCAAGTTGTCGACATATTCCATGAAGGATTCACTAATACGGATAGAGCGATTCTATCGTCTACGTGCTTTGCGCCAGCTGAAGAAGCTAGCCTAAAAAATCCTCCACGTGTAAGTTACATTATAATCCTAACAGAACACTCGGGAGAATTTGCACGCTATAATTTAAATTCATTTTAGCCACCCCGAGAATGTTGTGCAGATGACAACAACTATGTCGGAAAGGAAATCTGGTGCCGGTTTGGTTCCGAGTATCCTTGCGAATTTCAACAAGCCACTATGAAAGCGATGTGCTCACATAACTACGTCGATCGACTGTTGGCTATACTTGCCACATTGAGCATTACAAGATCTTTTACTTCATCTGCCTTATCTTATCAATCGATTATACCAGTAATTTCATCTTTCATACATATCAAATGATCATGACCTTTATCGAAATTCTCTAATTTTTTTCTCTAATTGTAATTTTTCAGATGTATTGGTTGACGACATCTCAAGTAAGTGATCCAGCCTGCTGTGGTGCGTTCAAGGCTGAATTGAACAACGTGCTTGAACTGAATCTAAACCAAATACGGGAAAATATCAAGAGTCCATTGGGTTGCTGGACACCACCTCCATTAATATTGTTGTAAAATAATTGATAATTTGATCTTCCGATCATAAAAAAATAATGAAATAATCACAAAATGTACAAAAACATCAGATTGTTCATATAAAATCAAACCTCATAATCTATCAATAAACTTTACCTTACGATTTTATTTCGTAAAATTTATTTTTTCAATCGCAATGTTCCAAATACAATATGGAATCCCAGGTGAGATGTCAAAGATCTTAGACATTAGGTATAATTTTAATTTACAATTTAAATGACCTCAACTTTTGCACATGATTGGTTCCTGAAAATGTGTGCGAAAGTTAAATGTTCGAAAGTAGAGGGATGTAAAAAAAAAACACCAACATTTTTTTTTAATAAAAAATACTAGCTAAGTACATACTAAATAAAATTATTAGTTGTAACACTACTTTTTTTTCTTCATAGAGAGTTCTGTAACATGCAGTACTATTATGGATCGCCCTACGCAGTTGAGATATGCGTTCTCCATTGGGATCGCATATCTCAACTCGATGACAAAAAATGTCTCGAAATGTGTAAAAGCTTCGTTCATGGTTTTTATTGTTAAGGTCTTGATGATTTCTTCTGGTTCTTCTTCTTCACTTTCAATTTGTATACTATTTTCATTCTCTTGTCGGTTCATTAGAAATTCATTAGTTAATGGTTCAGAATGAAATTCAATCATCTCATTAACATCTTTACTGTTAACATCTAGGTTTAGTTCGTTCATTAGGTGAACTATTTCAAGTGTAATGATTTCTGGAGTTTCATCAAAATTTATGAAATTACTCATCATTTGTGGGCATAATTTCTTCCATGAACCTTTCATTGTTGACTCTTTTATTTCAGCCCGCGCGTCTCCAATATTGTTAATTGCGTTCTATATGTTATAATTCTTCCAGAAATCTTTTAATGTGGGCCCACCTTCCATATCAGTTGCCTTGATAGCCTGATTCATTATCGACCGCATACAAGCTGCAGGTAGAGAAATCATACATAAGAGCCTGGAGAAAAGTGAATAAAAACGTCACGGAAAAATATTACGTTGCATATAAAATAATCAGAAAGGAGTTCCGCACCGCCATCAAGAGGAGTAAGGAGAGTTGCTAGAACGAACTGTGCGAGATGGTAGAGGGGGACCTGGGAGCGAAGGACGGGAGCCCAACAGCGCTGTCAACGACGACAGCGAAGACTTTCCCCTATTCACAGATGGAGAGCTGAGAGAAGCAAGGATGTCAACAGGAGGAGTACCCAACGAGGAGGTCATCGAGGTGGCTAAAGGCTTCCCCGTTGATGTGAAAGTGTTCAGCGCGTACCTGATAGAAGGAACGTTTGATGGCCTGTTTAAGAGGCAGAGACTCGTACTCATCCCGAGCTATGCCAGCACGTCTTCCCGCTACAGGCCACTATGTATGACGGCTTCGAAAAGCTTCTGGAGAAAATGGTTCTACAGAGGCTTCGACCGTACCTAGAGAAAGAGTACGGGGGAGGGGGGGGCTCTCAAACAGCCAGCACAGATTTAGGTGCGGTCGGTCAACGATCGATGCCGTCTCTTGCGTCGTGAGCATTATGCGCACGGCATGGGAGGGGTCAGTAAGGGCCAGCAACTACATCGTCGTGGTGGCTTTGGATTTAATTCTCAGAGCACTAAAGGGGCGTTTTCGGGTGCCGGCTATCTGGTGGTGGTGCTTGAGAGCTACCTCAGCGAAAGAAAGTTGGAGTACCAGACGACGAATGCGCGCTTCACGCGGGATATGACGACGGGCATTCCACAGGGCTCGGTCCTCGGTCCGACACTGTGGAATGCCATGTATGATGAGTTTCTGCAAATGAAACTGCCTGACAAGTGCGAGATAGTGGCTTTTGCGGATAACATCGCCATTATGGTCGTCGGAAAAACCTCCGCAGATCTGCAAAGGTCTGCAACCGAGGCTCTTCGGCGGGTAGAGAGTGTGAACGGGGCATAACAAATAAAAAGTTGATAAAACCGTACAAAAATGTATGCATGTATTTTAATGTATCTTTTTTAAAACAAATCAATATGACCATACCCAGATGCACCAGACCAATATGCGCCGAAAAGGTGCATCCGTTAAACGTCTCGCAAAGCAATTTCCGCACACGAACAATGGTTGCGCTAATCTAAAAACCTTCTTAGATACAAGTCCAATAAATCACCATAGTTTCATCGTAATCGGATGAAACTAATAAATTAATTAAAATAAACAGTTGTTCATTTTTATATACATATATAAATTCAGCCATCGTCTCAATCCGATTATTATAATTTCCTGAATCTGAAAGAATAAACACGAATGAATGAATCGATAAAGTCGTAGGCAGCCTATGAGTGTTTGGATTTGCATTAATAATTAAATATATACATATATATGAAAATAATTGAAATACCAAAAATAATTATAATTTGACTACTCATTCAAGGATCCTCCCTTACCTAAAAAATATCTTACTCAAATTATCTTATCCTAAAATAACCACATGTGAAATACAATACAAATGTTTAACAATTTACGTCTTGGATTACTATTCTTATCCTGATTGCAAATATAAATTTTACTTATTATGAGTTAATTTATTTTATAGGGGAAAAATAGAAAACTTAAAACCACCAAAAGGAAACCCCTTTTTCTAGGAATGTCTTCTATTACTTAGAGAATATTGCGCCTTACGAAAAATAAAAAATGACACTTGTCAAACACAGCATGAAAATATTTGCCAATTTCCATATGTTACATGAAATGTGTCTCATCTTTTTTTTGCAAAAATATTTAACAATAAACGGACCACAATCAGTAATTTGACCTAGAAACATTTATTTCCCAAAAAGGTTAATGGGTCACAAAACGTAAATGAAAGAAAATATACATTGCACACGCGTTGTGTAGAATGTTTAATTTATATAATTTAAAAAAAGCTACTGAACGAAAAAGAATTTGGGAAGAATGGGTTCTAATGTTTAGCATCGAACAATAATAATAAATACATTTAAAATAGATTTCCCTATTGGGAAAAAAGCAAGGTACTCAAATATACCTCTAGCTAAATATGTTGTACTCAAACTCATGAACCATTTACAAATTGCAAAAAAACTATAACAACAAAACACTTTTTCATAAGCAAATCCCTAGCAAAAAAGGATTACGTCAGTTAGAACCATAGATCCAAAAAAAATAAAACACGGAAGTATTTTCAATTGAACTTTGGAAAGTAGTTTTTAAAATATAACACTTAGAATTTACATAAACGAAAAATGTATTTACTTAATTTGAAACATAAAAGTGATAATGTTGAAACAGGTGATAAATGTAAGTCGGAGACTTTCAATTTTTAACAAAGCTGAATTCAGTATGGACATGACTAGGGAATCCAATCTCGAGCCAAAATTTCGATCCCGGGATTTCGGGATTACGTTAGACCATCCCGGGATCGGTCACGGGATCTCGGGATCGGGATTTTCAGTAGTTTAAGAAATTACATTGATAAATTTGATCAAAAATTACTAATAAGTCCATTTGTTTAATATAAAAAATAACTTGAAGGCGAAAGAATTTTATGTATTTAAGATAAAAATACAGTTCATTATTTTGAAAATATGCCCAAAGTAACATTAAAGCATCGAGTGTTTCGTCATTTAGTCTGGATCTGATTTTGGAAGCCAGTCAACTTGCTACTGAAAATGCACGCTCAGCCTCCACACTCGTTGGAGGTATCGTCATCAGATATTTAAATGCTAGTTTGAATTGATGACCGCGTGAGCCCCCATTTTTGTATAACACCACCAATGTGACTGATATAATTCCTTTCTGCTGAGACACGGACTAAAACTCGCAAAATTCCCGATTTCCAGACAAATGATTTATTTCCGTCGCTGCAGATGAATATTTATATACTATAATACTTTGATGTGATTCGTAATTATATTACGAAGGAATACAAAAATTCTGAACCCCGTATCTATTATATTTCATATCGATATTTCCATTATTAGAGTCGAGGTGTAGTAAATACATCACCGGTAGGGAAAGGTTATATAACAATTTGAAAAACATATATGTACTATATATATATTTTTACAGCGTCCAAATTTCGGCGGGAATGTCTCGATTTAATAGCCTTCATCGTGTTGGTGAGGTGTACGATTTTTGTTAGATAAAAATTTCAATCCCGAATTTTTCGGTACTACGTTTACTAATCCCGGGATTGGATTCCCTAGACATGACCAATCACATACTGAGGAAACACAGGCCAAAATCTACATCTCACAGATAGCTTGTATTATAAAAGTAAATTGTAAACAATAATTTGTTATTAATTTAAGAAAAATATACTATACCCCTGAGAGCTGTATAAATACGGTTAGTACACAAAATAACAGTGCACTTAATCAATTAAAACATAACTCATATAGAAAATGAATATTAATGACATACATATTATTTAACAACTGAATACATATGGTAAAATGTATTTAAGGTTAACTTGAGGTAAAATATCTTACAAAACTTTCAGTTAGTTGTGCATATTTTTGTCTCGTAAAATTATTATAAAAATGAAGCAAAAATTTTTCTTATGTGCTGCTCTAGTCAGCATTATCTTATTATCGGAGGTTAGCAATGATTCACATTAAAAAACTTATATCTATTACTTAACATTGTCAATAACAACAGCGAATCTTTGAATGATTAATCTATATCAGTGTTCCGCAACATTTTCTCACCTACGGCACACCAAAAGCCAAAAATAATAGACATCGATTTATTTATTTATTTTAAAATACAGTACACATACATAAAAACTATATTATATTTAATTTTATGCAATCTTAATAATTATTACAAAATAATGACCAATTAATGTGCTTTTTTCGGTGAACTCAAAAATTTTATATTCGGCTTGATATTTGACAGCGCAATTCTTACTTAAAATTTTTTAAGTCTGACCGCTTTTCATTTTTGATTAATATAAGAGTTGAAAAAAATTGCTCACATGAATATGTCGTCGAAAATGGAAATAATTTTAGAATGACTTTGTCGGAAATGCGAGGATATTCTTTCTTGACGGAAATACAGAAAACAAGTTTTTTGAACCCTTGTAATTTTTCGGAGCATGTCAATATATTCTCATTGCGGCCCTGCATTTTTTTTATTAAGCTCATTGAGATGCTCGATTATATCAATCGTGTATGGATGTTTGGTTATCCAGTAATCATCATCAAGGTGCTGGTGTAGTTCGGGCATATTTCGATCTAAAATAAATTCGCGCACCTCGTAGCAAAGTTCAAACAATCTGGCCAAAACTTTGCCTCGGGATAACCAACGAACTTCAGTATAAAACAATAAGGATTCATATTCAGCGTCCATTTCAGCACAGGATAATCCAAAGATTCGCGAATTTAGGGCTCTCGATTTAATTGTGTTTATGATTTTAATTCATTAATTCATCGAAGTGAATGAAGTGAATCTAAACTCAAGCTTCCAAGGAGAGGACTTTGCAGACAAGACCTCAGTTGCACCATATAACCATACAAAATTGACCAACACAAAGGAATTACCTTCGCCAATTTTCAAATGGCCGTGAAATACTCTATATTTAAGCAAACATTAAATATTTTAGTTATTTGAATGTCAGATTTATTTATTATTGTATTATTGATTGTGTCAAAACCCGGAAACATTTAGTTTTTTAGTTTTCTAATGATTTTTGTTATTTCTAAAGGAGTTCATGATTTTTACTAGGGTTGCCACACAAATATTTTAGACATTTAAAAAGTTATATCCACGTTTGTTAAATTTGAAATGTTATAATTTTATAGTCTCGAAAATACACATATATATTATACACAATAATCATTTTGGATGTGGTATACTTTGAAGCAAGTCGTTGGGCACGGTGAGATTTTACAATTTTCGCACACGAATTTTGTTTTCTGCCTTTTTTTTGCGCAAGGCACACAACGCATTTCTTTCTTTTTACATCGAACATTTTTTCCACATCAGTTAAGAAATTGCTGTTTTGTCCTTCTAAGCGAATAGGTAAATCGCCACTCTTATATTTTCTTGTAGTTTTTGGTCGTTTGGACAAAGTATTTAAATCACCTACCGAATCACAGTCAGCCCTTGATGAAAAAAAACTTTTTTGTACCATTTGATGGTTTTTCTAATAGAATTTAGGCTTGTCTTTCCACATTTGTGTGACCATTTTATTATTTTTTTGTGTGGTAAATTTGCGTTTCACCTTTGGCCAATCTTCTACTAAATTTAGGCATACCAATCTGATTTTTTCGCACGGTTCCGCAGCAATCGGCTTTAGTATAAATGATCAAGTCCATAACAATTCCACTTTTGCAAGCACACAAAACAAAAAACTTAATTCCAAAGCGACGACTCTTTTCGACGGAATGTACTGTTTGAAGAATAGTCTCCCTTTGAAGAGTAAAAGACTTTCATCTATGCACAATTTTTGGAAAGAATAAAAGCTATTTTTGAAATTACGTTTAATCATGTCTGTAATATTTTTTTTTAAATTCTACACAACTTATCACCTGCAGCTTGTTCATTATTATCCGAAAAATGTAAACATTTCATAAGTATTTGAAACCTATTGCATGGCATCGTGTTAGAATAAATAGACGGATGCAATAAAATATCAGTGGACCAAAATTATTTTTGGCGATTTCTCGAATTTCTTGATATCAGCAAACAAACGGCCAAAAATATGTACATTTCATCGATATTCATATCGTACCATTTGTCCATTCTATAAGAATTTGATTCCGGTGGCAGTTGATTTTTGTATATCGGCATTGCTTATTAATTTCTTCAATTATGAACTCCATAATATCTCCTGGCATATAGTTTTTGAAAAAAAAAATATTTCGGAATTTTCCCAACTAGTTATGATTATTCACACTATGGATATTTTGAATGATTGTTTACTTTTTATCTATTAAAAATTAATCATTTATATTTTGGTATAAATTTGATATCTTTGACAATTTCTGTTTGTGCCAACCCTGACGAAATATTTCGAATATATCCTAAACCTAGCAAAAATATTTACAATTAAAAATTAAAATTACATAGTGTAACTTTGATCTCAACACAATAACAAAAATGCATACTTATGTAAAGATACTAACATGCTAATATTTCTTTCATGTCATAAATAGGTTTTTCAAGGAGCCCTTGGTCAAGTATCTTGCCCTCCGATACTGCCAGTTGGAAATTTAATAGATCCATACGTTTACGATGCAGCCGAACTGTAAGTTTAAATTGTATTATTCTTCTTAGGCGCTCTCTCAACAAAATTAATTCATCATCGTTCATCAATTACATTGTAAATGCAATTTATTGCAAGTTTAAGATTGACTATGTTGAAAATTCATTTAACCAACAATGATTCACTTTAGTCGCTAAAATAAAAATTTGTGACACAATTTTGGTACAAAATTCTAAATGCCTTTGCCAATCTTTAACCTCTTGGCTGCCGCGTGAAGAGCCAGCTTAAAACCAAAATCGGAAATTGATAATTTATTATATGTGTATGTAAATCTAGACAAATAAAAATAATTCATACTTTCCCTGTCAATTATGATTATTTTCAATGATTCGGATTTTCGTTCGAGATCCGGATAATTGAGCTTCTACTGTAGTTACAGAATACAATGCTTCAGGAATTGATATTTTTTTAGCCAAATTCATCAAAAGAAAATATTTCAACATTAATATGATATTCCACTAAATGCTAACACCTGAAAAAATAATCCATTGCCTATTGATTATCAATGGCAATTGCATGTGAAATATACATATCATTTTAAATGTTTATTTTCTTAAGTGTATGCATGCAATTTTTATGAAAAAAATTATTTATGAAAAATATACTTTTAGGAATATCTTTAGAAATATGTGGAATCAATTCACCACTGGCTTATCAGAAAAGGCACAAACAATGAAAATTGCATTATTCTACTTGGCCGAAAGTAATGTGCAGAAATGGCAAACTGCTGCATTTGCCGCATCATCTTGGATATGGTCCTACTGGCCTAAAGACGGTTGTTGCGAATCCCTCTGTGGAATTGCAAGAGTAAGCATTTCAATTTTTAAAAAATCCCTTTTTTATCCAAAAAAAAAAAATATTTGAATAAACACTATCATTATTTCATAACAAAAAAGTTAATATCTTACAGGCTAATCATTAATTTGATTTTTTGTCAAAAATAATATTGTTTAAAAATCCATTAATGCAGCTGTGTAAAAAGCCGCTCAATATCTCTTCTAAATGTATACGAGTACAGGCATTCGCTGATCATATTTCACGAACATGTTTAATCATAATAGAAATGTTTTTAAGTATAATATTATTCAATCATTTTTTTTCCACAGATGATAAACGCTACAGTTGCATGGCAAAGGAGTCACGATTGTGCCGTTTTGCTTAAAGCCCAAGAAATCCTAGCTCAAAACGCAGAAGATGCCAATGAGTTTTCAGCTGCAGCTGCATTGAGGAATGCAGGATGCGGGTGTAGTTTCCAACCTCGTGTAAGATATATTTACCATTAAGACCTCGTTTAGCGCATCTTTGATTAACGCTGACTTGACTTAACGCGGTCCGTTCGAAGTTTTAATAAATACAATACTCCTCATATATGTATGTTTATCGAAGACAGCAGAAGTCCTGTCGAGAGACATAAGCGCCAGCAAAGCTTCCGACCCTGAATTCGTCGTCGACGTCGATGGTGTCCACACAGGCAAGATACTGTGTGTCTTCTTTCCATTGATGTGCGTGCCCTGATCTGTCAGCCTCCCTCGTGATTGCTTCCAATGCAATATTAAAGAAAATTGGGAAGATAACGTCTCCCTGTCTATCTCCCGTCGTCACCTCGAAAGGCTTCGACATGGCGCCGTTGGAATGTATAACATTGATCGATCCAGTCACACACATCCTCGATAACCAGCTTACACGGGACTCCCATCTCCAACAAGGTCCTCCAAAGTTTTTCCAAAGATTGATGTTATCATATACATTGCAAGAATCTACAAATATGTGGTAGAGATCAACACTGTGTTATCACATTTTTATGCGAATAATTTGACCGTAAATAATTGATCCACAGTAGACCTGCCGAGTTTGAAATCACACTGGTACTCTCCGAGAAGTTCCTCTACGATAGGCGACAGCTTCTTGTAAAAAAATTATATCTATATTTAGAAGGGATGTGCCCATATAGGTAGAGCGCAGTAAAATATTCCCCTTCTCATCCGGATGGGTGTTAGACTTCACGATGCCCACCCATAAAACCCCAGGCGGGAGCCTACCTTACGCTGCTGGAGTAGACCAGCAACCGTGAGTTGGGTATGCAGGTCACCTTGTGGTGCGTATCCGTAAAATGGAATGTAGAACTGCACGAAGCAGGAGAACTCTGTGCCAAAGGTGACACCAATATCTTCCACAGCCTAGTCTCCGTGGCTGGCTACTATAAACTACCGAATTGATACGACTACTATGGGGAAGCAGTCCGTCATCTGCTGCAGCCCCCTTCAAACTAAATTTTAACTCGTATTTGAACTCCTCCAACACACATTCGGGTGTTGGACTCTAACAGTATTGTGGGACTCCAGAATCAATCAAATGACCAAGAGGCAAACAAGGAGGGATTTTAGTGGGTAAACACCCACTAAAATCCCTCCTTGTTTGCCTCTTGTCAGGCATTTGCCAGACACGAGATCCTGGCTCTGTGGGCTCCCTAAGAAACGGACGATTCTGCTCTTTTTATCGTAGAAATTTGCATATGTTGAGACATTCGCTTTTTTCACACATTTTATTATAAAATGCAATATATCTATATATTTAATTATTATTATGTCATATAAATAAATCGAAGAAGAAGAACATCTTTTAACCTATCCAGTTCCAAATAAGACACCATTATCTCCCAAATCAACACCGTCCATATTCTAATCATAACCCAGAATAGCTTTTGGTTTTTCTTGACTTTTTCCTCTTTTCTCAACAACAATTTTCTCGTAATTGTGAATGGAATTGAGCAGCAATACATAATTTTAGTCTTTTCGTTTTAAAACCACGAATT
The DNA here is from genome assembly GCA_008973525.1 of Stenopsyche tienmushanensis. Taxonomy (NCBI): domain Eukaryota; kingdom Metazoa; phylum Arthropoda; class Insecta; order Trichoptera; family Stenopsychidae; genus Stenopsyche; species Stenopsyche tienmushanensis. The sequence goes on from WACJ01000192.1 coordinate 681,443, forward strand.
GTCTTTGTATTGCACTATGTGTTCATTTTTTATTCATTTAACGACATTTGGGATTCCGATCATTCGCATTGTTCCAACAATGTCTGCTTATTTTACATAGATCTCTGCCAAAGGTATGAAGTAACAGTGGCGGATTTATTGTCTCATACCTTAATGTTTTTGACCCACAATGGAGAGAAAAAAAAGAAATTAAAACACCAATGAGACATATTTGTATATGTTTATCATATGCATCTTAATGATTAAATATAGTTGACATTATATAATTATTAACCATCTTAAATTAAATCTATTACTATTATATAATTAACATGTTTAAAAACGAAATTTTCAGCCACGAGAAATGAATTGCTACAAAGATGGATCAATTTACATGATTAAACAACTCTGGGCTCAAAATGGAAAAAATTTCCCCTGCATGTATCAAAAAGCTGCTTTAGATTTATACTGTTCTCCATGTTGTAAAGACAGATTGATGGCCGCTGCAGCCACTCTTAGCATATCTGAACCGTACCTACACACAGTGATGAATACAGATTCTCTGCTAAAATTGAAGGTATATTTTTCTCAATAGCATGGAATTGTTTTATCCATTAAAAGAGTGTATATTAATATTTGTTTTTATATTTAGCAATTCAACATGCAATCGACATCTAATATTGATCCCTTGTGCTGTCCAGAATTTGAGAGAAAATCGA